>OX103944.1:37529889-38744086 GCA_944470405.2 Schistosoma mattheei
CATGATCTCAAGTATTGAAATGTTCCCATAAATCACGAATTGATTGAAGTTAGATATACGGACTATCTACTTTCGACTCAGTGGTTTTAAGCTAACATAATCACTTCAAAACCTATCTGTCTTAGGGGTATGCATCACTGTATTGTCCTTAGATGACGTCTTATTGATGTATTGACTATTGTCCGCAAATACACCATGAAATTGTTTATTGTTAACATGTACAGCTATGAATGGGTTTCTCTAGTAAAAATACATTTTTTTCAAAATAGAAACCTCTAGAATTCTGTCAACATAGTATAAAACCAAATATATGTTTAATATATTAATTTATTTCTCTACCTACTTCGAATTGACTCCATCTATGTTCATTGGTCATGAGGGTATAATGATTTTAAGGCCGTATCCAGAGTAGTCCTTCTTGAAAATTCTAGCGTATTTTAACTTCATAGAAAACATTTCACTGTCTAAAAATAAATAATAAAAGAATGATCATCAAAAAAGGCAACTAGCTCTTCTAATTAAATGTCAATTTTATGGTAATTTACCATTTACAATTTAAACAAAGCAAAGGCAAGAAAATGCAATGAATTCATGATACTTTGTAAATACTGTAGCTCTTGTTTTGCTTAAATATTATTCTATCGAGCGATCAGTACAATTCAAAAAATTGGAGTTATCAGTTAGACAATTGTGAGGTAACTAAAATGACATGGAATCCGAAAATCTCAGTCCTTTAATAACCTTAACTGTTAACGTTAATATCAATGGCCTACAAATCTCAGATTAAGACTCGGAAGCTCCAGACAGAATTTAAAAACATTATTACTAAACAATCATTTATAGATGAGCAACATTTGGTGACTTGAAAGCTGAGTTATTCGTTAAGAAAAAAAGAGCACAATCTTACCAGTGTAATACACAGCCAACTACAAGTTAATTTAGTTTGACTCCCAAGAGAAAGTCAAGTACACAACAATATGAAAAGTAATTATTATTTGGTAAATTAGCTTGCATATTATAATACGTATTTACCAAACAGTTATAATTTTAATTTATTTTTTGACTTATAACCATGGATACTTGGAGCTCATGTGTACCTAACTTAAATTGTCACGTCAGTTATAAATCTAAACAACAGAGGTACGTGTGTCTACTGATCTACCCTTCTGGTGTTATGATTCAGAAGTTTGCATGGTCTATTATTCACCATTGCAATAAAGAAGTTAATAGTTGTAGATTTGATAAAACAATTAAAATCTTAATACTGACTAGGTGACTCGCAAACCAAGTGAATTGTTTACCTACCACAAGTATATATTTGTTTGGAAAAGTATTCATAGACATGTTTAGTTAATATAGTTGGATTCTAAGATATTGCACGTGAAACATGAATACTCATTCTTTAAGATGATTTAACTGTTCACGATTCTTTTGTCGAACAGAATACTGAGTATTATTGAAGATCTATCTACTTCTAACACTGTTTTATTCAACACTAATGCTCAATAGGGAAACAAGGAATCCCAATCAAAGAAACAGTGATACCCATAAATTGAAGATGGTTTTATTTAGATTGATGCTACTATCCATATATTTAAATGGAATTGGGTACTTCACTGGACTACGATACTAACATGACTACGCTAATATTACAATTATTGTTCATTTTTTTCATGGGCTTGAGTTACAGTTATATGATCGATACCAAAATTCAGTTACATCATGTTCATCAGTTCCAATCAGGATAGAACGTACGTTTCAAATACATTTCAACATGATGATTGCAGTTCATCACCAAATAATGAATTATTTAATGTCAGCTTAGTACTTCATACAGTCCTTCGACATTAAGGATAAGTAGTTTATGATCTATAATGAAACTATTTTTAATACCATTAGGTAAATCACTACATCTTTAATTCTTTCCGAGTTAGTAATAATGCTAGATACATTAAAACTTAGTTGGACTATTAAATCTCCCATCAAGTTTGTAAATAGTTAAAAACAGAACATACTCTGCAACTTCTAGGTTATCGGCCAAAATATGATGGGTTTATGATTCATTAATTGTTATTCAGGTTGGTTTATTTAGATCGAAACTCTATACGTAAGTGACCATTAAGAATTTCTTCGCATTATATAAACTATAAGATGATTAAAGTAATTGATAAAAAAACACATTAATTCATATTAATATTGTCAGCAGGTAAACGTCTCAGCGGGGCAGTTATGAACAAAACAAACAAGATGAAAAAACCTTGTCTCGATTCTTAACCAAATTTTGAATACCTAGAATAACATAAAGCATAAAAATTCACTAATTATGATGTATATTTCTAGTATGGATAATAAGTGAACGAATGAATGGTTGTTTAAATTCCTAACTCAGAAAACAACAGGATAAAACAGTGAAAACTTTTCTTTATTAAATTAGTTGTCTTGTAGATACACAGTGTTTAAGCAAAAATGGATAGTGGCTAGAAGTGAAATACAGAACGAGCGTTTCTTCCTATTTAGGACTCCTCAGCTGGATGTATCTGCATCCGAGAGTTGATATTCACTCCGAGATTTGAACTCAGTACCGTTCGCTTCAAACGCCGTCGCGTTATCCACTTAAGTAGTGAGTCCTCATAGTCACTAAGTTGTGCAATGTGCTGAAGTTTAAATCACTTGGTATTGTTTGTTTGTATCTTCCCAAGTATATGTGTGACCAGATTGTTCGAAACGTATAACGCAACTACATCACATTTTTCAGATCAACTCCATCTTCTTATTGTTCTATCGAATTATAAAAGAATATTTGAGTTCAGTACATATTCTTTTTAGATAAGCCACTGTAATTTCAGCCTGTATAATGAGTTCTGAGTTGTTACTCATAGCATCTGATATGTTTATAATCTTTAATCTATACAGGTGACACGTTTGACTAATAATATATTAGTATAGCTAAAAAAAACCATTTTTTTCGATGCGAAAACATTATTATCTGACATCTACAATACACTGAAAAATCATTTCTTATTATTCATAAATTCCCTTAGCAACGTCAATGGCTTATACTGTATTAGTTTGATCAGCATTCTACCATTTTTATTATATGAAATAGTTTATATTACTTAACTAAACAATTTAAGTATGTTACTTTCATACATTTTATCCAAGTATCAAGTATCGATCAACATCGCTATTTACGATATTACAGTATGTATGTAACAAAATATACAGAACACAAGGAATATATTAAGTAATTGTCGGCTTTCCATTGACAGCTACATAAAAAAATGGTAAATTTAGTAAGCTCAAAATATCAAAATACTTGTAATTAAAAAGAACATAAATAAATAAGTAGTCCATTAGAGAAGAATAAGTTATTCTAAAGTCAATAACTGAATTCAGTTTAAACTTGACAGTGTTTTCTATAACTCTTCGGAGTTCTAGTTCTGGAATTTTCGAAGATCATTCAACATACTAGAATGAATTCATTGCATTCTTAAAATATTATCATTCTTGCTTGGTTTACAACTGTGAAGAAAATCAATTACATCAATGTATAATTATGATTTTTTCTGATTAAGTGATTCAATTTTTACGAACATGATAGTTAAAGAAGCAGTTAACTAGAGCCACATAGTATTCACAAATAAAAATGATTCTGGATGAATTAATACACTACGGTATATCCATAGAAAACTTTAAGGTATTAATTTGACAAATAATCATGCGAAACTGAGCAGTAAGTTCCATTTATATAGTACAGGCAAATTAATATTTATAAGCAGAGATGGATGGTGGCGAGCAGTGAAATTCAGGACGCGCATTTCATCCTATTTGAGACTCGTTAGCTGGATGTACCTGCATCCCAGAGTTGACATTCACTTCGGGACTCGAACCCAATTACGTTTGCTTCAAATGCCATAACATAATCTAAACGGCGTCAAATCCCAATATGTTAATTAATTTTCATGTGTCTGGTCCCACACATACATATGCTCTCTGAATATGTACCAAAATGGCTACACAAACAAATCACATTAAATTACCCAATAAGAGCAGGTAACAAACATTCATCATTTTCCATTGTTAACACATAGTTGAGACTGGTCAAAAGACTGATATTAAATCACTTTTTTGTAGTTTCGCTCAAAAGTTGTCCAGGGTGTATACTCAGGTTTATTGAAGTATCAGTCAAAACCCCTTTTATGTATTGAAAAACAATTTTGATAATCTTCATCTTCTTATTACACCATTCAAATTTTCATTGACATATATATTAATTTGGTAGATGTTCGCTCATTCGTTGGTTAAGTTGCCTGGTAGTACGCCCGATATAGCTATCTCCACGGGAGCAGCTGAATTTGTAAATGCACATTGAAGAGACCAACTCAGGTAACTTATCCTTCGTTTAAGTAGACATCGTTGGTCGACAGAGAAGGTCAACGCACAATTGGCTGCGTAGAATGTCCTGGTGATTACTTTAGTTAACCTATATTTCAGAGTATCACTAGCCACATCCCCGTTGAATTGTACTTTCATGTATAAAGGTTTCTCACGAACAGTCGAAATATTCGACTTCTTTATTATGTCATACATGTACTTCTTAATGAAAGCACTGTGGAAGCCGATCTCGGTCAATGAGTTGTTGATAAATTCAAGCTCCTGACTTAGAGTATCTACTGTACAAATCTTTTTTGCTCTGCTAGTGAAACATACTACCAGGCAACTTAACCAACGAATGAGTGAACAACCAACTTGGTATATAAAGGGCCAGATAAAATTTATTCGCAGTTATATATATATTAATTGTACTTAAATTTCGTACACTTATTATTTCTATTCACTTTTTCATTTTCACTTATAGCCAAGTACAATTGGTGATATAGAACATTATTTCAAATAACAAGAAATTAATCACCTACAAAGAAAAAAACGCTGATTTTTTTTCAAAAATAAAACATAAACATAATTCCTAATCAGCTAATGAATTACACATTTGCCAGTATTTTTCCATCATTCACAACAAGTATAATAGCATTATTAGCAACAACCGTATCAACTGCTACACTTGGTGGTAATATTGTAGTATTAATTGCATTTTTTGTTGAACGTTCATTACGTATACCAAGTAATTATTTTATAGCATCATTAGCTATGACTGATGTATTAATTGGTTTATTTTCTATGAATTTATTTATTACATATCAATTACTTGGTTATTGGCCATTAGGTCATTTAATTTGTGATTTATGGTTATCATTAGATTTTTCAGCATGTCTTACAAGTCAATATACTGTATTTTTAATTACATTAGATAGATTTTGTTTAGTGAAAATACCAGCAAAATATCGTAATTGGCGAACATATAATAAGGTAAGTCATTTTTTGTGTGTTATGTATATTCAATTTATTAATTGTAATTTAAATTTTCAATTTGAATGACTTATGAGTTTATAGGTATCCATGCCAAAATTGAACGTGATAGTTTTCTACTCATTGGGATAGATCCTGGGTTCGAATCCCGCGAGGCGGTCGTGAATGCGCACCGCTGAGGAGTTCCACAATAGGACGAAACAGCCGTCCAGTACTTGCAGGTTCTCCATGGTGGTCTAGTTTCAGCTGACTCATGATCTCAACTGTTGAAATTACAACAACCTCCACAATACCCCTTCTCATTGAGGTATAATAAAAAATATGTTTATTATTGAACGATTTATGTTTACAATGATTTCATATATTATCAGTAAAAGGTTATAGAGATTGTTGAGCTTAGATTATTATCATGGATCGTTCAATGTCAGGTCGCCACTGAAAACTTAGAAGTAATGAACGGCCATTCCATCCTAGTTTGGGACTCCTCATCAGTGCGCATCCACTGTCGCGCACGCGCCACTCAAACTCAGAGCCTTAGATCTCGTGCGCGAACAGTTAACCTCTAGACCACTGGGCCGGCATCCAACGGTGTTAATGTCTAACTTTGACCAATCCACGATATTGCTCGACTTCATTGCCTTCAGCGAGTAATTGCCTCAAAGCAGACACGGATTAATTCTATATCCCTCTAGCTTAAATATCGTTCGATGATTCATTCTTTTTCCCATGTCTATATGTACTCGAATCTAATTGACAGCCTTTGCCTCGCTTTGCCATTATTCGATTTAATTAGAAATTCGCCTCTATATTTGCTAGCATACACACACATTCGCCTCTCTGCTTCAAATTCGCTTGATATGTTTTTCGCCTTGTAATCTGTGTTATCCGCTAATAAACTCTAGTTGCCGCTTCTTACTGCCTTCCGATTTCAAACGCCATTGGGATTTATATAATAACGGTTATCGAGATGACTGATCAACGAAGCAAAGCCACTAAAAATACATTCAGTGTTATTAAAATCAGGTAAAGTAACACTCTAAAACCCTGAATCTTAAACATTATAGATAAATTATTTTAATTGGTTGTTTGAAACTTTACACAGATGTTTAAGACTGCAATTGATCAGTCTCTTTTAACATAGGTGCATCCCGTGTGAATTGCCCTAAAACTCCCATCGTCACAAGCATTAAACGTTTATTTAGTTGGAGGGTAGTGATAGAATCCAAGACGCGAATTTCTTTCTTTTTGAGAATTGATACACGGATGTAGCTACTACAGCAAAACGTTTATATTCACTCACAGAATTGAACCCAATACAATTTGTTTCAGAAATTACCACGTTATTCACTTAGCTACTGGGTTGTTCAGTGGGTTGCATTTTCATTTATTTGTATTGGTAGTTTGAATTATTTTTATTGTCATCTAAGAATGAAACTGATTAGTCTCTTTTTGAAATCAATATTCAATTTAACAGAAATAGCGTTCTACTGTTTAATAAATTATGTAACAGTGAGTACAAATATAAATATAATCAAAAATTATAAACAGTTAACTGTGATACTTCTTAAAAGATCATTTTAAACCTCCAATAATGATCCGCGAAACTGGTAAAAAAACATTTACTATAAAGCAGCCATTGTACTTATAGCAACAGCTACTCATCTGCAGAATACAGGATATTGGTTGATGTGTTTCGACTCATTGTATTAAACTGAAAATTTGGTCTAGTAATTCACTTGGTATTGTTTGGCTTGTATCTTCCCATTGAGGTTTAAGACTGCAATTGATCAGTCTGTTATTGGCATATGTGCATATTGTGCGTATGCCTCGATATTACCTTATAATAACAGACTGCCAATAACAGACTGATCAATTGCAGTCTTAAACCTCAATGGGAAGATACAAGCGAATTCAAATTCACTCCATTGCACAAGCAAGTGGCTATCAGGACTCAGTAGCTGAGTGAATAACGCGATGGCGTTTGAAGCGAATGGTAATGGGTTCGAGTCCCAGAGTGAACATCAACTCTCTGAGATGCAGATACATCCAGCTGACGAGTCCCAAATAGGACGAAACACGCTAGCCACTATCCATCTTTGGTCTAATAAGTTGTCTATTTGATATGTATACATATATCTAATAAAATCCACTCAAAAGAGAGAACATAATTGAGTATGATCATCGAAAATGATGCGTATTAATAAAGGTGATCTTGTGCTCATGTTAGTTAGAACCACTACTAACTAAAACTACAAGAATAGCTTATTAGATTATGTTATAAAATAAATGTTAATAATTTATCACCTTCGTTTAAAGATTGGAAAGAAAATTTTGTTTTTATTTGATGATGTAATTGTTAACTTTTCATTATCTCTAAATATAACCATTAGATCTTTACAATTATTTCATCTCATTCAGAAAATCTCATAATTTTTTAGGATTTTCTAAATAACCTACAAACGGAGGATTTCGTTACTTGAATTTGCTTTTAGAAAATGCTGTACGAAATTAAACTTATTTGTCAAAAAATATTATTCATTATTTCATGATTTAAATTATGAACATTCTACAATCTCCGCAAATTCCTCCATACTAGTAATGACTAGTTTCATGATGCAACTCTTGAAGCTTAAGTCAAAAACGTGACCAATGAAGTTCAATCATATCAACCAGTCGTGTAGAGGTTTGATATTCGCTCACGAGACCGAAAATTATGGATTCCATTCCCAGATAGAGAGTCGTGTGTGTACCTCTGAGCAGTTTTATAATATACTTTAAATATAATATATGGAATATAATAACTAGGTGACAAAAATCACTTAAACTCTATTCTACACTCTCAGTTAATTCTTAAAAATAATATTATTATTGATCACTTTATTGAACATTATATTGTTGGTATAATATAGAGTTCTCAGAGGAAAGTATTTCATTAAGTTCCCGTTTCTTATTTCTTAATCGATTCTCATGACAAACATTGAGTAATCGCGAGTTAGATGTTATCAGTTCGGGAATCGATATCTGAATATTGTATGTTCTTTTTGATGCACATTGCCAGCAACCACGATGTCTCTGATTGGTTTCTTTCCTAAATTATACAACGAAATGTTGTAAACATTTAACAAACGCACTTGAATACGTTGTACAATTAATTGACATAGTGATCTATTGAGACAAACAAAAGAAACAGATAACTTGTTGAAATATCTAGATGGCACAAACAGGTAGCCCAAATATTCAAACAAGCCGCCTATAAAGAATATAAACATAAATTTATGGGTTTGCAACTGTTAAATGCTTGATATCAATAGTTCAGATCATGAGTCAGTTAAAGATATACTACCATGGAAAACCTGGAAGCACTGGACGCCCTTTTGTCCTATTGTGGGACTCCTCCCCTTCTGATGCTAATCAACATATGCTCACTAGTAACTGATTTCAACAGGTATTTCCTGGAGTTCTAGTGAGAACCAGTAACCAGTGGAGTTCAACCGGATCAGTTGTGAGATAGTAACTCACTAATGCCAATGTTGGATGTGTCTCTCAATTTCGTGGATTAGTTGGAGTTATACATTAACACCGTTGGATGCCAGCCGGATCAGTGATCTATTGAATAAGCGCTCGTGAGCGAGACTGAGAGATCCTGTGTTCGAATTCTGCGAGGCGGAATCGTGGATGCTCACTGCTGAGGAGTCCCACAATAGGATGAAACGACCGTTCATTACTTCTAGGTTTTCCATGGTGGTCTATCTTCAAATGACTCATCATCTCAACTATTGAAATTACTGCAATCTCCGCAAAACCCCTTCTGATACAAATGCTTAATAGTTAACATTTTAAAATGCCCTTTCAAAATCTAAACTATTTTTGTTTTAATTTATATTGAATTTCTAAATACCAAAACGTATATAGAGAATTCGATTTGTTTGATAGAAAAACAACTTTTTTTCTTCATCCTATGACGCAATAAATTTTAATTAATTTTTTCTGCCAAAAAATAACAATTTTGTTTAACTGATTAAATCTTGTACTGTTTATCATAATTTCTTAAGATGAGCTATTTTTAATTAATTATAAATGCATAACTACTTAAATGTAGTAAACAGAACATCAGTGGGGACAATTCAATGTATTTGATACGAAATTACAGAGCATCTCAATAAAATCTGAGAACCATATAGTAAATAGTAATTTGCAAAATATCAATCCATCGTCTCAAACTTCACTGTTCCTTTTGTAAATATCAATCCATTGTCTCAGATTTCATTGTTCATGCATTTTCATACCTATTGCGTTCCGTATCCGTTCCTCTCTTATCGATCTTCTGCTAAAATACATTCTATATCTGATGCGATGCGTGCTACTTATATTGATATAAGTAGTATATGACGCGAGTCAAGAATGTAATGTTTGGCGGCAGAAGATAGGGAAGATCAAGAAAGGAAGATCGGGAATAGATAGCAATTAGTATGGGAATGCAAGAACAATAAATTTCGAGACAATTATTGAACATTTTGCAAATTAAGTATTATAGTATGGTTTTTCTATTTTACCAAGTAACTCTGTAATTTTGTGCTAAATATAATTCGATTGTTCCCACTCGTGTTCTGTTTACTACATGACCACCGTTATATACTGCTTATGTGGATATAAGTAATCCACATCACAATACTACTGAAATTTTAATGGCACTTGTTTTAATTATTGAGATAAATTAGTTTTAATAAATCTTTCCTCTATTTTCTTTTTTCAACTTTATTGAATTTTTACTGTTTTACTAAATAGTACATTTATATATCAAAATGTTATTTATTTCAGCTTAGTAATAGAAATTATTGATTTCGACTAAAAATAGTCAACACCAAGTGAATTTAAACTTTTCTACATTGCACAAGCAGGTGGCTATACAGAACTCAGTAGCTAAGTGGATAACGTGATGGCGTTTGAAGTGAACGATACTGGGTTCGAGTCCCAGAGTGAACATCAATCCCGAGATGCAGGTACACCCAGCTGACGAATCCCAAATAGAAAGAAACGCGCATCCTGGATTCCACTTATAGTACCATCCATCCTTGCTGAAAATCAGTGTTGTACTTTCTTTTCTAGTAACATTAGATTAACTGTAGATTTTTAGAACTTAAAATATTAGATGGTGAGACTATAATTTATGGACGACCTTTGAGAGACTCTAAAGTCCACCTAATAACTAAGACTAAATGATGGTTATAAACCATGATGAGGAACTAGAATTAAGATTTACTTTTGATGATTAAGAGTTAAGAATTAGATTTATGGTTTTCATCATGAATTGATATCAGCTAAAATGCCAAAAAAGGCTCTTTAACCAAATGGATGAATGAATTACACACTAATATCCAAGACCTATTATCTTATACGTGATTACTTACTTACGCCTGTTACTCCTAATGGAGCATAGGCCGCCCAACAGCATTCTCAAACCCACTCTGTCCTCAGCCTTACTTTCTCATTCCATCCAATTCTTGTTCATTTTTCTCATGTCTATCTCCCTTTCCCGGCGTAATGTGTTCTTTGGTCTTCCTCTTTTCCTTTGACCTTCAGGATTCCATGTGAAGGCTTGTCTTGTGACTCAGTTCGGTGCTTTCCTCAATGTGTGTCCTATCCACTTCCAGCGCTTCTTCTTAATTTCTTCCTCCACTGGGATCTGGTTTGTTCTCTCCCACAGTTGACTGTTGCTAATAGTGTCCGGCCAACGGATCTGAAGTATTTTGCGTAGACAACTGTTAATAAACACCTGTATTTTCTGGATGATGGCTTTCGTAGTTCTCCAGGTTTCCGCCCCATACAGTAGGACTGTCTTGACATTTGTATTGAAAATCCTGACCTTGGTGTTGGTTGACAGTTGTTTTGAGTTCCAGATGTTCCTCAGTTGTAGATATGCTGCTCTTACTTTACCAATCCTCACTTTCACATCTGCATCAGATACACCATTTTCATCAATGATGCTGCCCAAATATGTAAAGGCTCTGCACCATCTCAAAGGTTTTCAAATCTTCCAAATCTTCTCCGTCAAGTGTGACTGGATTGGTGCATGCTGTGTTGTATCGGAGAATCTCGCTTTTCCCTTTGTGTATATTTGGACCTATTACTGCTGAGGCTGCTGCTACACTGGTCGTTTTCTCCTGCATTTATTGTTGTGATTGCAATAGGAGGGCCAGATCATCTGCGAAGTCTAGATCGTCCAGCTGCATCCTAGATGTCTTTATACGTGATTAATTCATCCATGAATGATAATCTCACTACAAAATGTCAATGATTCTTTCACTCTTAACTAAATAAAAACTAATTTTTAATACTGTTTTATTAAATTCAATTAACTGTTTATCAGATTATTATGTAACATCAGACATTTGATTAATTACTATTGTATTATCAATTTTATTTTGATTAAATTGTCGATGTGTATTATATATTGCCTCCTTTCTACTTATTGTTGTCATGAAACAAAGGAAATCCTTAACTTAGTTTGTTTTGAGTTAAAGAACAGACAAACACTAGGTTGATGCTTCTTCCTTCTAGAATGAATATTGTTTTTTCTCTCATAGACTAAAATGTTTAATGTTATGTTGTATTCTTTCCCCTCTAATTTACGTGTTATTTAGTTGTTCGTAAAACTTTTGTTTTTTTTTCTCTCATTCTCTCTGTGAATACAGACGTAAGTAATATTGTTTAACGTTAATCTATTATATATTCATTTCTTTTTACCTGATATATAAATGATTTAATCTATGGGATTAATGAACATTCAATGTACATACAAACCTATATGAATGTAGTCATGCACATTGATTTAGCTTTTCTTTTGTAGACCTAACAGGATTACGTAATCATAAATGAACACAACAATAGATAAAAATAACTATACTGATAACAATAATAATAATTATTATTATTGAATAGTTGAGACCATGAATCGATTGAAGCTAGACCACCATGGAAAACCTGGAAACAATGAACGGTCGTTTCATCCAAGGATGGGACTCCTTGGCAGTGCGCATCCATGTAATCCTGCCACACGAGATTCGAACCCAGGACCTATCAGTATCGCTCGAGCGCTTAGTAACTAGACTACTGAGCCCGCGCACAACGGTGTTAATGTCTAATTTCAGTCAATCCATGGTGGTCTAGCTTCAATTGACTCATGAATTCAACTATTTAAATTACTATAATATCCAAAAAACCCCTCTCTGATTTTAATAATAATTATTATAATAAAAAGTAGGTGTATTTGCGACTAGTTATTTTTGTACAAAAAGGTTGGTGGAAAAAGGACGATACCTAATGACTTACTGATAAAATCGGTATTATAATACCACAGATTTCCTTACCATATAAATAAGTAGTAACCAATTCAAAGTCTCACAGGGAACAACAATTCATTGAGGACTGTAGATATGATAATTTAGCCATGCTCTATCTAGGAATTCTGGACAAATATCTCGGAGGTTCAGCACGGATTTCGTGATGTGACAGTCATATTTTTATAATACATAACTGAATATTCAATAGTGAGGTACCCAGACAAAAAACATGTCATCAGTTCATGAAGACATTGCATATTAATCTGAGCCATGTAGATGCTTTCATTCTTTATTTCCCTCTCCACCTTCAATTCCAGTATTCCTTCATATATATCTTACCACTCTGTCTATTCAAACTTTATTCTCGATGCTCAGTCTTTTATGTTGTAAATTATTCTGCCCTCTTTTACTACATATCTTGTTAACCTCATCTGGTCGTGATAATTAGGTAAGGCAACTTCAACCAGTTCACACCTGTGCCAAGAAGCACGTTGGTGATGACTAACTGCATTTCTCCCACTTATTTACATGATATTATCACTCTTTATTTTGTTTGGCTTTCACGTAAGTCTTTCCGAATTCTAGTTAAAACTCATCGTTTTTGTTGTCCAGTAAGTCAAGAAAGCACTAGATATCCACTGATCCTGGCTATGCTATAACCTGAAACGATGTAGTTTGCCCTTAACCTGACCATTTTTCAGAACATTAATTTGAATATATGAAATGAAGAACCTGAAGGGATTTTCTCAAAAAAAATATTCTTCATTCAAATGGGAATCTTTAAACAATTATTAATTAACTAATTAATTTAATTATAACAATTTTCAAGGTATTGAATGAACCAATTATTAACGAAACAGTAACGACATTTGAAAATTGATCAAACTCTTATAGTCTAATCTCTAATGATAATTTGATTATAATTTTAGACATTAATATGTTTAATATTAATGTAAAGTGTGATCTAATCATTCTAGCTTATTGATAGTCTTACAGCTGAATGAATACCGATATGTGAATGTTAAAATATATGTAAGACATTCCTTCCTGTTTCATTTAAAACAAAATCTATGATCATCACTGATAACTATTATGTCATTTAGTTAAATAACTGAAGTGTTATTGGCAGAAGCATTTTTTCTGAACTAGTCCATTATTTAAGTGACATGAATTAAAGTTTTATATGTTTCTAGTTTTAAATACATTTGGTGTTATATACTTATATCTTCCCATTGTTATTTAGGACTGCAATTGATCAGACTCTTGTTGGCATATGTGTATCCTGCACGGACTGCCTCGATATTGCCTTAGTTCACAAGCTTTATAAAGAAAGATGAATAGTTGCTAGAAGTGGAATACAGAACGCGTGTTTCGTCTTATTCAGAACTTGTCAGATGAATGTACCTACATCTCAGAAGTGATGTTCACTAAGGGACTCGAACCCAGTATCATTCGCTTCAAACGCCATCACGTTATCTACTTAGCTACTGAGTCCTGATAGCCGCATGCTTGTGAAATGTGGGGAAGTTTTAAAATCACGTGGCATTGTTTACTTGAATTGTCCCATCGATGTTTAGGATTGCAATTGATCAGTCTCTTGTTGGTGTATGTGCATCCTAGTTTCAATAATCATGTACTTACGTATATATTTATCCTTCTCTTTTACGTGTGGAACTTTTCAGTAATTTAATTTATTGTTAAATTTGAAATTAAAACATAAAAGAAAGGAAATTTGAGCTGACTTTGAATTTCAAATTGTTATGTTAAACAAAATTGTTAATAAACGGTAGGCGGTAAAGATGGATTTTATCACGTAATAGTTAGCTTTTCAATGATGTAATTCGAAACGAAATGATGTAATTTGTTTTTGGGCAATGCTGAATTATTCATGTGCATATAAATGTGTCTATCGAAAGAGATAAAGCTCGAAATGGTATTGGAATATAAGTTTCTTAATGCATGCAATCTTACAAAACATGTGGAGATTGAAATTCAGTTTCTAGATGTTACATAGACCAATATTTGATCTAATAAAAGAGACACTTCAAATAAGATTTGGTTGTTTTGTATCAATGTAATGAGTAATGAGTACTAAGTAGTATTCTAGCAATAAAGTATAACTTTTAGTAAAGCTGATTTATGACTCTTACTGGAGCCTTGGACATATGTTTCTATCTATTTGACAATCAGTATCAGTGTACTTGAATCTTAATGTTCCACACTTCAATTAAAACTCAGTACTCTTTGCTTCAATCATCCACTGATCTAATACATTCATAATTTGTAATTTAAAGTACTATCACAGTAATCCATTAGGCATGCAGATATCTCAATAGTTACTGAGTAAATGCAGTCATGAATGTTAACAATGGAAAAACTCAAACTAAGACAAATATATAAAATGTACAGATTTGTAATTAAAGGATATGTAAACGCATTAAACATAACATTCACTTTGATTATAAATTTCTTGCTTACTTCATACCACATTATTTATCCCCATGATTCATGTAATAAGTTTTCTTTGACCTACAATAAACTTCAAGTATATTTAGTATACTACTCATTCAGACATTGATAAACACCAAACAAATTCATCTTCCTCTTAGTATTCTCTCTATACTATCTAACAGTGTTATTATTTTACATTTATTAATGATTTTTGAATTATCGTTCAATGTGAAAATTACCATAAATCTACAGTTGAAAAATATACATTTTGTGCTTGCTTTGATAGCATCAATGCAACTATTTGTATATGTTGGGCATTTTCTTCTTCATGGCCAGAGTATAACAGAAACTTTCCTGAAGCTAGTCGTTGCTGTCCAACTTACGTCCAATGTGTTTCACTGATCCTAAGCACCTCCAGGTTTTATCTCCTCATTTCTGCAGCAATTCAGAAAACTCTCCCAGTCTCCCACATTGTACGGGCATTCTACATACTTAAATAAATGCTTACTCTGGTTGTAAAAAAGGGCCTCAGCTTCGTGGCTTCCGAAGGAACTCAGCTTTTGCCATGAGGCGTCATAACTCTTCTAAATGAAAACCTTATGACTCCCAGGGCATAGTTTAAATGGTTTGAATAATTTTTTTCTGTTGAGTGTCTTTTTACCGAGTTAGCTTTTTATGAGATGGAGTCGCTGACTCCATGCCCAACCCTTCTCCTTTATCCGGACTTGAGACCGGAGCATCCCCAGAAGTGTTCCAGGTGAAGTTGTTATCATACACAGTAAATGAATAAGCAAAGTATTACAATTTCTTCTATTAAATTATTTACATTGGCTATTATTACTGAAAAGCTTCTATGATAAAGAAATTTCCACAGAGGTGTAAGAAGGATTTGATTGTGACAAACTTGGTTTCGTGTGATTTTACAGGTATGAAGGTTGATGTCACTGCCCGGTTGCCCACACCATGAAAGGGTATTTATTGAGGAACCTGAAAAGGGTCCTAACGACCTGGGAGCGTGACTGCGGAGTCCAAGGGACAACTGCTTGAGACCGTCACGCACGGCCTTTTCGTGGAAACTTTTCGATGTGTTAGCTTCGTTCTTCAAAAGGTCTAACCGCTGGAGACAGAAATCTGTGAGGTAAGGTGAAGTGTGACATTTTTAGGGTCGACCTTTTCTAACCCTCTCCTTCCTTGTGAGAAGGCAGCATCGCTGCAGATGCTGGTTTTCCGAAGGAAATACCTTACTCCCGTCACACCCCTCTACAGCCAGCAGTACAATTCGCCCTCAGACCCTGAGTTGCTGCTTTTAGTCTTACCGTTCTTCAATCAACCTGCCTGGCATGGTAGAACCTACAAGAACATATGTCCCAGACAATGTAGCTCGGTTGGGTCATCATATAAATTTCAAGCAATACCACAACAGACAAATTTTATCAATTCGGGCAATTTTAAAGTTTATATAATAAGGACGAATAATGCTACACATAGAAATAGCTATGTAAACCATTAAACTAATTTACTTTAAATGTGTTACTTTCATTTTTTTGTATTATTTAAGTGGAGAATATCATACTGGTCAAAATGATTGTTATTACTGATGAGCAAACTAAAGTTACTATTGTACACCAAAACTAACTGACAAACTAATAAACATTTAAAGCATAAATCTGATATCATTGGTTGAGAAGGCGAAATCCAAGTCTTTTACTTATTGTGATTCTCGCTCAATATTACTTCCGTTTTTAATTCTAGATGATTATTATTTGGAATAATATTTGTGTTTGTTTCCAAATGTGATATTTTATTTGGTATAATGTTAATTCACATGAGTGTGATATTATTTCAGGAAATGATACTCAGCATAATAGACAACATGTGACTTTGTGATAACCCTGGGTACTTTTTATATATGTAATTTTATTCTAATCCAGAATCAAAATAAGTGTTCAATCAGTGTGTATTTTTAACTACAGTTGTCGTGTTTAGGGGTTGATAAATCTTCACTTGTATCAGTCTTGATGTTCTTCCTTGGAATTGTGAGAATTACGGTAGTTCCCCGTTCTTTCAATTATAAGAATAAGAGACATGGATACGACAAGATGACAACATTATACATTACAAGAAATGAATGTTTTCCATCAATTAAAATTACTTGATTGTTTAATAATAAAAACACTTTTATTATCTATCGAATAACTTTTATGTACACTATAATTCTCCAAAGTATCATTATTGATTGTACTGCTTAAGTAATGAAAAAAAGGATGTCTGTTACATGATTATACTTATCACTACTCTAGAGTTTATAAAATATAATCACAGTTATCATTGTACAATAATCCTCAGTAGTAATATTGAAATATTCAACTTGAAGTAACTAGATCGGCGAGACCCTAATTTATGAATGACTTTTGAACGAATTTTAAGTGACCTTGAGAATATTGGCCAATCAGAAAATAGTAAGTATAGAGTAAAAATATATTATACAAAACCAAGGAAATAAAGTGGATACACTTCTTATACGTGGTTCAAAAAATTGTCATGGTTAGAAAGAGGTTCAGAGGTTCTAAAATCGTAAGGCATGCAGTAGAGGGGATCATCCATACGGTTACAGAATAATCGGCCTCTGGAGCCATGATAAATTCTCAAAAACTCTTTCAGCCTCGACCACATAGTTTCAATATTGTTAATGTGCACTTCGGTTGTTGAGTGCACAAAATGCTACTTGTGGATAACGACACGATGCACATAACCAAGGCTATGTAGGATTCTGTAGGCTCTCTAATCATCCGTATATATTGTAGTACCTGGCTGCAGCCAGTGTTACTGGTACTTTTATTATCCAGTTCGCGATAACTGTCATAATTTGCCTCAGTTAGGAATTACATATGGGGTTTTCATCACGAACTGATATCAGCTATAATACCAGAAATTTATTTAGCCAAATGGGTAAAAGGCTTTCGTGCTCATCCATAAATTAGTCTCGCCACTAGATCATTTAAATATATATATACGCAAATTGAGTCTTTTTTCAAAAATGTCACACAATTTTGAATCCCTTTAAATAACAAATACTATTATACAATGGTGTGTGCTACTAATGCCGATAGATATAAGTAGTATGTCTCATCAGTCGAAAGTGAAGTACCTGGCGGCAGAAAGTTAAGAAGATCAAAGAAAAGAGAACGTGAACAAAGAATGATTGATGTGGAAACTAAGGAACTATGAAGTCTGAGACGATTGACTGATATTTTGCTAATGAAGTATTTACTGTGTGGTTTTAAGATTTTACTAAAATATTTTGTAATTTTGTATTCAAATACATTCAAATACAACACTAACAAATTCTATATTTTGATATTAATAATAAATGTACGTGTCCTTTCAAGTAATCAGGAATGTATATGGTAAGAATATGCAGCGACCTTCACTAAACACACGAATGACTTTCATACTACCTAATCAAAAATAAAAATCAGAATTCGGCTTTCATGTAAAGCTCCAAAATATAGAAAGGCGATAGAAATACAGAGGATGAGGAGTTTTAAATTAATTATTGAACTTACTAGTGCTACCTATCGATTACTATGATTTTTGGCCCAATCTTTTAAGAGCTAACTCCTAACTCTACAACCCCTCTACTCTACTTTCTAATCATGGAACTCTTGAACCCTAGCTCCTAATTTAAAACTTCTAACCCTGGCTCCTAGCATTTAAAAATCTTGACTCCAACTCCTAATCTTCAAATCTATCGACTTTAGCTACTATCCTCTTAACGTCTTAATCGTTATACCTCATATCACTTCATATCACCAATATTTCCAACCTTAACCCTAGTGTTATATCCCGACGAGAATTATGAATGGTAACTTTTAAGAACTATTTATGGACCAATACGATGCATATATTTTTATTGTATAATTGTCAAGCAGCTAAACTGTGCATATTCATGTTCCTATTATTAAAAGCTTTATGTTGATCCATAGACTATTATTATGTCATTTACTATTCTTGAGTTATGCCCAGTCAATTAATTACTATCTCCCATATTCACAGCCACATTTGGCCAGATCTTGTACAAATGTTATTTTCCATTTTATAGTACTATGTGGTCTGCTTGATTTGTATATAAACTCAGTATGTTTGAAATAACTGATTCATATTGCAGAGACTGAGATTGGTGTTCTGAATTTAACTGGTTGGGCTAGGCAGGAAGCAGAACGAATAAGGACTCTAGACTGCTCGTACTCGTTTTATGAGCCATTAGTCCAGTCGGTAAATCACTGTTCTCTAATTGGCAGTATCATTACGTTGTATATTAGTAAGGCACGAGGCCACAAGTTATAACACTTAACTTCTAACCCTTAAACTCCTTAACCCTAGATCCTAATCCTAAAAACTTCTAAACACTAAGTTCTAACCCTAATACTTCTAACCTAAACACACTTAACCCAAACATGCTAACGATGAAAGTTTATTCCATGAGTAAACTATCATTCAATCTTTTCGAAATATCATAAATTTTAATAACAAACTACTCCAACATTGTTATAACTTGTGACTGCGGATTAGACGCAACGAACTATCGATCGGATCAAAGACGCGTAAAACACGTAAGAACGACCTAGAGTCCTGATTGACCCTGCTTCCCTGTCTAGCCCAGCCAGTTAAGTCCAGAATGCAAGTCTCAGCCTCTGAGATATGAATCATTATATTTCAAGTATATCGAGTTTATATACCAATCAAACCGACCACAACGTACCAATAAAATATGAAACAACATTTGTACTAGAATTAGCCAGATGTGGCTGTGAATGAGGGAGGTAGCAATTAACAGACAGGGAATAATTCATGAATGGTAAATCGTATAATAATAAATTACAGGCCAAAATAAAACTCATAATAAGAGGGATATGAATAATGAACAGTTTAGTTACATAACAATTATACGATAAAAATATACTCATAATATTGGTCCATAAATGGATCCCAAAAATTACCATTCATTATTCTTATCCGGATATAACAAACATCATTTTAAAGTTGATCATTGGTTAGCTTTATTTCAATGAATTACTCAAAGTCAACAGTATATTATTAATCTTATCTTAATTCATAAACATGTAATATCTTTAATTATTTCTATACTTTATTTATATTAATTTTAGGTACGAATAATGATTTGTATAAGTTGGATATTTCCAGCAACATTATTCACATTACTTATATTTGGTTGGTCATATATAACTGGTGAAACACAACGTGATATAACTAAATGTGATGTATCATTTACATATTATCCAATATTTAATACAACATTAACTATAGGCTATTTTTGGATTACATTAATTATTATGTGTAGTTTATATGTTGGTATTTATAAAGTAGCACGTAGATTACAAAAAAAATCATTAGAAAGTAATAAACGTTTAGTACAATTTTTAACAAAAGTTGATCAAGATTCAATACATTCACAAAGTAATCAAAATTCATTAGATGATAATAATAATAATAATAATAATAATGGCGGTAATAATGATCGGAAACATTCCAAATCAAAAGTTATTAAAGGAAATATGAAACGATATCGTGATCGAACAAATAAACATTTTTATTATGAACCTAAATCAAATTACAATCAATCATTTGATGATGTAATGGATTGTAATCTTACATTCAATGAAAAGTGTAAATATGATCCAATTCAACGGTAAGTAATATTGATCAATTAATTATAAAAATTTAATAAAAAAACTATTTTGTTGTCAGAATGGGTTTTGTGGAGATTTTTTAGAAATTTCACTGGTTGAAATCATGAATTAATCGAAGCTAGACCACCATTGAAAACCTAGAAGCACTGGACGGCAGTTTCGTCCTATTGTGGGACTCCTCAGCAGTGCGCACTCACTATTTCGTATTTATGTATAATTAGTTATTGTTACATTGGATGATAGAGAAATAAAATTTGTCATATTCTTTTTATCTATTAGTAACTAGTGATGAATGTATAATGCTAGTATTTGAACGAAGAATATTCACTTCGCATTCATCCCTCCGTATTACGTCTTAGTTATTTGATCGAATTGTAATTGCACTATTATTTCTCTCTCAACCTATTTGACCCATATTTATTCTGATCATGAATCTTAAATCTCACTTAACATATACGCAGATTGAAGTTAACATTCTGATATGAGTCATATTAACATTAACAATTTTATTGTGTTTTGTTTATCACAATCCTCAATTCACATGCTTTTAACCATGTACTTTGCCCTTAACCTGGCCATTTTGCGGATCATTAATTTGGATATACAATTGTAGAATCTGAAGAAAATTTATCGAAAAGAATATTCTTCGTTCAAATACTAGTCTTTTAATATGACGGGGATCTTTAAACGATTAGAATGTATAATGACAGAATTCAAACTAAACATATTGTAACGGTTATATTGTTATGAACAAAAGCATAGATGGTGATAACCATTGTATGCTTAATATAAAATTACAGAATATCTAGGTAAAATATATGGATCATACAGTGAATAATTTATTATTAGAAGGGGTGCACGGTGATGCATTTCTGTGGATTGGTTGAAGTTATACATTAACACCGTTAGATGCCAGCCGGCTCAGTGGTCTAATGGTTAAGCGCTCGCGCGCGAGACTGATAGGTCCTAAGTTTGAATCTCGCGGGGCAGGATCGTGGATGCGCGCTGCTGAGGAGTTCTATACTAGGACGAAACGGCCATCCAGTACTTCCAGGTTTTCCATAGTGGTCTAGCTTCAATTGAATCATGATTTTAACTATTGAAATAATTTATTAGCAGACTTCCATTATTTTTTATATTTTGTGTGATTTTTCCAGTTCACAATCACATTCTAGTTCTTTTTCTAAACACTTCAATTAGATCCTAAACTTCTGTTGCCAGATTTTTCGTATTTGATTAGTGTTATATACCACTTATGTCGATAGGCATTAGTAGCATACATAACAATATTATTGTCGATTGTATGGGACTAATGTAGAACTCAGTATATATAGATGTTCATCACTAAAGTCAATATTTTCTGAGATATATTTCGATTAATATAGCTATGTGATCTAAACAATCTAATTGGATGACTTATCCTGCTACTGGATCAATCACAATTAATCATTCAGTCATTTTCTTGTTGTAATTAAAAACTTGTTATAAATATACACATAGTTGCATTTTGGCCAGATTATACATTGTGGTCACAGATCATGTGTATCTTCTGATATTCTTGTTAATTCAATAAGAAATCCATATTAGGAGAGGAATATTCAAGTATATGTACTGCCGATTAGTGGGTTATCAGTTCGAATATATCCATCTTTTCATCACATTGACCCACTCAGTCACGTTAGTTATTACTTTCCTGAATTAAGTTTTATGTTTTATCAGAGATTATTCAGGGGTGATGGAGAATTCTTGACGCTCCGAATGAGAATCTTAAAGCTGATATGTCGTTTGAACAGAATGGTTGCAACCTAGAGTAAACAACACCACAAATTACTTAATTTTGTTTGTTTTGGAACCTGTCCTTATTTATATCTTCCTATAAAAACGACAGATAGTCTTACTTACACCTGTTACACCTTGTGGAGGAGCAAAGCCCGTCCACCAACATTCTTTATCCAACTCTGTCCTGAGGAATACTTTCCAGCCGCTATTCATCCTTTTCATGTCTGGTTACGATTCTCGACACAGTGTGTTCTTTGGCCTCCTTCTATCCCGTTTCGCTTCAGGATTCCAAGTTAGCACTTGCTTCGTAATACAGTTTGATGATTTCTGCAATATGTGTTCTATCCACATCCAACGTCTCTTCCTAATTTCCTCTTCAACTAGAAGCTGGTTTGTCCTCTCCCACGGAAAACAATGATTAACGATCATTACAACCTAGCAAATCAGCATAATTTCTAAGTATGAAATTGTATGAATCGAAGAGCTTGCCAGATTTTTCCTAATAATAAACAAATTATAAATAATATCAGTTAAATATTTGTAACCAATAGAGGATTCTCTTTAATATAAAGCTGAAAAGACAGTGACTAGACAATAAGTTTTTATTCTTAGACATCAACCAAGGAAAGTGATATTCGAATTATTAAAAAACTAACTAACCATCTACTGCTTCTCTGACAGCATTACTATTAGTTCAGAATACATGTACTCTCTTATATAACTGAATAAATTTCCCAAAAATTAGAAACAAAGTTCACCAGTACTTACTAATCTTTGTACAACAATAATTTTTGATAAGTTCTAATGAAAATAACTGAGACAGTCATTCAGTGAAATATTAATTCAAGACCTCCAGTAGAAAATCAATTTACAATAAGATCCACATATGTCTTAATACAATATCTACACCGTTCGAAACGGCTAAGAAATTTCATTCTTAAAATAAATCCTTTGATACCCAGTGATTAGAAGTAATCGATAAGATGTGAAATAATTCAGGTTATTTGCTCATCTATTTGAATAAGACAAAACTAGACAAATCATGTAATAAAGGAATCATTCTAATTTTTTTTATTTATTTTATAAATCTTCATGTATTTATCCTTCTTGATTCGCCTAACCGTATTGTGCTCATTCTCATACATCTATTTAGTATCCGGAACATTATATACGAAATTAAAGTTAAAAATTATATTCAACTAGAATCAATCAAGAGCTAAACATATGCCTTGAGCTTTAATTTAGTGATTATGAGAGTCAAAAAGTATGAAACATAAATTACTATACATCGAAACAAGTAATCAAGTAACTCCAATACAAACTCAATAGAATTTCATTAACTATAAGAATTAAACAAAAATAACAAAGATAAGCCAACATGGATAGTGGTTAGCAGTGAAATCCAGGACGACCGTTTGGTCAGCTGGATGTACCAGCATCGCAGAGTTGATGTCCATTCTGGGACTCGAGCCCAGTACCGTTCGCTCCAAACTCCATTGTTTTACCCACTTAGCTACTGAGTCCATCTTTGCTTAAAAAAGCTTTTGAATTAAGGCAATATCGAGGTAATACACACAGTATACACATACCAACAAGAGACTGATCAATTGCAATCCTAAACATCAATGAGAAGATTCAAGCGAATTTAACATTGATAACTAATAAATGATCAATCAGTATAAAAATTAACATTATTTTATGATCTATTTCTTTCAGAAATTTATTGACAGCGGTTGATGATCATCCACATAACTCATTAAAAGAATCACATTTCATAGAAATTAATTCAAAAAGTAATTATCCTATAAAAAACAATACAAATAAATGTCATTTGGAATATGGAAGTGAAACTAGTGGTTGTTCAACATTTCATCCAACAAATAATAATAGTACTGAAAGTAAAACTCAATTATCATCAATCATTGAAAGATCTCAGTTACTTCCAATTATAGATGTATCAAAAAAATATGAAGATATAACATTTAAAATTTCTAAAAATGAATCTTCATCTTCTATATCTGATGAATATTTCTCATTACCATCTGTAAATTTTTATATACCATCACCAAAAGTTCCTATATCATCACCAATTCAAAGTAATCAATCAATATCTTCAAAATATATAGAATCAGATAATAGTTCCCCGGTATGGATTAAAAAAGATGCTTGTTATGATTCTGGTTTAAATTTATATGTATATGATATATGTCCACAATTAATGAAATGTCAAACATATATTCATGAAGGAAATATTTGTCAAAATAGTACTTATTTATCTGATTCAACCTCATGGAATCAATGTATTCAATCATGTTGTCTGTTAGAAAAAGTAAGTTACAATTGAAAACAAGATGAATATTATTAGATATTATTTTATGCATCAAATATTTAATTGATGTTTAGTTCAGAAAACTTGATAGATTGTAGTGGCTGTGCTTCGTTGACCAATCAATCTCGTAACCGTTACCATATAATCCTCTACGGTGTTTGAAATCAGAAGGCAAAGAGAAGCAGCGACTACAGTCTTATTAGCAGATAACTCAAACCACAAAGCAATGATGCGAATGAGTGAGTCAGCGAACCGAGAGTGTAGAGTGTTAAATGTACATGTATGTATATAGGAAAATGAAGGGATCATCGAATCAATGAAGCAGCTAATGATAAAGCTAGGAGAATGAATATGTACGTAGGGGGTAAGCAACGTCCAAGCATACATATCTCATACAAGCACAACAATGATAAGGGTACAATATGTTGCTATAGTATGGATGACTTTGTCCGCCAAACAAGTTAGCAAAAGGGCTTAACTGAGTTAAATGAGAACAAACTCAATTGCACGTGAGTTGCTTTAAGATCTATCTAAATATTCAATGTCATTGACCAAATTATTACTTATTATTGTAAGCTTTCTACTTTTAAATAATGAATTAGGATTGTTTTACTTAACTATCCATGATCTATACTTTATAAAATCAAAGCCATATCATCATCACAAACAAAAATTTAAATTTAGTAACATCCTCTAGGATTAACCTTATTTTATCCAAGTATTCTTGGTGGTCGTGTAGTACTACACCAGCTCTTTTGTCAGGGCTAATGCTCCTGAAAAGAAAAAACTTAAATGTCTAGCTTCAACTGACTCATGATTTCAACCTGTGAAATTTACTAAAATCTCCACAAAACCCATTCTAATAATAATAATCAACTGCTCATTAGTGACTGACTTCAAGAAAATCTCCTGGAGTTCTAGTGAGAAGCCGTTACCAGTGGAGTTCAACCAGGTCTGTTGTGAGATATCAGCTCACTGAAGTCAATGGTTTTCGGTGGCGCAACTTCGTGGATTGGTTGAAGTTAGACACTAACACCGTCGGATGCCGACTGGCTCAGTGGTCTAATGGTTAAGTGCTCGCGCGCGAAGCCAGTAAGTCCTGGGTTCGAATCCCGTGGGGGCGGGTTCGTGGATGTGCACTGCTGAGGAGTCCCATACCAGGACGGAACGGCCGTCCAGTGCTTCCAGGTTCTCAATGGTGGTCTAGCTTCAATTGACTCATGATTTCAACCTGTGAAATTTACAAATATATTAATTAATTTTATACCAATCTACCCGATGCTCAGTTTATTCGACATTATCAAGTCAAACCTTGATAATGAAACCTAAGAATATTATTGTACCAACCTGGTACTAGGCTAATTTCTGTCTACAACTAATCCATTTCACTCAACTTGATGTAAATAAGAACAAAATTTTAATCAAAGACGGAATAAAATGTGTAAAAACAAAAACAGAAGAAGCCATTTTTTATCATTTCACATTCATTATTAAGCTTCAACTAATGGAACGTAAAGAAATAAATATATTCATATTTGTTGTCACATTAGCCATTTGAAAATTCAAACCCCCTTTGTGTATTCAAAAACAGTTTGTTCTCACCTTAAACCTACCCCGATAATATTGACTTATTAACCAGAGTGATTAGGTTTCAAATTGTGTTCACATTATTATTATTAATCTTATTATTATTATTATTACTAACCTTGACTCCTCTTGCCCCACTTACAGTCTAGTTGACCTTTTACTTTTATACATAAATGTTCTTAACAAGTATATGTGTGATCAGATTGTTCGAAATGTATTGCGCTAATATATCACATAGTTCTAATAATCTTCGTCTTCTTATTACATTATCGAAATTTATCAAAGGGATTATTTGCTTTAAACACATAATCATTAAAAAATCTATCCTTTTAGTATATAGATATGAAAACATTCAATAGGTTTTGTTTTTTACTGTTGAAAAAAAAGATGAACTCACTTCTATAAAACGAGTTGTATTGTGGTGAGCTACTTATATTCACATAAGTAGTATATAATAATGGTGAGGCATAGGATGTATTTCAGTAGAAAATCGAAAAGGAAAGAACGGGAAGCGAAAGCAATTAATAATGAAAATGCATAAACAATAAAATCTGAGACAATGGACTGATATTTACAAAAGTAACAATCAAGTTTGACACAATCGATTGATATTTTGCAAATTAACTAGTTACTATATGGCTCCCAGATTTTATTGAGATGTTCTGTCATTTTGTATTCAAACACGTTTAATTGTTACCACTCGTATTCTTGTTCACTACAGTATTAAGTTCATTTCCAGTTCTTTTTTAAAATTTTATTTTAATCTTTAAACAATAATAGTGTGAATATTCAGATTATACAACATCAAGTGATGATCCCAGTTCAACATTATATAATCAATCAATGATTAATGATTATTGGTGTCTACGTTTTATGGATAAATGGAATAAATCTAAACGAGATCGAACTATTAAATCATCTTGTGTATTCAATCAAATAAAACATAATTCATTATTATGGTATAAATCTAATGATAAATCATATTTAACTGAATATCAACCTAATTCTAATGTTAATACTGATCAAGAAATATGTCCATTTTGTCAAATAAATAAAGATAATAATAATAATAAGTTTATTCAGCAAAATAAATCAAAACAAAAATCTGGATTGCAACTAATAGTAGAACAGATCAAATTCAAAGTTCAATATTGTTGTTGTTATTGTTGTATTCTATCATCAAAACATGTAAATATTCCTTTAAATAATAATCCAATACAAATTCAATCAAATAGTACAACCAATAATAGTAAAACCATACATAGTAATAATAATAGTGATAATGATTGTGTAACACAATATAATCAATTAAAAATTAAACATAATAAATTATCAATTAAAGATAAATATAAACAACAAATTAATTCACAAATACAACAACAACAACAATTACAACATAGAAAATCATCAATAACAACGAATAAACGACAAACAACCTTTTCAATATTTCAATCATTATCTAATATTGATATGCAAAATCGTAAACATGCATGTAAAGCATTAAAAACAATTAGTCTTATATTAGGCGCATTTATGATATGTTGGACACCATATCATATAATTGTATTAATTAAAGGATTTTGTGATGATATTAATACGCATAAAAGTTGTGTAAATATTCATTTATATAATCTTTCTTATTGGTTATGTTATATGAATTCACCAATTAATCCATTTTGTTATGCATTATCAAATATTTCATTTAGGCGAACATTTTTTCGAATATTACGATGTGATTTTCAAAAAAGATAAAAAATTTATTGAATGTTCTCCTTTTTTGTTGTTGTTGTTTTAAACAATCATTGTTTATGTATTGTGTACATGTTTTTTTAAAAAAAGAATGTAATCATAAACCAGCTATCGATATTTGTCACTCTCTTATAGATCAATTATGTTGAAATCATGAATTAATTGAAGTTAGACTATCATGGAAAACCTGGAAGTATACTAGACGGCTGTTTCATCCTATTATAGGACTTCTTAATAGTGCGCATCCATGATCCAGCCTTGCGAGGTTCGAACACAGGACCTATCAGTCTTGCACGCGGACGCTTAACCTCTAGACCACTGAGCCGGCTGGCATTTAACTTCGAACTAATCCACGAAATTGAGCAACACATCCACCATTGTCTTCACTGAGTTACTATTTCACAACAGACCTGGTTGAACTACACTGGCCACTGCTTCTCACTTGGTGTAGTCAATCTTTCTGTTGTCCATTACAATATAGTACGTTAATACGACAACACAACATGGGTACTACATCAATACAATAAATACGAATTCATTATATCATTATAATAAGACATATCAAACACAGATACACTACTTACGATCGAAAATTGTGAACGAGGTTATAGAGACAGAACGTTTTATTCATATAAAGTATAGGCAATTTAAACATAATGAAATCCATAATAGAAATCGATAATAGGAAGGAATATACAGTATTGAATAGTGTCCCAATATTCACCAAAGCTGTGTCTGCTATTCTTTGCTTAGTGGCCGCACATCACTTTCCTTAGTGTATATTCAATTATCAAGTAAATTAATGAAACCAATGAATGGTAGTGTCAGTCGAACTCAATAAATGTAGTCTGTCTCATAAGTGGGCAAACTCAAAAACACTTTTCTACAGTAGTTGAGCCACACTAATCCAAACCCCTCTTAAAATACTGTTTATATATTAAAACATAGTTTTACTTAGTTTTATTATTCAAAATATCCTACAAAATCAGTCACCTTAGGAGTCCCTCCCACTTTGCTCGAGTTATAAACAGAAAGTACTTCGACCAATTCAATTCGTTAGCAAACATCCAGACAGTATATCAGAAACCAAAATGCACTAGAAAATGTATTGACCCTATCCAGTAGAATGAATACCAACGTATTTCATGAATAAAACATGAAATGTCGAAGCAAAACAAAATAAAATTTAAAGATTGTAACCTTTTATCATTATTTAATAATTAAGTGTAGTGGAAGGTTCAGTAGTCAGTTATTATGCTCGTTGATGAAAGACTTAAAAGAAACTTACGTTGTCACGAGATGTAACTAAACTCATTGCTATTGAGTCCTCAAATAGTAACTAAGGCCTCTGTTCGACTTGATTCTAATCAATTATTGGTCAAGAGAATATAAAATGCGCGAATTCGGTGATAAATTGACGTATATTATAGATAATCAAAAGATAATATGACATATATATGCAACAATCAGACAAGGCAAACGTTCAAACCCTACCTATACGGTTTTACCAGACGGATTAAAATATCGCGTGGTTGCTTACTTTATTTGGCACCGATTTGATGAGAACCGGGTCTAGTTCTTCATTAGCCATTGGTTCAACCATCTTCCTCGACGTTAATATTCTGACACACCGTTAGAGAACTTGATCTTGAAAGGTTAAGACTATCATCGTGTATTTATGTCACTTGAACGCGTATAGCGATAGCGGATACTGATCATTATGAATAACATCTAGTGAATCATGTTCCATTCATCCGTTTCCGATCTTAAATAGTCAAAGGTTAATGACTAGGTAGTGTTATGTGACTATTTAGCCTGATACTTCAGCACAGCAACCCACTGTAATTACCAAAAAATGGGATGAGTTAACTAACAGGCAGCTCTAATCTCCAGTTTTGTTACTATAGATGGCTCCTTAGACTCACAGTCAGAGTGGAGATTTAACTGCGGTGACTGAAAACAAAAAGGCCATGAAACATTACTACTTACTAATTTATGGTATTTGTACTAACTGATGATTTCTTTTTGACTGATTCGGCAGCTAATCCGAAATTCAAATATAATGTGTTCAGTTGTGCACGTTGAGTTCTTTTTGCCTTAAATTGCACTATTCTGGGAATTCGTAGTACACCAATCGGACTACTTCTGATTAGCATATAATCGCAATAATCGGGACAGTTTTTACTTGATAATATTATGGTCCATTATCTGTTTATACAATACTTGTAGATATATATTTGGAGACAAGTCAGTACTGTCCCTGAAGCATTTCTCACAACTAGAGGGTAACACCACGTGATGCCGAAAGCCGACAGAATGAGGATACTTCAATTGGTATTGCCGACTTAGAACTACGGATTCGGTATCTTCCACTTGTCTTACAGATGTCCCAATGGCTTTTATACCACATATCATTTGTCGATGCTGGGATTGGATGGAAAAGAACCAAGGGTTGCCAGTTCATCATATAACGCCATCGAACGAAAGATAATTCTAGACAACTAGCATTAGTTCGAAAATCACAGCCCTGATATTGACACCCTAAAGAACATACAGCTAACACGACCCTATTGTAATTTCCCATTATATTCTTCATTACAAAAGATGAAACTTCATAACTGAACGAAATATATTTTGTTTCCTAAAACCGAAGTGTATCCTTTAGTCAATAATGACATCGTTTAGATATTTATCTTATGGTCTGCTTTTCCGTTTGTACACATCACTCCACTTTGTATGGGACATTTTTTGTCCCCCATGTAGAAAACTGTTACAAATAAGATGAAGGCTAACAGTAAGAGACAAAGCTCTCCGACATCTCATACAACACAGCTAAAAGATACTGTTAATACTATGTTGGTGTTAATTTAGATTTATAAGCGTTATGGAGAGAAATATTAATTTTTGATATGTTCTTCAAGCATCAAAAACTCATTTGACATCTTTTATATTGTTGAATAGTTCAAAAATACCACCCAAATCCCAATACTGAAAGAGATCACCAAGTAACTGGCGCCAAATGAAACTAACTCGGTTCAACATTAATCACTATATATTCTCACTAAACTCCATTGATGTTCTAAAAAATAGATTAAGAATAATAGTCGGAGGGGGACTTTCCCTTACTCAAATAATCTTTAACAATACAAACAGCAATTATGAAGTTGAGTACTTAAACAATCGAAGGATGTACATCAAAAGCACTTTTAACTGGATTTTACTCCTTACATTGTAACTCTAATATGGAGGAAATTAATGAGACATTCATCAACAGTATGCACCAAACTCGTTAATAAATTTGGTGGTCAATAACGCTCTACAGGTTACGTAATAACGTGATTTAATATGACGATAAAAGGTTACTACTCACAGAAGTTTAAATAACCTGTAAAATCTTCCCAAAACCTACCTTCACAACTCCATCAGAAGATAAACTATGAACAACAGGCGAAGTTCAGTAGTAATATACCTGTCATCACAGTTAACTTAAGATGCTAAAGGAATCTAACTGGTTGCAACTAAGACGAATTTCACACTAGAGGTGTTGGGTGCTACGTTACAAAGTGATCGTAATGGAGATTTATTAGTTCTTTAACTTATAAATATTAAGACATAATATTACTTAGTACTTTTTATTACTCTATTCCATATACTCTTCAATTGTTTTTCCTATGTATGATTTCTGTTATCATTTATACTGGTATTATTTTAAAATCCTTTACTTCCCTCTCGTTGTGTTGATACACAGGGTAGTAATTTGAACTGATACATATTCATGTTGATTCGTATGCTTTTATGTTCAAATAACTGACTAGCGCGATCCTAACGTGCATTTTAGGTACACCTTTAATCATATCTAATCAAACATAAAAATAATCTGAAAGCTTATGAAAGTTGAGATAATTTATGACAATTTAATGGGTATAAATACAATTCTAATAAATATAATACTATATTAAAAAGAGCAAGCAAATATTTTGATGATCAAACGTCACAAGCCGGTTTATCGTAAGCAATCAAAACCCACTTCAAAAATAATTATTTTAATGCATCCTGTTCTTAGTAGTTTAAATCCGAATATAAAATTTAAAAGAAATAAAACTACCAGTTCAGTAAACAAAACTGTATTATATTGACAAAATCTAACAATTATAAGTCTGTACAACAGAGAAGAACAACTAAGCATATGAATGGTTTCTAACGAGGCCATGGATCAACCCTATGTGTGCGTATAACAAGTGAGATTTTTCTTGACATCTCAGAGTCATACACACGTTTACACCGTTCATACATGTATCTTCGTCTCCAATCAGTTGGTTTTTCATACCGTTGTTGAAAATTGACCGTACTTCTCACCTTATCAAAATTTATTATCCTGAAAATAGATGAAGAAAGAATGAAGTAAATATAAAGATAAGTTTTTTTTGTTATATTTTTTAATTTTACTTTGATGGCCGATGACGAATGGATTGAAGAACTGGGATTGCAACGTTCCTGAATGCATATTTAAGTAAATGAATTAACTGACATGCACATTAGTAATAAATAGAAACAAAGTATTGGATTTATAATGACACTGGGACAAGAATCTCCAACAATTATAATGGAAATAAATTAAGGACTATACTAGACGGGTCTAATCTTTATTGTATTTGAAATGAGTCAAAACTGTTTAGTGTCATTTAATCAATATATCTCAAATATGTGTAGATAAACAGATCAATGGAATATGATAAACAGATAGGTAGACAAAGTATCCTTATAAGAATATGAATATAAGGTATTTGAATTAATTACACTACCGAGTCCAAGTTAAATAACAGAACTGAATGCACTTGACAGACGTATGCTCATTCAGATCTGACATTCCAAAATGAGTATACAAATATATGAATCTATCAAGACAACATAAATGACCACACTGTTATTATGATATAATCTCTTAGATTTCCCCTCTACAATACATGTACAAAAAGCGGTACTTCATATGTCGAAAGAAAATGATTCCAGTCACCTTGAGGGCCGAATCTAACAATACATCAGAAGAAACCGTACACGAGTGTACAACACATGAACCATATATATGAAAACACAAATAACTTATAAGTGCATTGTTTTTATTTGTCTCACTTTTTTCTAGTAAGTACTGACATAATGCATAAAAGGGGTATCTCCTGAACTGATCACAATGATTTCAGTCAATTTGGAAGGACTAAAACATATTAACGACTTCTAGAGAGTTTATACCTTGCACAATTGAATCGCCAACTACAGCAAGCTCAAAAATAAGATTATTCATGAAAGAACTAGTTAAGCACCCGTAATTTGAAATGTCTTTAACATCTACAGGTTTCTTTCATATTAAGAAATAGTGATCTATAACTCCAAAATAAGAATATTTTTGGTATAAAGTCGATTGTAAGGAAGCTGTTAGCGGTAGCATTGTATGCAACTAGTATTGTCCAGCAAAATTCCTGATCCTTAATTTTAAGAATCTGGTACATAATTGATACAAATCCTTGGTTCAAAACAGCTTCTGGTAAATTACTTACAACTATTAGGAAGTGGATAACTACAATACTGAAGCACCGTACAAAGTCTTCATAAGAATGCGTCTTATCAGCGCCTTCACTCGGTTAAAATCTGGCAGCTGAATGTGACAAAAGTATTCAGGTTATATATCAGTAAATAAGGATAATAGATGGCTCTTATTAGGCTACATGAAGTAACCCCTTCTGGTTGCAGCACGGTGAAAGCGGCCTCCATAAAAAACATTGTGCCAGTCGATGTTGAAAATTTTGATCTAGTTGTTCAGTATTTTGCTAGCTTGACGAAACACGTATAAAGAAACCGTGGGAATAAAAAAATGTCCCTTTCGTTTGTAAACTCGCACATTTGTGATTTAGAACCTCATCTTACGCGTTAAATATACGTATATATGCCTGTCGTGAGCCCATCTTCAGTAGGAAAATGCCTGTGTTCATAGTGTAACTGGATATTTGACTTGTTATGTGAATCTCTTCCGAACTACCTAAAAGTACTGCTGGAGCATATACCCATACTGGCCCCACCCATTTTCGAAGAACGGAACGTTAAACCTTTAACGGTCGTTCGATTTCGCGATACGAACGAGAACGTGAAGCAAAACTTACAGAACTGTACTTTAATCATATGACAAACAATTAAGAAAACTCACTTATTAATCGATTTGAAAGCGCCGGTGTAGTCATTATTGTTAACTACCACAGTTTTTTTCAGAAATCGGAAGTTCTTGAAGAAGGTATCCAATGGCAAGGATGATTTTGACATCTAAAGTACAAGATCGGTCCCCAAATTTGACCGCGCTCTCTTCCCCGCGGCCTTGAACGGTAGCGGACATTGCATATTTGAAGTGCTTGAAGTCGGTTGGGTAGGTATATGCACCACCTGTAATATAGTTCCTACCCAAGTCTCACATATGTACGAATTCGAGATAAGGCATCTACGGTCAATGTTGAATAATACAGGCCAAAAACTCGGAAGAACGTCTTCCGCATCAAGTACGTATTAGAAGAGAACCGACTTCCTACTGAAATATGCATAGCAGATGGGTTGTATACGTTTTTATGGCTTCTCGATGAAGCTTTCGCTTGCACTGGTCTGGCAAGCGCGAACGTATCTGTACCCTACTTAAACATCATGGACCTTCTACATGTCTAAACTATTTCAAACTCTAAATTTAGTTTTCCTTAATTTTCTTAACTGCAAATGTACCAAATATGTCTCCGTAGCCGTACGTTCCTCCTTAATTCTTACTTGAAGTAGACAGATAACTCTTTGGACCCACCAATACCTCCCAATTATAGTCAGCCACAAGTCCTTTATATCTACTTTTGATCAGCTTTCTGTTTTCGCACATATGTTGACATACTAATAATTTTACTACATCACCCATTGTCTTCTCTATACATAATATATCCGTACACTTTTCTGACCACTTCGGTAAACATTTATCCGCCATTAAAATTCTTTAATTGCATATACCTTGTTCCAAAATCCTTAATTTACGCTATTATCACTTTACGGTAGTGTGAAGTAGTTGGTTAACGATGACATGTTTTGAAGATAGGACATATTGTAGCATTGTTCCAGTTTTTGGTAATCGACTCTGGATTACAGACAGAATAAAGCATGTGTTAATTCCTTTGGTAACCTCATCGAGTTTGTATGAACTGGAAGGGAGGGCATCTCTACAGTATGTACATTTCTTAGGTAGTTGGAGAATACTTGGTATAAACCATAGTCTTTCTTAACTGATGATGCAGTACTAGTGTTTCGTCATAAAGCTAAAAAATTACCTCTTCTCTTGGTCCATTGGTTTGTGTATGAGTATAAGTGTTTAGGGTATTCTGTAGACCCCTTAACAAGTTCTTCTTCACACAACTTTTTGAACTTTCGGTATGTCAAGTCACAAATATTTTGAGCTTCATGATATTGATACTTGACCTTGTTAGTACTGAGTAGCATAAATTTCACTCACATTATTCTCCTCTTACAGAGAAGTGTGTGAACCCCTCTACTAGTCCATAATGAGGGATATACGGACCCTATGATGTAGTCCAAGGGATGTGTGATGCAGTGACGTTCATGTACAAATTTTTGATTACATCCCAATAGGTCTCAATGAGGGACCCAGGTTCTATTGTCCAATGCTGGGTGTATAATATCTTGTATGTTTGCCTTCCAGATGTGTTGATCTAGCTTGGGCTGACACATCGTCATTGACAACTAAGGCTAGAACTGCATAGTCACTTTTAACCAGGAGTGACTCATAATCGAGGTTTGTGACGCTATCCTCATAATGCTTCAATATGAAATCTAATAAGGATGATTCTGAGTCCAAGTCGTACTTAGTTGCTTTCCCCATGTGTTGCACTGGGACACATTTGATAACTGCATCAACTAGTTTCTGTTTGGATGAACGTTCTAACAATTTAGTCATCAGATTTTTCTAGCCTACCTTAGGTGCATTAAAGTTTTTTAAGATTAAAAATCGACCACTTGACGACCAAGTGTCGAAGCCATCTAGTTAGATCTCATTCACCCTATAGTTTGGACTGTGTTAGAGCAAACCAATCAGCATCTCCCTTCCTGGGAATTTCAAGCGGAAACTAACTAAATTGCACGTCTCATTTTCATGTGATATGTTGTCAATAACGATGAATGGAATAGTATTTCTAATGAACAGAGTTACTTTCTCTCTTTTACGCTTCTGAATTCTGTCGGCTTTTAGTAATATGAAACTTTCAAAATCAAGTTCCCTAATGTTTACGAACTGCGTCAGCCAAGTTTCTGTGACTGTAATTACATTCGGCCTGACAGAGTTTATTCAGATACCTAGCCTTGTTTGCCTGTTGATTTAAATGGCTGCACCCAAAGTGACTCTGACGTCATTCTTTGTTGAAGCCTCATCACCCAAAAATTTAATACTTTTAGGTCCTTCTCGCCATAACCTAACCTCAGCACTGCTGACACAACCACACGCAAGTATTTTTAATAAACCGTTTGAAAGCCGTAGTTGAAATACATTTGTATTAAGCACAAGTAGACGACCGACGTCGTTTTCATCTAGGTAATGGTGGTAAACTAGAAGGTATATGGTCTTAGGAGGAATATTGATTTCTATCACCATTTACACTCTGGAGACAAGCATACGATCCGGATGTACTACGTTTACGTCCATATATACAAATGTATCTGAAAGAAAAATACTTTGGAGTCGGGTCACCTTTCATTTTTATTTTGATATGACATACATATTGTTTGTATACTGTACAAAGAAGTATTAGTCACAGAATCCTATTACTGTATGCACTTCTTTCAGGCAGGTCTTGGAGTCGACCACCCTGGTAAACCGCCGCAATAGCATAATATCATTGAAAATTCGTCTTATATCTTGTACAGTTACTATAGCGTCACCCTAATCATTTGAAAGGTGGAGGTTATCAGGCTGTTCGGCTTGGTCAAACTCAAGCTTAAAATAAGCTTGATTCGACCGCTTTCAAGAAGAATTGCGAACGGCTGGGATGACGCACCAATCGTTTTAAGACTATTCGGCATTCCAGTACTCGGTAACTTCAGTCAAGATACAATGCCACTGGATCGCTGCCGAAACCCTACGCCAAATAGACGAGTTGTTGTTACTGTTATAATATTACTGTCACACCCGATGTTGTATGCAGCGTTCCCCAAGAGAGTGAGCAGTTATCGAAATAACTTTTGGTTGGGATGCAGACGTTTTCATAGTTGGGAACACTTAGTCTACAATATGTAAAGTCTTAAGCACAATGTTGACGGTGTCATTAAACATTGTTTTCGAGAATCAGTTTCAGCTTTTCTCTTGGAATCGTATGTTAGAAACGTTAGGCATTCACTACATTGCGAATTCGTCGGGTCTCAACTAGCTGCACGGCGATGTTGAATAAGTTTAATTTTAATTTCCTGGGTCAGATCTTATCACAAGATGTGACCGGGTCGACAGTAAGTTATGATTTCTCATTAGAAATCATTGCGTTCAGGTATTCAAATTTTTCCAATACTAGGCCAAACCATTCAGTAATAGAAAATGGTAAATCTAGGGTCATCACACAAACCGTAGAGAGCGGCAGGATTCAGTTTCAGCCATTAATCAGCCCTTCAGATTTCTTCATCGAACACTTTTCCTCTAGTACTATGGGTATATTTAAATGCTCTGTAGTTAGCTACGAGTGTACGCGGATCACCATGACATATATACTTTGCTATTATACCTGAAAACCGACGCAATATTATAAGGTCATTACTCCCGTTTTTTACACACATTTCCTTAGACAGGATGACAGGTTCGTAAGTTGACAGCTTTTTATAAAATTTCACGTGACAGAATCATCGGAGATAATTTATGATTATCTCCAGAAGTCAGCAAAAGGCTGCTTCGTTGAAGCCTGAACTGACAGTCAGTTGCACCTTACAAATTTTACCGAACAATTCATAGTTGGTTAACATCGCAGTCTTCCATTGTTATACCTCATGTGTTCCTGTTTCCAGAGTGTTACCTGTCCGAAAAATGAACTAGCACAAGCATTGAAGGTTGTGAGCCAGACTTTCTTGCACTACGCAATAAGTAAAGTATATAAGCGTGGATGGTGACCCAAAGAAAAATTGAGCTGAGTGCAGTTTAGTTTTATTATTGGATATTTGAATCTGTTTTTATCAGTTGCTGATAAATGGTAAATCTTGAAAGTATTATTCACTGCCCATTCCATTTCCAGCTGGCTTCGCAAGTGCTCGCTGTAAGCAACATTTTTACACTAGTTGCCGTACCTAATCTACGCTATATTTATGCTGTGGTAATGTCGATTCTCAGGTCCTATGACTGCTATAACAGAAGCCATTTGTTTAATATTACGTAAACTTTTTCCGCTTGTGGAACTTTTAACGAGAGTTTAACTTCTATGTTATAAACATACCAAAAACTCAATCCCGACGAGGACGAATATAAAGACGTGAATGAATCCTGAAAATTTATTCGTGCTTTTTAATTGCCTTAATCTACGATTTCATTTACAACACAAACTTTTATTCATGCGATGCTAATATACAACGGTTTCAATCACGAATGTTGCGATACAGAACTACTTCAATATGATGAATAAACTGTGATTACATGTATACATCATATTGTTTTCCAGGGAACCATCCACTTAATTCCGAGGAAAATGTCTTCACAAGCCAGGTGGATGTACGAGAACAAAGAAGTTAGTGTTGACGACAATGGTGTAATAGTCTCAAAAGTGCAGGAGTGGTCCCTGTTGAATCTTACCTTATATTTTACTCATAATAAATATATTGTTCTATCTCTAGCATAAGCTTATTCTCCATCATATATTGGTAATTGTTACGATGCAGCGAGTTGGTGCAGACGATGATATGACTTCCAAGTAAAATCTTATAGATTAGGCAGTTATATCATGACAAATCTAAAATTTTAGGATTAGAAATATTACTAAAGCTGTACAGATATCGTAGTAGACCATAATTCTACACATAGTAAGTTCTGTGGGCCTCTCAATGCTTTCCTGAAAACGGAAAAGTTTTGGGGTTTTACCAAAGAGCGTGGGTGGGCTTCCTCAAAGTTTTCAGAAACATTGTGGAAAGCGCAAACACTTTCAGCATTCCCTCAGAATAACTTGAAGTCTTCTCGAAGACTCCTAGACCGGGAAAGACTTTTGTAGCAATACCTCAAGACTTTATAGGGTAGCTTCCCTAAAGTCGGAAGGCTGGAAATCACCATAATTTGTCTGCTGTACTAAAAACCGTTGAGCTCTGTTTAAGTTGTACGTCTAAATGTCTTCCTGTTCCTCTGTATTTTTCGGTATCATTATGTCGATGTACAAATATGGAACTTCTTGCGCCTGGAACAAACTTGAGACAAACCTCTTTGCATGTATTTTTCAAGGTTACAAGTGATACCAATCACCCCAAATAACTGCATCACAATAACTATGGACTTCTCAAACAGTTATATTGCATGAGCACTTAGCAGCAACACCATTCCTACACGTGAATTCTGAGTCTAAATCTGCTTGACACTTCTTCTAGTCACAACGTTCTCATTCTTGAAACGGATAGTAAGAACTGTACTTATTGTACACTACCAGCGAATAAACCTTATTATTTACTTACCAGTATGTCTTCTCTGTCATTTATTTTATTTGTTTAACAACCCTGCTTGAGAAAGATCATATCTGCAAACCAACGTTACGATTTATTGATCATGAATGTAAAATGGCGTGCACCTGCTCGGCCAGAAATGTATTATTATTACTATGAAAAACACGTAATTTGTTATGGGCCGTCGATGGAGAATTACTACGCTCTTAAACATGCCTAACCGCCTGACTGTGGACGGCTCGGAGTTGTTCAGGATGGTATACAAATCGCTTTACAGAGAGCGAATGCTTTGAGTGCCAGAAATGTCCTGGTGAAAATCTAAACAATTGGTTTCGGTTCAACATTTTTGAATGACTACGTAATGTTGTGTTTTCGGAGCCATAAACAAAGTTCAGATACTGACGATGAGATTCTCCGTCCAGACTTGGGATCAAGCGGTCATACCGTACGCGAGGACGTGGTTGAGACCACCCTATACGTTACCATTGAATCGCTGAAGATTTCGTGTAATATTCCTTTAATCGAAAGGCCCGCATAAGCATTCATAGAGCCTGAGGGAGTCAATGAATTTCATCTTAGGCATCGTGTGGTCACAGAATAATATGCATATTATCACCAAGTCATCCGAACGGTTCGTCTGTAAGGTTATGATGATAGCGTTGACCCTAAAAAGCCTATTCGACCGAGGACTGCTATTGTCTTTTTCCAAATCTTATTTGCTAATTTTTCTGGTCGGCGGACACAAGCCAGATTACAAAAGATGGTCGTTACAAACTCGACGTCATATATTTGATTGAGTCTTGTGATAAATTCAAATGCCGATAGGCTCACACAAGTATTTAAAAAAAGAGTGGCTCCCTGCTTTAATGCATTTGTGTCAGAGATGTTTACACCGTGTCTATTCCCTTTAGTTCGTTCTGGAATCCAAACGCTTATACGGGACCAAGCATTTAGCGCTCACAATTTGACAACCTATTTTTGCATCTGATTATTCCATACAATCAGTGCGGGAATTTCTCTTGTTTGACTAACTTTAAGGATTTTTTATCGATATAGATTCTTCGTTACCTTTTACTTGAGGGTGACCCAAGAGGCAGGTGAATAAACACCTAATAGTCAGACATGGCATGGAAAAATGTACCTCGCCAATGTGTTGTTGAGCAGCCCGTTGGCGACACTTCCTCAGATATTAGTGTTCCACTTTCTTACATTCCATTCTCTCACAGGCTCTAGTCCACATATAGAGGACGTGTTTAGCCAGTCATGTGCGACAATTTGTGGAAGATACATACGAGACAACAAACTTTACATCTGTGCAGTATCACCGAATACTGACCGGGTGTTGACTGTCATCGATTGGGAGTCAAACAAAAGACCAGTAAGCAATGCCTTATCGGGCTGTAAAAACTGGCATGTCTCGTGTAACATTTTGCTATTTCAGAATATATTAATGTAACTGAAATGACGTTTCTGTCTGACAAATTGATAGAGCAGACATCCCTATGGCAGAAGATCCTTATTATTTTATATTGGATGTTGAAAAAAGTTGTTTAAAAAGGATGAAATGTGGTGTTTGAATTAACTAATGATTCTTTTGTACTTGTGGAATGCTTGATTTCGAATTCTAAATACAATACATTCGTTCGTGCTTGTCCAGTACTTCTTGATTCGATTGCATTAATTCTGGGATTCCTAGTTCATACGATAATTCAAATACTTTCAAACACTATATGACCTTACGCTCCAACTGTTCCATTTCAAAATCTAAATAAAAACCTACTCAAAATAATCTGGTTTCTGCTATCGATGGAAGGAAGAGTAAACGAAAGGGTTTTAATCCCCATCTTATGCGTGGAAAAACTCGTCTTCGATACTAATGAGCAAGAATGATATGAGTTGAAAAGTGAGGGATGGGTGTAAAAAACATATAATTGAACAGATTATCTGTTTGTTCCATCATCATGATGGTAAAATGCATAAACAGGAGAACAAAATCTGGGAAGACACAGTGGTATTACGTAACGCAAAAACAAACAAATGTTACGAAAGGAACACTCATAATTGTATCAGGTCACGCCCACAGATATTCAGGTTTCGAACTAGTATATGAACTGTACGACCTACCGAAATCTAAGCAACCAAACAGCGCATCCCGTAAAACTTAAATGTGATTATATTTCATGTTTGCAGCGTATCCGAAACTATGGCTCAAAAACCTGTTACCAGTAATACAAACGTTCCGTATTATGAAAATTTCATTACCGGTTTTGATAATTAACAAGTATAAATGAGATGATGCACTCATCCAGTTACCTATTCTGACTAAAATTCGGTTCATAATCCTGTGATTTGAAATGCAACAATAAAGTTGGTGTCTCATCCATCGTAGTTTATTGATGTAAAACAGCCGTTCATTTATAAAAGTTATATAAATAATTACATTAAATGTTTAAATACAAAAGATGAAGTGATGAACTTTCAGCATAAACTACGATACTTAAGTTAGTCTGAGTATTGAACCAAAATAATACTATTGTACGAATAAAACATTTGCCCAGAAGCTCTTACACAGGTAGCGGTTGATTGAAGCTCAAATTTTTAAAGGTGCCGTATTGATAGTGCTCAACTATCGAAGCAGAAGTGCAAGACATTATTATTAAGGTATTAAACAACCAGTATTCACAGATGTGCTGTAATTGAAAGTATACGTACTGAGTGTCTAACAAGACAACACGAAAAATTATACTATTCAGTTGAGAACACTTTGGCAGCTAAATAATCCGATAGCAATAAACTAAAGGCGAACTACAGTATAACCTGAACTCTACATGTTTATTTGTCCAATCAGCACAATAAAAATAAACATCTCCAAAACAGATGGGATCATCAGAAAATAAACAACCTATACCTCAGTTGATAAACTGAGTTGGAACCACAAACTAACTTCGTGACAAAATTATTACCAATAACAAAATAATAATATATACTGCTCGATAGTTTCTTAATCCCCACTTGTTGATTAAAATCCTAGGAAGAAGTCACAAAGAAAAGGCAACGGAATAGTTTAAGACCTTTAGTTTAACAGAAAACACTAACTGCCCTTACTAACTAGTCGTAAGATATTCATCCTGTAAATTACAAGCAAATAACGTAACCGACCATCATCCCAAAATCACTTCTAATCTAAACAAGAATCCAAATTTAACTACCACGAATAGCCAGATTTGTTTAGAATGGGACGTTTTGACTAGTTACTTACATAGAACAGATATAGAGAGAAACTTTTTAAAGTGAACTATCAAAGAACAAATAAAGTTTGCACGAAGTATAGCGATACCAGCAGACCTGATGCTGAAATGGATCAATAAAAACTTTTCAACGTCAGAAAGGACAAAAACAATCTAACAGAATGATATGCTATTATGTACACAACCAAAAAATGTATATAAGATCGTTTTACAATACTAACGTTTTTTACGCTTTGAATCACGGTCATAAAATTCTCCATCACTAGTACTGTCCACCTCTTCACCATCCTCAGGGTCAGACGTCCGAGAGCGTTGGCCACGTCGATGATGACGATGACGTTTACTACCACTGAGGGGATTGACACGATCACTTGTTTGAGGATTCACAGCTTCATCATCTTCATCATCATCATCAGCAGCTTCTCCTTCTTCTAATTCTTCATCTTGACGCTTATCTGTATTTTTGTGATGCTTATGGTGCTTTGATTTGCGATGTTTTGATTTCTTTGATTTACGATGTTTACGTTTCTGTGATGATCCCCTTTCGTCGTCCGACCTACGAGTATGACTATGTTCTGAAGGAGCTGGGGAAGGGGAAACGGTTTGTTTCTTTTTCTGATCTTTCACTGCATCGACATCTTTTTCAACATCTTGAATAGAAGCAGACCTACATGTAGGTAAATACATATGTTGATAAATTACCAACTATATACCACTAATTAAAAAAAGGCAAAGTTCATAGTCAGAAAAACTACTTACAACGGTGATATTTCTGAACAGAAATATAACTAGTGTAAAGATGTGATAGTTTGTTACTTACCGCAGTTTAATCATCATTTGTTTAACCGAAGCAATCGCTAGCTTAGAAAAATAAAACAAGCGCCGCTTTAAAGTGTATTTGTCAGTTATAAAAGGTGAATATGTTTTTTTTATTTGAATTAATTTATTTTTGGAAATTTACAAAACAACGTCATTGTCGTTCATGGTCCTTCGTAGCGTAAACGTCTCTTCAAAATGTCTTTATCTTTCTCGTGATTGTATAATCACTACTGCAAAGACTGACCATTAATTTTCTCTCTACATTAATGTCTATAATATATTCATATGAAGAGGAGTAAAAATTTCCGTTTCGTCTAATTCTCAGTTCCCGTACTTAAGGTTGACGTATCTTATGTAGTGACGCCCATCATTACTTTAATTCCTTGTTCAAAATTGTTTTCTTGCCTTGCTTTTTGATCTATCTAGTCCCCCTAGATTTGATATCGTGTCCTTAGTGGCAACACTCACTATAAAATATAAAATGAATTAATAAGGATTCATAATTCCCCGTTGTTGATATACAGAGACTATAACTGATCAGCTTTTGCTTTCAAATGTTCAACTTAGGAGGATTACCATGGTATAGACATGTGAAGTCTAGAATATAAACAACGAAAGATTACCTATGTACGCGTTGCACAAGTTAGTGGCTCTATCAAGACTAAGTAGCCCAATGAATGAGTCAGTGTTTGAAGCGACAGGCATTGAGGTTCAAGCTTCAGTATGGACGTCAATAGTGGAATACAGGTACATCCGGTTAACGCGTCCATAATAGGGCGACAGAAGCAACTAGATTCCACTGTAGAGCACAATCTAAATGAAGGTTCTAAATTTAGATTTCGGAAAGTTTTAGAACAAGGACATGGATGCTGTATGTGCCAGATTACAATTATTTCTTAAGATCTCCACAATTGATATCAGTAAGCAATTCGGTTGTCTGTAAATTAATCAGCCTACCCCCATGAAATTAATTATTAAGAGAGAACAGGAATAAAGTTCCCATGTTATACAGGAAACCTCAAAAATAAGTGAGGAATTGATACACTAATGCAAAAAGGTTGATTAAACCATAAAAACTCCTATAGAAATGCTTTAAAAACCAACCTTTCGCATAGGTGTTTATCTTTACGAGACCGGTGAGAGTCTTCATTTGAGTTGTCAATTGAAATAATATACTCTTTAAAGAGTCGAATCCTTTCTGATTCCAACGACAAACCCTAAAATAAATATTCATTGAAGTAATGAATTGTGAGGAAGAACGAACGCTTCACAACTGATATAATTGGTCGAAAAAGTGAGCAAACAACAAATTGAGAAAGCAATCAGAGAACAAAGAGCGATAATTAGGGGATAGTGGCGATGCCGGACAAATTATAACATTAATATGTTATTAATCGTGACAAGTATCATCAAAACAAAACAGACTAATCATAGGTAGTATACTAATAATCCAAAGGAACTGTACATATTTATGATCACTATCAATAATAAAAAGTTTACAGTGATTAAAACTTGAGACCTATTGGTTAAAAGTTGAGTTTTAACCACTAGGCTACTACTGTTCCACTAACTGTGAGCACATCGAATACGTGAGATAAATGGTAATTCAGTTGGCAGTGAAGATGTAAAGGAAACCATATAATTTAATTATTCATTGTCAACTCAGTGGTAACTATAACAACAACTGGGAAATTTGTTTGTTGATCGTAAGGCAAATATTAAAGTGAAGTTGGTCAATAAAATTCTAGAAACGTATATAATGAGAAAATGTTCAAGACGTCTCTACAATACCATTAAACTTCAGAGTTCTCGAAATGTCTTACCAATTCATAACTGTAAGAAGTAAACACAAATTATAAAAGCAGAGCGTAAACAGGATCCTGAACAGTCAGTCAGCTACAACGTAGGACCAGGCACATATGTGCATCGGTCCAGGTTGCCATACCGCATCAGCACAACAAGATGAACACCGGATTCATAGCAGTGGTTAGGTCAAAGGTGGTAATATATAAGAGAAAGATTGCATATAGAAATATAGTACAAGAAGAAAGAATTGGTTCGTAAAAAGAAAGATATGAAGCAATTTTAATCTCTTAGTTTAAGAGAAGACAGTGAGTGTATACACCGACGCCATTGTGATCGATTCTGAGCCATGTCACCAAGAGTCTCCAACCATTGGTTACGATAGTCACGCGGACCCCAACCAAGTAGTCTGCATCTACCAACATGGCTCAGACTACAAGTTAGTGTCTTCAAGCACTGATGCCACGTTTTGGTTTGGCCGCCCCTAACTTTCTTCCAACCATCCCCAACACTAGTTAGCATTGCACGTCGTGGTAATCGGTGTTCAGGCATACGTAACACGTGGCCCAACCATCTCAGTCGATGAAGATTCATAACCTCATCAACTGATTTACCATCATTCCCTAATACCCTGCGTCTAACCTCACTATTACTTACCCGGTGATCCCAGCAGACGCCAGCAATATTTCTAAGGCATCTGTGGTCAAATACTAGTAGCTTACGAGTGTCTTCTACTCTTAATGGCCATGTTTCGCTGCCGTAAATTAAAACAGAACGGACTGCCGCGCAGTATACTCGTCCTTTTATTGATAGACGGATATCTCGCCTTCACCACAGGTGACGTAAGTTGGCAAAAGCCAAACGAGCTTTCCGAATCCGTGCTGAGATTTCGTCAGACACCAACCCATTAGGGCTGATCAGACTTCCAAGATAAGTGAAGTTGTCAACGCGTTCGACTACTTCACTCCCTATCCTTAGTTCAGGTGTTGACGCAGACCAGTCCTGAAGCAACAACTTGCATTTAGAGGGAGAGAAGCGCATTCCAAACATTCTGGCATTGTTGCTTAGTGCTACCAGAAGACTCTGCATTTTGTCAGCGTCTTCACCAAACAGGACTATGTCATCTGCGTATTCTAAGTCGATAAGTGGACCTCCTGGTAGGAGATCAATACCCGAGAATTCAGTCGACGAGAAAGTTATTTCCATCAGTAGATCTATGATGAAGTTAAACAAAAATGGGGAAAGTGGACAGCCTTGACGGACACCACTTGAGGTTGCAAAAGTAGATGACAGTTCGCCATAAGCCCTGACTCGACTAGTAGTGTTCGAGTAAAGAGCCTTCACAAGGTTTATGTACTTCTGGGGTACGCCTTTCAATGACAGACACTGCCACAGAATCTCGCGGTCTACAGAGTCAAATGCTGCTTTTAAGTCAAGAAAGACCACCATTGTCGGACGCCGATAAGTATGCCTGTGTTCTAGAATCTGACGAATGGTGAATATGTGGTCGATGCAGCCACGACCAGGTCTAAAGCCAGCTTGGTTCTCTCGTGTTTGCAGTTCACGAGTCTTAGTTAGGCGTTTGATAATTATCGAGGCTAGTATTTTAGATATTATATTAGTTAAACTAATCCCTCTGTGGTTGTCACAGGATGATTTTGACCCTTTCTTATATATTGGGACGATAAGTGATTGTGACCAGTCAGATGGGATAACGTCTAACTCCCAGATCTTAGCTAAAATATTAGTCAACCTAATCGCTAAAATTGGACCACCATCCTTAAAGACCTCTGGAGCCAGTCCATCTGGACCAGCTGCCCTTCCTCGTTTCAGATTAACTATAGCCTTCTCAACTTCAGCAAGAGTTGGGGGACCTACTTCAATGTTCCATTCACACTGTCTGGGAATGGAGGGTAGTTGTAGAGTAGCTGAAGGCCAGCTGAACTGTTCTCTAAAATGTTCCGCCCATCGTTCTAAACGTCTGGACTGGGAGCAGATGAGAGTATCGTCTTTTTCCGAAATAATCTCACTTACACTTGACTTATTAATTCCAGTTTCTTTTATTAGTCTGTAAAGCTGTCTTGTGTTCCCTATAGTCGCCGCCTTTTCCATCTCTTTTGCTTTCGTTGCCCACCACTGCTCACGGTCGTTCCTTAGACTTTTTCTTAACCTAGATCTGATTTGTTGTCGCTCTTCATCATGTTCAGAACCTGATGGGACGAGTTTGCGAGAATCCATCAGTGTGATAGACCTTGAAGAAATCCACTGGTTTTTGTAACTCTGTGGTTTAAGTCACTAATAGATGTCACTGCTGTTTCCACAGCTGCTTGTATGTCTTCCAAGCAACATCTGGGTCAGCCTCGTCTTCACAACTACCTAAGTGTGACCTCAGTTGTTCCTGGAACCTACTTTTGGTTTTCTCGTTACTCAACTCAGTTCTAATGGGTCTTTTTAATGTGGCTTTTTTGCGTCCAGTGAGGCGCAAGCAGATGCGTGCCCGTATTAGGGCATGGTCGGAGTCCAAGCAGGTACTCCAGAATGAGCGACAATCTTCTACCGACCCTCTCCAACGATGACTGATGGCAATATGGTCTATTTGAGTCCATCGTTGGTTTGGTGTAGGGGGTCGCCATGTTAGACGATGTCTCTCCTTATGCTTAAAATTTGTGTTTGCTAAAAATAAACGATTGTCTGAGCATAGCTGCAGCAGACGATCACCATTATCTGTTCGCTGTGTCGGAATACTAAAATATCCACCTAAATGCCTTTCTGTTTGGTTTAAACTACCTATCTGAGCATTAAAATCCCCCTACGAGTACTATGTCTGAGCGTTTAGCTTTCTGAAGAAGTTCGGAAGCTTTCTGTAAAATTCATCTTTCACTTCATCTGAGCTGCAGTCAGTGGGAGCGTAGGCAGAAACGACAAAAAGGCAACGACGTGTGTCCCTATCCTTCCGAGTTCTTACGTAGCCGTTCAGCCGAACAGCACATAGACGACTGTTGACGGGGATCCACTCTAGCAGTGCTTGTTCGGCCCTCATGCTTAGTGCTATGCCTACACCTGCCAGTCCACGAGAACTGGCCATCGGGTCACCAGATACACGAAGGGTGTATCTCGTTGGCTCTCCGTTTGCCGAGGTGAGGTCAAGTGAATGACCACACTGGAATCCTGTATGCGTGTTTCGGAGACACAGCATACATCAATGGAAAGAGACTCTAGGGTTTTAGCCAAGGAAGCCTGCTGACCGATTTGACATAGGGTGCGTACGTTGAAGGCTCCAATGTGTAGTTTGGAGCGAGGTTTCAGTAGACCTGGGACAGAGTTTTGAGCACTAGAATCGTTGGCTATGGTGACACTTGAGGAGGAAGCCGAAAGAGGAAGTTTAGAGTTGAAAGTCGATGTAGGAGGAATAATAGGAATTGAAGAGGAAGGTTGATTATGAATACAGTGGTCTTGAGTGCTGTTAGAGGTATGAGGGCGGTTATCACTTCCCGGTTGCCCACACCGTGGAAGGGTTGTTCTGGAGGTACCTGAAAAGGAAATTGGATTAGAGGTGGTCTCAGTGACCTGAGAGCGTGACCGCAGTGCCCAAGGGACAACTGCTTGAGGCCGGTCGCGCACGGCCTTTTCGTGGAAGGTTTTTACGTGTTAGCTCCGTTCTTCAAAGGGCCTTACCGCCGGAGACGGAAATCCGTGAGGTAAGGTGAGGTGTGCATTTTTAGGGTCGACCTTTTCTAACCCCACCCCTCCTTGTGGGAAGGCAGCATCGCTGTCATGCTGGTTGTCTGAAGGAAACACCTTACTGCTGTCACACCTCTGTACAGTCAGCAGTACGACTTCGCCTTCGGACCTTGGGTTTGTTGCTTTTAGTCTTACCGCTCTTCAACCGACCTGTCTGACATGGTAGGACCTTGAGGAACGGTTGTTCCAGCCAGTATAGCTCGGTTGCTTCATCACGATAGGCAAGCCCGACCACCACGTCAAGGTAGCAACAACGGTCCTGAACAAGAAAGATTGGTTCAATGCAGTCTTCTCGGGGAATTTATTTTCAGAGCCCTACCATTTCAGAAAGATACTTATTTTTTAAATAATGATCAGCATTACGTTCGTTGGTAATAATAATGATAATAATAACAATAATAATAATACACCAGTTAAATATGGTTACATAGAAACGAAATAAACCAAAACACAGAAGTGTTATTCTTATTAAGAAACTGGAGATGGAAATTTCAACAGCTTGAATATTCGAGCAGATAAAGAGTAACGTGGTACAATGAAATGTTTAAACTGAGGTGGAATGTAATTAAAACCTAAGAAATGAAAATGACAATCTTAAACCAACGACAATGATGATTTTCGAAGCCTGATTTCCACAGGCAAAATATTCAAAATTGACTAAATGCATCAGTCAAATCAGTTTGGCATATGTGCATCCTGTGCGGATTGCCTGTAAGCAGAGATAGGACTGATCAATTGCAGTCCTAAACACCAATGGGAAGATTCAAACAACCAATACAAAAATGAATTAAAACGTTACCTCATTGCACAACCTAGTGGCTATCTGGACTCAGTAGCTAAGTGGATAAGGTGATGGCGTCTGAGGCGAACAGTACTGGGTTCGAGTCCCGGAGTGGACATCAACTCTGAGATGCAGGTACATCCGGCTAACGAGTCCCATATTGGACGAGACGCGCGTCCTGGACCCTACTGTTAACCACCATGCATATATGCTTATAAAGTTGAATCAGTTTATTTAGAATCTAATCATGAAAGGCTACCAATCAAACTAATAAGTCAAAAACCAACTGACATTGAGATTAAAATACAAGAGAGAAATGGGAAATTTACTTTGAAGGCAGGATGGTCACTTAATTTTTCTCGAACTTCTTCCCAACTAGTATTGGACTGAATAAAGGAGGAATTTGTAAGCATTTCACAGAAGTTTTGTTCAAGTTTTCTCATACGCCTAGCATCGTCTTTTTGGCGTTCACGTTCACGACCTTGAGCTTTTTCTAGTAGACCATCATATGTCATACGCATATTTCCGTCATCTATTCCTTTGCTGCGTTCATCAGAGCCTATTATCTGAAAAATATCCCAAAACTTGATATTAAAATGTAGAACTCCATTGTTATTTAGATATAAAATAATTACCAATCAGTTAATTTTTGAGTTCTGCAGAAGAAATTATGGACTTTGCACTTTACTGACAAGGATCCACTGTTTTTAAACATGAACTATGTAACAACATGAACCAGTGTGAAAACAGGTTTATGTTAATAGAACATGTTGCGCATTCAAGCACATATTAGGAGAGAAAAAAAGACAAACTGCAGTTCACTGAAGATTTCGTTTTCACGGGATTTTATTTTTCACGCGATTTCATTCATACGATCCAGTTGACGAATAACAACGTACAGAACCAGATTATTAATGAAAACGCCTCGACCCTCAATAAAGTGATGTCAGAACACAAATCAAATGACTAGAAAACAATTTTCTTATTCTTGTGAAAATAAACACACAAGTTAAAAACAGACAACATAATTAAACCCTAAATGAAACACTAGTGGGTATAGGATTTAGAGTTTAATTCACTAAAAGATGAATTCGTTGATGAAAACGTGAAGCTAGATCAAAATGGTTTGTTAGACAAATAACATCATCAATCCAAGTATCCATGCTTTGCAACACAGAAACAAAAAATAAACACAGAAATGAGTGAACAATCGTAAAACTAGCAATGATTAAACCTGATAACCCGATCTTAGTTCTACTAAAGTGTGGGTAAGTCACAAAACTAGCATTTTGCATTTGCTTATGATATTTAATCATGTTTATTTTTGTATTTAACATCTTGTACATTATACGTTAATTTGCTAGGAAACAAATTTATTCTATTAACTTGTCTTTTGATATTATTTAAATCAACAACTCAATCTGGTGAACAGCCATCGCTCGGCATACACTGCAACATTGCGTTTCATTTAGTGATTAATATCCTCATTATTTTAACAAGCGAAACGGCTTCATAATAAAAACTGGAATTCCCCTACAAAAGAATACATCATTATGACACTGAAGTAAAGTATCATAAGTTGAAATGATTACAAATAGATTAGGTTAAATTTCAGCTAACATTACACAAAATGGTAATAATGCTAACACCTTATGATAACACTTTAAACTGTTACATTGTAGAGATTCACTACAGAAAACAATAAACTTACCGAACAAAAATCTTCGTATGAAACAGACAAGTCGATTGGTGTACAATTGTATTTTAAAATCTCTTTGATAATCTTCTTTTCAGCTGGGAAACGAGCTCTTAATGCTTCAACATAGAACTTGAATAAATCCAATGGCGTAGAACCACGTTGAGCAAGCATTTTGTGAAATCGATCATCCCTAAAACAGTCGAAAGTACACACAAAGTATGAAGACTTAGCGTCAAATCAAACGAAATTTCGTTTCACCATATATCTGTTATAGGTTACTGTATCAAAGCTCATTTGTACATGTAAAGAATATTGAAGAATACATATCAATAACGATAATTGTCATCTATAACGGATGTCAAAAATTTACGTGTTTGATGTTGACAAGCCATCCATATTTCCCATCACATGAGCTAATATACTCCATGATTGTAAGATAGAATGATAAAAGCGAAAGACGCGGGACTATACATTTCTCGTTGTCTGTATTTTTCAAATACTTAACTGTCGATATATTGGTTGTTTTGAGGTTGAATTTGCAGTTTTAGGCAGAGATTAAATAAACCAATACCAAACGAGCTGGCTATGGCACGTGATGCACATGAAGAGCTATCATCAGCCTTGGATGCAATCTTAAACTGAGTAAAATACTTTGGAACAAAGTCCATAGTCATTAGAGAGAAATCTGAAGGGTATCTATTAGAAAAACTTTGGTTATTATTGTGTGGCTATATTATCAAACACAGGTTTATGTAACAGGTCTTGGGTCATATTGTGATAGCCAGTAATAATACTCAGCTAAAGTAGGCTGAACGTAATTCGAATACACAACTTAACGGCTGGAAACGGAGCACAGTAATCACTAGACCACCGCTCCTTAACATTAGCTGTTGCCTAATAGTATGAGAAACTGAAGCAAGATTAAAGAGACGAATAAGACTTAGAGTATGGATCTGAAATTTTTAAAAAACCTATCATCCCTTTTTCTTTTTATAGTAGTGATGAAGGAGTTTAATTAGTACGGTATACTAAGAGCATAGAAATGAAGTTTTAGTACATTTTTAAGAAGAAATTCACAAAATAATTACAGACAGAACAATATCACAGCTGTTTTACAACCTTGATTGAATACTTAACCACAAAAGGAGCAATGTTACTGTTAAGCTCAGAGTAATCTATAAAATTAGATTGGCTGACGAGATTGTGAGCACTAAACAACTGGGAAGTTGGAATAAGCACTTCAACCGTCCTAGACTAGATGAAATTGAAGTATAAAACCAGTTTCTTGATGACCGGAAAGATATATAGCATCAAGTGATAAAATTGATAGCTTCTTACATGATCTCATCCATGAAGACATAAGCTTCATGAATGTCTGTAAAACAACTAAAGTGGATGATCGTCAACTGTAGAAGACAGATTTAAGTGAAATTACAGGAAGTATGTGTATAGTTTATTTCCTTGAACAATCTTATATTCAACACAGTCCCATGTGTTATGACTTTATGTCCGGCTTTTTATCACGTGACTTATCCACCAATCAAAATACGACTTATACTATCTTAGCACTGTGACAAACCAATGACGTTCGACCGGTATGAGCAGCCTAGCGTTCTTATTGATCCTATCTCCGCCTAGTCCGTCCACTTGAGTCCAGAACACCAATACCAGCTTCCACTATGCGAATCGAATCGAATCTTTCATTTTACACATACTGGGTTTATATATCAACCAAACAGACCACAACGCACCATAAAATAGGAAATAACATTTGTACATAATAAAGCCAAAAAGTGGCTGTGAACGTGGGAGGCAGTAGTCAATAAACTGAACATGGCTTAAGAACCGTAAATCGTACAATAATAAATTATAAGTCAAAATAAAGCCTATAACAAGGGGAATATAGATATACATAATCTAGTTACCGAATATTTATACCATGAGAATATATAAATAATAAGTCCATTAATAAGTCTCAGACGTTACTCGTAATGTAATCTTCACCAGGATATAACACTATGTATTTAATTGTCGTTTTGGTCATTTTCCTTTAGTACCTTGTTTCTTCCTCGACCGTTGTTGCTACCTTGACGTGGTGGTCGGGCTTGCCTATCGTGATGAAGCAACCGAGCTATACTGGCTGGAACAACCGTTCCTCAAGGTCCTACCATGTCAGACAGGTCGGTTGAAGAGCGGTAAGACTAAAAGCAACAAACCCAAGGTCCGAAGGCGAAGTCGTACTGCTGACTGTACAGAGGTGTGACAGCAGTAAGGTGTTTCCTTCAGACAACCAGCATGACAGCGATGCTGCCTTCCCACAAGGAGGGGTGGGGTTAGAAAAGGTCGACCCTAAAAATGCACACCTCACCTTACGTCACGGATTTCCGTCTCCGGCGGTAAGGCCCTTTGAAGAACGGAGCTAACACTTAAAAACCTTCCACAAAAAGGCCGTGCGCGACCGGCCTCAAGCAGTTGTCCCTTGGGCACTGCGGTCACGCTCTCAGGTCACTGAGACCACCTCTAATCCAATTTCCTTTTCAGGTACCTCCAGAACAACCCTTCCACGGTGTGGGCAACCGGGAAGTGATAACCGCCCTCATACCTCTAACAGCACTCAAGACCACTGTATTCATAATCAACCTTCCTCTTCAATTCCTATTATTCCTCCTACATCGACTTTCAACTCTAAACTTCCTCTTCGGCTTCCTCCTCAAGTGTCACCATAGCCAACGATTCTAGTGCTCAAAACTCTGTCCCAGGTCTACTGAAACCTCGCTCCAAACTACACATTGGAGCCTTCAACGTACGCACCCTATGTCAAATCGGTCAGCAGGCTTCCTTGGCTAAAACCCTAGAGTCTCTTTCCATTGATGTATGCTGTGTCTCCGAAACACGCATACAGGATTCCAGTGTGGTCATTCACTTGACCTCACCTCGGCAAACGGAGAGCCAACGAGATACACCCTCCGTGTATCTGGTGACCCGATGGCCAGTTCTCGTGGACTGGCAGGTGTAGGCATAGCACTAAGCATGAGGGCCGAACAAGCACTGCTAGAGTGGATCCCCGTCAACAGTCGTCTATGTGCTGTTCGGCTAAACGGCTACGTAAGAACTCGGAAGGATAGGGACACACGTCGTTGCCTTTTTGTCGTTTCTGCCTACGCTCCCACTGACTGCAGCTCAGATGAAGTGAAAGATGAATTTTACAGAAAGCTGTCCGAACTTCTTCAGAAAGCTAAACGCTCAGACATAGTACTCGTAGGGGGCAACTTTAATGCTCAGATAGGTAGTTTAAACCAAACAGAAAGGCATTTAGGTGGATATTTTAGTATTCCGACACAGCGAACAGATAATGGTGATCGTCTGCTGCAACTATGCTCAGACAATCGTTTATTTTTAGCAAACACAAATTTTAAGCATAAGGAGAGACATCGTCTAACATGGCGACCCCCTACACCAAACCAACGATGGACTCAAATAGACCATATTGCCATCAGTCATCGTTGGAGAGGGTCGGTAGAAGATTGTCGCTCATTCTGGAGTACCTGCTTGGACTCCGACCATGCCCTAATACGGGCACGCATCTGCTTGCGCCTCACTGGACGCAAAAAAGCCACATTAAAAAGACCCATTAGAACTGAGTTGAGTAACGAGAAAACCAAAAGTAGGTTCCAGGAACAACTGAGTTCACACTTAGGTAGTTCTGAAGACGAGGCTGACCCAGATGTTGCTTGGAAGACATACAAGCAGCTGTGGAAACAGCAGTGACATCTATTAGTGACTTAAACCACAGAGTTACAAAAACCAGTGGATTTCTTCAAGGTCTATCACACTGATGGATTCTCGCAAACTCGTCCCATCAGGTTCTGAACATGATGAAGAGCGACAACAAATCAGATCTAGGTTAAGAAAAAGTCTAAGGAACGACCGTGAGCAGTGGTGGGCAACGAAAGCAAAAGAGATGGAAAAGGCGGCGACTATAGGGAACACAAGACAGCTTTACAGACTAATAAAAGAAACTGGAATTAATAAGTCAAGTGTAAGTGAGATTATTTCGGAAAAAGACGATACTCTCATCTGCTCCCAGTCCAGACGTTTAGAACGATGGGCGGAACATTTCAGAGAACAGTTCAGCTGGCCTTCAGCTACTCTACAACTACCCTCCATTCCCAGACAGTGTGAATGGAACATTGAAGTAGGTCCCCCAACTCTTGCTGAAGTTGAGAAGGCTATAGTTAATCTGAAACGAGGAAGGGCAGCTGGTCCAGATGGACTGGCTCCAGAGGTCTTTAAGGATGGTGGTCCAATTTTAGCGATTAGGTTGACTAATATTTTAGCTAAGATCTGGGAGTTAGACGTTATCCCATCTGACTGGTCACAATCACTTATCGTCCCAATATATAAGAAAGGGTCAAAATCATCCTGTGACAACCACAGAGGGATTAGTTTAACTAATGTAATATCTAAAATACTAGCCTCGATAATTATCAAACGCCTAACTAAGACTCGTGAACTGCAAACACGAGAGAACCAAGCTGGCTTCAGACCTGGTCGTGGCTGCATCGACCACATATTCACCATTCGTCAGGTTCTAGAACACAGGCATACTTATCGGCGTCCGACAATGGTGGTCTTTCTCGACTTAAAAGCAGCATTTGACTCTGTAGACCGCGAGATTCTGTGGCAGTGTCTGTCATTGAAAGGCGTACCCCAGAAGTACATAAACCTTGTGAAGGCTCTTTACTCGAACACTACTAGTCGAGTCAGGGCTTATGGCGAACTGTCATCTACTTTTGCAACCTCAAGTGGTGTCCGTCAAGGCTGTCCACTTTCCCCATTTTTGTTTAACTTCATCATAGATCTACTGATGGAAATAACTTTCTCGTCGACTGAATTCTCGGGTATTGATCTCCTTCCAGGAGGTCCACTTATCGACTTAGAATACGCAGATGACATAGTCCTGTTTGGTGAAGACGCTGACAAAATGCAGAGTCTTCTGGTAGCACTAAGCAACAATGCCAGAATGTTTGGAATGCGCTTCTCTCCCTCTAAATGCAAGTTGTTGCTTCAGGACTGGTCTGCGTCAACACCTGAACTAAGGATAGGGAGTGAAGTAGTCGAACGCGTTGACAACTTCACTTATCTTGGAAGTCTGATCAGCCCTAATGGGTTGGTGTCTGACGAAATCTCAGCACGGATTCGAAAGCTCGTTTGGCTTTTGCCAACTTACGTCACCTGTGGCGAAGGCGAGATATCCGTCTATCAATAAAAGGACGAGTATACTGCGCGGCAGTCCGTTCTGTTTTACTTTACGGCAGCGAAACATGGCCATTAAGAGTAGAAGACACTCGTAAGCTACTAGTATTTGACCACAGATGCCTTAGAAATATTGCTGGCGTCTGCTGGGATCACCGGGTAAGTAATAGTGAGGTTAGACGCAGGGTATTAGGGAATGATGGTAAATCAGTTGATGAGGTTGTGAATCTTCATCGACTGAGATGGTTGGGCCACGTGTTACGTATGCCTGAACACCGATTACCACGACGTGCAATGCTGACTAGTGTTGGGGATGGTTGGAAGAAAGTTAGGGGCGGCCAAACCAAAACGTGGCATCAGTGCTTGAAGTCACTAACTTGTAGTCTGAGCCATGTTGGTAGATGCAGACTACTTGGTTGGGGTCCGCGTGACTATCGTAACCAATGGTTGGAGACTCTTGGTGACATGGCTCAGAATCGATCACAATGGCGTCGGTGTATACACTCCTGTCTTCTCTTAAACTAAGAGATTAAAATCACTTCATATCTTTCTTTTTACGAACCAATTCTTTCTTCCTGTACTATATCCTTATTGCAATCTTTCTTTTATATATTACCACCTCTGAATTAACCACTTATATGAATCCGGTGTTTATCTTGTTGTGTTAATGAGGTATGGCAACTTGGACCGATGCATATATGTGCCTGGTCCTACGTTGTAGCTGACTGACTGACTGACCTTGTTTCTTCATTGATGGGTTCCCGCACGTTGTGTTTATTCATATAGTTTTAGCTAGACTGGATAAACTAGCAAATAATTTCTTGATTTTTTCTGTACGGTTTACTATTTTTCATAAAACTTCATAAATTTCTATACTGTTTTGAATTATCAGAGTCGAAAAATAATGTACTAAAATTAACATAAAATCGCTTACTTGTTTATTATATGGTATAGATCTTTCCATAGAGACATAGAAGTGAGTAATTTCTGTTCGTGCAATTCATCAAGTAAAACTATAAATGCTTCTCGATTCTTTCGTTGTTCCCTTTTTTGTCTCCGACGTTCGCGTTCTTTATCTTCGTCGTGCTCTTGCTCAAGCATACAAATATGCTCTTCAAAACAGACAAGCGCATCCTCTTTATCTAAGTTTTGCAAATCCACATCTCCAGTAAATCTAGCATTAGTGTAAATTTAAAAATACACAGAAGGCTAACAGTCGGAACAGATAAAGCAATGTGATATATTACGAGACTACTAGCCTAAATTCAGCTAATAAGTAGAAAACAGTTGTGGATGTCAATAACATGGAAACCAAATTGATTGACTCAGAATAGGCAGACATCCTCTCAAAATTAAAGCTCCATTCGTTAGACGTTTTAAAGATTTGACTGATCCCCCACCACATTTAACTATCAAACCGGAATACACAGATGACAATGTCCCGCTTGATGGAAACTGGAAAGAAACCGATTGCTTGAACACCTTAAGTAACATTGTAAGCGAGCCGGAAGAGTATTAATGTTCTTCCTATTGTACAATTTTACACCATAAATAGTCAGTATTAGTCCGTAGTTTGACCTTAGGGAGTGAGGTAGTTGAGCATGTTAACTTACCTTGAAATTCTGATCAATACTGATAGGTTGTTGTCCGAAAAAATTTCTTAAGACATAAAAAGAATAATTCCTACTAATCTGAGTTGTCTATGGTATAAGTGGGATTTCTATCTCGCAATCAAGGGGTAGTTGCACTGAAAACCAGTTTGTTCTACATTATTCTACGTCTGCCAAACATCCCCCAATGAAAGTGACATAGGCAGTGTGAAAGATTTTTATTGTTTCTTTTAAGTTATTTCCAAATACAGTGGAACGACAGAGCACTGCTGAGGTTAGATCAATCATACTAAGTAAAAATCCCAAGTCCACTGATCAGAATATATACCTTCATCAATCAAGATCAATAGGAAATGCGCTTGTCTAAACACCACCTAACCTGCAATGTTGGGTGACGTGGAATTAGGAAAAAGCTAACGGTGGTTAAATTAAGGCATCTTCCACGACCTTACTGACAGCAGGTGAGAACTTGCTGGTTGAGGTTACATAATAATCGTCATCAATAGCTCGAGACGTTTGGCGACATGGCTCAAATTCCGTCACAGTGGTGCGACTGGATTTATTTACCATCCTCAAATATTGACTGATTATTTCAATTACCTGTTTTACATTCTAGTTTCTATCTAAATAGCTCAGCTGTAACACTTATGACTATAGCATCGGTTAAAACAGTTTTGAATTATTGTAAAGCGGAACATCAGTTTCTTGAAGACTTTAGGCACGTGTCAGTTCGAGTTTTTACGTCACACAAGTACAGTGCGGTGAAATTAACAGGATGAATAACGAAGGAGTAGAAGTAATATCAGCAATAATGACAGTAAAAGGGCTGAAAATAAAGAATATGGTTAGGACAGAAACAAAATGTTCACGGGAATAAAAAACATGTTGGGGAATCCCAACAAGCACGAAACCTAGGTTCAAGACATCTTGTCAATTACTTCTCACAACTTCGCATCAAAACAAAGTGAGCCACAATGTCTTGTCATTTAGCTTAGTGAGCGCAGTGAAAACTTGATTAATATGATTTTGTGACCACAAATTATATAATATCATACCGATTACTACTCATCATCCTATTAACATAAACGTTACTTGCTATTTAGTAACCTACTACCCAATTTCAAAAAACAATTGGGGTTTTAACAGCTTATTGTAGTAACACTGAGAATAAAACTGTAGAACTATCCAAAAACTTGTTCCCAGTTTCAAGTCTGGCGTTCGTAATCAATGTGTCGTTTTCCTTTCATGCTTATATGAAACCACAAATGCGCATCGAGTGTGAGAACTGTTCTAATAGTTACACATAGATTATTTACTCAAATTAGTACCATCTGTAGAACAAACAAACACCAATCACTAAAATAAGGGCAAAATCTGTCTTTTTAAAACAAAAATGGCACATAAATGAATTTGGTAAGAATCTCTTGTCGGTTCGATTTAATTAAGTGCATATTACATAACATTAATAGCGAAAATTAATTAAATAAGTATATTTAGCTAACCTGGTATTATCAAGCAGCATTTGTTGTGCTTCGCTCCAGGTCGTCCGATATGTAAGATCAAGCATCTCACTAAGGATTTCATTAAATACTCGTATATTCCTTTTACGTAAAATCTTAGCCTCTTCTCTTTCACGTTTACCTACCTCTTGAATGACATCATCGAATATTTCACGACGATCTCGATCAGGGACATCAGTCCATTCTTTCGTATCCGACAGTAGTTGATCTACTCTACGGTATGACATAGTTGAGTGTAGTTTATTGCATTTCAAAAGATACTTTTCTAGATCCTCTTTTGCCCTCTTAATTCTTATTCTCTGCTCCTCGCGTTCTTCTTTTAACCTTTGAGTCTTGTAAACATTAAATATTTGCTTCTTTTCATTGAACGTTCTCAAGATACAGTAACGAGGATCCCCAGAGATTAACTTTAGTGCTTGCTCCCATGTAGCCCCACCGGGAACATTGCAATCCCTGAAAAGCCTCCTAAGACCTTCTGCCATTTCTCCTCGGGTCTTATATTCTGGCACTGTCTGAGTATTTGGTGAAAATGTAGTTATATGTGGATTGGATACAGGCTTCTCTTCGTCACTTTCATCTTTATCACTGTCATCTACTTTTTCCGGAGGTAGTGGAATCGAAATTGATGAAGGTCCAGTATCTGACGTATCAAAAGAGGCCAAAGTTGCCTTCATTGCCCGTTCAATTTCCGAAGGTTCAGGAGGCTTATTGACGTCATCTTTCGGGGTAGCTGGTGTACACGGTGTGACTGGGGGGATACTTGGTGGCTGTTCGGGGACCGTAGCATTTACAGCTGAATTACAGGCGGCTGCTTGGTTTTCAGCGTCTATTAGTTCTTGTGGCTTGATCCATACTGATTGTTTTGTATTCTCATTAAAATAGTAAGGTTTACCGTTTTCGGATTTAAACTCTTTCCATGGACAGTTGCAAAGTATTTTCTCACGCTGAGTCTTCAACTCTTGAGGTTTTTCCCAAGTCGTCTGTTGAGTGAATGTATTATAGTAGTATTTTCTCCCATCATGAGAATGGTGCTCTACCCATCCTGCATTGATTTGAGCAGCTGATAACTGGGTGACAGAGTTGGCTGGATTAGAAATCGACGCAGGCACGAAGGTTGTGTGAGCATAACCAGGATAACCAAGGTGAGCAGTAACAAAGTGGTGAGGATAACCTGCCATCACTAGACGAAGTGAAACCTGAAGAATGCCAACACGATTAGCTGATGTACGTCAATTTAGTTATTTTAACTAGTTCCGGGAGAATATACTAGCTACACTTAATAGAAACACCAGGGAAAAAAGACAAACAATTATTTATCACTTGTAACTTAAAAAGCCAAGACTAACAAATAATAAATATATTTTTTGATATCCCAACGTGTAGAAAATTGTATTTCAGATGTTTTGTGAATTAATGTAAGTCACTTCTTTAGAGTAAATAAATAACCGGAATGAAACTAACATGAGTTTAAATAGTACAAAGGAATATCACAAAAAGATATTTACTATTAACTTATTACCCAATGCCAAATTTATTTGAAACTATCAAGTCCAACCTTGGCATTGATAGCTACAAGACTAACAACTGTGAGACGGCCTTAGCTAAATTGTAAGGGATTTCAGAACCTAACAACCTCTCGAAAGCAAGTTATCTGCATTCAAAATTGTTAAAATCGTTCAGGAATTTGAAATGCTTCCTCGAAATCCAACAATACGCTTGAAGCTACTACCAGGATAATTACAAACCGACGATAAGGAAATATCTGGAACACCAAAACCGTAATGTTTCGCCCGGCAGTCTGGTTCGAAATTCTACAGAAAGACTTAGTAGCCAAGTTTCGCCAAGTGTTCGCCTAAATTTCGACAAATGTTCATACGAAACATGTCTTGCGTACAGCTGTATAACACTTGTGTCGAAAGAAAGAACTGAAAAGTTGCAAACAAGAAGAGTAGAATCACACACAAATACATGGAAGATCTACACTTTCACGATGTAGTATACCAATTATACTGAACTCGCACACTCTGACCACCTAATATAGTGATGAGAAAACCACGTTATAACACATCAGAGTAAAGACACTAGCACAATAGGGAAGAAATAAGACAAGGGTAAACAGGTGCTAGTGTATTCAGTAACATACTTATGAAATGGAGAAAACGAATGCACCTTTACTGGTAATAGAATTTCAACCACTCTACGTTTATTAAGCTTGTTCGACTGACGACTAAAATAGGTAGGAAGCAAGACAAAGTACATCCAGAAAGATTCCCTTAAGATCCAGATTTGAGTATTGGAAACGGAAGAATGATGACCTGTGTTAGCTCTTTTCAAGCAAAGTTCTGTACACCGTAGACCTCTCTTGAATAATTTCAGATACATGCAACGACAATACTTACAGACGTACGTCTCAAGAGTTGACTACTCGGTTAGCAAACCTATACGACACCATAACTTTGCTCGCCCTTGTTTTCAATTCTGCGATCTCTTTTGAATATTCCTAACATAAGAGAGGGGATATGACATCTAGATCCGTTTCCTAAGTATCCTTTTAATCATTGTTAGACAGTTCCTAGGTTGTTGATTCAAGAATAAAGACACCGAATTTCCCCTGATAATATAATCACTATCATCTGAAATTGCGACGGGCATAAACAAACAATTAATCGCGTTAATAGGCATCAATCAAAACTTGCATAACCAAGACTAAAACATTCGAGCTGGATGGTCAGTCGAATGAAACGCCAGAGTCGTCGGTCCTGTTTTATGATGACGTAGAAATCGTAGTCATGGTCATCTGATTGGAGATAAAAGGTTTAAAACCCTATGGCCATTCAGACGAATTGGATGGGTGGAAACGCCTTCACCAAAATGCATAAAGGCTCAGTGAAACCCGAACTAAAAGACTGCATTTATGTCGTAGACCCTTGACTGAAAGGTGAGTTAGACGTTCTCAAAAAGTACAGATAGTCAAGTGAGCAATTACGAAGCTTATTATACACGGCGCAGACTGCGAGGCTATCTAATTACAATTGGAAGAATACCTAGAAAAAGACTTTATACATGATAAATACTGTCTTTTTCTTCCTTATAGATCAAACAGGTAGCTTTGGGAACATAGCGAGTCCCGCCAGTTATTCCATAACTTCACTGGGTTCTTAGAACTATCTGCCATTGGAACAAGAAATCACTGAGATCTCTAAAGTTACAAGATTCGAAGCCAGTCAAGCTACCAAAAACCAAGCAACTTGTCCGATACCGTTTACACTACCCGCTACAAATTACTCCAAGCTCAAACCTCAATCTTTGTTTGCTAAATTTTGCTAACTACTTGTTATTTCGAATTTACATCTGGATAGTTTGAAGGCATTTTTGTAGTATGAAATTTTAGTTCTTGCAATCTGACTTCTGAAGTGAGAGATTAAATAAGTTGGTCATTAACTGTAGGAGCGACCATAGCGCAATTCGTGGAGTAATAATCCTTAGTATCTATGGAAGTAAATTAGCTGTGAAACCTTCCCCCCACAATAATCAGCAGACAACACCAACACTATGTCCTTGGGTAGGGGGTTTTATAACTTATCAGAATCACGTAGAGCTAGTTCTTGTTCTATTATGAATAGCTTTCCTAGTAAGTATTGTTCGGCACTAAAATGAGTGAGGAATGAAGGCTGTTATGAGTGACATGTGGCATCATGATACTGTTGTGATTGTGACGGCTTCTTGATGAACCCCTTAGTTATTGAGAAAGGTACTGCCTAAACACTACTTCAGCATCTCAAACCTGATAAGTCCAGTGGGCCTGATGATAATCATCCTAGGATTATGAAAGCCATATCGGATGTAATTGCTGAACCTATAGCCGCACTGTTTGATATGCCTCTGCGTCAGTTCAAGCTGCTAAGAAACTGGAAAGATGCAACAATTAGTCCGGTGTATAAGGCAGGGAATAGAGATTTAGTCAGTAACTATAGACCCGTTAATCTAACCGGTGCAGTTGTAAAAGTAATGGAAAAAATTATTCGGATGGCTATTATAAACTGTGAGGAAGGGTATAATTTTTTGTCCTGGGAACATCATGGTTTTCGGAAAGGCCTATCATGTTTGACAAATCTTCTCATCCCAAGAGAAGATTGTGCCGCGGCAAAAGATCGAAATATTCCTGTAGATGTGATTTTCATGGGTCTAAGTAAAGCCCTTAATAAGGTCTTCTATTTGGGTCTTAAGTTAAAAAATGGAAAGTTTTGGAACCCGTTGTATGGTCATAAACTGGGTAAGTCGCGATGTGGCCACTAGTTTAGGTGACTCGACACTGCGGTCCGGATAGCTCAGTGATAACGCCTCTGGCTGTGAAGCCGGGTTCCACGGGGTCGAATCCGTCAGGGCAGCACCAGTTTCCTCAAGATTACAGGTACTTTTTGCTGACGAGTGCCAAGTAGCACGAAACCCGTGTCTAGGGTTTCCTGTCGACTACCTCCAACCACCATCTAAACTCGATAAATACCCCGAGATATGTCAAACGCGACTGATATTGCCATGCGTAACCAAGCAATGTTATATAACACATCACGATTTCAGGACCACCTGTATTCTCGAAAGCGCGACGACTAGCTCTCGTAAAGCTGAGATTGGCTAAGTACGAATTCAATCACATGGTAGACGTAGGAATCAGTCGGCCATTAGACAGCCCATGAGCATCTCCCTTGCATATGGTGCCACAAAATCAGAGCAACGACTGGCGTAGTGGTGGCCATCGGCGGTTGAATGCGAAAACCATTCCTGATCGATACCCGTTGCATCACATTGACGATTTAACACATTACCATATCGACTCTCTAGATTTTCTCTGACACACTATAGATGCTCGAGGCATCCGACTTCTAGAAAACGAGATGGTAGTCATTCCTCATTACCCAGGACCGACCACAGTCAAGCAACTACGCACGTTTAACGGCCTAGTAAGTTTCCGTAGACGGTTCATACCAAACTAAGCGTCCCTTATGAGACGATCAACAGGCGAACTTCGTGGAAATGCAAAAATCGTCAACTTGGACGACATCGCGAAAGAGCATTCTCCACAGTTATGGAACTTATCGCTAAAGCAGCGTTTCTCGCACATCAGAATACTGAAGCACCCATTATTATCTCAGTAGACTCATTCAGCTTGATAACTAGAGAAGTTTTACAACAACGGGTTAACCACACCTAACAACCTTTGGCATTCTCCTCGCGACGGTAGCTAGACACCGAATCGAGGTATAGCACTTTCAGTGGGGAACTCCTAGCGATGTATTGTGCTGTACGGCAGTTTCATTACAATGAAAAGCCGAGAATTCACCCTCTTCACCGATCACAAACCTCTTACATTCTCTTTAAGTGCATCTTCAGACAGGCACTTCTCTCGAGAGTCTCGACAACTGGATTACATCTAGCAGTTTACTTCAGATATAAAAGACATTTCTGTGGTAAACAATGTAGTTACAGACGCCTTATCTCATATGACTCCCTATAATAGTTTTCAAGGAATCGACCTCCTTGAACTCACCCACCTTCAAAAAAAAACACTGATCTTTGGCACGGGTTATCTTGAACAACCGTAAAACTGCGTATTAAACATGTGGGAACATTTGCGAAAACTTTACTGCTCGACACATCTACAGTTAGGGATCTTCCAAAAGTGCCGAAACATTATCGACGCACCGTCTCCAATAGGCTGCACAAGCTTTCTCATCCAGGTATTCATGCAACCACCAAGATCATAGCAGAACAATTTTGTTGGCCTGTTATGAATAAAGACGTTGGGTAGCGGGAGCGCTCCTGTGTAAGGTGTTCGAAACCTGAGGTGATTAAAAACAACAAGTGTCCAATAGGCTCATTCAAAACTCTCGGTGTTCGTTCCGACCATGTTCATTCGGATTTAGTAGGACTCTTATCTCCCAACTTTTGTAGACCGTTTCACTCTATGACTAGCGGCAGTACGATCAAGGACGTTACTAATAAAACAGTGGCCCACGCCTTCTTCGAACGATATGTAGCAAACTTTGGATACCCTTCAACTAAACCTACAGACTGTGGACGCCAGTTTGAGTCTTAGCTTTTCCGTTGTCTGACTACACTACTAGAAACTACTCACAGGCAAACGGGTTGGTAGAACGCTTTCACCGACAGCCTAAATCCTCACTCTCAGCTTTGAACGTTTCGTAGTAAACCGACGCTCTTCCACTCGTTTTACTCGGTATTCGCAATACGGTGAAAGCTGACGCTGAATACACTGCAGCTCAACTCGTTTATGAAAAGACACTTCGAATTCCAGGGGAATGCGTGGATCCTTCGTCTTCTTCAATGATTATGGATCTATACTCTTGCATGATCAGACTAACAAACGCATTGCGTTCAGATAAACCTACTCTACGGTATAGTACACACGTCTTTGTTCGTCGCGACTCACTTCAAAGACCTCGCGAAACGGCATATAAAGGACCCTTCAAAATTCTTCAGAATGAACCTAGGTATTATATAATCGATAAGAACGAAACCAACGACTGCATCGGCAATGACTGGACCAAAGCAGCCTATTTAAAAGGAAACCCTATACACTTCGATTTTCCTTCGGTACAGTCGAAAAACGGGAGTATCGCAATTGCGATACCTTGTAGAATTATGGTCCACCATGATATTAGTACTGCTCTAATAATAGACCTAATCCTAAAATTGTAGATTGGTCATGATATAACTGCTTAATCTATAGGATCTTACGTGGAAGTCACATCATCATCTACACCAACTCACTGTATTGTAACAATCACCAATACATAATGTAGAACAAGCTTAGGCTATAGATAGTGTAGTGGCTGTGCTTTGATAACTAATCACCCTCGAACCGTTGTCGTACAATCTTCAACGGTGTTTGAGATCAGAAGGCAAAAAGAAGCAGCTACTGCAGTTTATTTAGCAGATAATTCGGACCACACAGCAGAGAGGCAAAATGAATGAGCAAGCGAACTACGATTGTAGCAGTAGCAGTAGTGGTAGTGTAAATGTATATATATATATATATATATATATATATATATAGGGAAATGGATGAGTCATCGAATAGATTAAGCAGCTAATAATGAAGCTAGCAGAATGAATACATGCGCAGGCGCTAAACAATGTTCAAGCATATGCATTTCATACAAGCACAATAATAATAACAGTACAACAAGTTGTTATAGCACGGATGACTTTGTCCATTAAATAGGTCAACAAAAGACCTTGACTGAACTAAACTCAATTGCACGTGAGTCGCTATAATAGCTCCCCCTGCAAACAAAGATATATGGAAAAATGTCCGTGTTTGCACAAAAAAATAGTAAATTGAATAGGGTAGTTACAATCGTTTGAAAAAATGGGTTTGTACAAAATTAAGATGAAGTTAGTGTGTGCTGTACATTTGGTTTGTGCCCGTCCGTGAGGTTATATAAAATAATAGCAATAAATAGAAGGAATGCGGTACTGCTTTACATTTTAAACAAAAATTATACGTGTAAGTGTAGGGATGCATAAGATATATTGAGTTTTATAGCGTATAACATGAGCTTAATAATGCATGTGTATACAATGAAGTGGAAGTTATAATTAATATTTTAAAATAGTTGAAAATTATTAATAGAAGATTGCAGTGACATAACGTTGGAGCCATCTTACTCTTCGACCAGACCTTGTGGTTACTGGATCCTCTTTGTCTGTGTTCGTTCATGATTGGAACTGACGTTTCGATGATTCAACGGTTTTCGCAGTATCTGTATGTACTAGCTGATAAGGTTTCGATGAAAGCTGGTTTGACTCGGTCGATGCTAATTACATCCGTCTTTCCAGCTTTATCTACCGTAATAGTTTTGTCGTCTCTTCTAATCACTTTAAATGGACCATCGTAGGCCAGTCGTAAGGGACGTTGCACATTATCCCTTCTGATAAACACGTGGGTACTGTCGCCTAGTTGTTTGGGTATGTACACACGGTGTTGACGTTGTCTCGGAAGCGTTATCCTTAGGTTACTCATATGCTGCTTTAGACGTTGTACATAGTCGGCTATATCAGTTGGAACGCTTTTACCTGCGGTGAAAACCTCTCCTGGTAAACGTAGAGTGGTTCCATAAACCACTTCTGCTGGGCAGCATCCTATATCTTGTTTGACTGTTGATCTTAAACTCAACATGACTAATGGGAGCTTGCTGGCCCAATCGATATTGCTGATGACAGCTGTATGAGAAGCTTTAAGTTGTCGATGTAATCTCTCTACCATACCATTCGACATCGGATTGCAGGATGTTGTGCGAATTCGCTTGATTCCGAGGAGTTCTGTGAGTTATTGGAAGAGGCGGCTCTCGAATTGAGCTCCTCTATAGGTTGTAATATTAGTAGGTACGCCATAATAGGAAATCCAATGATCTACTAGGGTTTTTGCAATAGTTTCGGCTGCAATATCTTTTATGGACACTGCTACAGGCCATCGCGTGAATCTATCAATGCAAGTGAAAACGTAACTAAAGCCATTTGAAATCGGCAGTGGTCCTATAATATTGATATGTATGTGCTCGAATCTGCTATCGGGATGACGGAAATGGTGTGGCGATGTATCTTAACTTTCTGGCATTTTATGCACGCTTGCGTCCAATTACGAATATCCCGATTCATACTTGGCCATACGAAACGTTCGCTGATGAGTTTGATAGTGGCCTTTATTCCAGGATGCGAGATATTGTGCATAGCTTCGAAAATGTTTCGTCTTAGTGGCTTTGAAATAAATGGTCTTGGCTGACCCGTAGAAATGTCGCACATGAACATTTTTGTTCCTCACTAACGAAAAACCATTTAATGATTCAGAACCAATCCCAGTAACTCCCTGTGAAATTACTAATGTAGAATTCAGTGTACAAAATATCTCCAAGGCAATCAGTACATTGAAACACTCCTACACTGATGGACCAGATGGTATCCCATCTAGCATGCTAAAACGTGGAGGTGATGATATGTGTGTTTTGCTTCTCAAACTATTCGCGATATCACTCTCTTCAGCGTGTTACCCTACTGCCTGGAAAACTACACATATCATTCCCAAAATTAAAACAGGACCTGAAGCAAACGTTGAAAATTACCGGCCTATAAACATAACTTCAGTGGTATCCAGAGTGATGGAAAAAGTAGTTAAGGCGGCTGTAGTCCAACATCTACTAACTAATAATCTCATCTCGACCTCCCAGCATGGATTTCTTAGGTCCAGATCATGCGATACATGCCTAGTAGACTACCTGAATGATATAACTCTGAAACGAGACAGCGGACTCCTTGTATCAGTCCTATTCCTAGACTTTAAGAAAGCCTTTGATAAGGTCCCACACAAAAGGCTACTCGTCAAACTAAAGTCCTTCGGAATACACAACCCACTGTACTCATGGTTTGCTTCGTTCTTAACAGAACGTAAACAGATGGTAAAGTACAATGACTGTCTCTCGTCCCCTAGACCAATCACCAGTGGAGTCATCCAGGGAAGCGTATTAGGTCCACTTTTGTTTCTTATGTATATAAACGATATATGTAACACCATAGAATTTGGGAAACCATACTTATATGCTGATGATCTCAAAATAGTATACAGCTATAAGCCTGAGACACTAAGCGAAAGTGTATCCCAGATCCAAAAGGACCTCAATAACTTAACTATATGGAGTGAAAAATGGCAATTACCATTTAACCTCAACAAGTGCGGGATCATGCACTTTGGAAAGCATCCCTATAAACCGCGACTTCACTTAAATGAATGTAGAGTCCAAACACTCGAATCAGTACACGATTTAGGAATTAATTACACAGGAAGCCTAAACTTTGAAGAACATGCCTCCTCTATTATTTCTAAATCTAGACGGCTAATTGGTTTTATAATGAAAAACTTTTTCACAACAGAGGGTAAACTTACTCTCTACAAAATATGTGTACGACCCTCCCTTGAATACTGCTCTTTTGTCTTCTCTAATATGAATATCGCAGACAAGATAAGAGTAGAAGATGTTCAAAGACGTTTCACACGTCAACTACTAGGATGTAACTCGAATCTCGATTACACAGACAGATGTAAGCATCTATCTTTAGAACCTTTATGGCACCGTAGGCTAAAAAACAATTTAATATTTCTCTACAAAGCGATATATGGGCTCTCCTTTCTAACCTCCTGCCCGACTATCACCCACGACCCAGCCTATAGACTTAGAAACAACGCATATACACTACTTACCGTAAAACACCAAAAACAAATGCGTTGTAAGTTTTTTACAGTACGGTACAGTTTATTGTGGAACAGGCTGCCAATGCCTATCCGTAACTGTGATACGTTTACCAGATTCAAAAAGCTAATAACCCTATTTCTAGACTCCAAAGAGCTTCAACATTTCCTTGAACTCCCGCCCACCAATGAGGCACTTTATTACGGACCGCCTAGTGTCTAGAAAGAACAAAATTATAACACGTTCGACTGTTACTAATATGAATATAACCAAATCACAGAATATATGGCCTATCCTTTCCTATTATTCATTGTTTATTAATCATGACTTCATGCTCCTAACCCTAGCTTTCAGTCCCCAAATCTCTACAGGTTAAATGTACATTATTCTTCCTAAAAGTCATGCTTTTTTTTTCTACTGCAATTAGACAGATAGCTCAACCTTATGGATGCTGATCTACTAAGGCCGATCATACAAAGCTCAAAATTTGGCCACAAAGTCTTGTGAGTTTCTCAATGTTTTATTTGTCTTACCCTGAAATCTTTTTTTTTCTACAATTTTATACCCTCTCATATCTTTTGATTTGCTATTAGTCCTTACTTCTTTAAACCATTAGTTATTTTCATAGCAGTGTGATATACTATATGGACATCTAACCCATAAAAAGACTTTTCAACTATCTGATTTGCTTGTAACATGGACCTAGTAGAGACAGTGTATTCCAACTATGGGCTTTGATTAAAGCAGTATTCATACTTACCACAAACGTAAGAGAGCCTAACATCACAAAAGGAGGGAGGGTGGCGTTACTGACCAGCAAACATGAAGGTGGGGAGATAACTTCAATCCACCCATGTCTGTAGGGCAGAACATTTTGTTTAATTACGGCTCCTTATGTTTTAGTGGGATGTCACGAACTTATGGTATTGATGCTGATTTATCACGCAAAATACCTCTTTAAATCGTGTTACGAACGTTGAATTGGTTTCACTTCCTACCCAGAAATCCTATTACAAGCAAACTAGACAATTCGCTAATATACGAAGCCTACTCAAGACCCTATAATACCTGAAAAAAAAAATAATACAAAAAAAACGAAAGGGGCTCTAATAGCTTCGATAATAAAAGGAAGATAGCCAATTGTATATCACAATACTGTTTCTAGCACTATATTTTATTTTATAATCACACATAATCCCATACTCTCAGCTCCTTTCCGAATCGCCTCCATTTGTCAGTTGTATGTCCACTCACACCTTGTTAACACTTATTTTCTTTAACCTATTAAAATGCTCTTTCTTAACAAATACCTTAATAAAAGAAAATTAGACTGAGTAATCATACTTTAAACATTCCTTCATGAATATTGGCTACTCTGCCTCTCATCCTTTCTTTTACTTGCTCCCTCTTTCAGCCCCCATGTGATATGGAACGAAAGATTTCATCCTGCACCATCTTCATAGCCTTAGACATTCCAAAGGGACATAAGGTTGCGACATTTAGAAGCTCCCACCTTCAATGGACCTATCCTTGACTATCAGTTTCACATTCGCAACGTGTAGCACGTACTATTAGCGTTGATCTGCGAGCAGGAGCGATCTGAAACACAACACAACAGTCAGAACCAACAGATGCTACTCAAGTGAGAACACGGCGTACGAGCACAACATAGATATATTTAAAAATTGAATTACGCGGTTTAAGTACAAAAACGGGAAGTCTATTACAAAATGGTTTTACTCATTATCCCGCAGGTTTAACTTGCGCAAGGCTTGTTCTTCTTCTTCTTCTTCTTCTTCTTCTTCTAGTACATTCACTTTCTGTTGCCCTGAAACAAGGAAAACAAACTTGCATTAGTAAAGTCACACGTAATGGTTTTTGATACTGTTACATTACCCCCTCTCTCCATGAGGCACTGTCCTCAGTGCCTGGTGCTGGACATGGGTATGCTACCCATCCCTCTGATGGCGCTTCATAATGGCTGACGGCAGTCGGCGGGTTGACGATCGGGTTATCTAAGTGCACCGTTGTTCTATCGGGCTTCAATTGATTGTAGTGTGCTGTTATAACATCGTCTTGGGGTCGTTGGAGATTACGTAGGATGAATGTAGTGGGAGACCGCGTAAACACCACTTCATAAGGTCCTTGCCAAGGGTGATGGAACTTGTTACATGTCCCCGGTGAAGCAAAAGGGCGGTGCAGCCACACACGATCTCCGGGTTTATACACAGGTCCGTTCGCCTTGCGATCGTACACATCCTTTTGGTGCCTGCTGGCATTTTGTAAGTTGATCTTCACTAAACTATAGGCGTCGGCTAGGCGGTTGCGAAGGTTACGGATGTATACTACATAATCTCGGGCCTCGCATGGTAACAACGGTATTTGCAGCTCAACGGGTAGGCGCAATTCATGTCCAAAAAGTAGGGTCGCGGGTGAAAATCCCGTAGATCCGTGTACTGATGCGCGGTAAGCTAGCAGACATTGTGTTATCACGTCATCCCAACATTCCGTCGACGACTTATCGATAAACGACCGTAAGAGAGTTTTGATAGTCCTGTTGGTTCTTTCTACCAAGCCGTTACCTTCTGGATGGTATGCAGTAGTGTGTTTTTCGGATTCCCAATAATCGACGTACCTGAGCGACGAGATGACTTTCAAAAGCTGAACCTTGGTCAGAATGGAGTGAAAGGGGAGCGCTGTACCGGGATACCCAATTATCAATGAAAGCACGAGTGACTGTGAGGGCATCCTATTGTGGTATAGGAACAGCTTCACACCATTTGCTGAAATAGTCTACCATAACTAGGATATAACGGTTTCCGTTCCTTGATGTTGTGAGTGGCCCCATAATATCGATGCCAACTCGCTGATGCGGACCTTCTGTCGTCATTGGAACTAAGGGTGCACGAGGTATTTGTCGGGGTGACTTGATAGCATAGCACGTGCTACAATTTTTGCAGAATTCGTCAACGTCTTCATGGATGGATGGCCACCAAAACCTCTGGCAGATAGCATGTTCAGTCTTCCGTTTTCCTGAGTGCCCCAGTTCTCGGTGTACCTGCTCCATAATATTCTGAACCTGTACACGTGGTGCTATCAATAGTAGCTGTTTTGATTCGCTGACTATAAATAACGTGTCTTCATACAATCTTAGACTGCTCCACTTGGCACACAGACGGTGCGTCGCCAAGGAATGACCCTTCAACTCTGTCATAGATGGTTTATTATTGCCATATAGTTGTCTCTGGTAAATAAATCGCAGATCGTAGTCTGCCGCTTGAAGCGACGGCCAGTTGACATCGGAGGCTGTGCTAAGAACGGCATTAATGGTATCAGGAGAATAGGGTATACGAGCTAGAGAATCGGCGGTTGTGTGTCGGCTTCCGGGTCGGCATTCGCAAGTAAAATCAAATTCCTGCAACCTCTCCTGCCAGCGCGCTACCTGACCTTCTGGTTCACGGAGTGAACGAAGCCACTGTAGTGCACGGTGGTCTGTTCGTACACGAAAGGGTCGTCCTAAGAGATAATGACGAAAATGTTGCAAAAATTTTACCAAAGCCAGCATCTCTCGGCGCGTCGTAGAATACCGTGTCTCTTTTTTATCTAGCCGCCGACTAGCGTACTCTATGACCCGTTCCTTTCCGTCTTGTGCTATTTGAGACTGGACTGCTCCAATAGCTGATGAGCTAGCGTCTGTATCAAGTATGAACTCACCCGCTTTAGCCGAAGTGTCTGGAAAAGCCAGTATGGGCGGAGCAGCAAGAAATGACTTCAAAGTGTTAAATGCGTGTTGGCATTCTGTGGTCCACAAAAATTTTCGTCCTTTATGCGTCAGGCGATGTAAAGGTGCTGCCAGGGATGCGAAATCGCGTACGAAACGTCTGTAATAAGAAGCGAGCCCCAGGAAGCTGCGAACATCCTCGGCAGATTTCGGTTGTGGCCAGTTAATAATGGCGCTCGTTTTCGCCTTATCCGTTGCTACTCCATCTTCCGTAATGCGATGCCCCAAAAAGAGTACTTCTTTTTGTAAGAGTCGACATTTAGATGGTTTTACTTTTAAGTTGTGCTGCTTAATACGTTGTAGAACTGCCCTTAAATTGGCATTATGCTGTTCCGGCGTGCTGCCATACACAATAATATCATCCAGGTAAATTAAGCACTTGTGTGGTACGAGACCGTGTAGAACTGTCTGCATCAATCGTTGGAAGGTGGCTGGGGCATTAGTTAGCCCGAAGGGCATCACTTGAAATTCATATAGACCATTGGGTACTATGGACGCGGTTTTTTTCTATCTTGAGGTCGAACCTCCACTTGCCAATACCCTGATGCTAAGTCTAGAGTCGAGAACCAGCGAGCGCCTTTCATAGCATCTAATGTAGCATCAATCCGTGGAAGTGGAAAAGAATCGCGTTTGGTTATAGCATTAAGGCGTCCGTAGTCTACACACAGTCGTAGGGAGGGGTCTTTCTTTTTCACTAAAACAATGGGCAATGCCCATGGTGATGAAGATGGTACAATGATCTTTTTCTCTAGCATATCTTTTATCATTGATTCTAATTGAGGCTGGTAATGTACTGGTACTCGGCGAGGTGGTTGACGTAATGGCATGTGATCACCTGTGAGGATGGAGTGCTGTACAGTAGTCGTACGATTTCCAGAGATATTCTCAGAGAAAACGGAACTAAATTGTTGGAGTACACCAGTGGTTGCTCGACGGTCTTTCTCACTTATTATTTTATTATCCTGTACCTGACGTACAATCTCTGCAATTCCCACCTGGGCTACGGTTTCGGTTGGCATTTCCTGGCGTTGTAGTTGCACGACAACCCCGCCAATTTTAGCTTCCGACTTATTCATGTCTATAGAGACCTGATATCTTAACATGAAGTCAACCCCGAGTATCATGTTCCAGGTCAGTGTGGGGCAAACCAGGAATTCATGTCGAAAAGAGTTCTTGTTTATTGTTAGCTCTAACCCTATCATAGAACACGCAGTCAAGGGGTCTCCGCTCGCCGTGATTAATGTAGAGGAGCACTGTTTAGGCTGAGTGCTGTAGTTAAGTCTCTGCAAGAAGTCTTCCTTAATAAGGGATACTGAAGGTCCTGTGTCTAGAAGTAAGCCTAGCTCGATGTCTTGTACTCTGCCTTTAAACGTAGTTGGATTGACGTGATTAACATAGGACGATAAATAACCAAAACGCCGCTTACCTGGTTTACGGGGGCGGTTGTGACCGCATCTTTTGGCGTTCCTGCCAAACCTTTTGCAATATATACAGTCGACTTGACGCCCACTGTAGTTTCCCCATGCTGGTTGTTTATTCCACCTCGAATTTGACTGTCCGCGGGTAGCACCTCGGCCGGGAAGGTCGGACACAGCCATTGCAGTCTGGCAGCTATCCAGGCCACTAGATTTTGCAGCTCGTTCCGCAGTCGTTACTGATGATGAATGTGCACGGGATAAATTCACTAGTTTGTCAGCTGCCAGGAAGCGTAATGTTGTTCTTTTTACGTCAGACGTATCGGTTGGTGGATTTCGAAGAAAGTGTTCTTTAAGTGGTCCGGGCAACAGGCCTTCGACAAAACGTGAGTGTATTAATTCCTCTCGTCCCATCGTATCTAGAAGAGGAAATGCTTGTACTGTGACTTGCTGCAGGGAATGAAGATAGTCTATTGGACTCTCGCTTGCTTTCTGGTGGCGTGATAAAAACTGAAATGTCACCTGCTGGGTGTCTACGGGCATGGTAAAACAGTCGTCAAGAATTCTCCAGTTTTGTGAGAGCGCGTTACTGGCCGCAAAACCATTCGCTATAGCCCTGCGTACCGCTTCATCGCTCAGATAAGAAACGAGATAGTTGAAATGTTCGGTCAATGGAACTCTCTGAAGGTACGCTGTGACTTTAAATTTCCAAACGGAGTAATCTGACGACGTTTCAAGCAGTGGTGGCTGGCGTGCGGTTGAACCGGGAGCAGCCTTGATTGGAATCAGAGGGGGTTCGTCTAGATTCTCCTCGCGTTTTTCCGTCGGCACCTCCACCACCATTTGTAGCACGTACTATTAGCGTTGATCTGCGAGCAGGAGCGATCTGAAACACAACACAACAGTCAGAACCAACAGATGCTACTCAAGTGAGAACACGGCGTACGAGCACAACATAGATATATTTAAAAATTGAATTACGCGGTTTAAGTACAAAAACGGGAAGTCTATTACAAAATGGTTTTACTCATTATCCCGCAGGTTTAACTTGCGCAAGGCTTCTTCTTCTTCTTCTTCTTCTTCTTCTTCTAGTACATTCACTTTCTGTTGCCCTGAAACAAGGAAAACAAACTTGCATTAGTAAAGTCACACGTAATGGTTTTTGATACTGCCACAAACGCAACTTCCATGAATCGAGCCAACTTGGTACTGATTAAAACCATCTACATTCATATCTTATAAATTATCAACCCAGCTATGTAATTTACTACAGTGTATATTGTGTCATTTGTATCAATTTGATGTTGCCTGTACATACATACATACAGTATATCAAAGGCAATAGTAACGAAGTGGCAGACACGTTATCCAGAACGATGGGTTGATAATTTATAAGATATGAATGTAGATGGTTTTAATCAGTACCAAGTTGGCGCGATTCATGGAAGTTGCGTTTGTGGCAGTATCAAAAACCATTACGTGTGACTTTACTAATGCAAGTTTGTTTTCCTTGTTTCAGGGCAACAGAAAGTGAATGTACTAGAAGAAGAAGAAGAAGAAGAAGAAGAACAAGCCTTGCGCAAGTTAAACCTGCGGGATAATGAGTAAAACCATTTTGTAATAGACTTCCCGTTTTTGTACTTAAACCGCGTAATTCAATTTTTAAATATATCTATGTTGTGCTCGTACGCCGTGTTCTCACTTGAGTAGCATCTGTTGGTTCTGACTGTTGTGTTGTGTTTCAGATCGCTCCTGCTCGCAGATCAACGCTAATAGTACGTGCTACAAATGGTGGTGGAGGTGCCGACGAAAAACGCGAGGAGAATCTAGACGAACCCCCTCTGATTCCAATCAAGGCTGCTCCCGGTTCAACCGCACGCCAGCCACCACTGCTTGAAACGTCGTCAGATTACTCCGTTTGGAAATTTAAAGTCACAGCGTCGACCTTTGTGGCTTTTCTCTCAGCGTTAAGTCTGAGAGTTTTCGGCACAAAACATTTATTTACTCTGTAGAGCATCAAGTCTATCGTCTACCGTCACGTTGTGTGGCGAAGGGCTTGTTTGCTTGCTTCTTTCCTATATTCTACCAGCTATCTTTGCTATATTGTCTAAATCAGCGTTCTTATCTCCCACAGCTAAGATCTGCTGTATATTTGCCGGAAGTCGGCGGAGCCACAGTTGATAAAAGAGGTTATTGTCAATGTGCCTATCGCCAAGTAGACCTTTCATTTAATTTTTTAGTTGTGAAGGAGTTCTATCTCCAATTTGCACTTGGTTAAGGAGCTGTTCAACAGCTTGTTGGTCACTAAGAGAGAGGGTTTTAATTACTGCCTCTTTTAGCACGTCGTATGGTTTTTCCGTGTCTGGTTTCGCTAATGCCTCTCGAACGCTGTCTGCTACTACATCTGGGAGTAATGTGCTTGTGAGGCCGAATTTATCCTTTTGCAAGAGAATGCGGTTAGCAAGAAAATGATTTTCGAGTCTCATAAACCAAAGTTTTGGGTCTGTGACTTTAAGAGAAGGGGCAAAAAGGTTAAGAGACCTCACGGACGAGGTTTGCTGTATGCTTGGCATTGTGTTTTCATAAGTTATGTTTATAAAAATTTAAGTAGCACACGAAAATAATGTAACTGTCAGAAGGAAAAATAGACGGGCAAAAACAATGATAATAAAGAAATGGTACAATTTATAAAATGGAACAGACTTACAAAATTGCACCAATATATCAATTATTTATGAATAATCGTTATTTACTATGATTATGATCGTCACGTTTAATGATGTTTGCGAAATAATGTAAGTGTAATAAAAATAGTAATATAAATCCACTGTTGTAATTATAGTTTATATGATAATCCAAATTGAGATGAAGCGAGTCGGATTTTTGGGATTTGATTATTTCGTCGAAATTCGCTTCCCGTTCTCACGTCGGGATTACCAGTTCTGTAGTGGCTGTGCTTCGATAACTAATCACCCTCGAACCGTTGTCGTACAATCTTCAACGGTGTTTGAGATCAGAAGGCAAAAAGAAGCAGCTACTACAGTTTATTTAGCAGATAATTCGGACCACACAGCAGAGAGGCAAAATGAATGAGCAAGCGAACTACGATTGTAGCAGTAGCAGTAGTGGTAGTGTAAATGTATATATATATATATATATATATATATATATATAGGGAAATGGATGAGTCATCGAATAGATTAAGCAGCTAATAATGAAGCTAGCAGAATGAATACATGCGCAGGCGCTAAACAATGTTCAAGCATATGCATTTCATACAAGCACAATAATAATAACAGTACAACAAGTTGTTATAGCACGGATGACTTTGTCCATTAAATAGGTCAACAAAAGACCTTGACTGAACTAAACTCAATTGCACGTGAGTCGCTATAATAGAACAATATATTTATGATGAATAAAAGATATACGGTAACATTCAGCAGGGATTACGCCTGCATGGTCGAGTCATACCATTCGATCAACTCCAGTTCATTCAATACATTCTTCCCGCCTTCTCCATCGTTAGGTATCTCTCTGCGTTAAATATTGAATATCTTTTTTCCGAGTTGTCTCGTGTCCACCCTCAATCACAATGACACTTCATTGGTATCTGACAACCGACTAAAAACAACGTGTTCTGGATGAAAGGTGACGTTTCCAGGACACATAAACGATTACTGCACGCAATACACTGCATAGCACTTTGTTTCGTCTCGATTTTTTGCATTGTGACAAAAAAGAAAAACGAAACAATCTATTTTCAATCTGCTCATACATATATATTCCACACAAATAAAAATGAAATATTTCGCTAATATTCTTGCCTATAAGTGTATATTTTTACTTTTTCAAAAAGGCAACAAACCATTCTGCTAAAATCATTTCACCCTCTTGCATATATGTAGTGGTAATGGGCCTTAACAACACAATCCTGAAAGCTAAACACGAAACAACTTGGAAAATAGAGATTGGAGATTTAACGCAAATAAAACTCCAACGGTGGAGAAGGCGTGAAGAAAGAATTCAGTTAATCCAATTTCATCGAATGGCATGTCTCGGCCTTGCAGGTAGTGTAGACAATAATGTGAACTTCATGTAAGACCTTATATATTGGGCAGTTACATCATGACAATTCCACAATCTTAGGTTTAGGTCCCTTATCACAGCAGCACTAATAACGAAGTAGATCATAATTCTACATATTTACGAAACGCATGTATATAAGTTTATTTCCCTTCCTTCGTTCGTTTGATATATTTACGCGCGTACGAGTTCAATTCGACATGTACTCATATACTCCTTTTTACTCCTTCAAGACGGCTGGAAAAGATGAAAAGACCGACGAAGTTTACGAGGAACCAAAATTTTCATTATACCTGTTTTTCATCACTATATTGTATCATATGGCCCCTTATAGTAAGGAAAGACGACCAAACATAGCAAGCCATCAGAAGAATGTTTGCCAACGACAAACTTGTTGGGTCTAAACTGTTTGACCATGTCTTAGGGTCATCACTGCCTCACTAGGGGGGTAAGTGATTTGTAGCGGCAAATAAATCCCCGAAATCGATAGCTCTGTAAGTTTTCGACATCGGATGCCAAACGCACTAGTTTTGTCTGACTCAGATGAAGGAGCTTGGTCGTGTATCCGCACCAGTTTACGGGTGATTACTCCGTGCTTCAATTCTACAACCGCTAACCAGCTTAGATTATTCACTTCTCGTTATATCAATATTCTGTTAGATATATCTTTGAGCCTCTTCACTTCTGACTTCGAATTCCACTGGGTTAGCGCGTTTCGAATATAAAGCGTGTTACTGAATAATGTGTTGTCAAACTCCGGATACTTGTGGCATCTTTCGGGGTAAGGAACTAAAACCCTCAAACTTAGATCATTTTCTGACCAATCATTATTTTGTATTTGGAAATATCACTGTCCGCGCAGAAATGCGGGAGCAGCGACCGTGGCACAGTCATACTTAACGTGGCCATGAATAAGATATTTCGGAGTGACGAGGACACCCTTTACCTCACCTACATCAAGGCAGACAATCTTGAGACAATCGTCTTCGCTTGCTACTGAATTGTCGCATTATTATGCTTTTGTATTCCAGTCAACAAACTTTTCACCTGGTAATATAATAGCCGCTGATATCCAGAAACCATACTGCTCTGGGACAAACCCTCTTACTCGAATTACAGAATACACAAATCCACAAGTAAGATTAGTGTAGTTGAATGATTAGACTACTACCCATTCTACATTGTCTAATAAATGGAACCAAACGGAAATAATAAGAGGCGTGAGCAAAGAAATCAAGTAGTTTATACAGCCCTGTGATTCAGATATTGGATGTTGGATGGCTGGTATTGGAAATTGGTTCAGTAAGGTTGCTGCGCTTGTTTTGGTGTTGGCGGGTTTCTAGGTTCGATTAGTTAATTGTCTTAATCTGAGGCCTGTGTCATTGCTGGTTATTATCTCTAGCTTTCCGTAGTAAGTGTAAGCACGCTGTTTGCACTCGATGTATCGTCGACTTACATTTCCTTTTGTATTTTTCACTTAAGCTACTTTGTATCCCTATGTTGTACTGAAGGTACGTTATTGCTGGACACAGACCGTTAGTTGTATGACCAAAGTACATGGTACAGTAATGGTCATCTCCGTCTAGCTCCATACCTCATATTATTCTGACATCCCTTCCTATGTATTCGTATCAAGATAATTGTTATGTACATTTTTGCCCAGAACTTTGATGGTAGCGAGTGAGCTTCCCTTACGATCCTTAACCGCCAGAATTGCTGCCGTGATCATGTTGATTACTGGTGGGTGGTTGGCCGGCACTTAAGGCTTCGACGGCTTCGGCTTCTCCACTGGGACAGTCACTGAAGCGCTCATGACTATACCTCCTTTCCAAAATTGCCACACGGAGACGAGAACTTACTTGGAATCTGATTAGACTTTACAGCAGCAAATCTTTTCGAGTCTCAGTTTTCTCATTTTAACGCATTATCACAAGAATATGGGGCTTGTGGTAAATGTCACAAATATCTCCTTATTTGCCGAGAGTTATATAGGAATATATTTTTACTGTACAAGGTTCTAAGCAAAACATCAAAACTTTCTGCAGAAGTTGTTGCAACTATACTGGCTAGTACATTTTCCTGGCGTACGTAGAGGTAAGCAGCATTGGAAAACACATGTTGACAGGATGTTTAAGCTGAAAATAAAAGCGATAAGTTGGGGATTGTACGACTAAGTGATATTATATACCTTTATTTCTTCATATTCAGCCTCATCTCATTCTGTACTTTTTACTTCTAGTGAATCCTTTGTTTACCCCTACGTCTTATATTTATCACCTCGTCCTCGTCGGTATTCTCTTGATGCTCATATTAAGTCCCTTGTCCGATTGTTCTGTACTCGAAATGTGGCGTTCTTTAGGAGACACAAGTATGCAGTTCAATGGTGGACAGTTGAATGCCATAAATGTGGTTTTATAACAAACTCGTTATCTAACACAACAAACAATGGGAACCTCAAACCCTGGATATCTTAAACATTTTCATTGGATCCCAAATTGATATTGAATACTACCAAACTTTGCTTGGGTGGATTCGGCGTATATTTCAGTTATGTTTCTCGGTGCTATTTGAACTTGTGTATTTCTTTGTCTGCCGATAAGCATGTTTTTATTAGTTAAGATCGTCTGCAACAATGTTTGAATTGGGTGAAAACATCGAGTGTTCACTCGAGAAACATCTGGTTAACTATCGCTGCTGACGATTATTTTGAAATTTCATAATCCATCCTCGAGTAAGCTAAGTATTGTCAATGTTTGATAGTTTTCATATAAGCTCTACATAGGGTATTTATCTTTTTGCTGAAGTTAATAATACCAATTAATTCATCGTCTAGAGTTACCGCATACTCGATGTGATGTGTAGAGTTAAGCCGACTATGATTAAACCAAAATTCCATTTCAATAGGTTTCGTAGTTGTATTTAGTTGAAAACAATTATTTCTAGTATCTTAACAACTCAGTCATCCACAACGTTGGCCATGCACATATATACACCAGTCTGTTGCCATCCCTTATATCTTAATAACTACCCTAAAAACAGGACTGAATGTAATGCTTTATCTACCTTCATGCCAATCCTGAAGCAAGTTTATTAGCTATGTAACTTCGTTAGTTGGTAGAAATTGATCTAAAAATACCCCATGACTTGTTGCTGAAAACTGGTTTAAGAGATGTTTCCAAAACCATAATATTCTCGCCCCTTGTCTTTTACTCTGTTATCGTCCGTAAGTGCAATATATGCTTGGACGGTCGAAAGGCCAAATACCTCTAAAATACTAACAGAAACCTTTAGTTTTACTCACTTTTTGGTGAATCGTTAAAATAGTCAAACAGTTGATGTGTCTGGGTAGTTGTATGTGCTGGTAGTGATGTGTCAGAATAGATCAATCTACATAGTGAAAATTGGGGGAGCTCATGTCAATCAGGTCCATCTTCGGCGCTGTTGTGATGCTATTCTGGCAATAAAAGATCGGGTTTACAAGCTCTTCCAAGCTGAAGGTATTTAGACTCCCTGTTTGTGATTACTGCTTCCTTCGAATTCCTCACATCCAGTAACAACATTATATCAATAAATAGGATATTTGGCAGAGTGTATGTAGTCTCAGTAACGATATTTCAATTAGTGTTACAATCGTAAAACGTTGACTTTGTGGCTTAGAGTTGTGTTACCAATATCCTCCCAGCGACTTCCATATTGTACTTATTTGCCAACGTTAGCACTGGGTTAAATGGAGAGGTGACCAGTTTGTAACACACCGTGGTTTAAAGGACAGTTCTTAAACTGTGCATTCTATCAAAAGCTTATTTTTGTAACCCTTCTTTTTTAATTCCACATTACCACCACTTCATTTGTTTGGCTCATTTTGTTTAGTGCTATATGGTACCAGAATTTACATGTTACAAAGAAATACAAATCTAGCATAAGTAAAACCTTAACTAAAGCGTTTATGAATGAGTTTTAGAACTCCTAAACACGCTTTTCACCATAGATCTGTGCTGTACCTTTGCAACCTCAAGTGGTGTCCGTCAAGGATGTCCACTTTCCCCATTTTTGTTTAACTTCATCATAGATCTACTGATGGAAATAACTTTCTCGTCGACTGAGTTCTCGGGTATTGATCTCCATCCAGGAGGTCCACTTATCGACTTAGAATACGCAGATGACATAGTCCTGTTTGGTGAAGACGCTGACAAAATGCAGAGTCTTCTGGTAGCAATTAGCAACAATGCCAGAATGTTTGGAATGCGCTTCTCTCCCTCTAAATGCAAGTTGTTGCTTCAGGACTGGTCTGCGTTAACACCTGAACTAAGGATAGGGAGTGAAGTAGTCGAACGCGTTGACAACTTCACATAACTTGGAAGTCTGATCAGCCCTAATGGGTTGGTATCGGACGAAATCTCAGCACGGATTCGAAAAGCTCGTTTGGCTTTTGCCAACTTTCGTCACCTGTGGTGAAGGCGAGATATCCGTCTATCAATAAAAGGACGAGTATACTGCGCGGCAGTCTGTTCTGTTTTAATTTACAGCAGCGAATCATGGCCATTAAGAGTAGAAGACACTCGTAAGCTATTAGTATTTGACCACAGATGCCTTAGAAATATTGCTGGCGTGTGCTGGGATCACCGGGTAAGTAATAGTGAGGTTAGACGCAGGGTATTAGGGAATGATGGTAAATCAGTTGATGAGTTTGTTAATCTTCATCGACTGAGATGGTTGGGCCACGTGTTACGTATGCCTGAACACAGATTACCACGACGGGCAATGCTGACTAGTGTTGGGGATGGTTGGAAGAAGGTTAGGGGCGGCCAAACCAAAACCTGGCATCAGTGCTTGAAGTCACTAACTTGTAGTCTGAGTCATGTGGGTAGATGCAGACTACTTGGTTGGGGTCCGCGTGACTATCGTAACCGATGGTTGGAGACTCTTGGTGACATGGCTCAGAATCGATCACAATAGCGTCGGTGTATACACTCACTGTCTTCCCTTAAACTAAGAGATTAAAATCGCTTCATATCTTTCTACGAACCAATTCTTTCTTCTTGTATTATATCTCTATATGCAATCTTTCTCTTATATATTACCACCTTTGACCTAACCACTGCTATGAATCCGGTGTTCATCTTGTTGTGCTGATGCGGTATGGCAACCTGGACCGATGCACATATGTGCCTGGTCCTACGTTGTAGCTGACTGACTGAGATCTGTGCTTTTGTATCCATTGTTCCGAACATAGTGTTGTAATAATTCAAGGTATATATTTCATGCCACGTATATTACTAAGGATTCCTCACTGTCAATAGAGTGATGCTGATATGCTAATCAAACATGTTCTAGAAATACCTCTTAAATAATGAAACTTGATTCCTTATTATTCTAATTTTGTGCAGTATATTTTCGTGATTGAGAGTATTTAACACGTTAGTGCATTAAGCTAATATATTTGCAACTATGACAAACAAACCACTCCTGTCCTTATTTTCTTGGCGAACTGTAGAGAAGTCTGTCTTCGTAATTAAGGCTTTTTTGGCGATGACCCTAGTAGGACTAAAAATACATTTAAGATTGGTTAAGTGCTAGTTATAATAATTAAGATTTTTTGAGTAGTTGTCACCTAACACAATCATAAAAAAATTCACTAAAATTTAATAAAGTAATTTAACAAAAAAGTCGAAAGTTTATCCTACATTCACCGTAAATTGACTTTAAATCGATATTTCTTTCCTACATAAGCTGTATTTACGAATAGCATATCCCCAACAGTAGTATACTACACCTGCAACGTTCTATGTTATCTGCCGCATGTTTTCTAATACTACTACAATCTCTAGGCTTAACCATGCTTTCAAAATCCGGTCACAACACTAATCCTTTGATTTAAAAGATACGTCTAGTTGGTAAGTGTCAATTAAGTCTTATCTTTCTATTAGTTGTTCTCAACCATCTGAGACTGAGTACCGCCATGACGTTAAGATGGCAAAATCTGCATCCAATCATTAGTCTTATATATATTTAATATTTAACAGCATTGCTTATGTTCAGTAGAACTTATTTTGGAAAGTCTGAATAATTTTGTTCATTATTATTCTAGAGAAATGTCCGGTCCCACAAAATCAGGTAAGCGTATTGAGAACTTTTTTTAGATTTTTTGCATCATATGAGTGAAAACAAAGTTTTTATGTTTGGATTTTATTGAGTATTTAATAAATTCCCTTTCACTCATGTACTGCTGGTGGTTAAGTATTCAGGGAAAATGTATTTTTAAATTTTTGGTCACTGGTCCATTCAGAAAACGTGGTTATCTCAAGTGCTACTAGAGTTATATGATAGATTAACATTCGCTTATTGCTAATGCGATTAAACAATACATTTTCATGAGCCATCTGAAGGCAAAATGGAGCTATTTTTGGTCTTGACATCCTGTAAGGATGACAGGGGAGTCTAAAGAACAATCACTTAAAGTTGGTCACGCAGAATTTTCATGAAGAGTTCTTAATGTTCGGAACTCTTAGAGGCAGAATGATTTTTTGTGGTCTGGAATATTTATCTGCCGTATAGTGTTCAGTTATCTCACTGACTGTAAAGTAGCTCCTTGTTATGTTTTTCGCCATTTAGTATTCAGTCAGTCAGTAACAACGTAGAACTTCGTACGTATGTACATCAGTTCGAGTTGCCACACCACATTAGCACAGAGATGCAGTTGTCGATTCAAATCCCGTAGTGGTAGAGGTAGCAAGAGTATAAGCAGTAATCGGGAAGATTAGGGTTTGGAGATGTTATTTAAAGAGTATAATCCAGTGAAATAAATTTGGAAAGAGGAAAAAAGGGACATGAAGGATTCAGAAGATTAGAATTTGGGAGAACACAGAGAGTGGATGCACCTGCGCCATTGCAAACGATTTTGAGCCATGTCATTCAGGGTCTCTAACCATCGGTTGCTATCATCTCGCGGTCCCCAACCAGGTAGTCTACACCTACCAACATGACTCAGTCCACTTGTCAGTGACTTCATGGACTTGTGCCATGTTTTGGTTTGGCCGCCCCTAGCTTTCTTCCAACCTACTCCTATACCACTGAACATAGCACGTCGAGGCAGTCGGTCGTTGGGCATACGTAACACGTGTCCCAGCCATCTCAACTGATGAAGTTTCACTACTTCATCAATTGATTTGCCATCCTTACCTAGTACCCGTTTCCTAACAACTGCTTACTTACTCGATGGTCCCATGATATACGAGCAATATTTCGAAGACACCTATGATCAAATACTAGTAACCTACGAATATCCTCTACTCTTACCGGCCATGTTTCACTGCCATAAAGTAGGACGGAACGAACTGCTGCGCAGTAAACCCGTCCTTTGGTTGATAGACGGATATCTCGCCTACGCCATAAATGACGCAAGTTGGCAAAAGCTAGTCGAGCCTTCTGTATCCGTGCTGAGATTTCGTCACACACCAAACCACAAGGGCTGATGAGACTTCCAAGATAAGTGAAGCGGTCGACACACTCAACTACTTCACTCCCTATCACTAGTTCGGGTGTCGATGTAACCCAATCCTGAAGCAACATTTTGCATTTCGAGGGAGAGAATCGCATCCCGAACATGCTTGCATTGTTGCTTAGAGTGGTCAGAAGACTCTGCATTTTGTCAGCGTCTTCACCAAATAAAACTATGTCATCAGCATATTCTAAGTCAACAAGTGAACCTCCCGGTAGAAGTTCAACCCCTGGAAATTTAGATGAGGAGAGTGTTATCTCTAAAAGTACGTCGACCACAAAGTTGAACAAGAATGGGGAGAGTGGACAGCCCTGACGAACACCACTTGAGGTAATCAATTCTGATGACAGTTCGCCATAAGCTCTCACTCTACCAGTTGTGTTCGAGTAGAGAGCCTTTATAAGGTTAATGTACTTCTTTGGTACTCCTTTCAGTGACAAACACTGCCATAGAACCTCACGATCAACAGAGTCGAATGCCGCCTTAAGGTCGAGAAATACTACCATTGTGGGGCGTCTGAATGTGTGTCTGTGTTCTAGAACCTGACGTAGTGTGAATATCTGATCTATACAACCACGTCCAGGTCGAAAACCGGCCTGGTTTTCTCTAATCTGCTCTTCACGAGCTTTGATTAGGCGTCGAAGTATTATTGAAGCTAATATTTTAGACACTATATTAGTCAAACTGATTCCTCTGTGATTGTCACAAGAGGACTTTTGTCCTTTCTTATAGACTGGCACAATCAGTGATTGAGACCAGTCAGATGGGATTACGTCCAGTTCCCAAATTCTACCTAAGACCTCAGTTAATCTCATTGCTAATACTGGACCACCATCCTTAAAAATCTCAGGAGTAAACCTGTCAGGGCCTGCTGCTCTCCCTCGTTTCAGATTTCCTATGGCTTTTTCAACTTCGTAAAGGGACGGAGGACCTACATTAACTTGCCATTCAGGTTGACTGGAGATCGTGGGAAACCGAAGTGTGGCTGAAGGCCAGTTGAACTGATCCCTAAAGTGTTCTGCCCATCGATCCAATCTCCTGGATTGAGAATGAATAATATGTCCATCTTTCTCTGAGATTGTTTCGCTAACGGTCGGGTTCCTAATTCCGGTTTCCTTAACGAGTCTGAACAATTGTCTGCTATTACCTATTGCCGCTGCCTTTTCCATCTCTCTTGCTTTCGCTACCCACCACTGTTCGCGATCATTGCGTAGACTTCTTGTCAGCTTGCGCTTAAGCTGACTCCGCTCTTCATTATGTTCAGAGCCAGGTGGAATGAGTTTCCGAGCATCTATCAGTGCGATAGATGCTGCTGAGATCCAGTGTTGCTCCCTAACCTTCTGGTTTACCTTACTAGCAGATATCACTGCTGTTTCCACAGCTTTTCGGATATCATTCCATGCTGCATCGGGGTGGGCATCACATACATGGCTGCCTAACTGTTTTCCTAGTTGTTCCTGAAATATACTCTTAGCTTGACTATCATTAAGTAGGCCCTAAGAGGTTTCCTTGCAGCGTCTTTCCTACGTCCAGTAAGACGCAAGCAAATACGCGCTCGCACTAGAGCATGATCTGAATCTAGGCATGTGCTCCAGAATGAGCGACAGTCTTCTATCGAGCCCCTCCATCGGTGGCTGATAGCGATGTGATCTATTTGGGTCCAACGTTGGGACGAATTAGGGGGTCGCCATGTTAAAAGATGTTTTTCCTTATGCTTAAAGTTAGTATTTGCAAGGAACAGGCGGTTATCTGAGCATAGCTGCAACAGACGGTCGCCATTATCTGTTCTTTGAGCCACGACACCATAAGATCCACCTAGGTGTCTTTCCCTATCGCTTAGTTTACCTACTTGAGCATTAAAGTCACCGGCCACTATTACTACATCCGAGCGCTTAGCTTTTCGGAGAAGGTCCGAAAGCTTTCTGTAAAACTCATCTTTTACATCATCTGAGCTGCAGTCAGTGGGAGAATAGGCAGAGACGACGAAGAGGCAACGACGAGTGTCCCTATCTTTCCGGATTCTTACTGTTCCGTTCAGTCGGACAGCGCACAAACGACTGTCTACTGGGATCCACTCTAAGAGAGCTAGTTCTGCCCTAGGACTCAATGCTATACCTACGCCGGCGAGGCCACGGGAAGCAGAATCAGGGCTTCCAGATACACGAAGCGTAAATCGAGTCGGTTCTTTATTTTGGCATGGTGAGGTCAAATGAATGACGCTACTCGGATCCTGTATGCGCGTTTCGGAGACGCAGCACACATCGATGGCGCGAGATTCTAAAGTTTTAGCTAAGGAAGCCTGCTGTCCTATTTGGCAAAGTGTTCGTACGTTAAAAGCTCCTACGTGTAGTTTAGAGCGTGGTTTCAGGAGACCAGGAATGGCGTTCCACGTACTCGAATCGTTTGCCCTAGCGGTGCGAGGTGATAAAGAGACGTGAGGAGGGTTAGTCATGGAGATAAGAGAGGTATTAGGAGGTGTAGGAAGGATTTGAATGTGACCACCTTGGTCTCTTGTGCTGTTACGGGTATGAGGGCTGATGTCACTTCCCGGCTGCCCACACCGTGGAAGGGTATTTCTTGAGGAACCTGAAAAGGAAATTGGATTAGTGTTGGTCTTGACGACCTGGGAGCGTGACCGCAGAGCCCAAGGGACAACTGCTTGAGGCCGGTCGCGCACGGCCTTTTTGTGGAAGGTTTTTGACGTGTTAGCTCCGTTCTTCAAAGGGCCTTACCGCCGGAGACGGAAATCCGTGAGGTAAGGTGAGGTGTGACATTTTTAGGGTCGACCTTTTCTAACCCCACCCCTCCTTGTGGGAAGGCAGCATCGCTGTCATGCTGGTTGTCCGAAGGAAACACCTTACTGCTGTCACACCCCTCTACAGTCAGCAGTACGACTTCGCCCTCAGACCTTGAGTTGCTGCTTTTAGTCTTACCGTTCACCAATCGACCTGCCTGGCATGGTAGAACCTACAGGAACATATGTTCCAGCCAATATAGCTCGGTTGGGTCATCACGATAGGCAAGCCCGACCACCGCGTCAAGGTAGCAGCTTCGATCGGGCCATTTAGTATTTCTAGGACACGTAAGTCAGAACAAGAATTGAGAGAGATTGACAGAAATTCCAATAAATCCAAACGAAGCAACAAAGGATACTTCATTGGTGGATAGATTCTAAGTTTGTTAGCTTTTGTTATTCAAACTAATATACTGTAATCCATATTGTACACATGTTTTTGCATTTTGGTCGCCTGCATTCCTGTTCTTATCACTTTCCATTTCATCAGTGAAAGTAAGTTAGTAGTCTGACTTGTTTTTTTGGTGAATTAATCACTTACAAAATCAATCAATCATATTACGCCAGCTTTAAGACTACCCATGTCTGTGATTATTTCCACTAACTTTGAACACTAGGAAAAGAAATAGCAATATAGTGTAGTTGGACCTCATAGTTAGTGTTGTATCAATAACTTTCTCCCTAGTGTTTTTTCGTTTGGTTCGGATTATTAAAATCTAGCTCCTTTTTCAAAGATGACATAAACTTTAGTAATCTAGTCCCTACTACCAAAGGAACCCCACTTTTGTCTTGTATTACGTCCATCGGATCACATTGTTTGTATTTTTCGATTACCTTCCACTGATTACACATCTTTTCTTGTAGTTCTTTTTCGTTCAGTAATTTTTAGCTACCTTATGGTCGGACATTGAGTATTTCAACTGCTAAACCACTCGCTCCACAGATATTGGGTTACGTTTAGCTTGTTTTCACCTATTTGTCGTTAAATTACTACTGATAATTTCATAGGTAAAAATAAACTAATGTATATTGGTATTTAAAATCTGATGTTTTCATAAATTATGACACAACCATCACTTGAAATTCTTATTACTTATAATTAAATGAAGATACATGAATTTTCTCTGGAATTTTTCTTAACTTTAGATGTTATAAATTATATTAAGTCTATGAAAATTGAAATAAAGTCATTGTCAGCACGAATAAATTATCTTACACGTTATGTAGTACAACAGAGGCACCAGCTAAGTTCTGCAGTAAGTTAGTTTGCTGTAGTAATACTGTTTCATCTCCATATCTTTTTTCACATATCATGTTTATAGCGTTAAAACTCATTTTTAATGTACATGATGCAACTCATTGGTTACTTAAAACTTTATTATCAATACGTTATGAGCAGCATTTTTTGTATGAAGAACTAGTACTTCTTATCATTATTGATGAAAGTAAATGAATAATTCATTTGGCTGGAATCCGAATGTTCAAGAAACTAAATCTCATTTTTAGATTGTATGTATGTGTCTGTGCTTATCCACTCTGAGTTTTACTCTATTTGCTCAACTACGGATTTTTATGAGGAATCTTGGAGATTGTCTAATATATGTAGACAATACTTTTATAAAATAAGGAAAACTTAACAATATGTATTAAAAATCAGTCCTAACAATCGACGTTTTATAGTTTAAAATGTGATCCCATAAAAGTAAGTAAATCTTGTTAAGTCTTACGCAGTAGATACTTTAACATTTTCCATAGTGAGGATGACAAATAGTGGGGCACTGATAAATTTATCTTGCATTGTTGAATATATATATATATATATATATATATATATATATAGTGTAGATTGTTTACATTAATTTGAATTAAAAAACCTGTGCTATATTTCACCGTACTTAACAAAAACCTTATGTTGGTAATGAGATGCTGACTTTTGGTGATTAATCTCCGAAAATCATTGTGGAACGACTTGCTAATAAGGCCGATTGCTTCTTACTGCAACTAATTTATCATGTACAGGTTTCTGTAGTTGGCTATGAATCACTTTTTATGAGGTTAAGTGATCTACCAGGCTGGTCAGATCGAAGTAGATGGAATGGGGTTTGAGCTTGTTACTTACTGATTGGAATCTAAATGTTTCCAATTACTGACCCACCACTTTCTTTTTGTTGCTTCGGTTTGCATCAGTAAGTTCAAGTTACTTTAATTTTTGAGTAGATCATAGTTCATTACCTCTTTATGTTGTATTGAAATCTCTATTGCAAGTAGATAGAGTGTTCTCGAATTGATAACTTTTTAATTATTGTTTATATTCATTACAACGATGACATTTTTATTCCAGTTGAAAAAGATTGCATCTCTGGAACAGTCTTCCAAACATTCGTTGAATCGATCAATAGGTGTATCTCATTCACCTCAATCTAAACGTTCTGTAGGATGTCAGATTTTTCCAGGAACAAACCCTCTTGTTTCTGTATCCCCTGATGTGAATGAAGTATCTTCAAATAGTGAATCGTTTGAAGACTTGCATAAATCTCTTCAACCACCCGATAGTATAAATTTACCAATATGTTGTAATAAACCTCAAAAGCGGTCAAGCCCACTGGCTCAATCACCTTCATCCTCAAAGTATACAGATTTGTTTTCCATGTTGATAGCTTTTTGAATACTTAAATAATGTAAATTTTGCTATAATATTTTTCCTACTGCAAAATATGCAGTCAGATGTTATTGCGATCACATAATTTTGTGAATTCTATGGTCAGTCAATATTCCATGGTGGGATTTATTAGTGAACATATGTCTGAAAATATTTCTCTGTTCTCAACTTTATACTGAGAGAAGAATTTTAATTTGCAAAATTTGAGTCAATTACTTCACTGACTATGGTGACTAAGAGGGCTTTTTTTACGTATTCTACCTAATCCCCTATCGTTTTTCACTGTAGTGTCTAATATAAAAGTAGACTGGGAAAGAGTTAAGACTAGCCATACAAAGACATTGAATCAGTCCATCAAACTATAGTGTTGCTCTGAATCGTGCAAGGAAGCATTGCAATAGTCAATACTTTGAAATTTCGGCTGCACTAGTTCAAATACACTCATTTTTAATCCTGTAAATCTTGGACATAAAACTGTTTCATAATTTTTATTCTCTGACTTATTTCTTCTAACCCTGTTCTTCTTAATTTTAGCTTCCCTTAACATTTAGTGTTATTATTTCTACGTATGCATCACTTCTCAAACTTAGTGTACAACAAGAATAATACTGTATAGTCTCTAGTTTTTCTTCTAAATTTAGGGCCATAAATACTGACCAGTTTTCATTATATTCGACATATGTGACTCTATTAATCGACTTAAACTGCAAACGATAAACGCAATGGTGGCTTGATGTTTAAGGTGTTCAACTTTATACCATCAGGCCTCCTGCTTCAACCCCACTTTCTCTGGAAGATCGAGTAGTATCCTTAATTTTCACGTAAACAATGCGACTTAATGAATAAGCTACATTAAGTTGTGGTATTTTTATTATGTGGTTTAGTGTGTGACGAAATCTCAGCACGGATACAGAAGGCTCGTTTGGCTTTTGCTAACTTGCGTCATTTATGGCGTAGGCGAGATATCCGTCTATCAACCAAAGGACGGATTTACTGCGCAGCAGTTCGTTCCGTCCTACTTTATGGCAGTGAAACATGGCCGGTAAGAGTAGAGGATATTCGTAGGTTACTAGTATTTGATCATAGGTGTCTTCGAAATATTGCTCGTATATCGTGGGACCATCGAGTAAGTAATGCAGTTGTTAGGAAACGGGTACTAGGTAAGGATGGCAAATCAATTGATGAAGTAGTGAAACTTCATCAGTTGAGATGGTTGGGACACGTGTTACGTATGCCCAACGGCCGACTGCCTCGACGTGCTATGTTCAGTGGTATAGGAGTAGGTTGGAAGAAAGCTAGGGGCGGCCAAACCAAAACATGGCACAAGTCCATGAAGTCACTGACAAGTGGACTGAGTCATGTTGGTAGGTGTAGACTACCTGGTTGGGGACCGCGAGATGATAGCAACCGATGGTTAGAGACCCTGAATGACATGGCTCAAAATCGTTTGCAATGGCGCAGGTGCATCCACTCTCTGTGTTCTCCCAAATTCTAATCTTCTGAATCCTTCATGTCAGTTTTTTCCTCTTTCCAAATTTATTTCACTGGATTATACTCTTTAAATAACATCTCCAAACCCTAATCTTCCCGATTACTGCTTATACTCTTGCTACCTCTACCACTACGGGATTTGATTCGACAACTGCATCTCTGTGCTAATGTGGTGTGGCAACTCGAACTGATGTACATATGTACGAAGTTCTACGTTGTTACTGACTGACTGACTATATATATATACAATGAAATAGTTAACATTTTATATCTTTCAGTGAATCTGTAGTTTTGCCGAAAAAGAAAAAGAAACGTTCTTTAGTTATTCCAGCTCAACTTCGCAAAATAAAGAAAATTACTCAATCCCCACATTCATGTCCAAAGACTCCTGAACAAAATATCAATTCTCCTAAAAAGCGACATCGACGAAGGTCACAAAGGTATGTTGTTAGAAATTTATTGAGATCTCATTTGAAGATTTGTCAACTCTATGATTTATTACAGATTTCTTAATCAGTTTTCAGAGGGGACTGGGTAACTGTTATTGTGGGGCTGACAAACCTTTCTGAAAGTAAAATACAAGTTCAATTGTCTCAATACTGTTTTTGTCATTAAATCTAACTAAAAAATATCAATTGAACACTTTATAGATTATTCTTTCCGTATATTTTTCTAAGGTTCTGTTTATTCATAAAGCCAATAAAAATCATCCCATTGAAAATCTGTGTATAATGCCTTTTGACACATTGCTGTAAAATATTGATATATGTCACAAAGTAACTTTCATTACACAATGTAAACTGCTCAGGAAATGTTATCTAAATTAAGATAATGTGGTTATCAAATAACTGTTTCATTTGTTTGATTAGTCAGTTACCGAACTCAAGGAAATGGATTTAAAACACCCTTACAGTCTAGATAGTTTAAGTATGTTTAACTGATTAGATGATACAGGCATAAATTAGTTTAGAAGAAATCTAAGAGTTTCCAAACCAAGATATGATACGAGTTCATGAAGTCATTGATTGTTAGTCTGAGCTACATTGGTTAATGCGGACTGTGGTTGGTGTCCACTTGGTTATCGTGACCAATATTAGGAAACATGACTTGAAATCAGTCGGCTGTAGTTATGTCATGGTCAATTTTTGTTTATTCATAGATCTTATGTCATCAAACTAATTTGTACTTTTTATTTTCAGTATTCATCCTCGAATCATATTCTCGATTATCTATTTTTATTGTTGAAAATCCTACAACTATTCATACTACTTTGTTATTCATCGTGACCAGTTTATTTTAGTGTGTTAATGTGGTGTGGCCAATCGGGTCGATGCATATTTTTATGAGGCTTCAATTTATTTATAACTGACAGACAGAGAATACTTTGTCTAGCCAATTGAAAATTATCTTGTTATTTACCATTTACTTGGCACTATGTATACTGACAAAAAATCACAAGTTACAAAGTATTTTATTTGGGGAAATGATTCCCGTACTTATTATCAAATACATTGAACAAGAAGTTGACCACTAGTAACTTAGAACAATGTAGAGACAGTCCGCACAGGGTGCGTGTACACGAAGAAGATACCAATCGGTTGTAGTCCTAAACACCAATGGGAAGATTAAAACAACCAATACAAATGAGTTACACTTCACCCCTTTGTACAAGCTAGTGGCTATCTGAACTCAGTAGTTAAGTGGAAAACGCGATGGTGCTTGAGAATAGCACTGGGTTCGAGTCCTGGAATGAACGTCAACTCTGGGATGCAGGCACATTCAGCTGACGTTTCCGACATTGGACGAAACGCACCTCCCGAATTCCACTACTAACCACAATCCATATCTAATTTGGCTCATATCAACAGCTAATCACTTCATGTCCTGGTCCCAAATCTTCATTTGGTCGCCTCTATCTTCTTACAAACTGCTTCTATTCTGGTCAGGGTTATTCAGTAATGTAAACTTTTGGCTAGACATATATACCACAGGTTCCAACCTGTTTGCTTACTTTCAGCATATCCACTTGATGATCTCATCATACTCGAGCAATGCTTTAAAGATCCTTTCATTCAAATTCTTGTGATGTTATCTATAGGCTAACTTTCACAAACTTGGATAGTAATCGTATATATACCTATGATACAGGCAGCCTAAGTTGGCAATTGGACAAATGAATTTTTTTGTATTCGTACCGAAAATTCATTAAAAACGTCACTGTTTAGTCGTTAAGTTCAATTACAATAATAAGTACGTTCTCAGGCTCTTTACTTCAGAAATTAATTTTGGCAAACGATCAGTGTGAAAATGTGTTTCTTTTTTGTTTTTAGGCATTTAATGAAATAACACTGTGATATATGTGTACGTTACTTGGTCACTGAATATATTTTTTTCACTACAATGTTTCAACTGTTGAGATGAACTGTTATTAATAAATTATTCTTTCATCAATGCACTTTGGATATTTGTTGTAAAGATCTCTATATATATAATAATTCAAATTAAGGATTACAATATATATTTTTGAAAAACTCACCACTGATGTGTGTCTTTTGATATTAATATCTATTGCACGATGTGATCTATCGACTAATATTTATTCTGAGATAATGATAAAGATTTGTAGCTCAGGAGAATGATTTTGGTGAAGCTTCGTGCTCCGATCCGGGTGGTTTAATCATGAAGATTTCACTGTTCTTCTGGACAACATCAGCACAATCTTTAGACAGAAGTAAACTATTCAAATACGTCTACATATTTCTGACAGTTTTTTCTTTTGACCCTCATCTGGTTTGGTTGTTAGCGACCCTTGTTTGTACTGGTGATATTTTCTTGATGGATTATGGAGAGTTCAAAAAATTTCATTTATACATGTTTACTATAAATGTTTATTTCATCTACCGAGACATAAATAATAGGCTAGGTTCAAATCGAAGTCATCCATGTTTCATTTTATCTATACATTTAAGTTTCCTGCACTTACAATCACTTGCAATCCTTAAACCAAACAATAGAAAAATACAAACTCATACAAATAAAATGCATACCTTTGACGAAATATAGCGGCTGTCTGGACTCAGTGGAAAACAGGTTGGTATTTCAAGTTAAAGGTTCTCGATGTGAGCGTTAACGCTGGGGTGCAGGGATATCCAGCTGGAAAGTCCCAATTAGAATGAAACACATGCACTTAATTTTATTGTTAGCTAGTATCCAACAGGAATACTACCTACTGGGGTGGATTGTAAAAGGTACTTCAATATCAAGATGGTTTTAGCCACGATCTGTCGTTAACCAATAGAAAGCTTTGATTGTTTTTTGAATTAATAGTCCGTTTAAGTATTAGGGGTTGGTGCGAAATCTCCCAATCTTGATCACGTATATTTTCAACCATTATTGGTTCATATGAATTTGCCCACATTGTTTTTCAACCACTAGATGTTTTTCAAATTATAATTAGTGTTAAATACTAGTAACCAATTCTGACATATACAGCGGGAGTGAAGTATAAATCTTTTTTACATGATATGAGAGTAATTTTATTAGTGTTAAACAGTAAGTTAACGTACTGTCCCTATATTTGTATGTTATCTAGTCCCTAGGTAAAAACACCGAAATATTTGTCAAAAGACAAATATACTCTATATAACATGATCGTTATTACAAAATATAAGACGATCATACTATTCAATTACAGGTAATTTCAAACCGTTATTCATCTTAAAGTCACTAAGCCGACAGGTAGTAGAAATATATTTAAGGAATACAAGTTAACAGTCAGAGTTTTCTATCTGCACCAACTTTAAGTGACATAAACATATGTCACTTTCTGTTATTGTGTGCGTGATCAGTTAGAATATAGATTTGATAGATTAATTACGTAAAATAGAATCGTTCGAAATATGTCACAAAACAATCCATAGCTTGTCGCTTTATAATTGTGGTACTTTAATATATCATGAAACTGTGTTTCATTAATCAACTCAGTCGGATTTTCACTACAACTTATGGATAGTGTCTTTTTACCCATCAGCAAGACTTAGTAATTACGTGATAGTTTTTCAGTTTGCCTTATTAACATATATACCTTTAACTCCCAAATATATATGAAGATTCGAAAATCTGGTACAATGTAATCAGAAATTTTAGTTATGGTTGAGGTATCCTGTGGTTAGAGAAACTTATTCTTTAAGTTGATTGATGATTAAAATATTTTAATAAAATTTCAGGACGATTTGGATCACGAAATCCTATCACTTAGAGAACTGTTACAAAAAGCCATAAAGCACTGGAAAACTATTTTTTATGGTTTCGGAACTCTTTAACACTCTTCATCTATGACCCCGTACAGGAGTGAACTTAAACCTGATAGGAAACAGCATTCAACTGCGTATTTCATACTTACATCACAGACTAGCCAACCGTTAAAAACTAGGAATTACTGAGTAGCTTTCTAATCATAGCATAAGATTCCTCGCTAAGGATCAAACTTAGGATCGTCAGGTTTTGTGACGAAACTTCGAAATGTTAATGTTCAATCATTTATGCTTCTAACTTTAATTACTATTAGTTATCAGGTACAAATATTTTGATGCAGGTAATTCTTCTTAGTAAACTAATTAAATCCTTAATGTTAGATAGGAAAAAAAAGTACAGTTTGGCGTAGTGTAATTTTATTTCTATTTGATGATAACCTTTAATTTTCTTCATTTTAAATTCATTGGTTATTTCAGTACTATTTTATTTGAAAACTGTTCATCTTAATGGATTCATCATCATCTAAAACACAAGGTGTGCACTTTGTTGTTTGTTTGAAATTATTTTCTAATTCTTTACCATAATTGTCGAGTTTTTTTTTGTGTGTAGAGTATGATCAGTTCCCATTTAAAGCACTATATACTTTGTATTTAACTCACATAACATTACTTCTTAACGAAAGCTTAATCAGTATTTAGTAAATTGATCATTCGTACTTTCTACATCGTGAATTTATTTCAAATCATCAATATATAATTGATTTGTTAAGATTGTTGTTCAATTTGAAGTCCTTACTTCAGATTTATATCAGTTTATTATATCTACGGAAACTGGTATTTAAAAGAGAATGGGTACTGAGATGTATATGACTCAAAGAAGAAAATAAAAACCAGATGACAGATGAAGATTTTATTTGAGTTGACTTTTGTGAGGAATATAATGGCTGTATGTTGATTGCATATGTGGTAATATGAGACGTAAGTCGAATCAGATATGGTAGCTTTGATAATTGGTCCAAGTTTGTTGGATGGTAAGATCTTTTCTATTAAGGGCAGTATGATTAAGCAATATATATGGAGAGATTTAGCTACTTGCTTTTCTTTATAGTTGGAGCAGCCCTTTTGGATTATTTTTTTTATTCTTAATACCCATTTGATGGTTACTGTAGATAGTATATACTACTATTACCGATTTAATCCTATGTTTGTCCATGATTTTTCTGATTAATTAATAAATCGATTTATTTATTATTGCTAAATTCTCTGGTGCTCTTAATGTTCTCTATCCAAAATATCGACATGAACATGTGTCCATAATGGTCAACATGCCATTGGTATACGTAAAGAAACATCATGGTGTTTGACCGATAATTGTTGTCCATGCAGGCGAAGATGAAGGGGGCTCCCACCTTGTCCGATGTAGTATTTTTCAAAATCGGAACAGTTTATTTTGTATTTGATGTTCAGTTTTTCTTCGTTTGTTATTTTATCCTTAGGTTTGAGTAAGATGGGTTGAAGTGATATTGGTGGTTTATGTTCTGGTTTCGAACAAGTGTAATACATCCACTAGCGGTCAAACACTATGATGTTTTTTTGCTTATACCAATGCATGTGGACCATTATGGACACATGTTCATGTGATATTTTGGATAGAGAACATTAAGAACACCACAGAATTTTTAGAAGCTCGACACTCCGATCAATTAGCAATCAATAAATAAATCGAAATCGATTCGATTTATTAAAGAATCAGAAAAATCATGGACAAACATAGGATCAGTAATCAAGTCGAATGGGAGAGATAATCAAAATAAAGATGCAGGCAGTGACAGGTTGAAGGCAAACAATAACCAATCGAGATCAATATTGATAAGACAAGCTGTTAGTCATGTGTGAATAAATTTCGAATACTTCACTTTTATTTGAAGTTTGTGCTGATGATATTAATCAGAAGAGCAATGAAAGTTCGTGAATAACCCGTCTTGTCTAGAGAACGAAACTACACAAGGAAACAGAACTTTTATAGTTGGCAACACTGACAAACGTAATACAACAGTAGTCATGGCTAAAAAGAATTATGATGCAAAGTTTTTGAACTTCTATTCACAGGACCGTATCAAATGATTAATCCGAATAAATCTTCAAATAGTTAGAAAAAGTCTAATCAGTGACGAGTCAACTTTTAAATGAACTCAAGCTATTAATCCCATCGTACTACCAGAAGGTCCGATTATTGACTTAGAATACGCATAGTCCTGTTCGGTGAAGACGGTGATAAAATGCAGATTCTTTTGGTAGCACTAAGCAACAATACCGGAATGTTTAGAATGCGCTTCTCTCCCTCTAAATGCAAGTTGTTGCTTCAGGACTGGTCTGCGTCGACACCTGAACTGAGGATAGGGAGTGAAGTAGTCAAACGTGTTAACAACTTCACTTATCTTGGAAGTCTGATAAGCCATAATAGGTTGGTGTCTGACGAAATCCCTGCACGGATTCGAAAAGCTCGTCTGGCTTTTGCCAACCTAGTATTTGATCTCAAATGTCTCGGAAATATTGACCGCATCTACTGGAATCACCGGGTAGGTACTAGTGAGGTTAGACACAGGGTATTAGAGAATGATGGTAAATCAGTTGATGAGGTTGTGAATCTTCATCGACTGAGATGGTTGGTCCACGTGTTACGTATGCCTGAACACCGATTACCACAACGCGCAATGCTGATTAGTGTTGGGCACGGTTGGAAGAAAGTTGGGAGCGGCCAAACCAAGACGTGGCATCAGTCCTTAAGCATCTAGTCTGAACCATTTTGGTAGATGCAGACTACTTGTTTGGGGTCCGCATGACTATCGTAGCTAATGGTTGGAGACTCAGGATCAATCACAATGGCGTAGGTGTATACACTCTTTGTCTTCTCTCAAACCATGAGATTATTTTATACCTTTCTACGAACTAATTCTTTCTCCTTGTATCATATCCTTATATGAAATGCTTTTTTACTATCATAGAAGTAACTGCTTCTATGAATTCGGTGTTCATCTTGTAGTGCTAATGAGGTGTGGCAACTTGAACCAATGCATACATGCCTAGTTCTACGTTGTAGCTGACTGACATCCCATCCTAGCACCATTTTTGTAACCGGATAAGTATGTGTAGGTTTTCTGAAGTGACTCAACTTGACAATCAGTTTTCTTTCTTATCACAGCCGATGAGTGCTTTAAACGATCAAGGATCACTGACCAACCGTTTCGATTTATTAACACTATAAGTCGAAATTTATTCCTCCATTATCAACCAATAATTTAAATTTAACTAATTCGTATCACTTAATTCATACCACTCATTTTTTATTATCCTATACTGAATTCGTTTTTAGTGTATATATAGCTGGATAACTTGTAAATGAATTAAACAATTTGACAACTTGTATAAACTAAACTTAAATAGTTTTTAACTATTATTATATTTTCTAGAAATACAAGAGACTTTAAAAATTCTTAAAAAGAATATCAATTCTATCACAAAACAGATTGATGAATTAAATCATCAACGTGAAAACTTACAAGTGCAATATGATCAAGTAATTTTTTACTGTGTATTACTTTATCATGTTTATATTATTTTAATACTTTTCAAATACTTGTCGATTTAAACTAGTCAGATTGTAGTCGCCGAAATCGAATTCGGTGAAGTGGGGTTTTTGATGTTATTTAGTTAGAAGTAATCGAATGGAAAACTTGAACCTAGTTTGTATGTTAATTGGCAACTCGTCAACAGGCCGTACTGATCTCCCCTGTGGGATTCAAACTGCTATCACTTAGTTTCCCAGTCTCATGAGTTATATGATATGGTCGAGTGATAACTTATCGCTAGACGGGATTGTTAATCGAAACCCGCGAATAAACGAAAATCTATTGCATCTGAAGAATACTTAACTGACTTAGTATTTGGTACTGGGATCCATAAATCACATGACACAATCAAGAGCGTGATGACATTATATGAGGATTTATTTAACTCCCAAAATAAATCAAAATACTATCTGAATAAACCACTTTTTGCACTGGTTAATAACTTTTATTAACAGTCACATTTGCATAAATTGAATTCAGTAGTGTTTTACATCAATTAATTAATGAATAATTTACTAAATAAATCATTAACCGTCTATGACCGACAGATATAGTTATATAATTTCTCCTTGTTAAAATATGATTAAATTTCATTGGTCATTTGAAAAAAGAAATTAAAGTTGTAGGTTTCTAACATTCTTATTGATCATTGTATCAAAACAAAAGACTAAACTGTTATCTTAATGAATCAGTCTTTCATTGATAAAATGTGTTTTATACCAAATGCTGGATACAGAAATAATATCATAAGTAATTGGAGGATATGAGTTTCGTAGATTACTCAAACACTTCTTCACTAATAAATTAAAAGTTATCTGTGTTAGGCACAATTTTTCCATGATATTACTTTTTGAACTTGTGATGTAAGGATTAAAATTAGAGTTGTTTCCAATTACTAAACTCCCAGTGGATTTCTGTGGTTGGTCACTTCACTCATAAAATTATTCAGTTCATCATTACTATATGTGGTGAGTTTATTTCTTGCCTGTCAGTTAGTGATTAATCCTCTTTGTCAGTTAATTTATCTTTGGATCGAAATATACACTGTGGTTATTAAGCTAATTAACTTAACAGTATTGTTCCCCGTATTTAGTTCTAGACGTTTCCAGTTAAAATTGTCGTAAGGACTTTAGATGACTACATTTGTTCAACGGATTTTGCTGCCAAGAATATAAATTTCACATAATTGTTGAATGTTCTTGCGATATCTGCCTCCGATTCTCGGCGCAATATGTGCTTCGGTCCGACACTTTCCCTTTTGCCTTGTGGATTTTAAGTTATAGCTCGCCTCATAATGCAGTTTGATGATTTCCGCAATGTGTCCTACCGTCCTCTAGCGTCTTTTTCTAATTTTCTCAATTGAAAGCTGGTTTGTTCTCTCCCACAGTAGGCTTTTGCTGATGATATCTGGCCAACGGATATATAGTTTCTTGCGTAGAAAACCTTCTATAAATACCTCTACCGTTTTGATGATGGTTGTAGTAGTCTTCCAACCCTTAGCTCCGTACAGTTGAGCCGTCTTGACATTTGTTATAAAAATTCTGATTTTTGTGTTGCCCGACAGTTGTTTTGAGTTCCATATGTTCAGTACTAGGATTGGTGTTCTTGATTTTATAGCCTGTACCTTCACATCTGCATCAAATACCCCTTGTTTATCAGTGATACTGCCTAAGCATGTAAAAGTTGCCACCTCTTCCGGAACTCCATCGAATGTGATTTGGTTTGTGCGACAAACTACTGAGATATAATTTCATTTTTATATCTGTTATTTCTCGAAGATATTTCAGCTCTTGCTATATTGACTCTAGTTTCCACATTAAACAGTTTTCTAAGAAGAGTTCATCTTATTCACAATATTGAATCACGAGACGATATATATCTGTAAACAATTTAAAGTATACGTCGCGAACTGACTCAAGTTAAACACCATTAAAAACAGGAGATAATCATAAATTTTTCGTTCTATTATATTTTTCTTTATTGGCATTCATCTAAGATCTTATTATGAATCAAACTTAAAACTTTTAAGCTTTGTGGTAAAAGCGTCATTTTCAGGCCCCTGAGTTAGTGTCTTCAATCTGTCAATCCATTATTTACTTTTGGTCACCCTGAAGACTGTGAAACAAAATTAACGATTTTATTATAGTTTTGCATCATTAGCTGATTTCATCTAGATGACCATGAAGCACTGGGCAGCCGTTTCGTCTTAACAGGGGACTCCTCAACAAAAGTAGAGACCTGAGCATTAACAAGTATATCCAAATATTCAAAAGTTTTACAAAGGGATATGATTTTTAATATTTTGTTCTATAGTTGATCACTACCTTGTTTACCAATCACTTTTGTATATAGTGTGATTTATATTCTCTCTTTTTTTATTGTAACTCACAGTTAAGATCTCAATTAACTACAGCCCGTGTTCAAGAAATTTCAAGTTCTCTAGGTACATCATCTGAATACAATTCAGAATCCTTATTCCCATGGACTTCAGAAGTGAATCGAGTGAGAAAAGAAATTTTCCGAATTTCCGAATTTCGTCCTTTACAAATAACAGCAATTAACGCAGTTTTAGATGATCGTGATGTAATTCTAGTTATGCCTACAGGTAGGTAGGTGGGTAGGCACGTTTTAAAACATTATTTATTTCAATGATAGCTTAGAAGTAAGTTTTCGATTATTAGGTGTATGATACTTTGCTAATGCAAAAATTTCATATTTGCTTCGTAATACAATAGTTTCCATCATAGATTGATATTAATTTAAAAATTCCCATAGAACAGTCAACAGCAGAGTCTACACCAGGTAATCATCGATCTTGATTACTTCTTCACCAGGTTGTACACAATCATAAATTCAAAATTATTACACTTACTGTTATTATTATTATTATTATTATTATTATTATTATTGTGTCATAATAGACTAAATGTTTAAATTGAATTAATCCATTTTACAAATTGGTAAATGGAAAATCCCACGTCATTTGCACCCTACATACTACAAATTACTAACAAAACGAAACAACCTTTTCGGTGTTATTAAGAAAAGGTTATACATAAGGTGTAAGAAATAATTATTTGTTTTAATTAAGATGATGATCAGCTTAAATCAATAAGTTGAAATCGTATGTATCAACATACTTAGTACAAGCACCGTTGGATACCGGGCTCAGTGGTCTAGACGCCAAGCGTTATCCTGTGAAATTGAATGTAATGGTTTGTTTTTCAGTTTAGCTAGAAAAAAATCAGCGAAAGTCGGACCTCAGGGAGACCTCATTGTTACTCTAAGATTGTCTGATGAGTTTGTCAGCAAATATTGTGCACTTAAGGTTTTCGCACTCAAGACATTTCTATGATCCTTAGTTATACACTTATCTTTCTTATTTACGTGATATTCTTACTCAAAATTATTCTTATTGCTGCCTTATTATTATTATTATTATTATTATTATTATTATTATTATTAATACTATTGTTATCATCGCAATCTAATGAGCGAACCTTGTGTCAAACAAAATCACACACTACTCGTAAAATATGGAAACAGTACATTAAATATACCATTTTTCACATCTTCCTTGAATTGTCTCTTACAAACTATCGTTCTTCCATCGCTGCTGCTACTTTGACTGCTTTTGTTTTTCTCTCTTCTCATTTTCCGCTTCTGTCAATAAATATCCTGCTTCCAATTACTGATAAATACTACTTATATCTGTTCGTATAAGTAGCACACCACACAACAGCAGCCACGATACGGTAATTCCTAATTTGTATTAAATATGTTGTTACATACGATTTCAACTTATTGATTTAAGCTGATCATCGTTTTAATTAAAACAAATAATTATTTCTTACACCTTATGTATAACCTTTTCTTAATAACACCGAAAAGGTTGTTTTGTTTTGTTAGTAATTTGTAGTATGTAGGGTGCAAACGACGTGGGATTTTCCATTTACTAATTTGTAACATGGATTAATCCAATTTAAACATTTAGTCTATCGTAACACAGTAATAATGACAATAGTAATAATTTTGGATTTATAACTGTGTAGAGCTTGATAAAGAAATTATCGAAAACGATCATTCGCTCTAAATCGATTTATGACAAGGAGGTTTGTTTTTACTTTGAAGCATGATTAAACGATCTATTTCAAAGTTAATTCATATATCCCTATTATAATGTTTGTTTAAAAAATAAGCAGCCTGGATTCTCAATTGTAAGTGTAAGCACTTTTCGATGTGATATTTGAAGATACATTAGTTTGATGTCACTGATGCTCTGAAGTATAGAGTAACGGTATCCTAGTAATTTTGTCTAGAAATTTAAAGTTTTATCCGGAATTCGGTAGAAGGTTTTAAATCATTGTATTAATAAGGCATAAGTTGATCGATCATCACCCAAAACTCTAACAAGAACATACACATAGATGAAATCTGATTTTTTATTGGTTCTTCGTTAAAAATGTAAAGCCTGTAGATGTAAATAACTTTTTCAAGTCATTTTCTTCCCTGATTATACGTTGCTCAGTTAAAAAATGACAAATGTCTTTGAATGATCGATAAATCTTTTACTAGAACTTGTTCTTTTCAGTGTTTGCACCTTTAATTTCATCAAAATCTGTGAATTAATTGTCTTCAAGTACTATTCTTACCAATAAGCAGTCCCACACTGATTTATACATCGTTCTCATTACAGCTTTACTAACGTTAACTTCCTAAGAACTATATATATAATTTTCTTTATGGAATCTTAATAAATGAAATATCTATTATGATTTTAATGTTTTCTATTCATTTTTCTTTATATAATATTTAGGCGCAGGCAAAAGCTTGGTATATCAATTACCTGCATTAATTAATGTTAATGCTTTCAAAGTGAATGGACGATATCGTGGTTCATTAACGTTAGTTATAAGTCCATTGGTTTCTTTAATGGTTGATCAGTCGATTAACTTGACCAGATACAGTCTCGAACCAGATACAATAGCAGTTTTAGATGCGAATACACCGTTACAAGAACAACGTCGAATTCTCTCATTACTTGCAGAAAAATCAGTTAGTTAATAAATTTATTATTATTATTATTATTAATATTATTAATATTAATATTAGTATTTGTCCACTAGGGATCTTGGTATCTGTATGGTTACCCCACAGAACTGAGTTGTACTGTTCGGGTCATGTAAAAGCCTGATTGGTGTTTGATTCTCATGAAACCCAATGTAAAATTACCCTCTTACGAGGTATATTTATAATTTTGAATCATTATTGATATGGTTTAAAGTTTATTTAGTGCGAAAATTCAAAGCGCTTGTCCTTTTGTCAAACACTCGTTCACTATCTGAAACAATGTGACATTACTTCAAGTTTCAATACTTTTTAATAGATTGGGAAAATGAAAAGTACAATGAGTTGGATGTAAATCGTACATTGTTTCATATTTTAACACTTCCCTCAATAAATTCACTTGTAACAGCTGACACCTATCTTACAATCCAATATAACTGTCAAATGACTAATATTAAATCCTTGTATTTTATTTCACGTTCTTTTTTAATGTTGGTCTGCTTCAGTAAGGATTTTCAAATTAGTTTATTGTTACTGGTTGAAATACGTACACAATACTAATCGATTGCTTAAAAGTGTCGTTTCTGTATGTTCAGTAATCACTCAATTAGTCATGATCAACATAATACCAAGCATGAGGGTCACCATCATAATCGTAAACAACGTGATCTTGGGTGTTGTTAGAGGTATGGGGGTGGCTTTCACTTCCCGGTTGCGCACACCATGGAGGGATATTTCTTCAGGGCCTGAAAAAGGAACTGGGTTAATGGTGGTCTTGGTGACCTTGGAGCTCGATCGCAGCACCGAAGGGATGACTCCTCGAGTTCGCTCACTTACGTTATTTTTATGGGACGTTTTGATATGTTAGTTTCGCGTTTCACAAAGCCTTATCGCCTGTGACGGAAATCCGTGGGGTAAGTTAAGGTGTTGCATTTTTTAAGATTAACCTTTTCCTTCAGTTGTGGGAAAGAAGCATCGCCGCAGATACTGGTTGTTCGAGGGAAATACCTTAATGCTGTCACACCCTTCTAGATTCAGCGATGCGAATTCTCCCTTGGAATTAAAGTTTCTCCCTTTAGTTTTCCCACTCTCCAACCTACGTGCCTGACGTACTTACGACCTAAAAGAGCATATGTTCCGACCAATAGCTTGATCGGGTCATCACGATAGGCAAACCCAACTACCACATCAAGATAGCAGCTACTGCCGTCATGAGTATTCCTCAGTCGAAGTTCCCACACCTCTCATATCAAAAACTACTAAGATAATTAACAATATTCGAAGCTTGAGGGATAGGAAATAATATTAAAAAACAATGAAAGTTTAGAAATGATGCATGTTGTTAGGTCAAAAGCAACGAATGCACTTTAATGATAAAAAGCTCAAAAACGATATTTAAGTCAAGATTCTCAGTAAAAATAAAGAATAAATGCATTATCTAGTTAATTTGATTAGTTTTACAGCATGTCACACGACGTCTTCAACCTATATTTATTGAGTATTGTGTAGAGCCAAACCAGGAAGTCCTCACTTTCCGACATGGTTTGTAAGAATTATTTGTGTGAAACACCTGTACAAATCTATCCTGGTCCGAACAGTTGTAAAACTAAACAATCATGTAGATTAGATGTGCTACTTTTTTCTTGCTAGTAATTCAGTATTTATTTCTCACAGTTAATTATAACATTTATAGATGTAGGTTTTTTTGTATGTATAAGTATGTGTATACTTGTTTTTGTAAATAGTTTTTGTACAAAAAGGTGTTGCTGTGTTAACTAGAATGCTATTTAGCAAGTTGACTGATTTTTTAAATTGACTTTCAAACCCTTCATCCGATTGTCTCATTTGCTAACTTTAATGCTTGAAATATATTCTCATATACTGTGTATCCCGACTTCTGTTATATTATTCTGAATATTATTGTAGTCGATTGGATATACGAAGTTGTACAAATTACTTACAGGGTATCCGCGTAAGCACTAACCAAGTTACATAAAGTTTGGAATCAGATAAAGCTTACTGTCCATGGATTCATGGACTGATACCATGTGTTGATGTACCAACCCCTGACTCTTCAAATCACTTTCATGTTAATCAACATTCTGCATCATTCCACGTTACGTACTAATACGTAAAGGTACCAGTAGCCCCACTTCTTTTTTTTTACAATGATTTATCCTATGACCATACAATTGAAGACAATGAAACTGGAAATTTCTCTAATAGGCAGTGACTTTTTATTCAATCAAAGTACTTCACTGTATGTTCAATTTATTTTTCCGATAATTGATAGTATCAACCAGTAACTGACTAATCATTTTCTCGAAGCTACCACCGCTATACTCTCCCATCATTCCATCAGTAGCATTCATCAGTTAATTCGTATTCCGATTTAAAAAAATAAACAGTATAGGAATTAGTGGTGCTTATAATATTTTCACAGTTGAATTCATGATTCGATCTAAGCTAGGCCACCACTGAAAACATGGAAGTACTGGACGGCCGTTTCGTTCTAGTATGGGATTCCTAAGCAGTGCACATACACGACCCCGCTCGTGGGACTCGAACCCAGGACCCTCGGTCTCGCACGTGAATGGTGAGATCGATTTGTGAATTCAGCTGTTAAAAATAAACATTTATTTATAAGTGTATGTATTTGTCGTAACCTTTGTCTATTTTATATCTTTTAGTTAAGCGTTGTTTATTATCTCTTAGATTATATGAAAATAAACAGTGATTTATCAGTAAAAGTTACAGTAAATGAATCAATTGATCAAAAGTTTGAATACCTAAATAAACCAACTATTAAGTATAACAGAGGAGCATCTGAAACAACTAGTCAATTTGTTTCTCAATCACTAGGATGTTAAATTTAAACGTTGCCCTCCTAATCTCCACATTAGAAAAAGTACCTTTAATATTCAAGTAGTAGACCAATTTATATTTGATTCGACCATTTAACTCAATGATGATAATATGTAATAAATTGTTTCTGATAAGTCTTGAGGATTGAACGCTATATTCGTTTCCTAAGCTATTCGGTAACTAACTTTGGGGTTACCCAAAGGTAGAACTATACAGCGACCTGAAAACGAGAGAGAAGACTCAAAGTATGTGAGAAGTAGTTTACTCCGAGGTTCATTTTAATGCAGAAAATACAGGGTTTTTATAATATTTTAAATGTCCTTGGGTTGCTCGAAGATTCTGGAATGCTACTAAACATAGTAGCAGTGTAGCAGCCAGCCAGTCAGAGCCTCTGCATGTGACGTTTCTCTTCTTTGATATTTTTGGCTAAGACTTCAAGTGAACGCTAATTGGATGAAACTCTTCTTAGTGTTTCCTGATGCTTGCTTGTCTTTTGCAAGCAATTTTCTGGATCACCGCAACAGTATCGACAAATAAAGAAAACATTTCCTCCAATTTCATTTAATTATGTCTTTATTTTATTTTTATTTCTTTTTTTTTAAATTTAGAACAAAACAAATATTTCAACAAAATCTAATTTACGCTTATTGTATGTAACTCCAGAGAAATTGGCTAAAAGTAAATTATTATTAAATCGTCTAGAGATTGCTTATTCAACAAATCGATTAGCTTGTATTGCTATTGATGAAGTACATTGTGCTAGTCAATGGGGTCATGATTTCAGACCGGATTATAAATTTCTACATGTATTAAAACGTCAATTTTCTAATGTACCGATTATTGGTTTAACTGCAACTGCAACCACTGAAATCATTGTAGATATAGAAAATATGTTAGGTCTTAATGTAGACAAATGTTTAGTATTAAGAACTAGTTATAATCGAGAAAATTTAAATTATTATGTAAGTTTAATTTGGTATTTGTTTGTTACCATTAATTGTTAAAAATTCAATATACATTTAATTTATTGCTTTTCTTTGACCGACTTGTCATTTTTACCTAGTACTGTAGATTTAAATGAAACAGTATTGACTTAGTTATTCGACGATTTGTATTGGATGTTTCGAAGATATCTATGGTTAAATATTAATTAATTACGCCTGTTCTCTGCTTCTAAAGGGCAGTTTTCACAATTATGAAGTAAAACAAAGAGCAAACTACTGTGTTGTACACTCTCCCTACAGTAGATAGATATATCATTGATAGAGTAAGCTAGTTATCCATCTGTTTGGTCTACTAGAATTTCGTAAACATATTATAACTTTTTTATAAATGACCTATTCTCAAGTCTGATTTATACATTCATAGCGTCGGGCTTTACTAATGTTGTAACGTGTGACTGCAGATTATGGAGCAGCGCTTTATCGATCGATTTCAGTGACATGGAAAACACGTAAGAACGGTCTAGGGTTTTGATTGGCCCTGCTTTGCTGTCTAGCCCAGCCAGTTGTGTCCAGAACGCAAGTCACAGCCTCTGAGATATGAATCATTATATTTCAGACATACTTTGTTTATATACCAACCAAACAAACCACATCGTACCATAAAATAGAAAACAACATTTGTACAATATTTAACAAGTGAAATATATATCGACCAATAGGGAGTGTACATTTAAAGTCCAAGGCCACCATTAGAGTTAACATGATAATTATTGTTATATTTTTCTGCACATCCTAACAACTAATAATCTACAAAGTACACAATTGTTTAGATCTAACTCTGTTCCATGTCATCACTTTCAAATTCTTTTCTGGGAATTATAGTTTGATTTTAAATAACTTCTCATGAACAGTTATCTAATAATGACCACCACTCAAATTGCTTACTGAGATGTATTAGTCTTTGTGTACAATTATGATTTAATTTTTAACACTTCGAATCCCACATCAGTTATTCAGGTTTAAGGCTATATACTACACCGATATTTAGATGATTACCGAGGTACTTCTCACTGATTAGGTATCTGCCTATCTTGTCAGTGAATATACTTATATTTTCTTTAGTCTGTTGCCATCTTTGTTGTTAAAAGGGTAATAATTGAAAATATGACAGGAAAAAATAACCTCTTTGGCTGTAATTATATTTGTCAAGTTTAGATTTCTAATGGGTTCAATATTTTTTCGCTCTTTCATGACTTAGAGTTTTTTGTTTTACGTTCAATGTGTTTATGTTGTGAGCTTTGGCACCTAGAACTGCTTCGTATTCATGCCATATTCTACAATCACTATGATTGATTTATGCCTCAATACTTTTCTTGGGAAACATTTCATTGTTTTTTATCACTTCCCCCCCAACTTATTCACATAGGTTAAACCAGTCAGTGGATCTATCAAAGCATCTGTTGGATATTTATATGAACTAATTAACAAAAATTATATTAATCAATCAGGTAAATATTCTATTTGAATTATTATTCTGTTCAATGATTCAATCCAATGCTATATTTTTCCCATTACATTTTTATCATAGAGTCTTATCGTTTTGTGTTAATTTGAGCTGAGTATAGGCGTTCGTTTGTTTATCTATATCGAGATGTTAGAAAATTAATTTTTGAGTTCGTCACATTATCAGAGAAAGGTTGATTTTAAGTTAGTTTTTCTGATGTCAAAAAACGATACACTACTTTAATAATAACTTAGTAGTGATTTTAAACATATGAAACGACATAAAAAGAACATAGGGTACCACTATGGTTGTATATATTTAACCCGACTATTTGAGTAAAGACTTTGTTTTTTACAACACTATGCAATAATAATGTCCAGAGTTAACAAATCTAATAGCTATTTCACTACATGTTTTAAAGGATAGGTAGATTGTGGCTAGCAATTGAGTCGTTCCGTATTATTTGGGGAATCGTCTGCTTGATGTAGCTGCATTTCAGAATTGATATTCATGCTTGGATTTGGTGGTTAATGTGTTTGGTATAACGATGCCACATGTATTCGGAGTTTGACAACGCCTTTATAGGTGAAGGGTACCGACCCAGTCAAGTCAGAAGTCGGAAATGAAAGAGTTCGCAGATATATTTGGCAGGTTGTCCATATGTTGAGAAGCGTTTGGTCTAGGCTGGATGTGTTGCGCAGCGTACCAACTCGTGATCTGGTGCGGATGCGTGACTGAGCGCCTTTAGCTGGAATGTTTTCAGTAAAACTAATGAGGTCTCTATCAATGTTGATGAGTTACAAGAATATTTATTTTGTGGATTTATTTACCGCTGCGTGTTTTTTTGCAGAATGTACTCCATTCGAACATCAACGCTCACATGTTGGCAAGTTTAGCTGACGAGTCCCAAAATAGGATGAATTGCTCGTCCTGGATTTCACTGTTAGCCGAAATCCATTTATTATATGGAAACTATTTACTTAGTCTTTAATGATTTCTGATATATCCGTCTTTATCCTATTCATATATTTCTAGGCATTGTGTATTGTTTTTCTCAAAAGATACTGAAGATGTTTCTTCAGAACTAAAGAATTTCGGGTTAAAAGTAGCTCCATATCATGCTAACTTAGATTTTAATTATCGATCTAGAGTTCATTCCGATTGGAGTCAAGGAAGAATTCAAGTACGTTATATTCATTGTATTTTATTTATGAAAATTATTGATAAATCTTCCGAGCATACTTGAGAACTTGTTTTAAATACTATTTTGAAATACATATATTGATTGTGCTACTGGAAATAATTAAAAAAGCATTTGTGAGTAGAATCATAGTCTTTTAACGTTCTTGAACATCCATTCACTTGACCAGCTCAGCAAAAAACTCAGTGATTGAGTATGTTTTTTATTTTCTAATGTGGTTCTATTTCTGCTCCTACAAATCCATTATAACTAAACATTATTTTACAAAAAAGGACGACAGAATTTCCACTCATAAGTGCTTGGTACAAATAAAGATTCTCCCTAGTAGACTGATTCGAACAGACTGTGATAGTTCGTGTCTTAAAAGATTGAAAATTCTCTTTTTCGGACTGAAGTTGTCAGCATAACTTATAGTCATCTATGATGCTATCGTGGTAACGGCTTTGTTAACAGATAATTAAGAAACAAGTATTAGAAATGAAGAAGAGGGTCTAAGTTTCGTTTGTGTAAACCCGAAGCTGTGCAAATATATATGTATAGGTTTCATTTATATTAATTAATGGTCACATTTTGAGTAAATTCAATCGATTAAGACTTACTCAATAATTAATCAGTAGCTAAACGGAAACAATACCGTAAAGTTAAACTAGTGAAGCCAGAAAATATAACTGACTGAATTATATACTTGATTCTCCTTAGCATTTTTTAATTAAATTTGACGATCGAATTGATATCCATTTTCCTTCATAATATAATATTCTTACATGACCCACTCGTCTATATATGCTTCTTTTTTTTTCCAGTTATTGTATTTTTGGAATCGTCAACTTTTTTCTCCGTTTATGACTCTTTCCTAATATTCATAGGTAATTGTTGCCACTGTAGCTTTTGGTATGGGTATAGATAAAGCTGATGTTCGTTTTGTAATACACTTTTCTTCAAGCAAAAGTCTAGAAAATTATTATCAGGAATCAGGTAGAGCAGGACGTGATTCGAACTCTGCGGATTGTATATTAATGTGGCGTTTTTCAGATCTATTTCGTTTAGCCAGCATGGTATCATCTGAACGAACAGGAATTGCAAAACTTTATGAAATGGTTGGATATTGTATTGATCCGGATATGTGTAGACGTTTTTTAATTTCGAAAAATCTCGGTGATGCTTCTTGGTCTACTGATGACTGTAAAAATGCTTGTGACAATTGTCAACGTAAAAGCACAAATAAGTCGGGTGAGTCACATATTTTCAATGTAAATCAAATGATTATATCAGTTGATCTCCTTAATTACTGTTTTACAACTGTCCAATATTAAATATTGAATCACATAAATAGACTACTTTTTTATTCTCGATTAGGTGGTCGATTACACTTAGTGACAAGTCGTTATACATGGATCATCCATCCAAAGTTGAAATCGAAGTATGTAGAACTTAACGGTAACACCTTTTCTTGAAGAGTCAAATCTTCTCTTAGTGATTTATGCATTTCAAAGGTGAATTTCACCACAATAGTCTACAAAATAAAGTGGAGACATTTACGATGCAAAATTTCAGTATTTTGTGATAATCACTCCCTATCTTTGTCACGGTTTTCACCTGATGGACATAATTATGATATAAGACCAAATGGAGGAAACCTATTTGATAAGTCTTTCTACCAATACACCTGAACTGTATTCCTAGCGGGTTATTGTAACCCCAACTATTCTTACACATCGAGTGGAACAATAGGGAGAAGGCGCGAGTTGTGAGTAAAAGCTTTACTCTAAGGTTAGTTCACGTACAGAAAAAACGAAGCTATTCGTTGAGCTACACATAACCTTGGGCTTCTGGATATTTCTGGAACCATACTAAATACAGTGACAGTATAAGTAAATATCCAGTCCAAACCGTAGCACGTGACTCAGCATATCCTAGATATTTCTGCTAAACCGTAACGTTTATTGAGTAAAACGTTTTCTCGAGTTCCTGGGCCTCTCGAAACTTTGATAGCAGGATATTTTAGGACTACCTCAATAGTACTAATTAAGCTCAGCCACCGCCTACCTCAATTTAAAATCTTGGCTGATGCAGAAGTAGCTTGGAGCGATCAAAATCAAACATGGCATCAGTCCATGAAATCACTAATTGTTAGACTGAGTCTTTTAGGTAGATGCGGACTACCTGGTTGGTGCCTACTCGATAATCATAGCCAGCAGTTGCAGACTTTGGGTGCTATGGCTCATGCGTTCACTCTTTGTTTTCTCTTTGATCTTCAGTTAAGAAACTGTCTTATACTTTTCCATTCTGCAGATTAACTTCTCTCAAATCATATTATGCCTAATTTTCTCTGTTAAAACTGATACTGTTACTAGCTCTAATACTCTCTGAAAATTGTTTTGATTAATTTCTTTTTGTGCTGATATGGTGCGACAAATGCACCAGGTCCACGTTGCTTATCATTGATTAGGTATTGAGCTTAGTATCATTGTATACTTTGGATTCATTTTTTTAAAAAATTATATCCTTTATATTCAACTGTCCATTGCAATCATTATCATCATTTTATTTGCTCTACTTGTCTTATTGATTACCGCTTTCATTGTACTAATCTAAAGTTTAATGACTTGAATCAATACACATTTATCTCAAGCCCTTCACTGTTTAACATTGACTCGATTTCCAACTTCTCATGTTTTATTTTTATATAGATGTATCCACGTTGATTCAAATAAAAACAGATAAATTACTGAATGCGACAAAACAATTATTATTTGATCAAAGTTTAACAAAACAAGAAAGGATAACTGGCCCTAAATTGATTGATCTTATGACTTGTAATAAGCAGATACAATCTATCAGTCAAAAATTATTGTATAGAAATCAAGAAAAACCTGAACGTCAATTTTATGAACATTTCATATCTTGGTGTTTAATTAAACAATACTTAAAATTAGATTTTCATTTTACACCATATTCAACTGTTTGTTATGTTGTAAACAATGACAATTCAGTTGATAATGAACACATTGAATTAATGCCTTATTTATTATCAATTAAGGAAGAATTGGATAAAACAAAGTTACGGAAAAGCGTTCTCACGTAGATGCTAAACGAAAAAGAATACATTCAACTGAAATGGTTGATCTTACATAATTGATTTCAATTTGTTAGCGTAACGCTGTATGCGTAATTTACTTATGTATTATAAATATATTACCTGTGATTTTATGTTTGAATATAAACTGTTAACTCTAATTGAAACATTCATCTTGAATAATAACAACAGTGGTTAACTGGTATGGATTATTACGTTACGCGAAGTTGCGACATCAGATATAGTCCTTTAATGGTCGGTAACTAACGTAGGTTTGTATGCCCAGACATACCAGTGGTGTCGAGCCAGAGTTTACCGAAACCCCTAATTGGACCGTACCGTATTTATCCAATGTGTGCAAACTACGAGATATACTTTGCTGAGTTTCTGGGTTGTTATGATATTAGTGAATCCGCAAAAGCCATTACTTTTTTTCATTTTTAACGATAATTTGAATGGCTAGTAAACTTTTCAACCTAAACTAGGAATGACAACTGTTAGGATAGTGGGAAAAATATACCAATAATTATCGTGTTAAGTCTATGGTGGCCTTGGACCTTAAATGTACATTTCTTATTGGTCGATGTTTATTTCACTTGTTAAATATTTTGTAAATGTTGTTTCCTATTTTATGGTACGATGTGGTTTGTTTGTTTGGTATATAAATAGAGTATATCTGAAGTACAACGATTCATAACTCAAAGGCTGTGACTTGCGTTCTTGACTCAACTGGCTAGGACAGACAGCGAAGCAGGGCCAATCAGGGCACTAGGTCGTCCACTACGTGTCTACTGTCACAGAAGCGATCGATAAATACGCTGCTTATCAAAACCTGCAGTCTCACACGTTACAACAACAACAAAATAAGATGGTGGTTGGATGTAGTCAATAGGAAACACTAGGTCCGGGTTTCGTGCTACTTGGCACTCGTCAGCAAGGTGTACCTGAGGGAACTGGTGCTCCCTGACGGATTCGATTCCGTGTCACCCAGCTTCTGTCAGAGACGTTACCATTGGGCTATCCGGGCTGCAACCGACCTCCTATAGAACTGAGATGTAATCACAATTGATTGATCACTGGGTGTTGATCAATGTCATGTGTGTCAAGTCCTTAATAGTGCAGATCGAATCATGATGCCTTAAGTGTTGATCTTAATGACTAATTGATATGTGTAGCCATGTAATTATGCTATGGCACATTGTAGGCTACTGAAAGGAATAGGGGTACAAGTTTACCTAACTTCAATAACAATATTTCAGGAACTAGTTCTAAATAGTAAACTGAACTCAAACCTGTTGATGTGATTCTATTCACGAAATAGATAAACCCAGTATTAACGCAAAATGTTGTAAAACAGCTTTACCTAAACATTCTTACGCTAATCAGAAGTAATTTCTGTAAAGTTACCATTAATCACGAACATGAATAACATTGCATTACGAATGACTGAGGAGCAAAAAGCAGACACAAGACAGGAAATGTATAGGAGAAAGATGTATAGTGCGCAAATTATGTTTTAAGAAAAAGCAATAAGATCATAGAAAAAACATTTTGTACAAAAGAAACAAATAAATTCTATTGTTATGTACAGTCAAATCAAATTTTTTTAGAAATGTCAAATATCTGATCGTTCTTTATCTTTCAAAGATGTTTTTAATTCTCCTGGGATGGGAACTGGTTTTTCAGGATTATGATCAATAGTTTGGTGTAGCAAAATGCCAAGTACACCACCACGTTGGGATATGGCACGTCGTAGTCTTTGTTCCTCTTGCATTAATTCATCCATTTGAATTAGCTGACAAACAATATTGCAAAAGAAAATTGTAACGAAGTCATGTGATTAGAATAAAATGTAAACTAAAAGAAAACCGACCGTTACATTGTCTATCTCAAATTGCTAATTCAATAATAAGTACAGTAAATCATTTCCATACTGAGAGTCATTTTTTGATTATTTATATAAAAACGTTTGTCATTGAGTGGATTTTTCTAAGCTCCAAAACGATTGTCCAATGTGCTTGGACAGTAATTTGAACCAGCTTATCTTGACATAATTTACTAATTAACCGAGACGTGGGAACGTATGTATGCCAAACAGCTTATTTAACATACCAAAGGAGTATTTTACACATTTCGCTAACAAAATGAGATACCTAGTTAGCACTCAAAAATATAATAGTATGACATATTAGACACAAGCACTTAGAATACACTTATTCAACGATTTCTACTCTGATATTTATGCTTACTTTCCGTTAGTATTCTAGCTAAACAGCTTTAAATCCACAGGCTTAAAAGTTTGTTAAGGGGCCTAGCTACCATATTCAGCTTTTGAACAAATTAATATTTTATCGTTGTTTCCCTGCTATTTTTAACTGATTCGTCAATCGAAAATAAATAGCTGAGATGGTAAGCAAGTACTGAATCGATTGGAGTGAGAGTAACATATGACATTGACTTTTTGTGGCCCGTTGTTTTGTCGTCGTTTAGATCGGACGATGTTCGTTGAAGGGCTCACCATTTTTTGTAGCCCGTAGTTCTCGACTCCATTTAGAGCGTACGAATGTTTGTTATCGCCTATTCTCGTATATCATCGTCGACTTAAATCGCGTTATCCAATAACGGAATTAAATAAGTCGAATAACGAGAATTGACTTGAGAATACATATATTTCGTACATGAAGCGAATGAAACATAGCAAAGCAAAATGATGACACGCATGGAAGATGGCTGGGAAGCCAACTCCATTTTAGTCGAGCGTTACTCAATATTTATAGTCAGACAAAATAAAGCTACAGACATGTGATTAATGGAATAAGAAGGGCACACACATATACGCTCATATAAAAACAGTCAAGACTGATAAGCGAATAATTGACAAGGTCAAAATATGACTCAAGTAGAATGAATAGAATGGAATGTCCGAAAACTAGAATAAGATATATTATGGGCTAAAACTAATGACTAACACTACAGACTTTTTTCAAGTCGTCTGTGACATGTAATCGCATCCTGAGTAGAAGTTATGTAATTTATTCCGATCTTTTAGATATAGATGCTTAACTGTGTAGCATTGTAAATATGTGTTGAGACAGTAAGTTATTAATTGATGTTAAATACTACTCAGTTCAATTCGTATAAATCTGACTGCACATAAATTATGTACAGAGTAGTATATTCATGTATAATTTTAGTTTACTTTGGGGGTAAAAAAACTAAGATGATACATGGCTTTGTGTTCTTAGTTCCGTCATCCGCTGCAGGGTTTATCAGTACCAAATCAGTCAAGCGACCATAACGACACTCCAGTTTGAGAACTAGGTGTCTTAGAAATAACAACAGGTTAACATTAATTTATTTCAGTATATTAACAGCACAAGATTGAAAGTTGCAGAATCATTTTGTCAATTTATTTGTTTCATGGTCTTATTATAATAGGTTTATCTAACTGAGACAATTTGCGAACAAACTATTAGAAAACATTACTTACACAGCGATATCGTTCCAAATCTATTTTCGCTCGACGTAGACGTTCCCAACCAAAGTGTTTAGTGCACTTATTGCGCGGTACACAACAAAATTCACCAGTTTCTTCAAAGACATTGTGAACAAGCGGTGATCCACATACTGTATCTGCAGGTAGCTTCGGTTCTTTATAATGCTCACAGACTACACGTAATCGTTTACAATACGCTCTAGCCTGTGAGTCGTAAGCATCACAAAATAATGGTGTACCCATGATTTGCTCCTTTTGATTAGCACAAAATACAGTGTTTCCTTCCATCTGAAACATATTTCATGAGAAAAACATTCGTAGATCTTGTGCATAAATTAAAAAAAACGTGCAAACAAACGATAAATATTGAGTTACTCTAACTTACCTTTTGAAAACATTTCTCCATATGCTTCAGAGCATGTCGCATACTGATTTCAGCTGAGCACGTAACACATATGATGGGTTCCATCTGTTCTACTTGTTCTGCGTCGTGAGCAACCGCAGCAAGCTTAATAATGATAATGAAAACATTATAGACTGATAAATACATGAGTTTATACACAAGTGCACCTGACAAGAACAAAGAGTTGGCTCTGTGAAAACAGTAGTTTAAAAAAATATACTACATATTCGAGCTTAGTATTACCTACTATGATCTGGAATCCGACAACAGAATCATTCAGTACTCTGTCATCTTCAATGATTGGCTAACTGATACCTACGTAATACCTAGGATGAAAATGTATCAGTTCGAATTAACTCATTATACATCAGCGCAATCAGAGAGAACTGAACTACAAAGTGAAACCAGGAGTGAAAATAATACACTGACAAGAAAAAAATTATGGACATACAAATCAAAAATTGCCTGACATGAGAGAAATTACCATTTGTTCATTGTTTCGTCCAGTTTTTCGCTCTTGAGCTCGACTAATAAGTGCCGTAAGCTTTTGATGCTCCATTTCTAATTCAACCAACCGATTGTGTACTACACACTGTTCCTTACTAATTTCTTTAAGACGCAATTTGTCAATAACGGTAGCCATACAATCCGGTAGCCTTTCTAATTCAGAAAGAGCCGTTCCAGCTTTCGTAAACAAGTCAGGATACCAAGCATGAAAACTTTCTGGTAGTAGAGTTTCTAAGCGCCTAAAAAAGAAAATGTGTAATTTATCAGTCTTAAAAAGCTCTGTAATGAGTAGTGAACTGAGGTCATGAGAAACTTTATTTTGAAGACTTTAAGCTACTTCAATTTCTTATCAAAGTATTCCCTATTTGTATAAAAATAATTATCTCATTTGTTTTCCTTGTCCAAGATGTCAGTGAAAGTCAGGCTCGCTACTTTACGTGAAACCATACACACATCATTCGCATTCTATAAGGGACTAAGTTTTTCTTAACTGTTGGTTAGCTAACAGCGACTTTAGCAAAAGTTTCATACAGAAATTCACAGCCTTGAATGTCTCACAGAATTATGTGTGCAGACGATTGATTTTTCTGGACTCAACTCATCAGTAACCACTCAGGTAGTGAACCAACGACCCGAACGCGCGCAGAGCCATACAAGTCTGATATGTTTATCAACACAGAAACTCTATAATCGTCCGTAACTGACAGTACTATTAGACCGATTCGCGTATTTGTTGGACAGGCAATATATAAGGAGGTATTACTGATCAAGTAAATGAGTTAGATGCCACAACAGATGTTCATTTTACGACTTTCCGCCCATGAGTAGATCGTTCAAACCCGAAAAATGAGTTCCAGATTCAACTTAGGTACTGTATATGTATTCAGCTTTTATGTCATAAATAACGCCTAGTACTAATGGTCATAGCAATATAGGTTGCAATCTATAACAATTGAGGTAGGACTAGTAAAAACAGTGAGTCACTCGAAATTTTCAAAGGAGCCTCACATGATCTTAATCAATAATCAAACAGTTAAAGGTTGGGTGCTTTAAGTGTTATGAAATAGTATTGTACCGGCATATATAAAAGAAGCGATAAATTACGCCTTTATAGACTGCTTGATAATGATTTGGAGGAGACACAGTAAATGTTTTTATAATGGATTTTCGTCTTATTACTTCTAAACATTTTTAAGTCATTAGAGTTTAAAAATGTGATTTATAAACAAAATATTTCGTAAATGAAGCAAAGTACAGATAAGCTACAAACTTGATGGCAAGTTTAAGTCCACATTCATTTGAACAATATTTAGTATCTGGTCTTGCTGCAGCTCGAGTGCATCCAGGACCGAAACATTGTCGAGGCTTTTTTAGTTCGTTAGGTATTAGTGAATCAAATACTTTTCGTGGGTTGGTATTATTTGTCTTTGGTTTTTCAACTCGACGTGTAGAAATCTTACGACCAGATGATGCATGAACAGTCCTAGCACTTCCACCTTGATAGCGATTAACAGTTCTAGGTCGACCAACGGATTTGGAAGATTTATTGGAAGAAACAATACGATTACTCCCTGATTGTAAGCAGCTGTCCTTGGCAAACTGCTGCCAATTCTACGTTGAGAACGATCTCCATGTGAACTTTTGCGATGTGAACTGCAACTATTTCCAATTTTACGTGAACCAGTGAGTTGTGTTCGAGAAGTGCGACTAGGACGCTAAAAAAATTGGTAATTTAGAGTGAACAAAAGCTTCGCAATTGAAAACCTAGGCGAAATTATTTCATTAAGACGATAAAAGAGAACAACTTTTTCAGTTACAGTGAAGTACAATTAGTTATAATTAATAATGTTCGGGTATACCAAACGATAATACGAGTGGTTAGTCCTACTACATTCGCAGACCAATCGTTCAAAATATCATCTGCTTCGGTCTGGGCACTCGGGCAGTATTACTCCCCACACAAATCAAGTGACTTGTGTGACGCATGTGTATTTGGTACCCTTTTGTATCAGCATTTATGTCTTCAAATGAATAAATAAAAAGGTCCAAAAGGTTTAGAGTAATGTTGCGAAGAAGCACATAAAACTGTAGAAAGATAGGAATTACACGTTCTAAGCAATAGCCACCTATGTTTATTATGGCTAATGACAAGTATCTTGAACGTTTCAATGAATAATGTTCTATACTTCTACACAGTGGAGTACATTAACATTATCTAGTTAACTACATTTAATCCTTAAAATTTCGGTTCTTACTAATATCCACAAAATAAGGCCAACCTTGAGAAACCTAATATCATTTTCTTATCTAATATAGAAAACTGATCAATTGAATTATTTTAGAGGAATATTTTTTTAAAAAATGATTTAGACTACTAGACTTCACATTTTGTGTACCATTTTTAGAGCGGAGTCTGATAAGAGTTGCATGACAATTGATTAGATGTTCAGGTCCTTTGTTTTTTGCAGGCATACAATGCTGAGATTATACGAATGACAGAGTATAATTGACTAAACTATCATCAAAAAATCAGATGGAGATGTACAGATGATAGAATTAATGATGAAGTAGGATGGAATCAATACTTAGTATGATAACTTAAATACAGTTTACAAATCTCTTAACTGTAGCTCAATGCACATAAATTTTAGTGTTAATAAATCGTTATGCTTAAATAGGAAAACACCACAGTAATTTAAAGTAGCCAGCTTCGACACTAAATATTAGAAAAATTTCCGACCATAAAACATGACTACCTTTGATTTTAATAGGAAATAAAAAAAACTATTGTATACATCAGGAAAAGAAATAAGGAGACTTAACTGTTGAATTTAGATTTAGCGTGCCTAAATGAATACAATTGAGCATATCACGCACAAAATGTTTTGCGAAATGGGAAAGATGTACATTTTCTAGTTAAAATTCATCCAATACTTTTTTGTCAGACATCGTTATAATGATTATCGCTAACTTTCCTTCAATCCAAAGCAAATGTGAACGTTCAACTGTCGATAGATTGCGTTTAATTCTAATGCTAGATTGTCAAGGTGAAACATGTTACAAAATAATATTTTGGACGCTACACTTACTAAGAGGTATATGCTAAAACGTGAGTAAATTAAACTCAATAAACCCACGTAAGTAACTTTACAAAATTTGGACACCAGATTAATTGACTAAAGCAGTTTCTCACTGAAATAGTATCCCCATCCAGTTGTTCCTTTTCAGGTCAACTTTCCTTCATGATGTCGTGTGAAATGTAACGAACTGACTATATACGTCTCAAACAAGTATAGTTGAACACCTGAGAAAGAAATAGCATATCATACTGTACTATTACATCTTATTACAGCCACAAAACAATAAATTTTCTTTCGACCTGCTATGTACATTTAAGATCACACTTACGATGTAAAAACATTGGGGTTTCAAGTATAAATAACCAAAATTGACCTACTTTTTTCTCATAATCGGAAGCAACCCAGTCCTCATCTTCTGCATCATCATCTTCATCAAAGTCATTGTCATCATCACTCACGAGACCTTCAACGTTACTATCATCAAAATCATCACAAGTTTCATGTCCATTTGATGAGACGCGGTTTGTTGCTGACCAGTTATCAGAGAGAACGGATTCCTTGTAACTTTTTGATAAATCACTTCGATGACTGCTACCTTTTACAAATTTATCACGAGGACTGTTTTGACTGAAAGGTTTAGTATCAGCAACATTGTCATCCCATTCACAAATTTCTCTTCTGCTAGGCAAATTCTTCTCGTGATTGTATTTTTGACTCATTTTGTGGTGAACGTGAACAATTTGTCACACTTTAGAAGCCAAAAAGAGAGAGATGATATTACTCGATATGACTACTTCTGTTAATTTTAAATAGGAAATCCAAGCTGGTGAGCTGGTAAATCTGATCGCTTGCCATAAATATTCTGGCGATTGCCTGTTACTGGCTAGTAGCAACTTCAACCAAAATCGAAGACAATTATGACTGAGTGACCTTTGGTAAAACGTTAGTTATATATACGAACTACTGCTCGGAAAAGCTGCCTTACTTAAACTATGACTACGTCTAAGCTCTGGTACACTCGTATGTTCTCAAATAAATAAATGAAATACATCATACAACTTAAAGTGATATCAATGGTATACTTCAGAAGGAGTGGCTGCATGAATATCGAAGTATAAAAGTGACAGTGATCATGTAGTTGTTTGAAAGAAACTGCATTTCTGTAACTGATCGAACTTAAGTCATTTTATGCTACACATACGGATAATTATATGAGATATTTCGCTACGAAAAAATAAAAACTGTGATAAAATTAGTTAATACACCGATGTGTGACACTAATCCAAAAGATAAAGCTTCACGAAATACAAGAAGTTTAAAACTAGCTGACTTTTCGCGACTAATAAATGTTGAGTTCTGAAAACTAGCCGGATGACCACAGCGAGATTACACAATGAAAAATAGCATTGCGGTGCTGACTGCCATGGTATGTCGGATCGTTTTACATCACGTTTAGCACTAAATTCCGTTTTGTTTACTACCAGCTTTCTTAAATAGTCTTCTTTGTCATCTGTTACTGGTGTGAACAATCCTAACATACAGAATGATATTTTCCGTGCTCCGGAAGACGTTTTGTATCAAATGTTTTAGCTCAGGATACCCACATAAAACTAGACGAATCTTACTATCGAATACGGAGTTTTCGTGCCACTGAAGAATTACACATGAATAAATACTGATTGGTAATACTATGTCTAGCGAATAAGGGAACAGTATAACTACAGTTGCATCGGTAGTATACCGAAGTAGTATGTTGGGATAACTTCTAACAAATAGAGATAGACTGTAGAGATCGTTTCCTCTATTACTGAAATATGATGACTTGTTAACTGAGTATTTCTAGATATAGCAGTTTTGTTCTGTAATTTAAAAAACTGTGATCACCAAAACTTTCAATTTTAAGTTGAGAAATGTCTACTAATTTCAAATGCTTGTCAGAACACTAGCAGTAGAAAGTTTGTAGGGAACTTTTTTGAAGAACAGTCTCAGAATAGAAACCACAATCATCAGCAGTTCAATGAATCGGGATTACACACCAAACGGAATGAAAAGCGGAATAATTGAAAGGGATATGTTAGATAAATTAACACTTTTCGCTACTATTTTACGCTGACAAGGCAAAATATTTGTTTTGTTTAAAATATTTAAATATTCCAAGCAATCTCAAGCAACCAATAAAGTGGAAACAGAGACAAACAAAGAGAGATAAGGCTAAAGAAAGCGTAAATAAAGTGTAAATGTTGATTGCCTCCTTACATCGTTTATTCAGGGGAAATTTGTAGACAAACTTACGTAACGTACATACCCAAATATGCCGCCTCCCGTTCGTATATTTTCAGATACGTATATAAAATAACGTACGTCCAACATATTTTCTACTTTGTTCGCTCTTATTAACCTCTTATTGATTGTTTAAGAAGCATATATATGCTTGGTGGAATATGCTTATAAACCCCTTACATGCTGCACAAGAACAAATCTAGCTGGAGCATGAGTTCAGCGTATGATTTGATCGGATGATCGATCCGAACCTCCCACTTTTCTGACATGTTAAGAATTAAAATGAATGCAACTGACAGTCCTAGCAACACACAATTCTAGCCGTCATCCTTAACTTCAAACCTTGACCTTTGAAATGGTCTAGTGAAGTGATCTCAGAGACTTGTGTCTTAGTAGTAGGAGAGCGGCCTTGTTTAGGTGAGGGGCGAGTATGAATAGCAACATAAAGAGTGACATACTTCAATACGTAGAGAGCTAAAGTTATCTTTAGGCTGTTTTTTGAAGGATACAGAAGGTTTCGAACCAATAACTTCTGGCAGAAGCCTCTATAACTTTCTGACTTAAAAAGTGCTTTTTGGTGTGAATTTTTTCTCGTTTTATCCTCGATGGATCTCCCCTCTAGTGTAGTTTATCAATGAAAATTACCAGTTATCCGTTATAGTAGGGAAAATTATGAAAGCTATGGTGTGTAGCGGTAAATAAACCCACGGTATATGTACTCCGCTAAGTCGTCGACATCAGTATCGACCTCTTCATTTCACTCATACACGTCCCTATCCGAAATTGCCCGACCATTCATCTGCACCAAATGACGTTTGGGTTCACCGTGCTACGCATCCCTCAAGACTATTAGCCAGCTTTGATTCAAATCTTCTCTGCATATCAATGACTCGCCAAATATATATCCAAACTCCATTTCTGACTTTTGATCTGACTGTTTTCAGTCTTCGATAATAAAGATGGTAGGTTGGTGAAAATATTTTAATCATCACAGTTTGTTTTCCAATGAAGGTCCAGCTTCTCCTCTGAAATGTCCACTGATGGAGCTGATACCACTGATTCGGGTGGGGTGTCCTAGTTGTTGACCACTCGATGAGAAAAAAGGAACCTCACTCTGAGTCTGTGGGACAGCGATGGGTTGCTTACCTCTTGTTATTGTGGGATCAAAGAGTTTTAACAAGGACTTTTTGACGGATCTCAATGTTATGAAGTGAACTGACTTCATACTGTTGCTGTCTAACTATCTGCTAAAAAACTTCTTCGACTCGTTTCGTTTAAACAGAATTATGATCCCATTTCGTTAGGAAAATTTATATTGATTGTCAAGTACGTAATAACTGCAATTAATACTTTTCTCCGTATGATCCATTATTTAGTAACACAGGAAATCATGACTCCTTAGTGGTATATTATCAGTCTTGAGATACTTTGTATTTTCAAATATAATTTATTATCATTACTCATTATCGTTACATTATTTTGGGAATTCACTTTGATGTAACAGTTAACCTATCCAATCATACTTGATAGAAGAACTCTGAAAAATTCGGAAACTTCCATGTACCTGGAAAGCATCATCGATGAACAAGAAGCATCAGATGCATGCGAAAATGCAGGGATTGGCGAAGCGAGTGCAGCACTCTTACAGTGAAAGAATATATGGAACTCAAAACAAATATCAACAAATGCCAAAGTCAGCAACTTCAATAGAAACGTAAAGACATAAACTTGGAGAACCACCACTGTAGTGAACCAGAACACTAGTGGTGGCAATCAAATGATTTTGAATACAACATCTTAAAGAATCTGAGCACTACACAGTAAATACTTATTTTGTAAAGTGTCAATCAATCGTCTCAACCTTGACTGTTCCTTTAGCAAATGTCAATCAGTCGTATCAGACTTCATTTTTCCTTCATTTCCACAGCAATCATTCACTGCTCTCATTCACTTTCCTTCGATCTTCCTAACCTTCTGCTGCCAGGTATATCACTTTCGATTGGCGATACATACTACTTATATCTATTGACATCAGTTGTACACATAACGCGACAAACATCATGTATTTGTAGAATTATGGTCTACTGTGATATTAGTACTGCTCTAATAATAAACCTAGCCCTATAATTATAGATTTGTCACGATATAACTGCCTAATCTATAAGATCTCACGTGGAAGTCACATCATCGTCTACACCAACTCACTACATCGTAACAATCACCAATGCATGATAGAAAACAGACTTAGGCTAGGAATAGAACAATATATTTAATATGAATAGAAGATATAGGGTAACATTCAGCACGGAACACGCCTGCATGGCCAAACCATGTCATACGATCGACTCCAATTACTTCAATTGCTTCTTCCCGCCCTCTTCATATTTGGTTTTTTCTCCGTGTTAATTGTTGAATGTCTATTTCCCACATTGTCTCGTATTAGGGCCCAATGCCACTACATATTAATAAATAATTGTCTACACATGATACTCACCGTCCATTGGCCGGATACCATTAGAAACAACCAAATGTGGAAGAGAAAAATGCGAGCTTTCAAATAAACAAGAAAATAAGGAAAGACATTCAGTGAGGATCGGACAAAAATTTCAGAAATAATCAAATTGCATCGCGAAGCAAGTGCTAACTTGGAATCCTGAAGTCAAACGGAAAAGAAGGAGACTAAAGAATTCATTGGAAGCAGACATGAAAAGGACGAATAACAACTGAGAACGACTTCCCAAGACAGAGTTGGATGGAGAATGCTGGTGGGAGGCCTGTGCTTTTCCACGAGGAGCGACAGGTGTAAGTAGGTGATTACATAACTATCAACGAACAAAAGAAGCTTCTTCCCCTCTACAGAAGAGCGACGTGGTTCAGGCCAAAAATATTTTCGATTTTGTTACTTCATCTGCTGCACTAAGGCTAAACACCTGGACCATGTTCGTTACACTTCTATCACCTGATCAGGGTAATGTGACACAAAAGGTGAAATTTGACTACGAAGGTGGTTTTGTACTTATAAGTTACATGCTGACTCAAACGTTGTGTAGGTCCCCAGCCATATCTGAAGGCTACGATGGATGATGCATCGGTCAGCGTTCTGATATGTTCAATCGGTAGTTTTGTTGAGTTTGTTGGTGCTTAGGTCAAAGTAATCGTTTTTACTGATTCTATGTTATGTCATATGACCTGGAGATAACGTTTTTCGTGACTTTGCTTCATCTTCCTAGGTAGCAACTCCTGTGATCATTATGGAAAGCAATAGTGATGTCAGTTTAGTAGATCTCATCATTGGTGGCTTTATTCAATATTATATTTTTGGTACAACATAGAATTCTCAGCATAAAGTATTTCAACAAGTTTCCGTTTCTTATTTCTTGATCGATCCTGACAATAAGTATTAACTGATCTCCAGTTAGATGTTAGCAGATCAAGAATCGACATTTGAATAACGTTTATTCTTTTCAATGCATACCGTTGCCAGGAACCATGATGTCACTGGTTAAGCTTATTTGTAACTTGTATAGTGAAATGTCGTAAACTTGTCACAAACTCGCCTGAATAGGTTATGCGATTAATGGGCATAATGATATATTAAAGCAAACAAGAAATCAGATAACTTGTTGAAATATCTAGATGATAGGAACAGGTAGCCCAGATATTTAAACAGGCCGCCTAGTTTGTCAGTTTAGTAGATAGCTTGCCCTGTTCTGAAAGATGCAGCTAGGTAATCAAAATAGTCGGACTTATCGACACACTATAAACTGAGTTAATTTGAAATCTCTCGTGATTTTCAGACTGCCTCGATAGTTAGTGGTAAGTGACGTGATATTTAAACAAACTTTATCTTGGTTTATCAGTAGTTAGTAGAATTTAGGGTTCCTGAGACGTTTGAAGGGTACTAAAAAGCACTGATTGAACGTAATTTAAAAATATCTCAGTGGTCTTCAGGAGCAGAAGGGTTGAATTTTTTTCCCGATCGTATCTTAGAGTATTGGACAATCGTTAATCTCACTTTTTGTGAGAACTTCTAGCTCGATCTACATTTTTCTCTGCATGTCAGAATGGGACATTTAAGTCTTACACACAGACAATCTAGAAAGTAACTGATCTCTTTATCGAGCTTTCGAATACTTCAAGAGTCTGGTTACAACCAATTTCTTGGTTTTATTCAAAAGAAGGTTCGGTGGACGGAGATATCTAGTTTACAGCTAATAATATCTACAGTAAACGACTTGTGACAATCATGACTGATTGTTCGGAACTTTTTCGTTCATTTGTCCGTTTTGAAAACGTGGACCTGGGAACATATTCTATAATATATCTTCTCTATGAACCTCTTCAGAAGACAGATCAGACAGGGTTATCGTCTGCTTGTCATTTATTATGTCTAAGATTTTTACTCGGCACAAAGATATTATGTTAGAAGAATGAACAGTAGTAGGACGAACTCAAATCAGTTACTGGACAATAGTGACACAAAGCGTTACCGAAATTGAGGCAACTACTTTCGTACTAGTTTCATGGTGTCTACAAGGATATATGTGTTTGAGCAGCAAGGGTTTTACTCGGATAATAATTATTTCTGTAAGGGCATCGTGAACGAGGCTCGATAAAACAAAGGACTTCCATTGTCTGGGTTAACATCGATCGGTGATGGATCACAGTGAGATAATTTACTGAAGATATAATAACACACGAATTTATTAAAAATACGCCAAATCATTAGCAGTGAAAGCTGGAATGTCTGGTTTTTGATAGAACAAAACGGTAACAAATGGTAAATTAAATCAAAAAATGATAACAGGTGTTATGAATTGAATTCTACTTAAAAGCTCCTCCCGAGATAAATATCAAGAATTGGTTCATTTGATTAATAAGAACTCCGACGGGGTGGTGCGAAATATAAGTACGATAGTGTTATTGAATAACAATTTGGGCCAAAAATCCAACACTGTTGCCTGAAAAGATGTAATAACGCTACTAAAATTTTCAGTCACAGGTTGTTAACGATAAAGCAGAAGAATAGATGACAGTGGTTGCGTTTATTTGAATAACATCGATAGCGTGAGAATTAACCAATTAATCAATTGTCTGTTTTTATTGGTGCAAATAAACATTAGATATTGGATATGAATGCGTCTGTACATTAAGTGTTATAAATAAAAAGTGTGAGTTTTGTATTGTCGTTACGAAAATCATTGAATATAAATATCAACGTGGATTTTTCCCTTCTCTGAATTCAGTGCATGAAACTGAGAATTCAAACTTTCAGATCATTTTTATGCCGTAACCTTAGGAAACGTCTCATCATGAATCTGTAGTGACTCACATTTATCACGAGAACACGACTGGTTTAATAAAAACAATTATTATTATAACCAACTGTACCAGTGTTTGTTTTAATGTGCTTTTGTTTGACTGTGCTAATGACAGCTTTATTTTGCTTCCATTCTTTACTTACACTTCGATTGTAACTTCGCGCGAATTCGGTTACCTTCTGTAACCAAGGTTGTATCCTGGCACGATCTCGGTATCCTTTCGATGCCACGAGATCGCCAGCAAATATACACCTCGACTTGGTCCATTAATTGCCTTCTGGTATTCGGCTTCTCGGGATTTTATGGAGTCATTTGGAACGAGCTTCTTACGCCTTCTGATCTATTTGGCACGTGTTTCTTGGTAGCGGTGTTCATAGTTAACCTCAACTCGACGCCACGCTACAATTGGTGACCCGTATTTTGGAACACGCCTCAACTTCTGATCAAATCTTCCAAAGAAGCCAATTCGGTGAGTCTATGATTTATCTATCCACGTCTGTCGTATATTTTCATATTTTTTAATATATAATATACTCGACATGACGGATAACGATAATAATAGTATTAATATAATAGACTCACATGTATGTGTACCGAATCCTTGTTACTTTTTATTCGCGTGACGATGAATTCCACGCTTTATTCGAGAAAGTTTCCCCTATTAACTGTTCTCCTCGCTGACCCGGCTGCTTGGTACGGAATGCATACGCATAAGCATATCTGTCTACCACCCAGCACCAAATGGTTAAGTAAACGGTTTCACTGCCAACTTAAAAGTGCTATACGAGCACACGAAAACGGCAACTGGCACGAAACCTTACCGCTCGTTCTTTTAGGGATCACAACGAGCTTGAAGGCAGATATACAATGTTCCGCCGCTGAACTGGTATTCGGCACGACATTGCGTCTGCCCGGAGAATTCTTCACACCACGGAGCAGACCTAATTTCGGTAAATCAGACTACGTCCATCGACTGTCTGCATTTATGCGAACGCTGTCTCCGGTGTCAACTCGAATACAACATCGACAGGTCGCTCTCCCTCGAGAGTTATCTACCTGTTCACATGTTTTCATACGAGTAGATTCGGTACGCAAATCTTGGCAACAACCTTACGAAGGCCCTTTTCACGTGATCGCTCGTCACGAAAAGACCTTCAAGGTTGATCGATATGGACGCGTCGAGATCGTCAGCATTGATCGTCTCAAACCAGCACACGTCGATGACAGTGCCCTATCTGATAACCTGAGATTCAATGCTAGACCTAGCAAACCTACTAGCGGGATCCTCAAACCATCTTCAGGTCCCACGCTAGATACATCTGAGACCTCATTCTCACGTCCCAGTCAACAGCACGCGTCATCTGCACCGTCTACGGATGAGACGACAGTCTCACGTCCAGATCAGCAGACCACGCCGCCCTTGACTTCGGATGAGATTGCAGGCTCACGCGACGCGAACGAGACTACCGTCTCACGTTCCGGTCGCCGAGTACGGTTACCCGTACGCTTCCGCGACTAGCCGCACAGTTAAAAACGATACGGTGTAGGATTATTCCTATACTACACGCATGCTACACTCTTCTCTTTTTTGATTTTCTTTTTGTTTCCTGAGCCCACGCCTTCGACCATCTCCGTTTGGTTCCGTCGACTTCAGTCAACTTTGGCGAAAGCTGGACTGGCCACCCATGCTCTTGTCAACGCACTCAGTCGATATTTGGTTTCGAATGCTTGGCATACGCTTGGTCTCGAACTTGGTCGTTATGGTCGCTTCTGGTCTTTCGGCTCAACGTGGTTTCGTCCTTCGTCTGCAGCGTTTCTGGTCCGCACCCTACGAACGCCCTCTTCAGATTCTGGATACAAACCACTCTCGTGTAGCATGCCAACTCAAGCAACAAATACAGCACATCGCTCCTGGTACCGTTCTCCGAAAACGACCTTCGTTGGCAACTCGACGATCAACGATCGCTTTCCTGTTCGCCAATTCTTCCGTCCTACAATCGCTCGTCAGCCGATCAGTCCCACGATTCAAACCGCTATTTATCGAAAGTGTAAACCCTTTCTAGCGGGGGGCTCCTGTAGTGACTCACATTTATCACGAGAACACGACTGGTTTAATAAAAACAATTATTATTATAACCAACTGTACCAGTGTTTGTTTTAATGTGCTTTTGTTTGACTGTGCTAATGACAGCTATATTTTGCTTCCATTCTTTACTTACACTTCGATTGTAACTTCGCGCGAATTCGGTTACCTTCTGTAACCAAGGTTGTATCCTGGCACGATCTCGGTATCCTTTCGATGCCACGAGATCGCCAGCAAATATACACCTCGACTTGGTCCATTAATTGCCTTCTGGTATTCGGCTTCTCGGGGATTTTATGGAGTCATTTGGAACGAGCTTCTTACGCCTTCTGATCTATTTGGCACGTGTTTCTTGGTAGCGGTGTTCATAGTTAACCTCAACTCGACGCCACGCTACAAATCCACTAAAAAGGGGTCAACAAAGTTTTCCGGCATTTTTTCTTTAGGCAAATATATTTTTCAGAATGGGTTTTGTGGAGAATTTTAGAAATTTCACAGGTTGAAATCATGAGTCAGTTGAAGCTAGACCACCATTGAAAACCTGGAAGCACTGGATGGCCGTTTCGTCCCGGTATGGGACTCCTCAGCAGTGCGCATCCAATGGTGGTCTAGCTTCAACTGACTCATGATTTTAACCTGTGAAATTTTTAAAATTCTCCACAAAACCCATTCTGATAATAATCAACTGCTCACTAGTGACTGACTTCAGGAAAAACTCCTGGAGTTCTAGTGGGAAGCCGTTACCAGTAGAGTTCAACCGGTCTGTTATGAGATAACAACTCACTGAAGACAATGGTATACGGTGGCGCAACTTCGTGGATTGGTTGAAGTTAGACATTAACACCGTTAGATGCCGGCTCAGTGGTCTAGTGGTTAAGTGCTCGCGCGCGAAGCCAGTAGGTCCTGGATTCGAGCCCCGCGTGGTGCGGGATCGTGGATGCGCACTGCTGTGGAGTCCCATACTAATACGAAACGGCCGTCCAGTGCTTCCAGGTTTTCAATGGTGCTCTAGCTTCAATCGACTCATGATTTCAACCTGTGAAATATATTTTTGCTGAACGTTATACTAGGTCGAACTAACGCGCAACTAACAAACCTCAAGGTGATGCCGGATGGTCTGTCTCATAAAATGTATGTTATAGTTAAAAATCATTTTATTGAATAGCCTTATCTGTGGAGATGTCAAAGGGAAAGTCAGTGCACTATACTCAAGGGTTTCTAAGGTTATGAACGTCGCTGGACAGTTTGATGTAGGTTCTTCACAAACGTCTTCATCAATTAAGATGATGTTTTGTTTAGGAGACTTTTTGGAACTCAAACGGATGAAATAAAAAAGTTAATCGATGGCAGTTTGGCAGGTATCTTTCTAAAGTTTTTTTATTTCCAGCGTCTCTTCCTACCTATATCGTGTCCCCATATACAGAAATCGCTCGAAAGTTTTGTCAAACGGAATCTGGTTGTGAGCTTTGCAGTAACGTCACGTATCTGGGTAAATTTGATTATTTCGTATTAATCGTTGTTAGGTTCTAAGGGCACATATACGGCTATGAGTGGTTTACGTGTAGTATACATGGCTGAGTGGGAACCTAATTCTGATAACTGTAATCTACCATCCAGTTTACTCAATGAGGCTCTTGCAGCAGAGGACAGCGGCTTTTTGGGCGTTGATCTCTTGCTCACTTGTCAGTGGCCGAAACACGTTAATAAACTAACTCTATATGAACTCCCTGACGGTTGTCAGCAATGTATTGACTCTTCCTCGATTTTAATTTCGCGATTGGCTTATCTCACTCGACCAAGGTACCATTTTTCATGTGGTAACGGAGTGTATTACGAAAGGTCACCATACAGGTAATACATGATTTTCAAGCTTATTGTGTATCTTACTCGACAATACAACCGATGAGACTATAATTTATGGACGTACCAATGAGGTATAAGATAACAGGTCTCGGGTTTTGGCGCGAAACTCACTCAATAATTTGGCTAAGTAAAGTTTTGGCGTTATAGATGATGCCAGTTTGTAATGAAAACCTCGAATCTAATGCATAACCTTAATCGTCAACTATAAATCATAATTCTGATTCCTCACACAAGTTTATAACTCTAATTTGGTCCTAGTTGGATCTAGGTGGACACTCTTAAGTTCACTGTAGTGTCACTCAAAGCTCGTCCATAAATTATAGTCCTACCGCACTACTTCTTTTCCTCTTAACAAGTGAAAATCTCAAGTGTCTAGACAAAATGTCAATAAACTATCGTTTCTTAGATTGTTTGGGCATATTGTCCAAACGCTGTGTTGGACAATAAATGGAACACAGTATTGCTGGTTTAATTATATGTAGGCGAACCTTAACCGTTGCTGCTATTTTGACGTGGTGGTTGGACTTATCTGTCGTGATATATCGTTCGGGCTGTACTGACTGGAATAGTCGTTCCTCAAGGTCGGTTAAAGAGCTGTAGGACTAGAATAACTAAACCCAAGGTCCGAGGGCGGAATCGTACTGCTGACTGTACAGAAGTGTGATAGCAGTAAGGTGTTTACTTAGCATGACAGCAATACTGTCTTCCTACCAAGTAAGGGTGGGGTTAGAAAAGATTGACTCTAAAAATACACACCTTACCGTATCCCACGGATATCCGTCTCTGGCGGTGAGATCTTAACAATTATGGAGCCATCACTAAAAGATCGTGTGTAACTGACCTCAATCAGTTGTCCCTTGTGCACTGCGGTCGCTCTCTAGGGTCACTGAAACCAACTCGCACTCAATTTCCCTTTCAGATACCGCTAGAAGAACCCTTCTACGATGTAAGCAACTATGAAGTGAAAACCGCCCTCATACCTTCAAACGCACTCAAGACCACTGTATTCATAATCAACTTCCCTCTTCAGCTTCTACTATTCCTCCTACTTCTACTATCAACTCTAAACTTCATCCGCAAGTGCCACTATAGCCAACAATTCTAGCTGTAGACAAACTAGATTTAGTCCCTAGTTGTTGGGTTCTTACTGTTTTCAAATACACATTTATCTGATTCAACTGTAACTTAGATTCTAGCAAATCTGCTTGTGAAGTCATTGTTAGTTGAATATAACTTCATAAAAGGTTGGCAAAACATCTTTTATCTTGCAGTATGTACAATAAGTAGCTAAATTTGTAGTTAATCATAAGGCAAAGCTGAACTATAAGGCCGAATTGTAGTAACTTTAGATGGGCTGAACATATTAAACTTGTCCATCTTATCAGAATACAACAAATATAAATAAATGATTTGTAACTCTAGGACTAGAATTTAGGATTAGAATGCTGAGTAAGATTTACGGTGAGAATAAGGGTGTAAAGTGTAGGAAAAAGGTTGAAGTTAAGACTTAGATTACTGACAAACCAACTGTATAACTTAATCCCGATTCTGAACCATAACCTTAAATCCCAAACCAAAGTATTAACTATGAAGTTGAGTTTTAAAGTATATAGTGATGCTTTCGTCATTAAAATCGGTCCGAATATTTTTTCTGAGTTAAAACAATATAATCAGTGACCGACAATTCATCTGTATGAATTCTATTCTATTCTCGTTAGACGAGATGCTGTGTTGACACATACACCGTCTTGATGCGATTTGCACTTTGGTGATTGGCTCGTCATCATAGTGTAGCTTTACCAACCATTCTGTGGCGTTCTTCGCTTATTTGGTTTCTTTCTTATTGCGACGGTTCCTCTGTATCCGCTCTGTTTTATGAGGTTTCATAACCCGCTTATCTCACTAGTTTCTTGAAGCTAATTGGCTTGATTAGTTCTTATACAATCGTTACGGCCTTGTTGTATCTTCTTCAAGACAGTTCGTTCACTTCCAGCTTTAAAATTCTATTTTTATGGAGTCTGATACTCCTAACTTTTTTGTTCCTATGATTCGACTGTAGAAATCACCGTGTTTTACAAGAAAAAGCTTGTCATACTACACGTTTTATATCATTGGCAGATGTGAAAAATGAACGTAACCAGAAGGTATTGTTATGTAAATTTTACTAATTTGTTTAGTATTTATATGCTCTCAAGTTAATCCCGATTGATAAAATGGATCATCAGGATTTAATAAATCAACCTCCAGACGTAACAGAAAATCCATATCGCGAATTTGTTGACCATAAACATTCTTTAGATAGAGAAACAGTAAGTTAAACTACTTAATAGATATATGGTAGTTAACGTGTATGGGAAACATGCATATTTCTATTTTTACCTATTTTTTTCGTATGATTTTAAAATAGTCAACTACAAGACCCGAAAATAGATATCTTACTTGTTCACATTCTTTACTATGTACTGCTTACGATTGTACATAATTCTGAAATCCTTTGCTCTTCGTACCAAAATCCACATCAAAAAGACACTATTATGTTTGGGGCAAAAGCCAACGTTGTACACTACATAGAAATTAATATTGACTTAGGATTTGTATCTGTGTATATGTATGATTATAATATACTTCCGTTTATTTAGTACAGCTTTTGCTATATTTATTTATTTATTTCAACACATAGGTATTGGTACAAAGAGGCACCAAATACATATGCGCCACACAAATCTCATTAGATTTGTGTGAGGGCTGTGATACTGTCTGGGTGCGCAAACCGAAGCAGGTGGTTATCTTAAGGGCCACTCCCCGAGCCTTCGACCTGAAGGTCTGATCCACAAGGCAGTGGAACATCGTGAGGAGATGCAGTCCCATGGGAGCCAGTGACCAACAATTGGTTCATACGCCATTTGTTCCTTCAGGATACTGGAGCCCATGTACACCATTGGTTTGGAATCCGGTTAAAGCGCCGGACATTCGCTTTTCGTCCTCTCATTTTCGTAAACAACACCCCCGCCACGAGAAAGCAGTGAGTAGGACTTCCCTGGCAGAGGCTATATGCGCGTGGCCATGTGAGAAGATTTGGAGAGGGAGAGCGGACTCTCCCCACTCTCGGCCGTACCAGGGCATTTGGGGGCTATATGATGATAACTGGTTATACAAGATAAGTGAAAAAACATTTCCCCATTCAGTTTAATTTGGCGAACCACTTCATTCCTGAAAGTTGGATTGTAGAATAATGCAAACTCGTACTACAGCGACGTATTTCTTCATAGTAAGATATATGAAGCACATAGATTCGTAGGTCGTCTATCAAGGTCCACATACGACCGGATTTTGTCAAAATCTACTCCAAACAGAACAGCCAAAAAAGTTCCAACTGTAATTGTCGTTAATAATTGTGACATTTTCTACGTAAATTAAACTAGCTATTATTATTCCATTAAATTGTCATTGTGTAACTTAATCTTTCCAAATTGACTCTTACCCCGGGTCATTATACATCAAAGTGATTATTCCAGTTATATATATATATATATCGTGGCAAGTGTCGTGAGGTGTTCAACTGTGGGTTACTAGGTAGAATTATGCTTCATAAGTATACATACATGCATCCAAATTATTAGCTCTATGTTTTCATATCGATTATTAGGAGGTACAAACTGAGCAATACTTTTATAACATGAATACCAACGAAAAATCAGGAAATCTTACGAAAAAAGGCACTCTTCAAAAGCGCAAAATAAACACTAATACATTGGAAGACACAGATTACAACAAAAGACAACTTGTTGATAAAAATGATACCAGTGAGGAAAGTTTTCAAGAGAAAATCGACAGTAAGTGAGATTTGTTTTCTAGACACTTATGTATACGTTCTTGACGTAATACTGACAGAACTTAGTGTCTCCTTAATCACAGTCACATTTTTTGTTGTAATCATTGGAGAATAGCAATTGCTTCACCTGTCTGCAAGATTCTCAGTGCGATGGAATTAGGTAGACTGCTGTTAACACGATACATTATTGCGAAAGATTGCTCCATGTTGGCTGTATGTCCCGTCTGAATTAAATGGGTTGAAATGAGGCTATTAACCGTTTTTACTATACTTTTGCTTAACCACATTGGGAGGTGCTCACGAGCCCAAATGTACAAATTTCTAGAACATCTACCAATATAACTTGCTCCACAGGAGTAGCTGGATACAGAAAGAGGTGGCTCAGTCAGTCAGTCAGTAACAACGTGGAACTCCGTACGTATGTACATCAGTTCGATTCGCCATACCACATTAGCACAGAGATGCAGTTGTCGATTCAAATCCCGTAGTGATAGTGGCGGTGAGAGTATAAGCAGTAATAGGAAAGATTAGGGTTTGAAGATGTTATTCAAGGAGTGTAATACAGTGAAATAAATTCAGAAAGAAAATAAAGGACATGAAGAATTCAGAAGATTAGAATTTGTGAGAACACAATGTGTGGATGCACTTATGCCATTGCAAACGGTTTTGAGCCATGTCATTCAGGGTCTCTAACCATCGGTTCCGTCATCTCGCGGTCTCTAACCAGGTAGTCTACAAGTACCAACATGACTCAGTCCACTTGTCAGTGACTTCATAGATTTGTGCCATGTTCGGGTCTGGCCGCCCCTAGCTTTCCTCGAAATTACTTCTACACCAGAAAACATCGCACATCGGGGCAGTCGATGGTTGGGTATACGTAACACTTGTCCCAGCCATCTCAACTGATGAAGTTTCACTAATTCATCAATTGATTTGCCATCCTTACCTAGTACCCGTTTCCTAACAACTGAGATACCTACTCGGTGGTCACAGGATTTATGAGCAATGTTTCGAAGACATCTACGATCGAATACTAGTAACTTACGAATATCCTCCACTATTGCCGGCCATGTTTCACAGCCATAAAGTAGGACGGAACGAACTGCTGCACAGTAAACCCGTCCTTTGGTTGGTAGACGGATATCTCTCCTACGCCATAAATGATGCAGGTTGGTAAAAGCTAGTCGAGCCTTCTGTATCCGTGCTGAGATTTCGTCACACACCAGATCACAAGGGCTGATGAGACTTCCAAGATAAGTGAATCGGTCAACACGCTCAACTACTTCACTCCTTATCATTAGTTCGGGTGTCGATGCAACCCAATCCTGAAGTAACATTTTGCATTTCGACGGGGAGAATCGCATTAAAAGTACTTTGAATTAATCTGCTTAACTTCAGTCTTAACATTACGCTCAGTGCATCGCTTCTGAATTATAAGCGTATATACAGAGGCTTTTTATTCACCGTTAGGCATTCCCTATGTTCTCTTTTATTGGCTATGTTTTATTTATAAATTAATCAGGATATTCATTTTCTTTCATGGTTGTGTATAATGTCCCTGTTTAATCTTCGACCGTATATAGAGAGCATATGGTCTGGATTCTATGGTGCAGTGTCTTAATAAGGTTCCTTTTGTATTGCAGAGGAACAAAACGAAGAAGGTTTGTATATTGGCCCGTCCAAGTAGTTTTCTTGTTTATGTTTCTTCTTAGTGACCCGTCTTTTCTCCTTGAAAGTAGAACATCTAGAAAGGCTATCCTACTCCCATTTTCCTTCTCACATGTGAATTTTATTATTTTTCATTATTTTTCAGAATATCATTGTTGATGTTTTATTTTTTGTTACAGAAAACAGAAGTCATGCAGCTTGTTGGTTTTGTTTAGGTAATCCACAAGTGAAAAAACATTTAATTGTTAGTATTGGTACTCAAGCTTATGTAGCATTACCACGTGGTCCTATCGTACCTGACCATGCATTAATTTTGACTATTGGTCATCATCAAAGCTGGATTTCTTGTCCAGAATATGTTCGTTCGGAAATTGAAGAATATAAATCCCGGTTAAAACGTATGTATGCTGCACAAGATAAAGCGATGGTAACATTTGAACGAAATTTGAAAACCCAACATTATGAACTTCAAGTGAGTATGAAAAAATGGGGTCTGTGTATCCATTTACTGGCTTTTGTTTCTTAAACCTGATTTTCACCTGAACAATTAGTTCTCAGGTTTTAAATGTAAGTTTTTGGACGGCAACTCAGACACAACGCTTCTATTTGGGAGAGCTTGAGGTCCTGGTCTCGATCGTCGGTGGGTTCGTGTTAACTATTATTTTGAGGTCGTGTACAAAGAAGAAACGGTTATTTAGTTCTCCCTATTTTCCAATAATTGTCCAACTGAAATCAGTTTGGGATTTAAATCGTTTTAAAAAACTTGATTTTTAGTCAATTTACATTGTTATCTGAGCTGTAGTTTCAATCTCAGTAAATCAGTTTAAATCTTTGTACCCTTAATAATAAGAACACTCTAGTTATAGTTTTAACCTCAGTTATTTCTCATCATTGAAGTTTAACATTTTCTGTGCACGTGTTTTACTTTGATATTTTTAACAATCGTATACGTCTTTGTTTATGGTTTTATTTATTCATTGAAGGTTGTTCCTGTACCATTTTCAGTTGCAGCGGAGGTGAAACAAGTATTTCTCGAGCTATCTGCCAATACTGATTTTAGTCCATGCGAACTAAAACCAGTTCCTCGACGGACAGAATTAGATGAGGTATGTTTTGTAAATTTTTATGGTTTAACTTTAAAATTATTTTAAAAAATATATACAGTATAAATTGAAGGTTAGCTTTAAAACTAGGAAGTAGTTCTTTTTGAGACCACTCCTCGATCATAACTTATAAGGTTCATAAATGGTAAATAGAAATTCAGGAATGTTCAGAAGATAATCGCTAGAGTAATAAACGTTAATATCTTTACTTCACTCATCAGAATGATAATACTAGAAATTTTGATTTGTTGGCATTTTTATTCGCATATTGAACAATAGAAATGACTTACTTCTATTCTCAAACTTCAGGTTATTCTCAGTTTAAACTAATTTTTTTAGTTGTCGTTGTTACTATCGTTCACATAATCACATTCTTTTCTTTTCTCCTAGTCCATATTTCTCGTTATTTATTGCTAGTCCCTTTTCGTTTTTCTGATAACCAAAACTGAAATCATTTTTCGGATTCTACAATTTGTCCGAAAATTTCATTAGATTTCATTTCTTTTATATATTCAGTAACTACCGTTATATATGTTTGTATAATGCAAACTCTCCTATTTATAACTGTTTAATATAGATTTGTAGGGTTGGAATTCCCTACTTTTTTGTTGAACTCCCTACTGGTGAGAAACTTTTTGGACGAATTCCAAAAGATCGTATTTCCAGTGCGAACTTACAATTTGGTCGGTATGTTCATTGTATTACTGCTAATTAATTTGAATAAAAAAACTTTTCACTTCGAAGTGTCCTAACAAATAATGTTAAAAGATTGGCTTTTGTCATAAGTCTACTGGGTGTACACACCATATGACCTAATACGAACGGGTTACCGGTCGAAGTTATCATATCTCATCTAAGTGCAAGAGTAAGGTAAATTAATAACATAAGAAATCGAGGAGTCAGAACAATAGTACTGATATCAGTTACAGTAATATGATATATAGGATGACACTAAGGGCAATATTTAGGGGAGTGAATTGAACTAATATTGCTTTTGAGCTTCATCACCCAAAGCTTAGACTAGCCGTAAGTGGTTTCACGGACTGATGTTGCGTATTAGTTTGATCAGCACTAGTCTTCTAATACATTTTTATGCCAGTCAGCATCACATGTTTTATTGAACTGCTACTATGTATGTGTATTACACCCCATAACCGCTCCTGTTTCAGAGGTTTTTCAGCCTCATCAATTAATTCCCCACTTTTAAGTCTTGCATTTAACCTCGACATCATTTCTACCATTTCCGAGCGATGCTTTGTCAACCCGTATGGTCAGCTACTCAGAACATATACCTGTTCTCCACTTTGAGGGACTACATTTCACAACATTATGGTAGTACATTCACTTGATATTGTTTTACTTGAATTTTCCCATGATGTTTTAGGACTGGAATTGATCAGTCTCATATTGGCATATGTGCATACTGTGCGTATGCCTCGATATTGCCTTAATTTACAAGCATTATGAGCAAAGATGGGAATTAAACTTCACCCCATTGCACAAGCAAGTGGCTATTAGGACTCAGTAGCTAAGTGGATAACGCGGTGGCGTTGAAGTGAACGGTACTGAGTTCGAGTCCCAGAGTGAACATCAACTCTGAGATGCAGGTACATCCAGCTGACGAATCCCAAACAGGACGAAACGCGCGTCCTGGATTTCACTGCTAGCCACTATCCATCTTTGCTTATTATGGTAGTACAGTTGGAACAGTTTCCTAGTAGACTCGCTGTGATGTTCAGGTAAATACCCCACCTACCCTGTAGACAATGCATATCGTGGGAGCTTTTTGACTGCAACCACAAATCCTGGGCTATCAGGACTTCCAAAATGAATGGTGTGGTCAATGCTTTAAACTGCTTAGACTAGACATCGATTAAAACCGCTAGTAGAGTAAATTTCGTACTTGGAAAGAGACAAAGTCACTTCTCTCATTCCTCGATAGTTACCGATGGCATTCAGAATATCTCATTTTATCAGCGTTTTCACCAGACAAAACTGTTTTATCTGCTTACTTTAGGTTAATAGGTAAAAATTCACATAGGTTAGCTTCCTGAAAGTGAAAGAAAAAGTGTTATCATAAGAAGACATTTGTTTAACAAATCTAAGCAGAAACGAATGTGGATTTCACCGAGAAACATCGCTTGACTCAGCTAATCACCATGACAGTTTTCCATAAGTTCCGTCTCGATCAATGATGTTAGAATGCACGAGCCTTAGAGGGTTGACTTCTTTCTTTGGGAGGCCTGTCGTCGGCAGATACTTCCATAAGACCTGTCGTTAGGTTAAGTCGATTACCACTCTCATGTCGAGTTTTTGTATAAGCTTTTTTCCCGAAACCTATCAATGGTGAATCTTTCATCTACAAGATTTCATTAGTATTCGGAAATTATTGTAGGTTTCGTCTACTATGAATGGGTATCGTTCAGTGATCGTGATCCACAGTTTAAATACCACATATAAATTTACATGATTACCGGATTTCAAGTATGTCAGTATATATAGTAAGTCTTCATCAACTGAGGTCGTCGGGACATGTGTTATGTATACCCAACCTGCTTCGGCTTGGGCACCCGAGCAATATCACAGTCCTCACACATATCAAATGAGGTCTGTGTGGCGCATATATATTTGGTGCCTCCTAGTACCAATATCTATGCGTTAAAATAAATAGATAAATAAATAACCCAACCACTGCCTACCTCGACAGCCAATGTTGTCTGGTTAAGGAGTAGGCTGGAAGAAAACTAGAGGTGACCAAACCAAAACATGGCATAATTCCACGAAGTCATTGACTATTGAACTGAGCCATGTTATAGGTGTAGACTACCTGTTTGGGGTCTACGTGATAATAACCAATGTCTGGAGACGGAATGACATGGCTCAGAATCGTTTGAGACGGCTCAGGTACATCCATTCTTTGTCTCCCCTTCAAATTCCAAGCTTCTGAATTCATAATTTTTTTGCTTCACCAATCCGTATTTCCTTCTCGAGTCGTTTCTTCGATGTTTAATCTTTTGTATTACCACTGCTACTGTGACTACCTCTAGTGCTTTCGAATTTTGCCAGGCAATTTCATCTCTGTGCTAATGATGTATTTTTATTTTATTATTTATTTCAACACATAAATATTGGTACAAGAGGGCACCAAATATATATGCGCCACGCCATATTTGTGTGTGTATGGGCTGTGATACTGCCCGGGTGCCCAGGCAGAAGCAGGTGTACGTATAGCAACTTGCAGAACAGATATATATACGTGACAGGTTCCATTTTGCGACTGACTGACTAATATAGTACTGCAGACTTTTGCTTTAGTTCAGTGGGTCATGATTCTGTAACCTGTTCCACCTAACGGTATATAAGAGTAATTAGGTGTACATAAAATGTCAGGAGAGCGGACGCGTAATTTTCATAATTTTCGATTTTCAACTGCTGTTGGGTTGGAAGTTCGTGTCCCATTCACTTTTGTTTGAACAGTGGGTTGTATCACTGATTTTAATGTAAAGAGAAAATGGCTCAAAACTACCCACTGTAAATGAATGACGTTGCCATAACTATCACTACAAAACATCAAACAATATGTACTGTCCATAATCTAGTTCATTGATCTCTGTACAATTAGTTGATCACCGAGTTATGACTAATGACTTGTTTGTGTAATCCCTTTTAGTGCTAATTGAATTCTATCAATCAAGTTACTACGTAACCACTAGTCTAAGTAGCTCAACATTACATGTACTATTTTGAGATGTTAGGTAGTTGGAATAGTCAGTAGGAGACTCTATATCTAGGTTCCATCTTGTTTGACACTCATCAGTAAGGTGCTTGTGTAAACGTCAGTCGTAGCCTGAACAACTTAGCAGTAACGTTTCAGACAGTGTAAATCTGAGTGGCACGGGTTCGAAGCGCACAAAACGAACAAAAGTTTCTTCAAGTTTGCAGGTGCACTTTGCTAACGAGTGCCAGCTATCATAAAATTTGGGTCTAGGGTTCCCTGTTGACTAACTCTCATTACTTAACACATTAATTTGTAGATTTTTAATCAACTGAATTCTTTATTCATCTAATACATTTTTTACTATATTTACAACTAATATGTTATTGTCCCTTTCTTACATTCTTTCTACTATTTCTACTACTTACAGTATTGTTCTAACAGATCCACGTATTTTAAATTGTCCAGAAAAAGCCGACTGGCATGATTGTATAGATGAGGAAGATGAAGAAACTGATTTAGCTAAACATTTTCGAAAAATGTTTTCACCATTTGATGTCAATGATGATGATAATGATATTGAATAAACAGAACCAATTTTTAAAGAAAATCTTTTTTCCAACAGCATTTTGTTTTATTTTTTTTAAAAAGAACGAATTATTCATTCTCTAAACTACCATCTTCATATGTCTTTAACAAATTCTATTTTCTTGTAGTAAATAACGAAATAAGAATGTAAATTGTACAGATTCAATTTCCTTTTTTTAGACAATACTACTATTGAATTATTTTTTTCTGGTTAGTGTTTTTCTAATGAGTTAGTTTTCTACAGGATGGGGTCGCTAATCCTATGCCCAAATGTTATAACGTGTTGCATGAGTGTGCCGTTAATGTATACATAATGATACCCCCAATTAGGGAGCAGTGAATTATCAATCGAACCAATGACACATAAAACACGTACGAGCAGTCTAGAGTCCTTATTGATCCTGCCTCCTGCCTAGCCCAACTAGTTAAGTCCAAAACACCAATCTTAGCCTCTGCAATATGAATCATTTATTTCAAACATACTGAGTTTATATACCAATCAAACAGGCCACAACGTAGTATAAAATAGAAAATAACATTTGTACAAAATTTGGCCAAATGTGGCTGTGAATGTGGGAGACTGTAATTAATAAACTGGAAATAACTTAAGAATGGTAAATCGTATAATAATAGTTCATAGGTCAAAATAAAGCTCACAATAAGAGGGACATGAATATGAACAGTTTATTTATTTAACAATTATACGATAAAAATATACGTATAGTATTGACCGATAAATGGATCTCAAAAGTTACCATTCATTATGCTTATCGGGACATAACACCAACCCTCTTCCTTTTCCCGGGTTTGGGACCGGCAATAACTCTAGAAGAGCTACAGGCGGAGAATACTACTATAGTTTTCTTAAATTAAAAAAATGAACATATTCTCCTATACAAGTGTTATATAGCTAATGATATCTGGTTGTTGAGAAGAAGGAAATCTTGTGTATTTTTTTAAATACGTGAATATGAGAATCCAGATGAAAATAAGCTGGTAAAGTGGCTCCAATTATTATATAGTAGGAAGATTAAATTGAATAAGCTTCAACTGACTCATGATTTCAACCTGTGAAAAACTCCACAAAACCCATTCTGATAATAATCAACTGCTCACTAGTGACTGACTTCAGGAAAAACTCCTGGAGTTCTAGTGGGAAGCCGTTACCAGTAGAGTTCAACCGGTCTGTTATGAGATAACAACTCACTGAAGACAATGGTATACGGTGGCGCAACTTCGTGGATTGGTTGAAGTTAGACATTAACACCGTTAGATGCCGCTCAGTGGTCTAGTGGTTAAGTGCTCGCGCGCGAAGCCAGTAAGTCCTGGGTTCGAGTCCCGCGGGGTGCGGGCGCGGGTGCGTATTGTTGGGGAGTCCTGCACTAGGACGAAACTGCCGTCCAGTGTTTCCAGGTTTTCAATGGTGGTCTAGCTTCAACTGACTCACGATTTCAACCTGTGAAATTTCTAAAACTCTCCACAAAACCCATTCTGAATAAGTAAAACTGAATATTGTTCTCATGAAAACTGATTATACATAATGGTTAAGTTGGAATAGTATGATATTTAAATGCCAAATGAATATGTACATATTTGTGTTCATACTTTGCAATATGTACTAATAGGATACTGATGACTAGTTCAAGAAAGCCCAGAAGTTTGATTTTGGACAAAATAATACTACTAAATAGTAGTATGATAGTTTGTCACCGTAAAATATAATTTTATAATGCTTAATATCTGGCTTAGGTATATTTTATGATCTAAATAGTAAAAGTATCGAGATTTCATTGATTAAGATTGTAACAGAGAACCTGTATTGCAATTTTTCAGGTCGTAAATGGTTGATGAGAATCTGTTAGTATCAAATAAATTCATGTAATTCCAATAACCTTTACATACCTCATAAGTTCGATTCTCTTGCACTCAAAATATTTCCGTTCATGAATCTATTATTTATTTTAGTCGGTTAGTATTATCGAATATCTGAAGAGGCATTCATTTCACCAAGGTTGACAAAAAGCACAAAATTACAAGCTTATTGTGTATTCCGTTAGTTTAATAACAGATGGACTTTTCTAATAGTATCACATTAATACTTACGGCGGACTCACTTGTTTATGGGTTATGTGCTCGCCTTGAAGCATAAACATCTGGAGTGCGTTACTTAATGCGCCGTAGCTTTCAACGATTACCTATTTTAAGTTAGTTCGTGATGTAAATCATCTTCAGTTTAAATAATCTCCAAAAACTTTTCACAGATCATTATATTGGATAGTCGATAGGAGACCATAGACCTAAATTTCATGCTAACTATCAAGATGTATCTGTAATCTTGATGGGACTAATACTCCTTGTAGGGCTCAAATCCATATCACTCAGCTTAACAATCTGACACGTTACCATTAAACTGTTCAGATCACAACTGATCTCATAGTTAATACTTCTAAATATATACACAAAATGTATATTATACATCCTAATAAATTAAACATATATAGAGTTGGTTATTATCAGTTACAATGATTATCTTCTTTTAATTTGACCACATATGGTTGGTACACAAAGATATTTCTTACTCTCATAAATTATTCCTTAATCTGGTTGATTTTATAAGAAAAAAAGGTCTTATGTAATTTACACCATAGTATTCAGTGTTTTGTTCCTACTGACGTCAATTTAGAATTTGTATACAGAGTTTATTTCCATTGTAATAAGGGATTACAACCAATTCAAACTAAAATAGTGTAATTAATATATAGATATATATTTTATTACTTCGGAAGTGAATATATCTCCAATAAAAACAAAAAATCATGATTATCAGTTTTATTATTTATACTAGGTGGGCAAATAATTTTGAATTATCTGTTTTCTTAACAAGATTTTACATTTACCTACCAAATGTGTTTTCATTCATCTAGTAACCATATGAATACCCTTAAATTTTACAAGATTAAATAAATTGAATTATGTCTTGTACAAAATTATTAGCTTAAAAGTCCTATTCTATAAAAGTTATGACTTTATAAATTAAATAGTGAAATTCTGTTGATAAATGTCTCAAAGTAATTTCCCTTTTTAAGTGTCATCAAATAAAGAATCCACTGATGTTTGATGCTGATCATTGTATTAGGTCAAGTGATTGGACATAAAAAGTGGAGGCTATCGGTCAAAATCTAATGTTTGAATTGTAACATGCTGACTACAAGTTTATGAATTAGATCACTTATGAAGTTGTGGATGTAGATTGTTGAGAAATATCAAACTTGAATAATACATTATTAGGTTTATACTCGTAAGGCACATCATAAAGATGTAAATGTGTTGTAATAATTTTTATCATAGCGATATTCTCTATCACTTTTGGTGAGAATAATCTTTATAATACCGACTATTTGGAGTTATTATATCTTTTACAACGAGAAGGGTCTTTTCTGTCATGGCAGAATATAAACTTAGATACAAGCGTTAAATGACAATATTCTTGATTATTTCTTTTCAACATAAACCTCCTAGATGAACAACATATCCTCTTCATATTATAACTAATCGGATCTCGCGTGATATTCTGAAGAATATGATATTGATTTAGTAAGAAAAGAGTGAAAATAGAGAGTATAATGACCAGGTAAGTAAATGACTTGGTGATATATTATGTTGTTTCTCCTACTCACAAGTAGTATAAAAAGTTATTACTCATTTGATGCTATTGAGCTCATCTGTTTTTTGTGTAGAATCTCTAGAAAAAACTCAATAGACTATAAACATCCGTTACGCGTTTGTTCTCTATTCGACAGGTTCAGTGTGAGTAAATTAGATTTAACTAAAGGTGGATAAGGAGTGTTCAAGTGTCAATATATCCTTCTTCGTTAGGAAATTCTTACATTATGACATTAGCGATAAAAATGATAATACAAACAATTGAATAAAGTTCATTTTTTCCATGAGATAAATGCTAGTGTTCTATTGCAGTTGGTCAGTTCTAGGTGCTTCGTAGCGTTCTGAAAATGTTTTTTTTTCACTGAGAAAAATTGACTAATTTATTTATCAGTATAATGTAGTAGTGGATAACGTCCACAGTAAACTATCACTGTTACTGAATCTAGGAAATATACTGGAGGCTATTAACAATCCCAGAGATAAATCCTAGTTCATTCATAAATTAGATCAGATGATAATAAAGATGACTGTAATATGTTAAAAACCCGAACGTTGTTGCTACCTTGACGTAGTGGTCGGGCTTCCCTATCGTGATGAAGCAACCGAGCTATACTGGCTGGAACAACTGTTCCTCAAGGTCCTACCATGTCAGACAGGTCGGTTGAAGAGCGGTAAGACTAAAAGCAACAAACCCAAGGTCCGAAGGCGAAGTCGTACTGCTGACTGTACAGAGGTGTGACAGCAATAAGGTGTTTCCTTCAGACAACCAGCATGACAGCGATGCTCCCTTCCCACAAGGAGGGGTGGGGTTAGAAAAGGTCGACCCTAAAAATGCACACCTCGCCTTATCCCACGGATATCCATCTCCGGCGGTAAGGTCTCAACAAGTACGGAGCTAACACAAAAATTACCCATGAAAAGGTCGTGTGTGATCGACCTCAAGCAGTTGTCCCTTGGGCACTGCGGTCACGCTCTCAGGTCACTAAGACCACCTCTAATCCAATTTCCCTTTCAGGTACCTCCAGAAGAACCCTTCCACGGTGTGGGAAACCGGGAAGTGATAACCGCCCTCATACCTCTGACAGCACTCAAGACCACTGTATTCATAATATTTTAAATAGATAACTATGTTTTGTTTTGTTCTGTATTTTGGTCAAATATTCTATGTACAATGAATTGGTCCGTATGTATTATTTCAGGTGTAATATATTTAGCTAAATAACTAAATGGATTCACTTGAATTTTTCAATGATAATATCATCATATAACAATTTCATTATTATCTATGTACGCCTTACATAAATAAAATCATTCAACTTTACTAAAATGTTTACTCAGAGATCAGGAAGATTATTAATGCCAATCAAGTTTAGCTGTAAAAAACAAAGAAATATCTTTCATAGTTTGAGCGTTACTCAATTGGATTCTCTCATAGTTACAAGTAGATCCATAAATATATAGAAATTTAGCAATTACTATTCAAAACTACAATCTATAACTAGTTTTTTGTTTCAATATTTTGAAATCCACATTTCATTTCACAAATCAATTTAAGGTTCAATATTTGGGTGTGTTTTTCAAAACAGTCATAGAGTGCAGCTTGACAAAATTTAATATCTAAAAGGAACATCATAACACGTAACATAATTGGTAATTGATCTATAATAAAAACCAATTAATACCAAGCCCGGCAATGATTACATAGTGCAAAATTATGGTAATAGGCATAGAGTAATTTATGAAACAATTTGGCTGTGATCTCTGGCAATGAGACAGAGTGCAGAATGAGATAGATTTGAATTCCTTAGATTTATTTGTCTATATTCAAATGTGTATCTATGTATGGGAGCTATCAGTTCAAATTATACCTGGATTTAGGTTTTGAGTTCGATTCTGTTTAATGGAAACTAACTACTTATTATATACCTTAAGTTCTGTACCTATTAATACTTAGAACTTGACATGCTTTGATTCAATAATATAACGGGATGATCTTACAAGTTATGAGTGTAAAATACAAGTTACTGATATACATTTATAGAGCCTTTTGATGTTCTGACTGTAACCCTGAAAATTTTAAGGTTTGTTTGGTTTATTGACCGGATGGTTAACACAATAATGGGTTTCATAAAATGCAATGGTAATGGTTTAAGAAATAGCACAAAATGAGATACACAGAAAATTTTAGTTCGGTTGAATTTAGGATTTATCAACAGTACGTACCTTCAATGAGTTCATCCTTAATCTGCTCTCTAATTATTAATAACATGAATATATAAGCTTTCTAAACTACATTTTGTATTAACCTGTTGAATCCTTTTATTATTAATTTATTCAATATCCAAAGTGTTACTCTGTGCCTATTTCTCTCACTGATTGTGAATTGATTTCTATTGAAATCTTAAAGATGATCAATAACTTGACTGAATTACAATATTACTTAACTGTTGTATATGTTTTGTTTGAACGAAAACTGAGCATAACACTTCATAACTAAAGGGAGAATGTAGAAAAAATGATGGTAAACTGGAGATAAAAATCCGCTACACATTACCTATGCGTAATTGAACATATTCGATATATATGAATATGGAGTGTATTGGTTTTTCAATAACTGAAAGCACTTGACACAACATCGGTTAGTATGTAATGATCGATTAACTGACTTAATGTAATGTCTTTTATAGATAAAAGATAAATTCGTGTTAGATTTCAAAAATTGTATTATTAACAATTTAAGCAATCAGTTTTTAACAGTTGAGTGACACATTCGAATCGCTGTTTGCCTACTTCTGTTTAAACAGTTAGATAGTATTCGAATGGATAAACTCATCTTAAAGTTACATCAAATTAACTATTGACTTATGAATTCATTTGTGAGAATTTATCAGTATACATTAGTTAGATAGATTGAACAGCAAACAGAGTATACGAGTAACCAGTTCAAAAGTCCATTAATTATAGGAGTAGAAAGTCGATGAATCAGAGAACTAACAAAAGATAAACTAATTGATACAAAATTATATCAATATAAGATTTCGCTGAGATTGTAGAATTTCTCTATACTTTAAAACATCAACTGATCTAGAACTAGACCACTATTGTAAACTATTGGCTAACTTCATAGTCCAATTAATAAAGTTTGGTTGAGAAGCTGTAGCCCCCAAATGCCCTGGTATGGCCGAGAGTGGGGAGAGTCCGCTCTCCCTCTCCAAATGTTCTCACATGGCCACGCGCATATAGCCTCTGCCAGGGAAGTCCTACTCACTGCTTTCTCGTGGCGGGGGTGTTGTTTACGAAAATGAGAGGACGAAAAGCGAATGTCCGGCGCTTTAACCGGATTCCAAACCAATGGTGTACATGGGCTCCAGTATCCTGAAGGAACAAATGGCGTATGAACCAATTGTTGGTCACTGGCTTCCATGGGACTGCATCTCCTCACGATGTTCCACTGCCTTGTGGATCAGACCTTCAGGTCGAAGGCTCGGGGAGTGGCCTCTTAAGATAACCACCTGCTTCGGTTTGCGCACCCAGGCAGTATCACAGCCCTCACACAAATCTAATGAGATTTGTGTGGCGCATATGTATTTGGTGCCTCTTTGTACCAATATCTATGTGTTAAAATAAATAATAAATAGAGAAGCTGTGATCAGTTGAGTTCAACTATGTCATATATGAGATAGTTATTCAAAAGTTGGTAAGATAGATTATATGAAGGAGATTTGAAGAGTTTATGTAAGTGAGTATAAAGATAATTTATTGTGAATAAAATAACAATCAGTTAGTTATAGATAGCGCAACAAAATACAAATAAAAACAACAATTACAGATGATTTAACTAGATTAACCATGATAGTGATAACTTGATAACTGTCTCTTTTCGAAAGCATAAATTTGCTTTAAGTTTTAAATATCTATTGATTCAAAGAAGTATGTAGAGCTGGTGGAGATGATTTGTAGATCAGTTGGATGATTTTGATGGAGTTTTGTTCTCTGAGCTGGAGAACAAAACTCCATCAAAAGCATGTACAGCCTTTGGTTTTTTATTTGTTAAGTGTTTTAAACGAATGGTCTCAAATTCTTTGGAACAGAAGAAAAATGTAATTTCTTTTAAGCTTCTTTGAAGTAGTAGCTTTTGAAATGACAAAAATAAAGAGAATTCAGGGAAAAGAACTTTCTTTTCGACAAAAGTCTATAGAGGGATAGAAATGATTACACCGTAAATTGATTCGAGACTCTTATTACCAGGTGAGGTTACGTAATAATCAAGGTTGGAAATAATTTACGGGTCAGAATTATGTAAGGTAATTGTTTAATCGACAGATATGAGGAAAAACGACAAACATAAAGGGCATAATAATAAACTGAATCATAATCAAGCAAACTTGTATAAGGTAATAATAATTAACTAATTAGAGTTTATAATTGCAAAACAATAATTAAAAAAATCCAATAATAACCAAATAAAAGTGAAGATAAAAATGTCAGAAACATATCAAGGAAGGATGATATGTTAGCCGGACCGTTTCTGCACGCAAAGATTGGGCTTGGGTTGGTAGATTACCAATGCCTCAGCAGTACATAAGATTTTGATTCGACTTCCCTTCTAATTCTTTTGATTGTGTAGAATACTTTAGAAGAAAACTTCTTTGGAGCGATGTGCCCATAGTTGATTAAATGCTCCTGTATTGAACTAGTAATTGTTTTGCACTCTCCTTTTAAAAGTCATGCTGGGTAGTGTTCTGAGATGCGTTTGGAAAGTGATAACTTTGTGCATTCAATGTAACCTGCCCCATATGAACAAGTAAATTTATAGATGTACTTAGATGTGGCTTAAAGCCGAAATTTATCCTTAACACATCCGTGAATGGTAGGCCGACTTAGCTGAGTGGAACGTTTTATTAAACGATTTTGAAATCTGTTTATTCAAGATTTTAGCAACCGTATCTCCTTTAAATTCCATATTCATAAAATGTTGTTTTTGTACTGTCGGTGCCTTTTCCGAATGATGTCTAGGTGTTAATTTACTATCGATGAATCTAGATGGGTAATCATTCCTAATGAGAGTCTGTCGAAGTTGAAGTAGTTCCTTATTTATTGTGTCAGTAGAACATATTCGCCTGATCCTTGAGGATAAAGACTTAATCAAGTTCCTCTTTCTACTCAGTGTGATACAGCAATGGATCCAATCTTTTCTATCCTTCTATAGACATATATTTTCCATATATAACTATAAATACGAATATACAGCTTAAGTCAATGACTTCGTTGAGAAGAAAATTTTCCTCGCTGAATTCTCCTTATTTTTATTCACTGACACAACAGAAATGATGAGTAGTTAACTTGATGTTGACTAATCCAACAGCGATTTATTCATCGGTACATTGGTACAACATAATTTAATGGCAAATAATTCAAGAAAACTTGTCTTAAAAGTCAAAATCAAGCTTTATGATTGTCGATAGGTATAAACAAGACCCATCTACTACTATGAATGATATTCAAACTGTTCAGAGACTTTTGTACCAATTCATCAACTGCAACTGACCATCCATATGGCTGGACGAAGTAGCAATCGAACATTCGTAATAAATGCAATCTGCATAAAAATTCAGAAATCAAATAAACCTTTAGCATTTACACTTTTGACATTTGAATGAGTAGACTATGAGTAAAATATAGTTCTTCTATGATTTTATGTTTGAATAAATGTTTCCAGAGAGTGTTTATACAAGCTTAATGAATGATTTTGTTAACTGAGGCTGATAAGACACATCATTCAGACTAATATAAGATAATAGATAAAGTTCTAGAATAAGCGTATTTTGGTTAGAGATGGAATTCGGAACACATGTTTCGTCTTATTCAGAGACTCATCAGATAGATGCATTCTAGCTGGCAATTGCCAACTATGATTGATCAAAATTCATTAGTAAATATTAACGACTGGATAATCCCAACATTTTTAAATAATAAAAATATTTATTTACTAAAATATCAAAGCTTACTACATCAACTAATCTTTCTATCAAGGCTTGTATAAAATAAAGTTATTTATATGTATGTAATATAACAGATTTTATTCACCTGTTTGATATATTTCAAAATTAATCTATAAAATAACATCTAAGCTGACTTAGGTACTATGGTGTGCGTTACTGATGTTAACAGATATAAGTAGCATATATCACCGGTCGTAAATGGAATGCTTAACAACAGAAAGTTGAGAAAATCGGAGAGAAGAGAACAAGAACAGAGAGTGATTGGTATGGAAACGGAGGAACAACAAAGTCTGAGACAATTGATAGATATTTTGCAAATGAAGTATTACTATATGGTTTTCAAATTTTACCAAGATATTCTATAATGTTGCATTAAAATACATTCAATTGTCTCCATGGTTATGTAGTGTTAGTCATTAGTTTTAGCCCATAATATATCTTATTCTAGTTTTCGGACATTCCATTCTATTCATTCTACTTGAGTCATATTTTGACCTTGTCAATTATTCGCTTATCAGTCTTGACTGTTTTTATATGAGCGTATATGTGTGTGCCCTTCTTATTCCATTAATCACATGTCTGTAGCTTTATTTTGTCTGACTATAAATATTGAGTAACGCTCGACTAAAATGGAGTTGGCTTCCCAGCCATCTTCCATGCGTGTCATCATTTTGCTTTGCTATGTTTCATTCGCTTCATGTACGAAATATATGTATTCTCAAGTCAATTCTCGTTATTCGACTTACTTAATTCCGTTATTGGATAACGCGATTTAAGTCGACGATGATATACGAGAATAGGCGATAACAAACATTTATACGATCTTGGAGTCAGATCCACGGGCCACTAAAGATATTCTCGTTCACTACAGTACTATATTTCAAAAGTATCATTACTATTATTATTGTTATCACTACCAGTATTGTTATTTATTGAGAATTATTTTACTATAACTATGACCCAGATTATAATTAATAATCATAAACATGAGAAATTGCTTGCAATAAAAACATTGAAGATGTCAATCTCTAAATCCAATTCAATAGAAAGAAACTAAACGAAAGTTTATATTCAGGAAGTCTCCTTTCGAAGTCTATATTAATAGATCTCCCTTGTAATATTTGTATTTTTGAGTAGTAGGAACTAAGAGAGAAGAAATTTGTTGTATTCTAGATTAAAGTGTCACATTAGACTAATCACTATCCTGTAACCATATAAGGGAAGAATAGTCAACGGTACAATATATAAGTCAACTTATTTACTAGATTGTTTTGTGAAAAACTTCTTTGTGCAAGTTATCAGTTTGCCACTATTGTAGATCATTGAATAAGAATAGAAAATCTATTCACTACTCCTTAGTTTTAATTGGTTCGTTAATTTATATTAGGTTTGTGACAGACTTTGCATTCCAAGTGAAATGATGTTTTCTGAATTATGTACAGCATGGAATATATTCCCATATTTATTATTTATTTTTGAATTAATGTATACATTTATACATATTAAATAAAATATGAACAAAATAACCACTTCCTGTTTATAGTATAATGTATGTGTATATGTAATGTAAATTTTACGTTACATTCATTAAAAACTTTCCTGACGACATAATGTTAAATGGTTATAAAAGCCGTAAATTCTATCGTGTATGTGTTCACAAATTAATATTGATAAAATCAGAATAATTTGATTGTTTTCTGAACTACCTCTTTTTTTTGGCATGACTATTCATCAATGTAGTTAGTCAGTCAGTAACAACGTGGAACTCCGTACGTATGTACATCAGTTCGAGTTGCCATACCACATTAGCACAGAGATGCAGTTGTCGATTCAAATCCCGTAGTGATAGTGGCGGTGAGAGTATAAGCAGTAATAGGAAAGATTAGGGTTTGAAGATGTTATTTAAAGAGTATAACTCAGTGAAATAAATTTGGAAAGAGAAAAAAAGAGACAATGAGGATTCAGAAGATTAGAATTTGGGAGAACACAATGTGTGGATGCACTTATGCCATTGCAAACGATTTTGAGCCATGTCATTCAGGGTCTCTAACCATCGGTTCCTGTCATCTCGCGGTCTCTAACCAGGTAGTCTACAAGTACCAACATGACTCAGTCCACTTGTCAGTGACTTCATAGATTTGTGCCATGTTCGGGTCTGGCCGCCCTAGCTTTCCTCGAAATTACTTCTACACCAGAAAACATCGCACATCGGGGCAGTCGATGGTTGGGTATACGTAACACTTGTCCCAGCCATCTCAACTGATGAAGTTTCACTAATTCATCAATTGATTTGCCATTCTTACCTAGTAATCTAATGTAGTTAGACTTGTATCGATCTCAGAGATAAAGTGAAATAGATTGGGTGGATTATATTCAGTGATTTACTGGTAATGAGAAATCCGATAAAGTAACAAGACACAAGATATGTGATTCAATCCTATAATACATTGATTATTTTTAAAGGTTAAATAAATTATTTGTCTCAGTTGAGGTATTATTAATAAGATTCGATATGATAGTAATTGAACATTGGCTTACACTCATAAGGTAGACGTCAAAACTGTACTTTTCTACTCATTGGTACTTTATAATTCTATAATAACTCTTATTAATAATCTCAATGGTTTTAATAATGTAATATCGTTTGTTGACATAAGTTGTAAAAAAAGAAAAAAAAACTTATTCGTATCGTGGGTGTATGAGTGAACCTCCACTCAACGTCTTTTAAGGACATCAAAATAATATGTTAAACAGAAAAATCAAATCGGTCACAAATAAAATTATTATCATTGGTGAATAAGTTTGAGGTTCTTTGTAACATTTTCAATATTCTGCTAGTGAATTGTACTCGAGACTGTTGAAAAGTAACAACAGTTGAATTAGGCTGCCGACCAGCATTCTCCAACTCACTCTGTCCTGGGCCTTCTTTTCTAGTTCCATCCAATTCTTGTTCATTTTTCTCATGTCTATTTCCATTTCTCGGCGTAATGTGTTCTTTGGTCTTCCTCTTTTCCTCTGGCCTTCAGGATTCCATGTGGGGGCTTGTCTTGTGACGCAGTTTGGTGCTTTCCTCAATGTGTGTCCTATCCACTTCCAGCACTTCTTCCTGATTTCTTCCTCCGCTGGGATCTGGTTCGTTCTTTCCCACAGTTGACTGTTGCTAATAGTGTCCGGCCAATGGATCTGAAGTATTTTGCGTAGACAACTGTTAATAAACACCTGAATCTTCTGGATGATGGCTTTCGTAGTTCTCCAGGTTTCCACCCCATACAGTAGAACTGTCTTGACATTTGTATTGAAAATCCTGACCTTGGTGTTGGTTGACAGTTGCTTTGAGTTCAGATGTTCTTCACTTGTAAATATGCTGCTCTTGCTTTGCCGATCCGCGCTTTCACATCTCCATCATATTCACCGTGTTCACCAATAATGCTGCCTAAATATGCAAAGCTTTTTGCATCTCCGTCAATTGTGATTGGATTGGTGCATGCTGTGTTGTATTGTAGAATCTTGCTTTTCCCTTCGTGTATATTGAGACCTACTGCTGCTGAGGCTGCTGCTACAATGGTCGTCTTCTCCTGCATTTGTTGTTGCGATTGCGATAGGAGGGCCAGATCGTCTGCGAAGTCTAGATCGTCCAACCGCATCCTAGATGTCTACTGTATCCCGTGCTTCCCTTCAGATGTTGACGTTTTCATGATCCAGTTGATCAACATTTGAATTGGCGAGACTATAATCTATGGACGAACCAATCAGATTTACGATAACAGGTTTTGGATTTCGGCACGAAACTCATTCACATATTTGGTTAAACAGAGTCTTGACATTATAGCTGATGTCAGTTCGTGATGAAAATCCAAAATCTAATTTCTAACCGTGACCATCAACTGTAAATTGTAGTCCTCATTCTTCAAACTGCTTTAAATCCTTCATTTAGCATTAGTAAGTAAGTGGACACTCGCAAGGTCAGTTTACAGTCGCTCAAAGGTCGTCCATAAATCAGTCTCACCGTTGAATTAATTTCAAAATTTTATTTGGTGTGAAACTATTTACAGCATCAAAAGATTAATTTTTTATCTAGTCAGAATATTATTCTATTAAGGATATTAATCGCATCATTGAGGTTAACAAAATTGTGCGTAAATATTCAAGAGATACATTATATACATTAATTATCATTGTACAATAATCAGTGTTATGCTGATTATTTCTTAGTATCGATCGAATTTTGTTGACTAACCTACAATATGATAATTCATTGTGATCGATGACGGTGTGCCGTTCTCCAGACGTTATTTTAGAAGCTATCTTTTGTAAACCATACCTCTTTTATTCAGATTATGGGTCAATTAAGTGTATTAAAACTTTTTAATGATGTTCCAATGATTTTATGGTTGAATAGCCGTGCATTCTATGAAGTCTTATTAAGATATACATTCTACTTACTTACTTAATTACGCTTGTTACTCCTCGTGGAGGAGCATAGGCCGCTCATCAGCACTCTCCATCCAACCCTGTCCTGGGCAATCCTTTCCAGCTCTTTCTAGTTGTTATTCATACTTTTCATAACTAGTTCCAATTCCTGACACAGTTTGTTCTTCGGCCTTCTTCTTTTCCTTTTCCCTTCAAGTTTTCAGGTTAGGGCTTGCCTCGTGATCCAGTTTGATGATTTGCGCAGTGTATGTTCTTTCCATTAGCATCGTCTTTTCCTAAGTCCCTCTTCATCTGGAAACTGGTTTGTTCTCTACAATAGTAGGCTGCTGCTGATGGTAACCGGACAATGGATGTTGAGTATCTTTCGCAGACAACAATTTACAATTACTTGTACCTTCTTGATGATGGTTGTTGTAGTTCTCCAAGTTTCATCTCCGTACAGTAGAACTGACTTGACGTTCGTATTGAAGATTGTGACTTTGATATTGGTTGAAAGTTGTTTTGAGTTCCATATGTTCTTTAACTGTAGGAGTGCTGCTCTTGCTTTGCTAATCCTCACCTTTACGTCTTCATCTAATCCTCCTTATTCATCGACGATGCTTCGCAGGTACGTGAAGGATTCACGTCTTCCAGAGTTTCTCCAGCAAGTGTGACTGGGTTGATGTTCTCCGTGCTGTATTTGTGGATTTTGCTTTTTCCCTTGTGTGTGTTGAGGCCTACTGATGCAGAGGATGTTGCTACACTAGTTGTCTTCTTTTGCATTTGTTCGTGCGTATCGAATAGAAGGGATATGTTATCTGAGAAATCCAAATTGTCCAGATGCATCCAACCTGTCCATTGTATTCCGTGCTTCATCTCAGATGTGGAGGTCTTCATAACCCAGAAGAAAGAGAAAGGAGGAAAGTAAATAGCCTTGTCTGACTTTGATCCTCACTTGGAATGCATCTGTCAGTTGTCCTCCATGCACTACTTTGCACTGTAGTCCGTCCTATCAGTTTCGGATAATGTTAACAATCTTCTCAGAAACTCCTCTGTAGTTATGCCTCTTTAGTTACCACATTTTCTCAAATCTCCTTTCTTTGGTATCTTGACGAGGTGTCCTTTTTTCCAGTCCTTCGGCACTTGCTCCTCCTCCCAAATCTTCAACCAGTTAAACGAATCAGAAAGCTGATGATGGCAAGGAAACTTTGATTGACCACTGAAATAATAAACATATAAATCATTGGTGTGATATAGGTTTGTCTTTCTGACTCGAACAAGGACATGTAGGCTGAGATCTCGATTAGGAGTATAATTGGCTTCTCTCAATATCGTATGTCGTATATAATCTCTCATGTGCTATTTGATGGTTATGGAAATTCATGAACTTTGGTTTTGTGTTATTTTATACTTATTGTGTAAGATGTATTTGTGTAATTAACGAAGACACAGGTGGAGACAACTAATTTATTTAGGTGTAGAAAACGATTACAGAGTTACTTAATAAAATGTCAAAATCATATGTCTAATCCTTCATTTGCAAAATGTCCATTAATTGTCTTAGACTTTATTGTTTCTTTATTTCCACACCAATTACTCTCTGTTCCCGTTCTCTTCTATTCGATCTTCTCAACCTTCTGTTGTCAGCTATTCCATTTATGATTGACGTTATATACTATTTATGTCGACGTAAGCAGCACATATCACACCTGCAATCTTGAAGCAAAGAATATTTTCAGAAAAATTTTAAGTCATGTCATTATCTCAAATATTACAGGTAAATAACGACCATTTCCAGGCTGAAATAAAGCACTTTCGACATACTATTTTTTAACCCTCTACGCATATAATTTCTGACGTTTTATTGTCTTTATTTCCACTGCTTCCCTCCTAGAGTGGTTGTGAAAATTCCTTAGGTTCAATCCTTTTTTTGTTTCTCTATGAAATTATATATTTGTGGGCTACCGAATGTGCTTAATGTCAGTTAGTCATAAGCTAGAGGGATTTTAATAAAAACGAATATATATGATTATTTGTATTGAAGATTGTTGGGACTACTGGATTTTGTGGTTTATACCGTGGGCTAAACTTAGCTAGAGAACTATTTTAAGAACTGAAGGATTGGACAGTTTTTTGCATTCTGATACACCTCGATAGAAAGTATCCACGACCTCACAAGCATTCGAATGGATTGCAGAGGATCATGTTTCAGAAATGCTCCAAATTGACTAAAGCTAGAAAATTAAATACCAACCTAGTGGTCTGAAATTTTAGCTACTTCTGAGTGATTTTAAGGTGGGATCGTGGATGAACAATGATGATGATTCACATACTAGGACAAAGTACCTGTCTAATGCTTCTTGGATTTTGTTGCGTGCTGAATTTTTGTCGGTAAGTAGAAATTACATATAATCATTTCATTTTATTCCTTAAATGAACGTTTTTATTTCCAAATCCTGTGTTTCTGAAAATAACCACATTTCGACCATGTTTCACCAATCTTGTTAGTTCAATCGGTTCATCTGATGTTATCGATTTAAAAAATGAAATGAAATATACATTGGGGAATTTTTATTTACATTATATTGAGTAAAATCTGTAAACTTTGGCTTGAAAATTAATGGGGACAATCATGATCAAAATCACTTCATTCATCAACACATGTTTAATGTTAATAATTTACATTACAGTATACTCGGTATTTCGACATATTCTCATTTCATAGCTATTTAAACTGTGAATACAGAAAAAAACTATCCGTAACAATTTTCTAGACAGTAATTAGCTACCATTTACATTTATTAGTAAATGAACATGATCAGCTTTGATTTTATTACATCTCTCTTCAATGCATAATATACTTGATTTATGAATTCGATATATTACACTTCTCTTGTTTTGCCAAAAAAGTACTGAGGGAAAAAAACCTGATATCCATTATATTTGATATTTTCGAAGTTTCAAGTGATTAAATTTACGGTAGATTGTAAACAATTTATTGAAGCGAATAAGTACACGTGGTTACCAAACATTTCTAGTCAGAAAACTGAAACATTTATATCAGTGAATAAAACGTATTGCTCAGAAGTTAAAAGTGAAACCACCTTGCCTTATAGTTGTACATAAAATATCATCATATCCTACGCTGGTAATGTGATTGGATATTTTTGGGGTGATTTAATTATAATCAGTCTAGCGTTATAATGGTTGTTGAATTTCGAATTACGATCGAATTAAGACAATCCATGAAAAAACTTGAAGCAATAGAGAACCATATCATCCTAGTATGAGACTCAGAAATGCACATTCAAGACTCCACACACAAAAATCAAACTTATGATTTTCTCTCCCGTTCTTGAATATTTAACCTCTAAATCCTCATCATTCAATGGTTTAGAAATTAGGCATTCAAAACCAGATCATAAATCTCAGGTTTGATTCTCATATTTAAAGTGATAGCTGCTTATTGCTGAAGAGTTTTATCACAAAACAAAATGGTCATCTAATGTTTTTTAGTTTTATATGATTGTTTAACTTCGATGAGTCTTTGATTTCACTGAACTTCATGATCATTTCAAGTGAAAAGAATATTTTCCTACAATTTTATAATAAGCATTTATCAGAAGGGGTTTGTGGAAATTTTAGAAATTTCACAGGTTGGAATCATGAGTCGATTGAAGCTAGACCACTAGGGAAAACCTGGAAGCACTAGAAGGCCGTTTCGCCCTAGTATGGGACTTCTCAGCAGTGCGCATCCACGGTCCAGCACCCTGCGAGATTCGAACCCAGAACCTATCAGTCTCGCGTCAAGCACTTAACCAACTAGACCACTGAGCCGGCATCCAATGGTGTTAATGTCTAACTTCAACCAACCCACGAATGGATGCGCACTGCTGAGGAGTCCCATACTAGAACGAAACGGCCGTCCAGTGCTTCCAGGTTTTTCATGGTGGTCTAGCTTCAATTGACTCATGATTTCAATCCGTTAAATTAACATTTACATAATCTTTTTTGATTCATTCATTTGACTTAAATATATTTTTTTGTGTTTTAAAAAATGAGATTTATTCATTTTACATATAAAATCATTATTATATCATATCTTGGTTATAATTTAGAAAAACAAAGTTGGCCAATCACATCTCATGAATTTATCAACCAATCATGAATGAAGAAATTGTTACGGTAACAATTCAATATCATTACCTGTCAAAATGTTTGAAATAAACTTCTCTTTCTTTTGTTTTTTCTTCTTCTAAACACAATTCATTCATTCATTAAATCAATTGAAAATATAGAAAAAAATAAATATTTATTTTTCTTAAATCAACAAATAATATAATCAATAATGACAAGTGAAAATAATCAATTGTGTAAACCAAATTCATTAATAAATATTGATTATTCACATGATCATTTATCACAAAAATCAATATCGGACAATGAAACTATTTCATTGGATTATAATAATACCTATGATAATAAAACTTTATCATCATCTCAAATGAATCAAATACATGAAAATATATTAGATCCATGTCAATTATCATCGAAACCATTCCTTAATATTCATTCAAATGATGATATATCATTATCTAAATTAGATAAAATGACTAAATCATCTATTACAAAATTAAATAAATTCTATGATCATACACAAAATGAATCACAAAAATCCTCATTAAATAATAATGCATCACGTCATTGGAAAAAATTACAATGTACAATGAAAGTTGTACTAAGTTCAATGGATCATGTAAAATTTAAACGTAAATTATATAATAATAATGATACATCTAGAAGAGATTCATTTATGTATCGTTTCTCTACACAAAGACGTGGAACATATAGTAATGATGAATATTATTCTGATACAAATTATGATCATTCATTTATAGATCAATTATATTCACAACAAAAATTAGATCATTATCATTGTATTCCAGAAATTGATAATAATGATAATGATAATAATGTTAATAATGAAAGAAAATCATCATGTCATCAAGTTGATTCAAATGAACAAATAACTAACAATAAGGATAATAATAATAATAATAATTCAGAAAGCTTGACAACAACAATTATTCCAGAAAAAGAATTATTATTGGAAAATCAATTAAATTCAATACCAAAAGAGGAAATGTTCTACTTAGATACACCAACTACAACAAACAATAATAATACCAATACTACTACTACTAATAATAATAATAATAACAATACCAATGATTATTCCTTTAAAAAGAAATTAAGTAATGAAATAAATAAAAGTGATAAATATTTTGAATTGGATAAAGAATCAGGAAAAAATAAAAAAATTTTAAAAAATTATAAAAACTCCCATTTATTCATTGTATTTTATCCAAATAGTACTGGTTATATAATATGGTTAACAATTGTATCATTAGCATTATTATATAATTTATGGACTCCAATAGCACGTCAAGCATTTGATGAATTACAATCAAAATATCAAATCATTTGGTTATCATTTGATATTTTAGCTGATATAACTTATTTAATTGATATATTTGTACAATGTAATACAAGTTATTTAAAATGTGGTCTTAAGGTAAAAGATCATCAAAAATTAATTATGCGTTATATGAAATCATATAAATTTCTATTAGATATATTATCATTATTTCCATTAGATTTAATACAATTTAAAATTGGGATACAACCAATGTTACGTTTTCCAAGATTTTTCAAATGGTATCGTTGTCATGAATGGAAAATACGTGTGGAAAATAGAACTATATTTCCTAATTTATGGAGAGTATTAAATTTAATTCATATATTATTCTTAGGTTGTCATTGGTTTGCTGCATTTTATTATTTAATATCAAAATATGAAGGATTTAAAAATCCATGGGGTTATCAACCATATACTGATGCAGAACAAGTAACAATGTCAAGAAGATATTTAAAATCATTTTATTGGGCTACATTAACTTTAACAACAATTGGGGATTTAAGCTCACCTTCTAGTAGTATAGAGTAAGTAAAATTAAAAAACTTTTTGTAAAATTTATACTATTGTTGTTTTAATCAATATACAATGAAGGGAAAATTAGGTAAATATAAGATCATATTGAACATTACAAAGTTTCATTTTATTGACATCATTTTTGTTTCTTTTATCAACGGTGATTGGATGATCAGTTTTACTAGAGTGTAATATTCATTTGAAACATTTTTTATTTCATAAATAAAAATCAGTTTGGATAAACACCACGTTCTCAAGTCATCTAAGTGTATCGTAATTAGTAATTACAGTTGTGTTTTCATCTATTTAGTCAGCTAATTATAGATATTTTGGAATAATAATTATCATTATAGAACTAATTAAAAGTATGACGTTTGCTATACTGTAATTTTTCTTCCATCATATCTTAAATGTTCCACACTTGACAAGTTTCATAGCATGATGGAGTGGTAGTTTTTTCTTAGGCAACTTTACATTGTTCATATAAGCCAGCACAAATGATAGAGAATGAAACATCTTCTCTATCATAAAATATGACTGTATAAATAATAGGTCCCCCTTCATTTTGGTTAGTTGCCAGGTGCAAGGTCAATGGAGTTTATCTCCACTTCTAAAAATCAAATTTCAGTTTTAAAATGTAGGGAAATGTTTCGATTGTGAATATGACAATACTGAGTAAAGGATCAATAAATGAGCAATTTATTATTAATTTACTTGCAGTTAGTACTATTTACTTGTTTTAAAAATCTAAAATAATAATTTTTTGGCAACATACTACTACTACTACTACTATTATCACTACAAACTATCAACATTGTAAATGATAACAGTTTGAGTGATGTGAAATCATTAACAAAATTTTTATAGTTTTATAATGAAATAAAACTCAACTGAATTGTGATTCATAAACGTGACTTCTTAAAAACATATTGATTGAGTTACTTTTTTAAAAAAAGGTATTTTAATATGTACCTTGTAATTTTACAGCGGTAAACATTTTATGGAATGAGGTTTATAAAAAAAAACATAGTAGTAATCAATAAAATGTGCAGTACTCGAGAAAGTATGGTGTAATATATGAAAATATTATACATATATAATATGTCATTATTAGTTAGATATTAATAATGTTTCTTGGGCAATGATTATTAATGATTTAACTCATTTCATTTGTTCATAGATTGTTTTACAATAAAGACTACGAAATATATATGATATAAGTGGTTACAAATCCTGTTTACTTTTGTTGTTAGCATAGGTAAATTCAATATTTTAGGTCAGTTGTTTTTTGTAAAGCTCCTGTATTGGATCTTAGAAAAGATTAATGAAAGTTGAAAATGTTTTAAGACATTGAATACTGGTCTAAGCTATACTAGTAGATACAAACTATTTGGTTGAAGTTTGTGCTGTAACCATAATTTGTTGTTAAAGCCTTTGGGTGACATGGTACATTGAAAGAAATGTGCTCACTCTTTGTCATTTTTCTGATCTTGAATTCCAGTATTATTTCATACATAACGTCTATTTTGTGTTGTTGTAGTGTATCTTCAGCGTTCAATGTTTCCTAATGTCACTTTCGATAACTTTTGTAACATACTAGTTGTATTATAGAGATATGGCAAGTTTGGTTAAAAATACTTTTATGACAGGTTCAATGTTTATTATGACTAGATAAATGAGATAAATTCAGGGGCAATCAACGGAAAAATAAGACTAGTAGGAATTTTTCTACTTGAAGTTCTACTCGAATTTATTTGAAATCACCAACAAAATGTGAATAGAGTTGAATGATGAGGTTGAAACTTAGGTCTATGATAGGATAAATGGAATGTGTTTTGTCCTATCTGGGACTCCTTAATTACATGTTCCATCATAACAAAGTAGACTTTCACTCCAGGACTCTAACCCGAAACAGTTCTCCTTAAGCGCCATCACGTTATTCACTTAGTTACCGTGTTAAACTAGCTGCCTACTTTTATGACAAGTGCATGAAAAGCAAACTGACGGGTTCAAAATTAGACAAAACGCACATTTTGCATCCCATTTCAAGCTACATTCCATCTATTGTGTATTAAATTACTTCACTATATCGAAGCAGTTCACATGTGATGCCTATAATCCAACCAAGACTCATCAAATTTCAGTCCAAAAATATCAGCAACGGAACAATCCAATGCATTTCAAATTGATTTAGATCTATGATATTTTTCAGTGATTTTACATAAGTACTATTTTCCAATCATAGAATACTCGAGACAAGCCACTTTTAAAGTTATTGATATTTCATAGATTACCTTCCATAAACTATAGGATATTATTTCTAAGTGTTTGTATTTTTCCATTATTGATATTAAGGATTAAGTGTTCATTTCCTATTAACATATAGTCAGCCTGAGCAATTTACTGTGATATTATCATTTAGTCACATTCTTTCAAAAAGTTGGATCGTAGCTAACAACGGAACTCAGGACGTTGAATTAGTCCTGTTTGGGACTTTTCGGATGAATATATCTTAATCCCAACGTTGAAGTTTATTTCGGAGCTTGGAATTAGTACATATCACTTTAGACACGAAACATTATTCACCAACTTACTGAGTTTCGATAGTCAATGTGACGAAAGTCCAAAGGTCACTTTCTTGGTGCTTCTACCTCTTTTTACATGCTGATCATATATTTTGTATTAGGTAGAAAATATTAACAGTAATTAATAAAATTAGACGTGAATTCTTATATTTGTTTCATTACTTCATAAGTAGTTAACAATTGACAACTTTCCATACACCTTTTATTAACTGCTATTCTCATTACTCGTTTTTTAACTAACCCTTCTATGAAGCTTCATGTCTGCCATAATCGGAAACCAGTGTCAGTAATTAATGTTTACAAAATTTTATCCAATTATTCTCTAAAAATCCACTTAAAACTACTCATTGAAGAGTTCACCTCTGGAAAACTTAGTCAGATCAGATGGCAAGATTTAGTAATGTATGGCAGAACGATACTTCTTCATAATATCTAGAGACCCGTTAACAACTCATGATAGTCTAAGAGATGTAGATATAACAATGATAACAAAGTAAAATAGATAATTTAGATGAGATTTCAGTCAATAATAATCTGTGAGATGTCCTAACGAGTTGAAATATAGCGATAGTTGAGGAGAAGTAGGAAATTTCAATCACTTTTTTGAGCTTTTAATAAATAAATAGATGTTGACCGTCAAACTCCACACAAAATAGAGATTGAAGAAGAGTCAACAAGATTGAAACAGTGATAAATAAATAAGTAAATAAATACTTGATGGAACCAGAGTTAAAGTCAATTATTAACGTACCTTTCATGTGAAAAGCAGAAAATTGATTCATCCTTAAACTAACGACTGAAGCGATGAGAGAAATATTTTGAGAAACAGTCTATCTTCTCTACAGATAGTCTCTAGAGTCTTTATAATGACCAGTAAGCTAAATGACAGATTAACATTTGAACTTTTAAGTATTTGTTAACTAAAGAAAAGCATGAATAACTTGATGGATAAAACAGTGGCAGACTTTGATGGACTTATTTAAATATCTTAAGAAATTATAGTTTTGTTATTTTAAAAAGACTGAGTCTAGGAAATAAACTTATCTCTTTTTGACTGTTCTCAGCTTTCCATTAACACAGTTGATAAGGAATGATAATGAGTTTCTTGTGATAATAATAGTTGCTAACAACTTATTTGTAAAAAAAAAACAGAAATGATCAAGAAGTATGGCATATTTACAGAATACTATTCATCTATATGATAAGGAGTGTCCATTTTTGTCAGAGCACTTATAAACAATAAATTTTATCATTTATATGCCTTGTGGTGGTCGGTATGCGATATAATCCTTAACTTCGTATACAGTTCGTCTTGATAACCGTTCTATATAACGTCCCAACGGTATATTAATCAGAAGGCAGGTACGAAGTGTTGATTACGTTTATTGCGAGACCACATACATATATCCAAATGTACAGATGCGTTAAACAAGCATAGAAGAGTTGTGCCGAAAGGCAAGCAAGCGAGCCAGAGCAAGAGCAGAGCGAGACGAGAGAGTGTGTGTGTTGAATATGAGTAACGTGGACATATATACCTAGTGAAATGAATGAGTAATCGAATCAAATAAGCAGTTAGTAGTAAGAATAGCAGAGCGAATAAATGAGTAGGCAGTAAGCAATATTCAAGTATACGTATTTCATACAAGCACAAAATAATAAGAGTACAATAAATTGTTATAGTGCGGATGATTTTGTCCGCTAAATGAGTTAGCAAAAAGGCTTAACTGAGTTAAATGAGAATAAACTCAATTGCACGTGAGTCACTATAGCTTCTTAGTAAGCATATTGTTATTTAAATTATTCAATTGGCTTTTACTGGTTCAAAGTTGAAACTATAATTGATTTATAATAGTAGAATATATTATCATTACTCTTAATATGGGTATATTCTACCATTCATGACAGTTTGCTAGAATATTGAGGTTTATTCTCAACATTAATCACATTTGAGATACAAGGTTAATTTTAGAATTAGAATGATTTGTAATTTTTCAGCTATCACATCACTATTAGTATCAGAAAGGTTTTTGTGTAGATTGTATTAATTTCAACAGTTGAGATCACGAGTCAATTGAGGATAAATCACTATGGAAAACTCGGAAGTGCTGGACTGACGTTTCGTCCTACTGTGGGATTCCTCAGCAGTGCGTATCTATGATCCCGCCTTGCGAGATTCGAACTAGGGACCTATCAGTTTCGCGCTTTAGCGCTTAACCATTAGAGCCGGCTTTCAATGGATTTAATGTTCACAACAGGATGAAACGGCCGTTTAGTGCTTCCAGGTTTTCCATGGTGGCCTAGCTTCAATTGACTTATTATCTTAACTATTGCAATTACATGAATAATAATTGATTTTTGTGTTGTTTTTCTAATTAATGCTTTAAAATAATCAACATGAGATGGAATATAATTATTGTTAATAATGGCTTTATTATGTTATTACATTTTGGTACAATATACAATTCTCAACATAAAGTATTTCAAACAATTAGTCCCTTTGATAAATTTCGATAATGAGAAGACGAAGTTTATCAGAATTATGTGATATATTTGCGCAATACATTTCGAACAATCTGATCACACATATACTTGTTAAGAACATTTATATATGAAAAATTAAAAGGTCAACTAGACAGGTTAAGGGTAAGTCATAACAATATTAAAGTACACAAAAACAAATGTGATTACCATTCTGGATAGTAAATCAGTACTATCAGGGTAGGTGTTAAGTGTAAGCACTAATTGTTTTTGAACACATAAAGGGGGTTACAAAGTATTTCAACAAATTTATTTCACAAAAATAAAAAAAAGAAAGGAAAAAAGAAGAAAAAAAAGCTCTGACTCGGTACGACTTTTCAAATTAGAGACATGTTTAAGTATACAGATTATTGACTACGTTAACTCTAACAACCTGTTCGTCATAGATTATATTTGCTAGGTAAGGTATTATAGAAATTTTATGACTTTGTTTGTGTGCATGAATTTTAATCTATTTACGTCTCGTTCTACATGAAGATATACAAGGAGAAAGATATGATTGTAGGGGATGGTTAGTATCTGATAAGATAACTGCTGATTAAAGTTTGCAAGACTTGAAATGTCTATCCACAATCATATTAACAATGAATTTGAAAAATTCACCATACATTTTGTTGACTGACTTCAGTATTGTTATAATCACCAGTAATCAACTCTGTATAGATAGCATGAGTGATTATATTCATTAAAACATTGATTAAATTTATAATTGAATTTATTTTAAGGATATAAAATAAATTTTAAATTTAATACAAAGAAAGAAATAAACAAAAGTAAACAAATAAATAAACCATATTGGTTAATTAAAACAAATAAAAAATTTATTATTTTCTATGTCAATAGTTGAAATCATGAATCAATTGAAGCTAGAGCACTACGGAAAAGCTGAAAGCATTAGACGACTTCTAGGTTTTCCATGATGGTCTAGTTTCAATTGATTCATGATTTCAACTACTGAAATTATTAAAATCTCCACAAAACCCCTTTTGATATTTTCTATGTATTTGTTTGATTGGATTAATCAATAACAAGAAGATATTTCTAATGGAATTCGAGATATTTGTAAGATATACGATGGTAATTCACAATTACTGAATACATAAGTTATGTAGAAATGATAAGGTAATGATTTGATGAACATATTATTCGAATTTCACTCTATTTCATATATTGATGAAATAATAGTTTATTGGTTTAGGCATTGAAATTCTAACTACCAGGTTGCAGATTCGAGTTTAAGTCTAACTAGTTCATTTTGAGCAGTCATATGGTATTGTGGTTTAAGTTACTTATATCAATATAGGTATTATAGAATAGTAGTCAGGCATAGAATGTATGTCGGCAGAAGATCGATTAGGAGAGAACGGAAACGGAACGCAATGGGTATGAAAAGTTATGAACAATGAAATCTGAGACAATGAATTGATATTTACAAAGAAACAGTGAAGTTTGAGACGATGGATTGATATTTTGCAAGTTAACGATTTACTATATGGTCCTCAGATTTTATTGAGATGCCCTGTAATTTCGTGTCAAATATATTCGATTGTCCCCACTTGTGTTCTTGTTAACTACAGTATCACTAGCTCTCCCATATAGTGTGTAAATGAATGTCACATATTTGAATGTTCACTCGATGAGTTGCATTCTAAATTGTAAATTGACTGAAGTTGAAAATAAAAATGCTGGGTTAATGAGTCAATGAGATTTAGGGGTTTTATAACATCAACTTTATGTTTAGAGATAATGAGTGAGTTAAGCTAAAGTATGAAACAATTATAGAGTTATTCTAAATCTCTAATAATTTCCTAGTTATTATTAGGTGATAAAAAATTCAATTTGAAATGGATGCACACTGCTGAGGAGTTCCATACTAGGACGAAACGGCCATCCAGTGCTTCCAGGTTCTTCATGGTGGTCTAGTTTCAATTGACTCATGATTTCAATCAAAAACTTAATAATCTCCACAACCCCTAAACTGACAATTTGAAATTGTTCAGTTACATCATAATCATCTGATGCAGTTATTGAGTAAATGCCTAACCGTTGACATAACTGAGTTGAATCTGCCATGAACTCTTACCAGTATACCATATCGTAACTAGTCGCTAATGAACTATTTACTTAAACAGTAGTGAAAAAATTTCACTTTCAAGATAATTTAATACGTACTGATTTCTATATTTACCCAGACTTTGTTAGTTTACTCTTGTGTTTTTATGTACATCAACTAAGATAACATTAGTGCAAAGACTGATTCATATACATGCATATTATGACTGAAATTCTCGCCACGTTTAGTGTTTTTAACTATGTTTACACCTATATTTTACTACTTAAATCAATAATACACTTTTCTCAGCATGAGGTTACGGAAATTGTTGAGTTCATATTGAAATCATGAATGGATCAATGTTAGACCACCATTGAAAACCTGGAAGCACTGGATGGACGTTTAGTCCTAGTATGAAACTCCCCGACAATGCGCATCCACGCACCCGAACGTGGGACTTGAACCCAGGACTTTCGGTCTCACGCGCGAACGCTTAACCTCGTACTAGATTGAAACGGCCGTTCAGTGCTTTCAAATTTTCAATGGTGGTCTAACATCGATTCATTCATGATATCAATCTAAATACATTTTTAATTACTCTACTAATTAAACACTTAGTATCAATACAAAACTGCTCATTTGTGAACGCGCAGTTCAAACATGTCTGGAGTAAAATAATTATCATCAGTTTATATTGGATAGTCATCGAACTTTAGAGGGAATTATTTGAAATTAGAATTGTACTACAAGACATCTGCTCAATGACTCTAATAGTCAAGCGACCGCTATGAGACCAAAAATCTCTGAATTCAATACTTCAGGAATTAATGTGAACATACTGTTCAGAAACCTAATACTAAGACGAAACAACTGTCCAGTACTCCTTAGTTCTCAGCAGTGTCGTAAATGAGATGAATTTTTCGTCTACGAATCAGATCATTTTTCATAAACCTGTCAATTATTCTAAACGTATTGTGCTAAATTTACCTTTCTCAAAAGTTTTATTCATTATTTTAATGAGTATTACTAGTTCAGTTAACATTAGACTAACAGTTCTTCATTTCTTTTTTGTTCTCTTATTCTTAGTTATATAGACTGCGTCATTGTTATCATTGCCGCAAAAACTATTTTGATTATTATAATTTATTTTTATGAAATAAAACTGTTTAGTATGATGTAAAACTTGGTGGAATATGTTACTGAAAATCATATTCAAACATAAACAGACACATAGGTTATCTTTTATTTTGTGTCTCCAAGGCATTTTTTGTCAAAATGTTAGATCATATGTGTTCGTGAGTTTATTCATTCGTTTAAAATACATACATTAACAGCCAAGCATATTTTAATGATAAATTATGTATAAATTCTCAATAACATATATATTTTACAACTGATTTTCTGCTTTTCTAACTCCATATAAGGATACTTTAATATTTTGCTTTTCATGGTTAATCATGACGAACTGATCTTCATTGAAAAACCACTAGACGAGGAAGCAATTGAAATTCCTAGAGTAGGACTCCTCAACACTGCTCACCCGTGTTCCATCCGCTGGCAGTCAAACACGGGGTCTTATGTCTTGTACGAGAACACTTAATCTCTAGACAACTGAGCCAGAATCCAGTGGTATACATGTTTAACTTTGATCAGTTCTTGATATCACAAGTCTATCCTTCAATGTACACTATGGTTAGCTGCCTTTCGTGTAACATAGTTGAACTTCATGTTTTATGATTTCTCACTAGAACTCCAGAATCATCATACATAATTAGTCATTAGCTAGTAAATGCCTAATTACTCTATAGTTTATTTAGTTTTATTTAAAAATTATTGTGTTAAGTTACATCTACTCTTTTACCTATCATGAAAACATTGTCATCAGGTTACTTTTATTACTGAATACAGAGTGTTGGGAGAGATAGGGATTTAAATTTGTTTATAATAAATTAGTTTTGCTTTTAAAAAATATTTTTTCAAATAATAAACGTATGTGGTGTCATTCACAGACTGATCTCAGTAGGAGTATCATTAAATAGCTGTTTAGCTCTATTATGGGACTTCTCGCCAGTGCATACTCACAGCTCTTTTGTAAATCAAACCCATTACCTTGGCTGTATGCCAAATAAATTCAAGCCACAAGATGTGCAACCACTAATGTGGATTTCTTCAAGACCCACTACATAAAAACAATTCTATTTGTCCGGTTTTTCAGTTGGAGAAGATATTGGTAGTACAACTGTTGGCAATAATCAATGAAATGCCATGTTGACAAAACAAGATTTTAGTTACTTGTAAATAAATATTGACTACTTATGATAATGTCTTGTAAAGCAATGAAAACCTTTCGGTTTAATAATCAGAATGCAAATAACTTTTTAGCTTGGTCGGATACGTTCAGTAATGTGAAATTTCAAAGCTTTTGTTAGGATGATGAAGTCTCATTATTTCAATCAACAAAAAATATTCATGACGACATGAAAATAGATAAATTAATCTGACTATTTTTCAGGTATACAGTAGAAACTTGTTATAATTGACTGTACTTGAAACTGTAACTAAAACAGTATAGCTATTAATAGACTTAATATGATTTATTCTAATCAGGTTTGTCAGTTTTAGTCCATTTAAAATACATGAACTTTTCATACCATTTTAACTCTACATGTTTCAGTCAGTCAGTCAGCTACAACGTAGGACCAGGCACATGTATGCATCGGCCCAGGTTGCCATACCTCATTAGCACAGCAAGATGAACACTGGATTCATAGGAGTGGTTAGGTCAAAGGTGGTAATATATAGGAGAAAGATTGCAATAAGGATATAGTATAGGAAGAAAGAATTAGTTCGTAGAAAGAAAGATGTGAAGTGATCTTAATCTCTTAGTTTAAGAGAAGACAGAGAGTGTATACACCGACGCCATTGTGATCGATTCTGAGCCATGTCACCAAGGGTCTCCAACCATTGGTTACGAAAGTCACGCGGACCCCAACCAAGTAGTCTGCATCTACCAACATGGCTCAGACTAGAAGTTAGTGACTTCAGGCACTGATGCCACGTTTTGGTTTGGCCGCCCCTAACTTTCTTCCAACCATCCCCTACACCGGTTAGCATTGCACGTCGCGGTAATCGGTGTTCAGGCATACGTAATACGTGGCCCAACCATCTCAGTCGATGAAGATTCATAACCTCATCAACTGATTTACCATCATTCCCTAATACCCTGCGTCTAACCTCACTATTACTTACCCGGTGATCCCAGCAGATGCCAGCAATATTTCTAAGGCATCTGTGGTCAAATACTAGTAGCTTACGGGTGTCTTCTACTCTTAAGGGCCATGTTTCGCTGCCGTAAATTAAAACAGAACGGACAGCCGCGCAGTATACTCGTCCTTTTATTGATAGACGGATATCTCGCCTCCGCCAAAGGTGACGTAAGTTGGCAAAAGCCAAACGAGCTTTACGAATCCGTGCTGAGATTTCGTCAGACACCAACCCATTAGGGCTGATCAGACTTCCAAGATAAGTGAAGTTGTCAACACGTTCGACTACTTCACTCCCTATCCTTAGTTCAGGTGTTGACGCAGACCAGTCCTGAAGCAACAACTTGCATTTAGAGGGAGAGAAGCGCATCCCAAACATTCTGGCATTGTTGCTTAGTGCTACCAGAAGACTCTGCATTTTGTCAGCGTCTTCACCAAACAGGACTATGTCATCTGCATATTCTAAGTCGATAAGTGGACCTCCTGGAAGGAGATCAATACCCGAGAATTCAGTCGACGAGAGTGTTATTTCCATCAATAGGTCTATGATGAAGTTAAACAAAAATGGAGAAAGTGGGCAGCCTTGACGGACACCACTTGAGGTTGCAAAGGTAGATGACAGTTCGCCATAAGCCCTGACTCGACTAGTAGTGTTCGAGTAAAGAGCCTTCACAAGGTTTATGTACTTCTGAGGTACGCCTTTCAATGACAGACACTGCCACAGAGTCTCGCGGTCTACAGAGTCAAATGCTGCTTTTAAGTCAAGAAAGACCACCATCGTCGGACGCCGATAGGTATGCCTGTGTTCTAGAACCTGACGAATGGTGAATATGTGGTCGATGCAGCCACGACCAGGTCTAAAGCCAGCTTGGTTCTCTCGTGTTTGTAGTTCACGAGTCTTAGTTAGGCGTTTGATAATTATCGAGGCCAGTATTTTAGATACTATGTTTGTTAAACTAATCCCTCTGTGGTTGTCACAGGATGATTTTGACCCTTTCTTATATATTGGGACGATAAGTGATTGCGACCAGTCAGATGGGATAACGTCTAACTCCCAGATTTTAGCTAAAATATTAGTCAACCTAATCGCTAAAATTGGACCACCATCCTTAAAGACTTCTGGAGCCAGTCCATCTGGACCAGCTGCCCTTCCTCGTTTCAGATTAACTATAGCCTTCTCAACTTCAGCAAGAGTTGGGGGACCTACTTCAATGTTCCATTCACTTTGTCTGGGAATGGAGGGTAGTTGTAGAGTAGCTGAAGGCCAGCTGAACTGTTCTCTAAAATGTTCCGCCCATCGTTCTAAACGTCTGGACTGGGAGCAGATGAGAGTATCATCTTTTTCCGAAATAATCTCACTTACACTTGACTTATTAATTCCAGTTTCTTTTATTAGTCTGTAAAGCTGTCTTGTGTTCCCTATAGTCGCCGCCTTTTCCATCTCTTTTGCTTTCGTTACCCACCACTGCTCACGGTCGTTCCTTAGACTTTTTCTTAACCTAGATCTGATTTGTTTACGCTCTTCATCATGTTCAGAACCTGATGGGACGAGTTTGCGAGAATCCATCAGTGTGACAGACCTTGAAGAAATCCACTGGTTCCTTGTAACTCTGTGGTTTAAGTCACTAACAGATGTCACTGCTGTTTCCACAGCTGCTTGTATGTCCTTCCAAGCAACATCTGGGTCAGCCTCGTCTTCACAACTAACTAAGTGTGACCTCAGTTGTTCCTGGAACCTACTTTTGGTTTTCTCGTTACTCAACTCAGTTCTAATGGGTCTTTTTAATGTGGCTTTTTTGCGTCCATTGAGGCGCAAGCAGATGCGTGCCCGTATTAGGGCATGGTCGGAGTCCAAGCAGGTGCTCCAGAATGAGCGACAATCTTCTACCGACCCTCTCCAACGATGACTGATGGCAATATGGTCTATTTGAGTCCATCGTTGGTTTGGTGTAGGGGGTCGCCATGTTAGACGATGTCTCTCCTTATGCTTAAAATTTGTGTTTGCTAAAAATAAACGATTGTCTGAGCATAGCTGCAGCAGACGATCACCATTATCTGTTCGCTGTGTCGGAATACTAAAATATCCACCTAAATGCCTTTCTGTTTGGTTTAAACTGCCTATCTGAGCATTAAAATCACCTGCTACGAGTACTATGTCTGAGCGTTTAGCTTTCTGAAGAAGTTCGGATAGCTTTCTGTAAAATTCATCTTTCACTTCATCTGAGCTGCAGTCAGTGGGAGCGTAGGCAGAAACGACAAAAAGGCAACGACGTGTGTCCCTATCCTTCCGAGTTCTTACGTAGCCGTTCAGCCGAACAGCACATAGACGACTGTTGACGGGGATCCACTCTAGCAGTGCTTGTTCGGCCCTCATGCTTAGTGCTATGCCTACACCTGCCAGTCCACGAGAACTTGCCATCGGGTCACCAGATACACGAAGGGTGTATCTCGTTGGCTCTCCGTCTTGCCGAGGTGAGGTCAAGTGAATGACCACACTGGAATCCTGTATGCGTGTTTCGGAGACACAGCATACATCAATGGAAAGAGACTCTAGGGTTTTAGCCAAGGAAGCCTGCTGACCGATTTGACATAGGGTGCGTACGTTGAAGGCTCCAATGTGTAGTTTGGAGCGAGGTTTCAGTAGACCTGGGACAGTGTTTTGCGCACTAGAATCGTTGGCTATGGTGACACTTGAGGTGGAAGCCGAGAGAGGAAATACAGAGTTGAAAGTCGATGTAGGAGGAATAATAGGAATTGAAGAGGAGGTTGATTATGAATACAGTGGACTTGAGTGCTGTTAGAAGTATGAGGGCGGTTATCACTTCCCGGTTGCCCACACCGTGGAAGGGTTGTTCTGGAGGTACCTGAAAAGGAAATTGGATTAGAGGTGGTCTTAGTGAACTGAGAGCGTGACCGCAGTGCCCAAGGGACAACTGCTTGAGGTCGGTCACACACGACCTTGTTATGGGTAATTTTTGTGTTAGCTCCGTACTTATTGAGACCTTACCGCCGGAGACGGATATCCGTGGGATAAGGCGAGGTGTGCATTTTTAGGGTCGACCTTTTCTAACCCCACCCCTCCTTGTGGGAAGGCAGCATCGCTGTCATGCTGGTTGTCTGAAGGAAACACCTTACTGCTGTCACACCTCTGTACAGTCAGCAGTACGACTTCGCCTTCGGACCTTGGGTTTGTTGCTTTTAGTCTTACCGCTCTTCAACCGACCTGTCTGACATGGTAGGACCTTGAGGAACGGTTGTTCCAGCCAGTATAGCTCGGTTGCTTCATCACGATAGGCAAGCCCGACCACCACGTCAAGGTAGCAACAACGGTCGGGACTCTACATGTTTGATTATAAAGAGAGATATCTTCCGGAGGCTGTTACTCCTAGTGGGATTTAAAACTGAACGATTCAGTGATAAAGTCCAAGACATCATGACTGAACGATTTCGGCCCTGAATGGCATATCAGAGTATGATATTCATGCAAATTTTTCTTTTCTTAGCAATTAACGTTATATTGTCAAGTCTTAACACCTAATATGGCATTGAGCTATCTCCAGTCAATTAAACTAATGACTACGTTGAACTTAATTTATAAATTTGATAATCACTAAGGTCTAAATGAACCAAGCAATACAAATCCTACACTGATATTACTAAATTTATCACAAGCTTTAGATACAGTATAATATAATTAACACCTGTATAAAATTTTACAGACAAATGTGCTAGGTTAATTTCAGGTACATGACATTATAACATACTGATTAATTAAATTAATGCTTTCAAACAAAACCTGATTAAGGCATCAAAATCATTCTTATTGTTGTCAAGGCAAATAAAAAAAACATTCCTTACATTATAAAACAATTCATGGTGAATAATGTAAACGAATAAATGATTACGTAAAGTAATATTAGCATTCAACAGTAAATATTTTTGAGAAAAATAAGTAGTCTATTACAATCATAGTCATGAAAGACAAGAAAACTGATCTATAAAGAATAATGAGAATTAACTAAATTTTCATTGATTTAACTGCCTATCAACTTTATCATTTTGAATCATTTTTTTTATTAAGATCATGAACAGACGGATGGTAGACCACCATTAAAATCACAATTGATTGATCACTGGGTGGTGATCAGTGTCATGTGTGTCGAGTCCTTCTTAGTTCAGATCGAATGCTATCGGCCATCATGCAATGTGGCCACCGGTCCTGGTGACTGGACACTGCGTGCACGATTGTGAGATTAGATAGTGGTTGGAGGTAGTCAACAATGAACCCTGGACACTGGTTTCTTTCTACTTTGTACTCGTCAGCAAGCTGTACCTGCAATCTTGGGGGGCTGGTGCTCCATGATGGATTCGATTCCGTGTCACCCAGCTTCACGGTCAGAGACGTTACCACTGAGCTATCCGGGCCGCGACCAACCTGCTGTAGGAGTGAGATGTAATCACAATTAGTTGACCACTGGATGGTGACCAATGTCAGGGAGAACCAATTCCCTCAAGATTACAGGTACACCTTACTGACGAGTGCCAAGTAGCATGAAACCCGGGTTCAGGGTTTCCTGTCGACTACCTCCAACCACCATCTAATACGACCATTAAAAACGCGGAAGCACTGAACGTTCATTTTATTCTACTGTAATGAGGTAGATATCTGCCTCTACTCGACACGGATTAGCTCCGCTGGTCACGGATTCCCACTAGAACTCCGAGAATTCCCTCACGAAACTAATCACTAGTGAAAACATGGTAATTATCAGTATAGGGTCGTGGAGATTATGACGTTTTCGATTGAGGTCATGACCAGTACAATGGAAGATGGTCGCGCAATTTCGTGGATTGGTTGAGGTTAAACATTACTGTTGGATGCCGAACGGCTCAGTGGTCTAGAGGTTAAGCTTTCGAGCGCAAGATTGGAGGCCCTGGGTTCAAATCACGCGAGCGGGATCGTGGATGCGCACTGTTGAGGAGTCCGTTAATAGGACAAGGCGGCCGTCCAGTATTTCCAGGTTTTCAATGGTGGTCTAACATCAATCGGTTGACGATTGAATCAAAAACGTAATAATTTCCACAACCCTATACTGATAAATCATTTCCATTTTATCTTATAACACCGAAAGTCACAAATGGATTATGTCATCAGTTGTTAGTTTTTGTTAAGTTGTCCTTTGCTTTTGATTAGTCTTTAATTGTAACAAGCTATTACTATACATTTAATTGAAGTTAAGTAACAAATTATAATTGAAACGCAATTAGAAATAGTGATTATTACCTACCTATAATGACACCCGATTGATGTAACAGTGGCTACATAGCATAAAAAATCCAAATCCTACCACAGTCATTCCGGTTTGTATGAATTGTTTTTACGCAAAGGTAGCTTAAAGTCAAACATACGAACCTACATTACGTTTCTATGTTCTGTCGATCAAAGAAGCAACTTCGCGTTAGCATTCAATTTAAGTTAACCTATTTTAGCAATATGGAACGTAGGAAAGTAGATCAGATGACAACAAGAAATATCACAATTAATCATTTATTTCTAAAAACGCTGACCATTTATTTTCATGAAATAAGTTTCCGGCGTGGTGAGTCTGTGAGAATAGTCAGATTTCTTTTTTGGTTATCTGGGGCCCGTGAGATTGGACCGTAAGACAGGAGGGCGGTTGTATTGACCTAGTCTAAATATTTATTAAATCCTTAAATTATCTACTTAGTACAAATGAAATTTGGGTAACAAATAACAGACTAAAATTGAAACAACAGCCAAGAGTAACATTAAATGACTTCTAATCCATAATACAGTTTCTCACCCTCACTCGTCTAATGGCTAGAATAGAGAACAACTCATCAAGCAGATAAATTCTAACTATACAGTTAGAATTTATGAATCACACGAACAGTAACATCGAGAAAAGTCCTGACCATACATCAACAGAATTGAGAACTTACAATGTGAGCAAAACTAAGCCATTAGTGGAAGAGAACTGAATGGTAGGCCCATAATAATTAAACCATAATTCCAGAAAGATGAAACAATACAATTATTTCTGCGTCTAACACGAACTTACAAGTAGGAGAATACAAGAATATAATAGTTCAAGTATTTACTAATTATACAATAAAAATATAAACAATAATTTCAGATATGGTCGTTCCAAAGTTTAATTTCACTTGACGTTTATCCCGACATAGTACGTTGGTCAAGAATGTAAAGGATTCAAGTACAACAAATGGCGTCGATTCTCTAAGGATTGCAGAAATCGTTTACTGAAAAACACCAACTAACAAAAAATTTAAAGTCATAGATTCTCATTAATTAACGTTAACTACTTAACATCAGATCATACTCTCCATTAAAAGATTTTGTCCGTTTTAAAGATTAATACATCAATACAACTAGTAGTTTGGTTCCCTTTAGCTCACAAAACAAATCTCAACTAAAATCATTCATCTAAGCTACAAATCTTCCCCACCATTTCAAAAAGGCAATTTTTAGAATGTGTACAATTGACATATATATAATCATTATGAATGAACATTTTCCCATTTGTCTATAAATTTAATCTAATTAATTACTACGTTATCGGCTGTTTTTATATAATGTAACATAATGATCAAATATATGTTACTAACATTTGGTAATTCTTTATAATTAGAAAAGAAAAATGGTTTTGCCTCATTGTAAATGTATAATTTTAAACAAAAAGGATTGTTTGTGTCTTTGAATATGGATAATTAACAAATAAACTGGTTGGGAATGTTTATCATTATCTAAAATAATGAATGAAGATTTTCCGCTTTTCAGACGTTACTGAATCCATATCAAGAGCAAAAAATCGAGTTTAATAAAGACGATATTTATACTATTCAAGTAAACTATATGTTCTATATAGTATTTTCTTTTATGTTAATATCTAAATGTGACCGTATATATGTTTAATGATTCCCAGTTTAAACAGTTCTTCACTTAATGTATACTACATTCAGGTACATTAGTTAATTAGTAATGGGTACATTCAAAAATGTTTAAAATATTTATCATCATAGATTAATCTCATCTTGGATACAGTTGACAATCTGTGAATACTGGATATTTGTTTTTTTAGTATTACACTCCATAAAGATGTATACCCACAATTGATTAAGGGATCGGATCCGTGAACTCCAAGTCATGTGACAAATGCGTAATTGTCGGATTCACTGTGTTTATGTCCACTAGTACACATTGTTGACTTCAATCAATTTACAGTAGTGCACAACCATCATCTATTCTTAAATCAATTACAAATTCTTGTGAATACAATGCACATGAATTAGGACATTATATATCATACTAACGAAAGCCTTTAGTTCACTATCATCAGAGTCAGTCCATTCTTATTGAACATAATTTTCCCCTTTACATTCTTTATTGGATGACTATTATTTAACTGTGCATTTACTGATCCAACGCAATTGTGTCGGCTAGTAAATGTATCAATAAATTAATATTGTGATTATTTACTTCGGTAACCTAACTGATAACTAGACTAAAATCCAAATCCAGTCATGTTATATAGCTGAACAGGAATAAGATTTTAGTAATAAAAGAATAATTATTATTTCTATTAGTGAACTTATCTATTTTGTTGTGTAGTTAGTTATCTTGTCGTTGAAAGTTAACCCTATTAAACTATAATTAATTACTGAGTTTGTAAGTATGATTACCAAGGTTTAACTTGATAATTTCGAATAAATTGAGCATTAGGTAAATTGTTATAGATAAATTAATATACTTGTAATGTCCCAACGAGTAGAGAAATTAATTTTTCTGACGTTTCGTGACTCAGTGTAAGCCACTTCTTCAGAGATTTAGTTATTTATTCTCTGAAGAAGTGGCTTACACTGAGTCACGAAACGTCAGAAAATTTATAATTAATTGGCCATATGTAGGATACTTAAAGACTCATTTTAGTCTTCAGTACATACTATATTTATAAGATCGGGGTTGATTATAAAACGTTGAAGATTTAGAGCTCAGAATAATGATTTGTAAGAATTGCGTTCTTTGATCTTAAAGGTTGTATCTTGGGATGTCAGTTGCTCAATTCTATAATCAAATTTGTTACAAGAAGCCAACTGATTATCAGTTGAACTAAATGACTTAAATTGAAGAAGATAATTTTCCTAAGTTGATTTTACCACAGATTAATCTCATCTGGAGAATCGATGAAAACTAGCAATCAGTAGATATTTTTTTAAAAAGTCCTACTTTAAGAATTCATAATGATATGCACCCATGGATTTACTAGAAGGACATATTCAAAGATTTAGGTTTTTGGCAATCGGGTAAATACAGTTTTATAATACTAGATTATGTAATACGAATAGATGCACATAGAGGCGACCAGAAGCGGAACTTATCTTTTATGGATTCAGAAAATAAGTTCCTACTAGTGAAGGTTATTCGCAGTTAAGCCGCGTTAAACGTTCTTCTAATCTTTGTTGTTAGACGATTTTTGATTACGTCTGATGTTCGATCCCCTTTAAATTCCAGACTTATATAAAGGTTTTTCTTCGGGACGGAACAACCAGATTTATTGTCGTAAATACTTCCGTTCATACTCTTTTCTATAAACCTTTCTGGGTAACCATTTTTCGTCAAGGTTTTCTTGAGGAATACGAGTTGTACCAGTTCTAACAGTTCACCTGCTCTTGTGGAACAAGGAACATTAGCCGTAGCCAGAGGTCGCTTTCAACTCGGATACCGGAAAATATTCCAGCTTGGTTCTTTAAAGGAAAGCAGTTAGGAGTTCTGTACCTGAACACCTATGCGACTGTAACCATTCTACAGATTCACAATTCGATCTTAACGTTGTTTATATGATTCGTTTAGATCTACCCAGATTTCTTCGTATCCAACTCTTAAAAATAGCCGAAGCTCTTACCATCCAGAAGCTTAAACCAGAACTATGCGTACAAAAGAAGTACGTCTTATCGTTATCGTTACCTTGGCCTTAATTATTTTGATTATCCTAAATACAGTTTTATTTACCTAGTTACTTACTTACGTCTGTTACGCCTTATAGAGCATAGGCCGCCGACCAGCATTCTCCAACCCACTCTGTCCTAGGCAAATACAGTTTTGATGAATTATTATACTAAGATAATGTTCAATCATCTATCACTTATATAAATACTAATAGAATATTAAAAATAACATTTACACTGTACATAAAAAAATAGTTAATATACATGTAAATCACTTATATTCATGTATCCATTCAAATACACTAACAACTATTGAATGACATTAGTTGGCGTTTTTTCTCCTTCTTCTTCTTCTCCTCCTCCAAAAAATCACATGGAAACTAGTTTGATGACGTCATTTTTCACAATGGAATTTAAGAAAAAAATAAATAAAATTAAACGGTTAATACTTTTATACTTTTTTAATCAAATTTATTTAACATAATTCTTAATTAATAATCAATAATATTTTTCATCGATAGGATACCTTGTATTGTTTATTGATTTATTTTATATTAAAATGATCAAGACTATGAAATATCAATAGAATTGATTGATTAATTTGGTAATATTTATTGTCAATTTACAATAATGAATTGATTAATTTTCAATCAAAGACAATATGAAGTTTTTGTATGATTGTTTAATTAATTAATTTTAGACTGTTAGAAAGGCAATTTCTGATCTTAGTTATATTAATTAAGTTTTGATATTTTGTTAATGAATATTACAGAAGTGAAACAGGAATCTTTGATGAGACTGAATAGATCTTATCTGAAGTTCGAAATGTACTTACATAATTACGCCTGTTACTCGTCACGAAGGAGCATAGGCCGCTCACCAGCATTCGCCATCCAATCCTGTCACAAGCAATCCTTTCCAGCTCTTTCCAGTTGTTAATCACCCTTGTCATGTCTGCTTTAATTTCCCGACGTAATGTGTTCTTTGGCCTTCCTCTTTTCCACTTCCCTTCACGATTCCAAGTTAGGGCTTGTCTCGTGATGCAGTTTGATGATTTGCGTAATGTATGTCCTATCCAGCCTATTCAGGAGTTCCTCGAAGTATTCTACCCATCTGTTACACTGTTGTTGAATTTCAGTGATTGGCCTGCCTTCTTTGTCCTTGACCGGTCTCTCTAGTTTACTATATTTTCGTGCTAGTTTATTCGTTATATCGTAATGCTGTTTCATATCTTTTTCCATTGCAGCTTTTTTCGCCGTCGTTGCTAGTTCTTCCACGTAGTTCTACTTGTCGGCTCTAATGCTCTTCTTCACTTGCTTGTTTGCTTCTATGTGCTAAGCTTGTGCTTGGACTTTCTCTGCTCGTGTTCGGCTGTTGTTAATTGTCGCCTTCTCATTCTTCCTCTCTTTGATCCTGTCCAATGTTTCTATAGAGATCCATTCCTTATGATGGTGTTTCTTTGGGCCCAGAACCTCTTGACACGTTGAAGTTAATGCTTCTTTGATACTTTTCCAGTTGTCCTCCATAGTAGTTTCTTTTTCCTTCAGTAGATCCTGTAAGGCTTGGGACCTGTTGTTGATAGCTATCTTGAATTCGTTGATTTCGCATCTCGAAGGAAGGCTGTATTGAACCTTTGTAGTGCTGTTTGTCCATTTGTCCAGTTTTTCTTAAGCTTCAGTTTTAAATTGGCCACAAGCAGGTGGTGATTTTAATGTATGTCAGCTCCGCACCTGATTCTCACATCTTCCATTGTTCTTCGAAATTTTTTGTTGATGCAAATATGATCTATTTGGTTCTCTGTAGTGTGGTGCGGTGAGATCCATGTAGCTTTGTGTATACGTTTGTGTGGAAATATTGTGCCTCCTATGACCAATTTATTGAATGCACAGAGATTTGCAAATATTTCTCCATTTATGTTTCTCTCTCCCAGCCCATGTCGTCTCATGATATCTTCATATCTGATGTTGTCTATTCCGAATTTGGCATCAGAATGGTGAGGTCGTTTCTTGAGCACTTCTCTATGATTGATTGCAGCCTCTCATAAAATTGATCGTTAATGTCGTCGTTGCTATCATTGGTGGGTGCATAACATTGGATAATATTCATTAAGATCCCCTCCTTCTTTGTTTTGAATGATGCTTTGATGCTTCTGGATCCGTGAGATTCTCATCGTACAAGTGAATTTCGTGCTACTTTGGACAGCATAAGAGCGACTCCCTGAGTATGTGGAGCATTGTCCTCCTCGTGACCGGAGTATAGCAGCATCTCTCCCGTAGCTAGCCTTTTCTGTCCAGCTTGGGTCCAGTGGGTTTCGCTGATTCCCAGTACTGCTAAGTTGTATCTCCTCATTTCCATTGCTATTTGGCTGGTCTTCCCGGTCTCTCACATTGTCCGGACGTTCCATGTGCCCATAAAAATTGTTGCTGTTGTTGTTAGAAGGGGCATCGGCCTCTTGGCTTCCGAAGGAACTCGGCTTTCACCATGAAGCATCATAATTCTTCTAAATGAAGACCTTCTAACTCCCAGGGCAGAGTTTAAATGCTTTGAATTATTTTTTTGGTCAATGTTTTTTCAGCGAGTTAGTTTTCTACGGATGGGGTCGCTAACCTCATACTCAACCTTCCTGCTTTACCCGGGCTTGGGACCGGCAGTAACTCTGGAAGAGCTACAGGCGGAGTTATATAACTGAAAGAAGGAAATATATATTCATTTACCTTTGGATCGAATTACCTGTCTAAAAAATGACAAAAACTCATGAAATAGCTGATTTTATTCAAAGATAATTTGCATCGATGATTAAGTTTATACCTGTAATAAGTATTATTAGTTTTTTTCCGCTTGTTTTCTTTAAAATGGCCATTGAGTAATTAACAATATGTGTATAGAAATGTAATGGATTAGTGAATGATAGTTTATTTTATGATGGCTAAAATTGTTAGTTATTAAATAGCAAAGCTTATTAATTCTAAAGAACATCGAGAGCAACCGGTGTAAAGCGAACTACGAACGAAAAAAAGATATCTGTCATACCAAATGAATTGCGTTGAGATAATATAACTGGGTGTTCAGTATTGATTGTATATGAATACCTGAGCGGTAATTTGATCAACGTACTTACTAGTTAGATAAATCCTCTGGCAATTTCTTTCCGTTGGCAAAACACAAAATAATCATACTCGGAATGGCATTAGGACAATGTGGAGATGATTTAAATAATAAAGACAAGGTTAATGGAGTGCTTGAAAAATATATTATAGCCGGTATCTAAATACTGAAGTATTTCTAAAGTGCTTTCTTCATCTTATTTTCTTTTTCATAAAACTGATCAGAAGCTAAAGCATATTCAATAGGTTCTAAAATAAGATCGAAGGGTTTTAGATCTTTTATGTCAAAATAAGCGTAAACATTTAGAGCATACGTTTTCAATCGTAATTCATTCCCTTTGTAAAATCATTCCATTTCAAGTATAATCCACATACTTTTATTCATCAATTTGTAAATACTTTACAAGTATTTTATGTTATGAACTTTACACACACACACACACAAGTTTCTCAGATAAATTACCATTTGAAATAAAAATAAAAAACAACATAACTAAGCGCCTGGCGCGAAACTGATAGGTCATAGGTTCAAATCTCGCGGGGTGCGGGATCGTGGATGCGCACTGCTGGAGTATCATACTAGGACAAAACGGCCGTTCAGTTATTCTAGGTTTTCCATGGTGGTCTAACTTCAATTGACTCATGATTTCAATCTGTGAAATTTCTAAAATCTCCAAAAACTCCTCCTGATATCCCACTGATTGTTGATCGATTACTCTAATGATTGTATTCTATTTCATTTATAAATAATTTTCATTAGAATTCTCTTATTAGTCAAATTATTTTTACGAATTGACTAATGAAAAAAAAAGAAATAATAAACATTTTCCATCCTATTACCATAATGAGCATAATTATCTATAATTAAGTATTTAGTAGAGAAGAAAATACAGAATAAGAAAAAAACTACAAACGATGAAAGCTCCACAATCAAAAGAAAGACTATCCAGCTCAAAGAATTTGAGCTCCATCGAAATTATCCAATTGCGCTACAAATCTTCTCCACCATCGTTTAACTTTGAATAAATTAAATTTCTATACACAGTATTAAGTTATATATATATATATATATATATATATATCCATATTCTTTAAAAAATTTACTTTTCATCTTACTATAGCATCCGTGGAGAAAATGGTTCTATTTCCAATTTATGGTATGATAAATTTAGAATTAAAAAGAAAACTAATTTAATTACTCATTTGCATAGATACTGCATGTTTTAGTATTATGTTTAATGTATACACTACTTAAATATATATATGAGTGTTGTATATCTGTGTGAATATAAGGACTATGTATAGTTTGCACGAAAAATTTATTTTTAACTAATGAATGATTGAATTTCGTTTGAATTTTATTTTGGTAAATCGGTAGTTAATTGCACGAGTGTCAATTTGTATATTTATGTATATCTTTTGCCTTCCCACTACATTTGTCCCCATTGTTTATTCACTTCTTTGTGTGTATTTTTTTTTGGAAGGGGATGGGGAAGGTGTAGATTAAGGTGATAAAAAAAAATTAACAAATTGAATAAACAGTGAATGAAATGTAACAATCATACTATTAATGGTAAATGTTGTGTTTAATATTGACTGTATATGTTGTTGTATATAGAAAGGATGAAATGTTGTTTTGGATAGAATATTGGTTTATATCTACTTGAGTCTTTTGTTTTTAATTCAAGAAAAAAGAATATCAATGTATTTTATCGTTTAAGTTGTCAGTTTTGACATAATATTGATTGTAAGAAGATAAACGTAACTTCATTGTTTACTTATTATTTTTATTACAACTAAGGGGGTTTGTAGAGACTTTGATTTAAAGATGGATAACACCATTAACTAAATTTGGCTTGATGATAATTGAAAAGGAAGTAGTTCTAGACAATTGTTTTGTCCTAATATGAGCTCTACAGAGTTGCTTACTGGTAAGTTATAAGGTTCTAGTGTGTACTTGTGACTAGTTGAATTCATCTGTATCGGGAGTAAAATAATTATTACTGATGACTATGAGTGGCGATGTAGTTAGATTGCGAACTAGCTAGAGCATCCTATTTCAATTTAGTAAACCATAGATAATGCGTTTTAAAAAAAAACCCCGAAAAACTCATAGCTTGATCCTTAGCGATATCTGGTATGCGAATGCGATGAGAAGTAGTAAACTAGGACAAAATTACTGTTAGTGCTTCTAGTTGTCAATAGTCATCTAAATAAATACAGCTAGCAATATGAACTGTACTTATAATTTTTGTTAATGATCTTATACCAGTTTATTTGGACAATTTATTGTTTGTATTACGAAAATAAATGACCAGGTATGCAGTTGCAGATTCAGGGGACAAGTTGACAGTAGGGAATTAATGATAGTGTAGTGAACAAGAACACCAATGAGGATAATCGATGTAATTTAACACAAAGTTACAGGACTTGTTAATAAAATCTAACAATTAAAAAGTAAATGCTTAATTTGTAAAATGTCCACCAATTGTCTCAAAATGACTCAGACTCCATTGTTCTTGCATTTTCATACAAATTGCATCCTGTTTCCATTCTTTACTGTTCGATTCTCTTGTCTCTCTGCTACCAGACCTTCTGTTCACGACTTACATCATCTACTACATATATCAATATAAGTACCACACATCACAATAGAATATCTTTGAACTAATAAAAAGCTGAGGCAAACATATACATGCTATGACAAACAAACTATCTCAAAATTTAGATAGCCATTAATCATTCTTATATACAGATTATCTAATAAAAGATAAAATGATGTAATACGTATCCAAAGGTGATATTTTAAAATAAAAATCTTATAGCCACGACATACTTTTTTGAAAATTCGGAGAATGAAAAATACAACATTCAGTGAAAAGGTTCTTTTTCAAAGAAATCAGTCTTAGAATAGACAGGCACATTGATATATTACATTCAGTTGGGTATTATATTATCATAATTCACAAATGATTGTGAATGTAATTCAGGTTTCTTAATTACAACTAAATAATCAGTAACAGTTATGTTATACAACAGATAACATTTTTGGTAAGTACATAAACTATCCATTAATTACATGTGTTAGCGTAAAAAAAGGACTTGAAACATTCTCAGTTAAGTCATAATATTTCAACGGCGAGATGAAGAAATGCCAAAAATCTCCTGTTTGAATTGGATTAGGAGTTTCAGTGAGAGCTGTTATAACAGGAAGATTAGAGAAAAAGGCAAATAAATATGATCCCGTATTTTTTATGACCGACTACTAACTATTCGGTTATTAGTGATTAAATGAATTAATGAAGTTAGAATACAAATGTTTATAGTCGGTAAAAAAAACAAGAAACAACAAGGAAACTGAAGAGCCTGACTTCTCTAAACCTATAAAGAGGTAGGTAAGCACAGTTAGTTAGTCTAAGAATGATGAGTTTATAATACAAGATCTTTAATCCCAATACTGTTGTTCCTTAATTGATTGTTTTAATAAGAATGTTTAAACCATATATTTAACTGTTTAAGTTCAATTTCAGAGTTTAGTATACTAACAGTAATGTCAAGTGACTTCCAGTCAATAAAAGTGTATTTAATGTTAACGTTATGTATAACTAATCATTTAAGGAAGCTCTAATAGTTCCTGGTTTTAAAAATGTTCTGATCGACAATAATGAAAGAGTCATCAACGTAACGTACAGTAGAAGTCAAGTTTATCAATAACATCTTTAAGAGGTCCATTTTCTAGTTTCGCGAGAAAAATATCCGCAAAGATAGGACCTAGAGCTGAACCCGTCACTATACTATCAATTTGTCTATAATGTGTTATTAAAGACAAAATGAACATTCATTGTACACTTCAACAGTAATTCTTAAAGACTAACCTAAGCAATTCCAATATTGATTTGTTTTTTTTTTTTCAAGTCGTTGTTGGCACACAAAGTCAATAGTTTCAGTTAAATGTTAATGATAAGCTTGACTTTTACTGTATGTTACGTTGATGACACTTTCATTATTGTCGATCAGAGAATTAGAAGAGAAGAATTATTAGAACTATTTAATAACAAACATCGAACAATTTAAAAAAGCTACTGAAGATTATATATCTTTATATATTATATTTATTTGTAATTAAAATACCAAGGGTGTTGTTTCTTCTACTGCCAACATGATAAAAGTGCTACGTAATCACATTGTTTCTTTTTTACAAAAAATCTGTTTTGTTTTTAACTTTACAAAGTGTAGAGTATTGAGTAAGTAAAGTATTTTTCTATTTAAAGTTTTATAAAATCAAATTATGTCAAAGAAATGATGAGATGAAGAGGTGAAATCAAATGCTGATAAACAATAAGTTATGTTTTTGATTGAAGTCATGAGTCAATTGAAGCTAGACCACTAGGGAAAACCTGGAAGCACTGGATGGCCGTTTCGTCTTAGTATGGGACTCCTCAGCAGTGCGCATCCACGATCCCGCACGCCGCGACATTCGAACCCAGGACCTATTAGTCTCGCGCCAGGCGCTTAACCAACTAGACCACTGAGCCGGCATCCAACGGTGTTAATTTCTTACCTCAACCAATCCACTAAATTGCGCGACCATCTCCAATTGTACTGAAGTAGACACTTGTTTCTACCCGACATGGATTAGCTCCACTGGTCACGGCTTCTCACCAGAACTCCGAGAATTTTCTCACGAAGCTAGTCACTAGTGAGCACATGGTAATTATCAGTTATGTAACAAAAGCAACAAAACATTCATGAAAACTTATTAATACCATCCCATTTTAACAAACAAAGTTGATCAACACTTATAAAAAAACTGATTTTAGATGTGTTAACCTTAAGTACATTTTAGGTTTTATTGTTTAGAGAATACTATCTTTTGAAAAGTATCATGAGATAAACAGATATATTTATCATCATAAAACTTGAAGCTGTTTTGTATCTGTTAGCTTTCATCATCAACATTATTCAAGAAACATATTATCATTGATCAGTTTTATTAGCTAAAACTTTACATCTCTTGATTAACAGATTTCAATCAAATGAAAAGTATAATCTCGATGAATAACTGAAAGTGTTTTTTTGTAATTATATCCTAGATAAATTATTCATTAATGTCTTGGTGTATATCTATTTACCCATGAATACAACTAACCGACAGAAACGTGGATCATCACCAATTTCTAGTGATAATAATCTTTTAATGTATCGAATTGATTGAATGTAAATTCGATACATTAGTAAATAGTGCCTAGTTTCTAAACGTTCTTTATTTAGTAAAACTAATTGAAGTTATCTCTGAATTCCTTTGAAAAATACATCAATAATGTAAAATAATAAATATCTACCTAAAAATATTTCCAGTTAATATAAAATAGTTCTTGAATGGTTATTAAAAAAATTGATTTCCTATTACTGTATTATAGTTTTTCTTTATAAGTTATTTGCATTACGTAACAACATAGAAAACGTTTTAGGTTAAATCTAAAAACATTAGATATTAACAATTATTTCAGATTCTGGTTGTTAATAAACCCCTTCTGATAACAATCATCTGCTCACTAGTGACTGACTTCAAGAGGTATTTTCTGGAGTTATAGTGAGAAGCAGTGACCAGTGCATTTCAACCAGGTCTGTTGTGAGATAGTAACTCATTGATAACAATGGTGGATGTGTCGCTCGATTTCGTGGATTAATTGAAGTTAGACATTAACACTGTTGAATACCAGCTCAGTGGTCTAGTGATCAAGCGCTCGCACGCGAGACTATTAGGCCTGACGTTCGAATCTCGCGAGGCTAAGTCATAGATGCGTACTTCTGAGGAGTCCCACAATAGAACAAAACGGCCGTCCAATACTTCCAGGTTTCCATGGTGATATAGCTTCAATTGACTCATGATTTCAATTATTGAAATTACAATCTCCACAAAACCCCTTCTAATAATATTGATTTGATTTGTGGTCCAAGTGTTGCTGGCAGAGGGGACTTGAACCTAGGACCTTTAGTTTCATACGCAAATAATCATTCTTTAGACTACTAAGACGTCATCCGACGTGATTCAGTAATTGTTCTTAATTCTATTATCTAGAAACTATTGATCTAGATTTTCTAAGTTTTATCAAATAATCTGTAACTTTAAGGATATTTTCGTCATCTAAATATAATTTATTCCATATCGTCAAACAGTGTGATTTAAGTCACTGTCATATATCTTTTATAACATTATTGTTAAAGAGGAACTTATCTAAATGAACTTGCTACATTGAATACAAGAAAATTGAGAAAATAACAAAACCATCAATATTCACTCTTTAGTAAAGTTATTAGTTTAGTGAATATAACAACTAATACTGCATTAATATTTACAAAATAAATAGACCATTTCAATTCGGGACAATGAGTATTTATGATCAGTAAGGGATAATATTGATAAAATAGTTGTTTTGAATGAGATAAATGATTTAATTTTGAAGCTTTCATTTTCTTCTCAGATAGTATCATCAGCATAGACAAACAGACAGAAGTGCGTTATGAGAATCATTTTCACAGTTGGCTAACACCATATTTCCGTTAACCTTGGAGCTAACTGATTGTTGCTGACAATTATTCTATCACGTTAATAAGGAACAATATCAAACTAAATGTTCAGGCAATGAAAGCTTTATGATTAAACCATTCTATTTCAATACAATCAAATAACCTTTCTTTAAAGTTTACAGAATCTTTACAAACAGAAATCTAATTTTAATATTAACAAATATTTATATTGTTTGCAGTTATTATATTAAATGTTTGATTTCGGCAGAACGTGTTACTATACAGTATTAAAGAGTAATAATAAAATATAATACTTAATTATCCGCTATACAGTACATACGAGACCGAAGGCCTTAGGTTCGAGTCCTGTGGGCGTGATCGTGGATGCACACTGCTGAGGAGTCCCACAATAGGACGAAAAGGCCGTCCAGTGCTTCCAGGTTTTCAATGGTGCTCTAACATCAATCGATTCATGACCTCAATCAAAAACTTAATAATCTGCACAACCCCTATACTAATAAAAAGTAAATTTGTAAAGTCACTTAGTATTGTTTACTTGAATCTTCCCATTAATGATTAACACCGCGATTGATCAGTCTTTTACTAGTATGTGTGCAAACTGGCGTATTGCCTCGATGTTGTCCTGATTTACAAGCATTATAAATGGTCCTAAACATCAATGGAAAGATTCAAGTGAATTGAAACTTCACTCAATTGCACAAGAAAGTGGCTATCAGGACTCACCAGCTAAGTGGATAACGCAATGACGTTTAAAGCGAATGGTACTAAATTCGAGTCCGAGAGTGAACATCAACTCTGAGATGTTGGTACATTCAGCTGACGAGTCTGAAATAGGACAAAACGTTCATCCTGAACTCCACTTCTATCCACTATCCATCTCTGCCTATAAAAGTATATATGTTTTAAATTTGAGAATCGAGTTTTAGAAGTTTAACCATGAAAAACCTTCGGAGGAACTGAAAAAGTTAAAGGTATAAATGATGTATTCCTGTTTGATATTTCACCTGGCTAAGTAGCCTTGTAGAATGAATTGGGTTAATGGAAGTAATTTTCAAACTTTCTATCTATGGTAGTTTGGAACAATTTGATTTATCTGTGAAACACTCTAATCAGTTTCATTTGAAACAAGAAATTCATTTTGTATGACTTATAGACAAAATATTTGCTTACTTCCAACACATATTCTGAATTGTTCCATAGTTTGTAACACGTCTTACGTTGGTTAGATAACCATTGAAAATTAAGAAGCTGTTTTGTTCCGATTGTGTTTACCAGTTTATATGAACATCCCAAAGCACGCACATTGAAAGAAAAGCAAGGATGATTAATGTTTGCTTTTCTAAGTATATTCCACAAAAAACCTAGACTATGAGGAAGACTCGTTTTTGGCAGTGTGATTGCCCTTTATCTACCTGACAGTAGTCATAGTTTTGATGTCTAAAAGTCATTCAAGATAATTAATAAATAAAGAACGTTGAATTAACTATAGCTTGGTGAACCAAATTTATGCATCCAAAAAGATTCAGCTATCAATTCTCCTTTGACGTGGTTGAGAAATTTTCCTTACTTCTTATCTGATCTGAACTCAGTCAGTTTAGTTCTAAGAGTTACATAATTATACCATTAATATCTCATTTCGAAATAACTGTGTTTCTATCCTCTCACTTTTTACTTTAAACCATTCTTACATTCAACCTACAAATATTCACACTTTAATAAATGAATATCTCTAAAGCAATTAGTCCCTTTTATAAATTTCGATAGGACAATTAGAAGACGTAGTTTATCTGAAAAATGTAATGTATTTGAGCTATACAATTCGAACAATCTGGTCACACATATACTTGTAAGGGCATTTTTGGAAACCATGCTTTAGCATATTGTTTACAATGTTGTTTCGCTTTTACAAAATTCTAAACTGCATTTTATCGGGCTTCCTGTTTCTAGTGGTAATTTATGAGGTTAATAATTTACCTAAAATGTAAAAGGTACTTGAAGCTATTGTCGTACTGATTTAGTACGTAATATATCCCATCGTATTTTATATGTAAGTATATATATATATATATATATATATATATATATATATATATATATATCAGTAATGAATAGAAAAACTGATTCTTCAAATTACCTTTTATTTTCATCTCAAATTTAGGCTTACGTTTACAATTGTGTCATACCTCATTGGCGTATTCATTTTTGCAACAATCGTTGGTAAGTCATGATACATTTTTTGACTTATATAATTGATTTCAAGTATTAAGGGGTTTTATGGTAATTCAGCGGATTCCTTTTTACCCATTCAAATGTACTGCCACTTTTAGGACTGAACAATTACATATTTCTCTTATCTAGATAAGTGAAGACGATTTTTTCGTGCTATGGGAATTATTAAATTCGAAGTTTCACTTAATGGACTAAGTGATTAGACAACCATTAACAGTCAGATAATACTGAAAGATCTATTTACTTTTAGTATGGAACACTTTGACAGTATACATCCACGGCCTCATCGTAGATTCAGCTTTGTACTCTTAGTCGTTAAAATTTGAACTCCTATTTTAGTATCCAGTAGTTTAAATTTCTAACTCTAATCCATACGCAGTATTATGGGACTATTGTTTATTCCCAGTGGTGAAACTTATCTCATACTTGATATAGGGGCATTCCACCGGCTAATATATTCTTACGATAAATCCGGAAATCAATCCCTAAGGCTAGTCACAAGTATGTACATTTATAGTGTTAGTGAATTCATCATTGCGATACGTATAATGTACATATTGTTTATTGTTAATGGCCTTTTAATTAGAATATTAGAGGATATTCTACTTTACATTTTTCAATTGATGACTTTCGATGATGTAACTAACCTACATTCGTAAACTTTGATTACTTTTAACGATCTAACACACATTTATATGTTATCAAATGATTAGTTAATCGAATGAGTATTGAAAGTGTGCTTCATTATACAATACCAATATTAATATGATAGAATAACAATACAAAAGTTATAATTTGAATATTTCAATATAAACAAATATTAAGACTTAAGTTGATTATAAAGAAATATAAATTACGATATCCAAAACTGAACAAAATCATAGTTTTATGTAAATTATCATTCTGAGATGGTGGAAAAGATTTTTAGCTCAGGTGGATGATTTTGATGGAGTTTTGTTCTCTGAGCTGGATGGTTCGAAATTCGAACACTTCACTTCTATCTGAAGTTTGTGCTGATGATGTCGTTCAGAAGAACGATGAAAGCTCCACGACCAAACCATCCAGCTCGGAGAACAAAACTCCATCAAAAATTATCATTCAACTCAGATCTAACTTTATTAAGTTAAATTTAAGGAATAATAAAACGAATAACTAAATATGATCAAGGATTGTTTAATTAATTGTCGTTATTCTATAGAAAGAAATTGAATTTCTGTATAGTCAGTTCTATTAAATGACCATTTATTTAGAAAGTTTGAAGGAAAAACTTTTTTCTTAGTATAGTCGAGATAGCTTATTCAATAGAGACAATTTATAATCTAAATATGTATTGATGCATATACAAAAAATCTATTTGATAAAAAATATTTTTAGAGGGGGGTTTTGTAGAGATTGAAGTGATTTTAATATCAGAAGTGGTTTTGTGGATATTATGACAATTTTAATAGTTGGGATCATGAGTCAATTGCAGCTAGACCACTAGAGAAAACCTGGAACCACCGGAATGCGGTTTCGTCCTATTGTGAGACTCTCCAGCGATGCGCATCCACGACCCCGCCTTGTGAGATTCAAACCCAGGATCTATCAGTCTCGCGCCAGGCGCTTAACCACTAGACCAATGAGCCGGCATCCAACTGTGTTAACGTCTAACTTCAACTAGTAAAAGATGTTTCAAGGTAGATTTTATTGAATGTGACTGTAAAAGTTTTACTAGGGTTTGTAGTTATGTTAAAAGGATTATTTCTTTAAACTTGGGAAGAGACAGAGTAGTTTGCATTATTTCCTTTGTACTAATTATACTTGTTTTAATTTAATTTGGTTGTTTATTTACCATCGTTTATTCTCGAACACAGAAATCCAGTTTATGATGTTAGTATGTGTTACAAATCATTATTTAACTGTCTAATAATCAATTTAAGATATTTCAATATATCAATAGAATGGTATGTGTCAAATAGACATCTTGAAATAGCACTAATGAAAGTTTTCAATCCAGCTGGCTGAAAGCATTCTAAATTATGTCCTTGAAACAGAATAAAAGGATGTTTTAGGTAATAGACATTTTATAGTGTACTTAAATAGGTATTATGAAGAAAATAAATTGCAGTATATAGTTTTTTCCCGATGAATGTTTATTGAGAAAACATTGTTTTTCTTCAAACGATTGCTGTTCCGACTAATCTCACCTAAGTAGAAATTATTTTTTCATTAACTGATATAAATTAAATCACTATGCGAAATCAGAGGTTAATGAACAGTCATTTCATTTTAGTTTACTTCTCTTTATGAATGAATATAAATGGATACACATGACATTCAAACTAAAACCTTCAGAATTTATATTATGTGTGGTATTTTGGATCTATGAAGCCATTTTTCTGTTGTTGACATTTAAAACTACAGTCAATCTATGTAATGACGCTGCCATTATTATTTGATATTTGTGGTTAAATATCTAACATAACTAAACTTCACTAATCGTGATCACTCTCTTGAATGTTTTAAATCTATCTCTGAAATAGTCAGAAGTGAGATAATAATAATAATTGTTTGTTTGAATGCTTTGATGAAGGTTATTTCATTTGCTCAATGTAGTCCAAAATCTTCATCAAAATATTTAATTAAGTGAAATATGATAACGTACAGTAAATATACCAGGGAGATAGACAATTTAAATACGTAGAAACTGCTTGTTTAATAAACAAATAAATTTCAGTAGTCAACCAAGACATAAAAATAAAATACACTATTGATAATGACGAACTTCGATTTCGCAGAATCGGAAGAGCGTTAGTTACTATGTAACCTTTTGTCCACAATTTGTTATCGAACAATAATATATCAAGGCACTAATTAATCTATACACTTTACATATTCATAAATAATATCCTATATATTTATTACCATAATCAGCCTGCCACTGATTATCTTGTGTCTGAAATTCATTTCATCACGATATGAGAACTTGTTTCATGAAATACTTATCAATAACATTAAATTCAGATTATAAATACTTTAATTATCCACTATTATCAAACACATCTTTCTAGTGTATGTATAAAGTAGGTGGAGTATATGCTTTACTCAATAATGTAGAAACATTCTTAGTTTACAATCTAGCTAAATATTATTATGCTTAGATGAATAGATCATACTGATCCGTCAATCTTACCAATAAACAACAATTTGTTAATTTGCATTTTGTGAGATAAACTTAATTTACTAACAAAATGATACATACATGAGTTCAGCTTATATTCAAGTGAAGATATATTCAAATCAAAATATTTGTAGTTTTTCATTGATATACTACTTAAATGTTTATGATAATCTAATTTTACTCTTTTTTCACCTCAGTTGATTAGTAATTAATTTATTTCTTCATGAACTAACAATAAATCTAATCTAATATCCGATGGATTGTTTTTCAAATTGTTATTTATAATGAGTTATTTAGAAATTTCATTATACTTTTAATGAAAAGTAATAACTTCATGGATATTCTTCATTTGGCTCATGATTAAATTTAATGATAATATAAAGATAATCTGATAATTGAATTCATGAGTCGTTTGAAGCTAGACCACTAGAGAAAACCTGGAAGCACTAGATGGCCGTTTCGTCCTATTGTGGGACTCCTCAGCAGTTCGAATTCACGAACCCGACTCGCAAGATTCGAACTCAGGATCTACTGATCTTGCGCGCGAGCGCTTAACCTCTAGACCACTGAACCGGCCGGCATCCAATGGTGTTAATGTCAAACCTCAACCAATTCACGAAGACAATAATCGTTTTTCAAAGTTTAATATCTGATATTTTCAAGAATATTTATGCTTATTTAATGGAACACTATTCTGTGTAACAACATAGTTTACACTAAGCACTCATTTCAAATATACAAATTTAACTGTATATGTCTTCAATAAACCGGATACTATAACGTATACCAACTTACCGGATGAAAAATACGAAGATTATATATAGCATTCGTTCGTTAAATAAATAGAAAACAAAACTAGATTTTGCAAATACATTAACCATTGAAGAGTAAATTTGCAACAAATGCAGGGACACATATCCTATTTCTAATGATACATCCATGAAAACTAAAAACTGAGACCCGCATTTATAAATAATAAGCAGATAAAAGTAAGTGTCATGACATCAAAACATTCGTCAGTACATAACTTCAGTTACAGAATACTAATGCAGTTCCCGCTTGATATTTCATAAAAATTTATTTAAACAGATTGAACGATCGTTTTAACAATATTTGATTTTGCTATTGCATGTTTTGGGAGTTTTAGTTTAAGCATAGTCTACATTATTAACCAATTCTTGACATAAACAAAGATGGATGGTAGCTATTAGTTTAATCCAAGATGAGCGTTTTGTCCTAATTGGGACTCGTCAGCTTATAAAGCCTGTGAATTAAGGCAATATTGAGGCAGTTCACGCTGGATGCACATATGCCGACAGCAGACTGATCAATTGCAGTCCTAAACAACTATGGGAAGATAAAAACAAACAATACCAAGTGAATTTAATTCTAAATAGTTATAGTGTGTTTACTAGTGGCTACTTGTTACGACCATGATTTATTTGTCCACTAATCTGTGCTTAATATCCAGGTAGATAGAGAGTTGTCTTGATCTAGTTTAAGGTCCTGACATGATAAGCCAGTAAGTATTACCTTGAGAACTGTAACACATTACCATATGGTCTCGAGATCAGAGACAAGTAACCATCACAACACTGAACCTTGACCCAATTGGTTGGCAGACGCAGATAGAAGACAAATTAACTGAAACTGTATATTCGAAATATTCCTGATTCAAGTGGGAAGAAGTAAGTGAAGAAGTAGATAAATAACTAGACCATAATGTACTTGGAATGGGGAAATAACAATAAATTTCAAATCAGGATATACGAGTAATAAAATGAAATACGTGAGTCATATCTCGATTACAGTAACTTGAAGTAGAAGAGAATTTGATGGTATTTTATATACGAAATGAAAGTTTATAATTCACGAACCTTGCAGATTTCCAGTTTATTGAAACATTGTCCCCAAAAATAGTCCTCATTATTTGAAATTACTCATTAAACTTCTCTTCACGTCACTAACACTAAGAAGAATTGTAGAAGTTTCCACAAAAAGGCATGACTGATATAGTCTGATAGTATGGAAAGTGTTAATATGCAATGGTTGAGCAATTTTGCTAATTGACTAAATTCAGGAATTTGGATTAAAGGATTTCAACTCCTTGCTTTGATTCTTTACGTTTCATTGATCTTTCACTACCGGAGAGTTTGATATTAAAACGATGTAGTTGGTTTTTAAACATTATTCGATAAGAGTCAATATGCAAAACAAGCTATGAAGCTTTGAAATGGTTGACTTATAATGAAGTGGTTTGAAATATTGTTTATGTTTATAAGATTTGACATTAAAAAGCTATATGAATCAGATAAGAAAGATTCTTTCATATTCAATGAGTGTCATATAAATTACTTGAAAATTATACTTGAAAAAATATTTCAGCTTATGGTTATCAGTAAGAAATTATTTCATGTTATCTGCAAAGACACAGAACTAACCTATACTAATCTCCCGACTGACTGGAGTATTTGTTGACAGGCAATGGTGTATCTAACTGACTGGCTTTGAATATTCATTAGTTTTAGTTATGTAGGAAATATTCGTCACAAAAAATGGAATCATCACTATTACTTCTCTTAAAAGATCAAGTGTTTACTATCGACAAACTCGTTAATTATCATGTTGCCAGTACGTTTGACTTGGTCTTGAAATTACTGTCCAATATCTAAACAATGAATAAAATAGCTTTCATTATTGATTTAGAATGTTGTGAAGCTTGTTCTTTTTTGTAAAAAATCATTTTAAAATCAAACGATGAAAGAAAACCATCAACTTTGAAAGATTGTAATGAATGTATCTGATTAGATTGTTAGAGACAATGTAGATTCAACTAATCATAATATGATTTCTTCACCGGAAATTCCGAAAAGACGTTTAGTGGTCTACGGTAAGTTCAGCATTCCGGTTATTTAAAAAATGTATTCTGTTTTAATCGTAAACGGTTTTTTTTTGTTAATTCACTCATGAATTGCTACTTTTTAGTAATGTCATTTTCTTTCTCAAAACTTAGAAACTCAAATGCCAAATATTAAAACCAAACTACTATTTATATCATCTACTTCATGTGATCAATAATCAGTAATCCCTGAAGGTGATGCGATTAAATCAATACAGTGGCTAATCTAAGTGATTAGATTTTTGGGCCTCTGTATTTATTGTTATATGGTTTGAAGGCGATCTTCACGATCTTGTGAACCTATGTTATATGGTATTTATCACTCGTCTTAAGCATTATTAGCAATCTTGATGTAGTTAGTACTTCTGATAAGACTTGAACTGGGATAACACAGCTTTGCAGACAATACATTAATTACGAATTATTTTGTCGCCCTCAAGTGCCCTGGTACGGCCGAGGGTAGGGAGAGTTCACTCTCTCTCTCTCTCCCGAAATCCTCTCACATTGCCACGCGTATACAGCCACTGCCACGGAATTTCTACTCAGTTCAATGTCGTGGCAGGGGTGTTGGTTAGGAAATTGAGAGGACAAAAGGCGAATGTCCAGCTATTTAACCGGGTTGGTGGACTAAGAGGGTCCACCTAGGGAAGTTGGAAAACCCTGATTCCAAACCAATGGTGCATATGGGCTCTAGAATGCTGAGGGAACAAATGGCGTATGAGCCTATTTTGGTCGCCGGCTACCATGGGAGTGCATCCCTCACGTTGCCCCACTACCTTGTGGATCAGACGTTTAGGTTGAAGGCTCCGGGTGTGGCCCCCTAAGAAATCCACCTGCTTAGGTTTGGGCGCCCAGGCAGTATCATAGCCCTCACAAAATCAAATGAGATTTGTGTGGCGCATCTATATTTGGTGCCTCCTTGTACCAATATCTATGTGTTCAAATAAAATAAATAATTATTTTGTCCCTGATTGACTTACTCCAGGACTGAGATATTTGCACCACATAACCACTGAGTATCAATAATTATCACGTTGGATAGATCTTTTATTCTGACTGAGTTCTATTGAATGGATTTCTATCATTATATCATATGCAATTTAAAGTTGCGGTATATTTGTTTTCCTATTTCAAACATGTTTTGATAAACAGAATATTGGATAATACTTCCACAAATTATGAGAAAGATTTATAACCTAGATAGATAAGTTCAGTCAAGCAAAGACCTTTGCTTTTTCATATAAACCTGTGATACAATGGGTCTGAACCTACGTTTTGTTGGCTAAACGTTTAATGAATATGAAACAAGGTTAAAGAAATGATTCGTTCTATTTTAGGACTTATAAGGGTGAGACTATAATTTATGAACGACTTTTGAATGGCGCTAAAATGACCTTAGGAATGTCCATCTACATACTACGGCTAAATGTGGATTAAAAACTAGTATAAGTAATTAGGATTAATATTTACAGTTGATATTTAGGGTCACGAATTAGTTTTAGGATTTTCATCACGAATTAACATGAGTTCTAATCCAAAACTCTATTTAGCCAAGTAAATGAATTATTTTAGAGCCAAAATTCAGAATTTTTTTAAGTCATAAACCTGATTGGTTCTTCCATAAATCATAGTCTTATCTTTACAAGCTAAACTTATATGTAACCCATTGTCGATAAGTATGCTAAAAGTCGAAGTCGCTACTCACTTCTCCAATCTCCGACAAGCTATTCGTCATTTTTAGAGTAATTGTAGTCATACAAAAAGTTTTACAAAGGATGAAACGAACATCATTCTATACAAAATATAAACTTAAAATTATAAGTGACATCAAAACTTACATATCCATAGAACATGGTCAAATACAGCCCTGATGCAAATAACTGTAAAATACATATCTTTTCGGATTTACTAATGGTGTGGCAACTTTTGATAAGTCATATTGTATACAGTGATAACTGTTACATTAAGCTATAGAAGAAGCAAAATATATTAACATTACTAACATTAAAGGTGAATACATAATAAGATGGTAAGTGTAGTTTCTATTTTCAGGTTGGAATTCCTTGTGAAATAAACTTCAAACTTTAATGACTTACCTCTTAATTCCATGTGTAATGCTATTTGAAAGAGTTAAATATACAATTTCAAACTGGGTGAATGCTGCATCGTATTGACAATAGTGATCTTATTTACTCTAAAGAGATGGCTTATATTAAGTCACGAAACGTCAGAAATACACTTTTTCTACTTATTAGGATATGAGAAAAATATATTTATTATCAGGTTACAATTTGTTCCTTAGTCTAAGTGACTAAATACCTGCATCTTATTGTTCTTTATCTATTGATTCCAATCAACTGTGTTACAGCTTTGTTTGACTTACACTCCGACTCAACCAATCATTCTATGCTAATCATTAGAACATGTGTCTATCCTGTTGATCCTTAAATCTGACTCATAACTGTTTGGCCTGATGCAAGAATTCGTTGGAAAGTATCTTCTTCATTTCTACTTGCTTTGTAGAACTATAGAAATGCAAGATACCAAAGTACGGATATTATATTATCGACAAAATTGAAAATCAATCACATCACGATAACCATAACAAATCCTAATTAAACAGAAATTTTTTTGTTTTAATTCACATATATTAGTTGTTTAGATCTGCCCACGAATGTTCAGGACTGTTTCTTTTGTCATATGTGCATCCTGTGTGTCAGTGAATACCCACTCTTGGACGGAGCTACATCCTGATGACAAGTCTTAAATAGGTTAAAACGCTCGTCCTGGATTTCAGTGACAGCCACAACCCATCATTCCTTATGAAGCATTTTTGATTCATTAAAATTTTACGATTCAACTGCTGCTGTGGAGCTAGTTACATAGGCCGTGCTTAGAGGGATTTATCCTAGCGTGTTCGTGAACATGTATCAGTATGGTTGAGAAATGCAGTTATTAAATCGACCAACAGTACTATTATTTCTCACTTGGTAGATAGTGCACGTTTTGAGGAAGTGACTCACTGAAGACAATCGTGGACGGTGGCCCAATTTCGTGGATTATTTGAAGTTAGACGTTAGCACCGTTGGATGACTGCTCAGTGGTCTAGTGGTTAAGTGTTCGCACGTGAGATCAATAGATCCTGAGTTCGAATCCCGCGAGGTGGGATGGTGGGTGCGCACTGCTGAGGAGTCCCACACTGGGACGACACGGCCGTCCAGTGATTTCAGGTTTTTCAAGGTAGTCTGGCTTCAACTTACTCATGATGTTAACTATTGAAAGTACAATCTCCACAAAACCCACTTTCTGATAATTATAAGTGATAGTTTCGTTTTTGGTGTAAATGTAATACAAATCAATTAAAGGCTCAGATACGACTAAGTAAAACACACTTTACTATTAAGTTCACATTGGAAGTAAAATGTCAAAACGGATATTCTGCTTCCAAAAAAATATAAACGAAACAAATCAATAGGGAGAAATAGACAAGAAAACTAGTTACATTGGACAATATATCACCTTTATTTAATGCGACATTCCTGAAACAAAATAAAGAAGCCATATAATTATAGAATAATACTTATTTACTTCAAAGGTGAAGCTCAAAAGAATCTAAAGACCCTATTATTATTTAATCCATGATTCTAAATTAAAAAATACACAACTAGAAATAATAGAACAAAATTTATTTTAGATCTGATCTCTTCAAGATGTTAATTTCCATTCAAAATATATACAAAAAATTCTTCATGTATCCATACAGTCCATTAATAAATCTTTGTAATATTAAACATGTATATAAATCTAGAAAATGATCGTGATGTCTAGAGTAACACATGTTACCAAGTAGAAAAAAAAACAAAAAAAAGAAACAAGAACTTCAACAACAAAAAAACTGTTTGGTAGTTTACACAATGATTAAAATAATCACATCTTAGTCTACTTATGACAGACACAATGATCAATACTTAGTGGCGAAATGGTTACAGTTGATCTTTAAATCACACACGAGTATGTGTGTGTGGGGGGTGCACATCATATAATCTGTTATTAATAATTATTATCATTAAATATGATTATTATTACTTTTTACTTCGTTTTTGTTGTTGTTATAATTCATTAAAAAGCTTTTTTATTAAAAAAAGTTACGTTCATCATGTTACTTTAGATAATAGTGAGTAGTAAAATAACGTTGGTTACAATTTCTATTTAACTGATCACCTGTCTTGGACGAATTCTCTCTGTCTCTCCCTCTCTGTCTCTCTCTCGCTATTCAATTCTAATGATAAGTTTAGTTTGGAAAAACGTTAACTGCATAGAATTAAATGCAAAAACAATGATGTTTAAATAATATAGAATAGGAATATAAAATAAACTGTTTAAATGCTAAGTATTCCATATTCCATACGTAACATGGAATATTGAGTAAAGTGACCATTATCATTATAATTAATACCACAATAAAATGAGTAGGCTAGATTATATTAAAAAGATCAATGTATTTTATCACAGAATAATAAGTCAACATAAAGCAGTTTATCTATTCCCGTTCGAACTGCTTTGTATTTAATAGTGTTAACTGACATCCATCAACAAGGCGTAACTGTAATTTTGATGGAATTAATGCTTGTTTTTGGATTAGAATTTTAGTCTCTCAATTTTTATACTCTTAGATAATATCACTGATGTATTTGTTGTACATAAAGCAAATATTGAGGATGTTATTGATCATGATAATAGAAGTTTCACAGTTAGCTCTTTTAACTTAAAGAACTTGACAATATCAAAACATTCACTTGTGTAATAGTGATGTGGTTGTTTTGTTTTCATGTTGACAACAGACCTTTCTACTTTTTGCCTTATTGTATGTTATAATTAATATGTATTTTACTTATAAATTATCATTATTTACTAAGAATACAAAATTATCTATCTCAGTTGATTGACATTAGAGAGAAGTTGAGGACCTTACAATATTGATTATTTATTTTATACAAGTATCTAATGTCTCATTATTATCTAATTAAGTAATCCTACTTTCAGCTGAATGATAGTTCCCTCTAAGTTGTAATTAATTTTACTTAATTCTCTGAAGATTAAACTTATCACTTTCCATCTTTCTCTCTCTATATATATATTTCTCATTAATCGTAAATCTTTTCTGAGATTATTCATTTGGTCACCGTTTCCATTTTCCCTATGCCCTACAGTACATAAAAAAGCGTACACATTATGAAATTAACTTATGGACAGTGATTTTTTTCAAATAAAATCCACAGCTTTATAATGCAATAAGATATAAGAAAATATAAAGGAAAGACACGTTTAATATTCGGTAATTGATTATGTTATCAGAATGAGTTTTGTGGAGATTTTTAGGAAATTTCACAGGTTGAAATCATGAGTCAGTTGAAGCAAGACCACCATTGAAAACCTGGAAGCACTGGACGGCCGTTTCGTCCTAGTAAGGGACTCCTCAGCAGTGCGCATCCACGAACCCGCCCCCCGCGGGATTCGAACCCAGGACTTACTGGCTTCGCGCGCGAGCACTTAGCCATTAGACCACTGAGCCGGCATCCAATAGTGTTAATGTCTAACTTCAACCAATCCACGAAGTTGCGCCACCGAACACCATTGTCTTCAGTGAGCTGATATCTCACAACAGACCTGGTTGACGAAACGGCCGTCCAGTGCTTCCAGATTTTCAATGGTGGTCTAGCTTCAACTGACTCATGATTTAAACCTGTGAAATTGATTATGTGTTTTTTATTTATACTTTAAGTAATCACAGATCACTAATTTTACCACGACTACTACTACTGTGGTATAGTGGTGTATGTATTACTGATGTCAACAGATTTAAGTAGTACGTAACATCAGTACAAAGTAGAGTGTCTATCGTCAGAAAGTTGAGAAAATTGAAGAGAAGCGAACGAGCACAGTGAGTGATTGATACGTAAACGAAGGAATAACAGAATAAAGTATTTACTGTATGGTTCTCAGATTTTACCAAGATATTCTGTGTTGTGTTGAGATGCACTTTGTTGTCCCAACTGGTGTCCTCGTTCACTAAACTACTATCAGTAATGATAATAAGAATAGTAATGATAATAATAATCTATTACCACATAATTATTAAATTAGTTATACGAAAGTATTTTTTTGAAGAAGTTTGGAAGGGATTTAGAAGGAACTTTACATATTTTTTTATCTAAAGTTGTTTGTTCTTCTTGTAAAAGTACATTGACAATTTAATAGATACACAACTTTCACATATGTTAAAATATCTAACTGTTTCTCCAGGAAATTCCAATTCCTAATTAGGAAAAGAAGTTATTATCTGTAGTAAATGTAACTTCATCCTTATCAAAGATTTAATACAATTTTTTGCTTGAAACACTGTAGTGTGAGCTACTTAAATCTACATAAGTAGTATATAACAATAGTCATAAATATAATGTATTTCAGTAGAAGTTCGCGAAGGAAACAATCGGAACGGAAAGCAATTGGTATTAAAATGCACGAAAAGTGACATCTGAGACAATGGACTGAAATTTGCAAAAGGAACAGTCAGTTTCGAAACAACTGATTGATATTTTGCAAACTACCTATTTACTGTATGGTTCTCAGATTTTAGTGAGATATTCTGTAATTCCGTGTTCTAATGCATTCAATTGCCTCATTCATGTTCCTGTTCACTACAATACTCCTAACGCACTCGAAATTAATTGAAATTGTTTATGCTGAAAGTGGTTTTTTTCATATTAGTGATGTGTTATTCATTTTAAAATGTTCATCATAAAACTAATCGAATGTGACTAAACGCTAATAAATTTTTATTCTCTCCTACATTATTTAAAATTATAAAGCAAATATAGTTAAGACCATTATTTGCGTTGCTAAAATAATGAACCCTTAACAATCACCTCTATTGGTGTATACTGATATATAGTATTAAATACATCTTCATGTTTATACTGTCATTATTACGTAGACCTTTCGACTTTAATTTATATCTACATTGAATAGATTCAGAAAATGTTACTTTCCTGATCTTAGATTCACTTTATCAACAGTGTTTCGGTACTTTGAATAACTGGCTAAATAACTATTTTCCTTAGCCAAATTTTTATTATCATACTTTCTTAAATCAATTGAAGTAATCAGCTAGTATATATGGGGAGTTGTTTTCATCAGATTTTTTAAAATATAACTTCATTACATCTAATGTGTAAACTAGAAGGTTGATTTTTTAACTATTTTATTATTGTAGGTTTTAAAGAGAATTTATGCAGTACAAGATGTTACGTAATAATTTATCTTATGTTAATAACTTCATGTGACTAATCAAAATTTGTTGTTCATTTAGTAATACCACATTGTATTATTAAGCTTTCGTTCCTGTGAGTATAGAGATATATAGAAAATTTTAAATGTCATTGATATTGAAGATAGACTTAAATTAGATATCCACTGAAAACCTAGGAGTACTGGGCAACTGTTTTGTACTAGTATGAGACTCCTTGATAATCCGCACTCATGACCTCCACTGTGGATCGAAATTTGAACCTTCATTCTTGTATGTGAGCGGTTAACTATTAGATCACTGGGTGGTGATCATTGTCACGTATGCCAGGTCCTTCTTAATGCGGATCGAATTCTGTCGACCAGATGGCCATTAGTCTAGGTGACTTGACATCGAGTGCACTATGTTGAGATAGTCAACAGGAAACCCTGGACCTGATTTTCGAGCTACTTGGCACTCGTCAGCATGGTGTACCTGTTATCTTGAGGGAACTGATGCTCCCTGACGAATTCAATGCCATGTCACTCAGCTTCACGGTCAGAGACGTTGTCACTGAGCTATCCGGGCCGCGACTGACCTCTTGTAGGACTGATACGTATTTACAATTGACTGGTCACTCAGTGGTGATCAATGTCATGCATGTCAGGTCGTTCTTAATGCAGATCGATAGTTAACCTCCACAAGTTACGAATCCCACTAGAAGTTTACAAGCAGTTAAACACCAATAAAAATGGAAAATGGTGGAACAACACCATTAATTATTCAAACTCAGGCTTAGTAGTCGAGAATTCACGCGTTCGAGAGCAAGACGGAAGGTCATGGGTTTGATCCTCGGGGATGAGATCATGGACAGGCACTGGTAAGAACTTACATACAAGCACAAAACAGATGTTCATTGCTTCCTGATTATTGGTGTGTATCTAACTTAGGTCAATTCGTGATATCAGCATTCGAATTTATTGTCAACTGGCATTAACATTCATTCTGTGATATTTTTTTCTAATTATATATTTCCAAACAAAATCTCATGTATTAAACTTATCGCCTAAAACTCTTGGGCTACTTAATTACATAAGCCGCCTTGCTTTTCAAAATCCTGAGTAGTTTGATAATATTTCCCATTTTAGAATTGTTAAAACTATATGTTTCGTATTTACTGGCATAATTTAGTCATATGCTACTAGTAAATGCAATGACATTTATCATAAACATTAAATGAAGACGCGGTAACTGATAGACAACAAGATATTCATTGATTCTTATGATTCTTACTTACAAAACGATCTTTCACTTCAGAATTGTAAACGTTTAATGTATTTTTTTTAGATAAAAAAGACTTGTGTTTATATTCTAAGGACTATTAAAAAGTGTAACTAAGTACAGAACAAATATCACTTGATAAAAGTCAGTTTATTTACTTTTTGATCTCTTTCTATACCTACGACATAAATTGAACGATAATTCTCTACTGTTTCAGATAGTATTTTACAAATATCCAAAGTTGTTACTTTATTTTACTCCTCCTGGAGGGGAAGATTAGTTTTCGTGTCATGTACGCTTTTCTATATTTCTATAGGTCAAGTTGGAAATATTATCACCACAAGAAATGCTCATCGTACTGAATTCGAAAAAATATTAGTAAGTTTCTATTTTTCTATTTGTCTATATAGTCGTTTTAATAATAAGGACGTTTAGGATGCCCGAGTGTAAGAATGTTTATCATCTCTCCATACAATTTTTAGTATACGGTATAATTTTATGAAAACAAATCTTAGCTGTCTCCAACTTTGATATTGATGATTTGAACAGGATTTTTTCAAATTTGTAGTACAAAACATAACCAGTCATCTTTTAAAAATGCATAAATAGAAAAGTGTTTTGAGTAGTACTTTATATCAACGCTAGATCTTTAAACGGTATCAAAATACTATACCTTTAACACTAAATAAATCTCATTTACATTAAAATCGTGAACTAATCAATGTTAGACCACTGAACAACCGTTTCATTCCAGTATGAGACTCCTCAGTAGTGAGAATTCACAACCGTGTGCGCGGGATTCAAACACAGAACCTTAGTTCTTTCACGTGAACGCTCAACTTCTAGACCATTAAGCCAGCAGCCAACGATGCTGATATGTAACTTCAACTAATCCATAATGTTACGGCACCAACTTTTATTATCGGTCGGTAGTTTCCACACATCCTGTGTAGCTTAACTCCAACGATCACGGCTTTTCACTAGGATTCCGATTTCAGTGAAATTCAATAATCTCTACAACCCAAAACTGAAAACCACATTTTTTCAAAATTTATTATGATCACCTAACTAACTGGGTACATAACTTGAACTAAATAATTATGAATGTTAACTGAATTTAATCACGTTCTCTTATAAAATGCTTACAAACTATTCTGATGGTAAATACTAGAAAACTCAAACGGAAATAATAGTTGTGAGCATATTTTCCCTATTTGTCGCTCATTCAAAAAAAGAGAAAGGAATATATTGTTAGTCATTTATCTTACATATGATGGGTAGAAACAATTTTTGTACTAACTAAACTGGAAGAGAATTTTGATGATTAAATGTTGGTGGTAAATATCAACTCATAAAAACATTTATTAAATATGTTTCTGGATAACTACAGTTGCTGTAATATCGCACAAATAAAACTGATAATTCATTACATTAGGAAAGTTTACAGTATTTAGGAGAACTATTATTATGAGCTCAAAAAACAAACATCCAGAAAGTATTAGAAATCAGTTGTAGAGATAGAAAGTAATCGATAAAAATAAAACTGTACTTTTAAACATATTGATGACTGAAATCAAATACTCCGTTTCGACTGATCAGAGCTTTTTCATGAGAAAAAGTCAGAATCAAAGTAGTGAATGATAAATAATGTGAGAATGACAACTCTATACTAAGTACTTGTCTGATTATGTTCAAATGTTGAATTATGTTTGAAAATGTGTGTGAAACAAGTTCGAACTGTGATATGTAAAAGTATGGATGTAGCTGAGTGAAATTGCTATTTGAAACAATTGCGTTCAAGTTGGCAGTTCACTGTGATATCAAGCCACGATAATTCTGGATGTTACAAAACTGAAAGTAGACTAGGATAAATTGAATTAGTTGGGATTATATGGATTTCGAAAAATGAATAAAAATATATGGGTGTGCGCCGTTATGTTGAGCGAAACGATTCCGAGACATTTATATTCACAATAAGTAACTGATCAGCCAAATGTACTTTGTGGTTGATAGCCATTTAGCATGATCTTTATATTGGTGCAAGAGTAGACGACGGTATTTCTGTCCTCCATCTCCTAATCAATTGCCAATTTTCATGGAAAAGCTAAGTGCGAAACATTTCGTTCATTCGTTTACATAAGGCTTGGGCTATCTGACTTATAACATATCATTGATTATGACAGTAGGCAACATTATTCTAAATACCATAAAAAACATTATTTCTACTATATTATGCATTATTGATGTATACCGGTGGACGTTACATTAGATTCACAGATTCTTGCCCATCACCATCAACCAAATGAAATCCTAATGAATTCAGATATTGTTAGGAATAGGATTCCAATTTTCTTCCAACTGTTGGTCGACTTTAAGCGTTTTTGATAATCTCAAATACTGTAATAAGAAGACAAAGATTATCAGAAGTATGTTCTTATCGCATTATCGAAATTTATCAAAGGGACTAATTGCTTTAAATTGCAAATACGTTCGAATGGATCATTAATTAAATTTAACGGTCACAGTGAAAAAAAATTAATGAAACCGGATTATCATGGAAAAAAACAATTTATCAAACTAAATAGGGAAGCTGGTTTCTGAGAAAATAATAATTCGATCCAAGTTACATGTTTCTGCTTGCTTCCAGTTGTCTCTTAGTTTCAATCAACAACCATATTCAAATGTCAATGACTTATCATATAAGTAAAAAATTATTTACAACGATTCTTTTTCAAAATGAGCAGAATTGTGTAAATTTTTGTCACTATAAGTTAATCAACCACTGATAAAACAGTCTTTATGCTTCCATTAAAATCTGGATTTTGAATAAGTTTTATGGAGGGAGATATAATTAGCTATAATTATTCATTTGTTATAAGCAAAGATGTATGGTGGCTAGCAGTGGAATCCAGGACAAGCTTTTTGTCCTATTTAGGAATCGTCTTCTGGATGTACCTGCATCTCAGAATTGATGTTCACTTCGGGACTCAAACCCAGTACCGTTCGCTTCAAACGCCATCACGTTATTTACTTAGCTACTTAGTCCTGACTTATGGCAAAATTTGGGCAATCCGCATATGATGAATATATGCCAATAAGAGACTGAACAATTGTAGCCCTAAACAACAGTGGGAAGATATAAGCAAACAATAAAAAGTGAATTTAATTATATTTGTGTTCTTAGTTGATTGTTTTTCCGTTATTATCATATAAAACAAGACTCATCTCCCGTATTCATGACCAAAATCATTGATCTGAAAAATATATTCGCGTATTATGACGTTGCTGATTATAATTGTCGAACAACTAGAATAAAATATGGTGAGAGATTATTTCAATTCAATTACTGTCCGCGCAAGAAACTGAAGCTTGAAAATCGGTTCACTATTAATATAAATGAACCTTTTGCACATAATACTCCAGTAATAAGTTATTGCATTGGTAGTACGTCTTAAAAATGACTTGAGGCCTAGATAACTTACTAATCGTCTACATGATCATATTTTTATATTAGCGAAATATTAAAGTTGAATAACCAAGCGCATTGAACCTTTTAGGCGTAAAGCCAGACCAACGGTTAGATTTTTGTCAGCTACTTTCATATAGCCTAATTTGAGTTAATGATATGTCTGAAATGAAAGTATTTAAAGAATAAACTGATCAGATCTATCATATCATTCTTCATGATTTTCTCAGCCATCAATTATAAACAGATAAAGATACTAATAGAACTTTCGTCTAAATTTGAACGAATAGTTCATAATATTTGGGCGCCGAGTTAATTTGAGACATTAAAAAGAGAATATATTTGTATACTGTATCCAAGATGTAATGTTAACATTTATGTTTCAAGACAAAAAAAGATCGATCTGGATCTATGGAAAAACGTTGATGATATTATCGAAATGATTTGTTTAGATTAGTTCTCGTTATCAAGACATAAGCCATGTATCACCTGATTCACTGTTATAACTTGTGATTTGTTTTAAATCATTGTTTTCCAAAAAAAGCCATAGATTAGAGAATTTCGATATATGTAGACAGGTACGATTATGTAAACAAAGTTGGTTTGACCATTTACTTAAAGTTATATTATATTATAGATCAGACTTTCAAATATACTGTTTTGATTGTTCAGTAGTACTCTTCATCATTTAATATCAGTCATATAGTTGGGTCAGAAGTGGTATAATACAAAGCGTTAAGAATACTGATTAATTAATTAGAACAACACATATAAGTGAACAATTGTTTTCAATTAGATGATCATCAGGCTTTCCTCAAATATACATGATGACGATCTAATTGATTAATTAATAATGATCTGAAAATTAAAATATAGCCAATAAGCCAGATGATATGTTTTAGTGATCTACTCATGAAATATTACTTACTATCATGTTTGCTTCAGTCGGTCACTCTGAAATAGGCCAATTCACGAATTTTGTTTAACGATAGAAACCGATTTACCACAGTGATTATCGGTTAGCAAGTGATTAGTGTTCATTACATGGATCAATCACTGATTTGTGTGAATGTTAATTAAAAAATTACGGATACAATAAATTGGCAGTTAATCTATCTGATAATCACATAGTCGACTAACATTACTCATTATGTAAAAGCAAATATAGACACATATGATTAAAGGCACTTGAAAAAAAAAACTAAAATCATTGTTATGTTTAATTGAAGGCAGACAAACAATCGTTGATTTTACTGGTTTCATGAGTACTTTTTTATCGTTTAGTGATAAGATTCATTTCGAGCTGATCACTAATAGAAGTGTTGTAGTAGAAACACGTGCTTAAAGCAGATAATCTCATGACACTCTATGTGTTGGATTAATAACAAATGACAAATATATCTGTATTTATATCGAAAAATGTGGTTATATTTGTAGTTGATAGTTTCTATAACATTTCTATTAATTGAAACGTATTGTTCACATGTGTTATTGAATTCAACTTTTCCTAATCAATTAAGACAGAGATTGAAAGCAGCCATCGAGAAAACCTGTTATGCTGCTCAATTGGTTGTGATTGAAAAGTTTAAGCCCATGATTCCAAATAGACCTAGACATTGCACAAATGATTACGCCACATCCCATTTTATTTACCAATTTACATGTTTGTGTGGACACACATACATAGGACGGAGTAATCGAACAATGCAATCAAGATTCATTGAACATGTGCCTAGATGGCTTCAAAACCAATTAGTGTCAAATGTTCCGAACAACATGGGAGGTAAAAAACCATGTTAATCGATAGCGAAACATATAATTGAAACGGGGCACAAAATTGACATTAATACAGCTTTTAAAACGTTGTATAGAAATTGTCAAAGACGATTTCTCAAGTTTATTGAAGCCTTGGCTATTCGTAAATTTAAACCCCTCTTATGTGTACAAAAACAATTTGTTGTAAACTTTAATTTACCTTGGTAATCTTTAAGTCATTCTAGGATAATGCGACGATTTCCTATTCTTTCTATACTATATAAAGTTGTTTCTCTCCACTTTCTTACTTGAACATTCATTTGATTGACCTTTATTAATTTTCATAGAAAATGCCCTGACAAGTATATAGGCGACTAGATTATTCGAAATGTATAGCGTGAATACACCACATTTCTCGGTTCAATTCCGTCTTATTGTTCTATCGAAGTTTTTAGAATTGCCTCTATCCAAGATTTCCACATTTTTTCCAGTCGAATGTGTCCGCAGTTTGCATTGATATAAGTGAGAATATGTCACGGCGTTTGATCGTTAATTGATATTCATGCAGGTGAAGATGAAGGGGGAGTCCGCTTTGTCCGATGTAGTGTTTTCCGTAGTTGGCATAATTCATTTTATAGATGATGTTCGGTTATTCCTATTTTGTCATTTCATCCTTTAGCTTTCCTAGGATTGATTGTAGTGATTTCGTTGGTTTGCGGGCAACACCTATTCCGAAAAGGTTTCAACAATCTCGTTGTGGTTTCTGATAGGCCTTTTATGCATGGTAGGGTGATTCGTTTTCTGTTTTCTGCACTTGACTTTGTTTCTGATGATGCGTTTGTCTGGTATTTTTTTGATGGAGTTGATTGGGTAGACGTTCTTTTGAAAGATGGTATTCAGGTATTTTTCTTCATTTTTTCGTGCTGCGAGTATGTTGCAGTGTGTCTTCGCCCTCTTGAACAACTGCGTACAAACTTTGTTCAAAAGGTTGATCACACCACGGAGAACCGGATAGATCATATTTAGTTCAAAAAAAAATTCAGAAGGAAAATGATGGATGTGAGATTCAGTAGACGAGCTGATATTGCTTCAGATCATCACTAGCTGGTTTTGGCACACAGTCCTTCCTATAGATGTCACTCCACTAACGATAGAAGAAATCACGATGATCATCAGACAAGTCAACAATGGGACCTGACAATATACCAGCTGAAGCTTTGAAGTCACATACAGAAGCAACTCAAAGCATGTTTCATGTTCTTTTCAGGAGGATTTGGGAGGAAGGTTTATAAGCAGAGATGTATAGTAGCCAGCAGTGGAATCCAGGACACGAGTTTCGTCCTATTTGGGATTCATCAGCTGGATATATTTGCATCTCAGAGTTGATTCTCACTCTGAGACTCGAACCCAATACCGTTCGCTTCAAATACCATCCCGTTATCCACTTAGCTACCGAGTCCTGATAGCCACTTGCTTTAAATCCACTTGGTAATGGCCACTTTCACTAAAGTTTAATCTGACATTTATTAATCTTCTTTTAATTATTTAAGTTTCACTTATGTATTTCTTTAAAATTATGTAAAATGAAAAAACAATTCCGTAAAATTTGGAATATTTATGTTTCGATTAAACATAACCGTTTTCTTACATTCCTATTTCATATTTTATTGAATATACACATAAGTGGCTAATAAACGTTTATAAGTGAATTAAACATAGAAATTCTATGTGTAATAATCAATGTGGTGGCTTATTTGAATATCTGGGTTACTTGTTCCTGCCATTTGGATATTTCAACAAGTTATCTTTTTGATTGAGATCATGAACCGATTGATGTTAGACCACCATTGGAAACCTGAAAGCACTGGACGGCCGTTTCGTCCTGTTGTGGGACCATGTCGGGTAGAAATAGGTATCTATCTCAGTACAATGGAATATGGTCGCGTAATTTAGTGGATTGGTTGATAGTCCTACAATAGAACAAAACGGCCGTCCAGTGCTTCCAGGTTTCCAATGGTGATCTAGGATCAATCGGTTCATGATCTCAATCAAAAACTTAATAATCTCCACAACCCCTATACCAGAAGTTATATTTTTGTTTGTTTGTTTTAATACATCATTATCCCCATTAATCTCATAACCTATTCGAATTTGTTTGTGAAAGGTTTACGATATTTCACTGTACAAGTGACAAAACAGTCCAATCAGAGATATCGTGATTACTGTTGATTCCTGAAATGTTAACATCTAACTGGAAACCAATCAATATTTATTGCAAGTGTCGATCAAGAAATAAGAAAAGGAAACTTGGTGAAATACTTTATGCTGAGAATTCTGTATTGTACCAAAAGTTTAATATTGAATAAAGCCACTAATAATAATAATAATAATAATAAAATACAGTAACTTAGACCTCTCGTATGGATTATTATAATGAAAACATTTTATATCTAAAAGCGTCAGAAAGTAGCTACCAGTAGTTCTCATAGCGTATATAAACATATTAGTTAGTTGGTTTTGATGTACTTAAGTGAAAAATTGATCTTTTAAATCGTAATTATTCAAGACTTGAATAGTTCACTGGTGACATCACTTATTGTGATAATAAGTGAGACACTTCTGAATCTAATTTTTAAAAAAGACAGCTTCCGTCAAGATTGCATGTATGCGTTTATTTTTTTTGGCAACAAAACCCGAAAATTTTGGAACCCAAGTCAAGATGTTCGTGTTGATGGGATAAAAGCACTTAACTATCAGTTTTCACCCTCTGATAATCATTTAGATAAAGCATTTGAAAAACATTAATCTGTACAATTCTATTGGTATTAATGTATCCTTAATTATAAAAACTGAAAGTTTGTTCTACATTTTATTATGTATATAATACATGTTCTGTAGTGTAACAATATCCATATATATTTGGATCTATTAACTAAATAGGGTCTATGAGTACTAAACTTTAATAACTCTGACTGTCTTTATTACTTTTACTTGTTACCCCTGGCGGAGGAGCATAGGCTGCCCACAAGCCGTCTCTATTAAACCCTGTTCTGGGCAATGCTTTCCATTTACCATTCATCCTTTGCATATCTACTTCCATTCATGTAGCACTTCTAGAGTTTCTGCCGGTCCCAAGCCCGCGTAAAGAAGGAGGATTGAGCTTGATGTCGGCAACACCAACCTGTAGAAAACAAATCTTGCTAAAAAAACGCCAACTAGGTCAAACACATGTGAACATCTACTAATTATTTACTTAGTTTTTTAGTCAATATTTGTCATCTAGTAGGTAACACTCTTATCTGTCTGCACATAATTATGGACATTGTATTATTTATTTTTGTGAACGCCATTTACATATTAAATACTATTTTGATCAGTAAACAAGAAATCGAATATTTGAACTCCTGTTAGCGTTTTACCTTTGCATTAAGAACTAAATTTTTTCGTATTATGATATACACAAAACGTCACATCACTCTCTTTTTATGGGCTATTTCCATTATCATGATGTCAGTCATTACAAGTACGATGATATACGAAACTCGACTTTATTTAAAACTAAACCTCGAAGTCGTCAATCAAAATACTTTTTATAAACTATCTAAATGAAATAGAGATACTTCGTATCTAAAACATTCCAGTCTTTGTATGACTCAATCTTTATAGTATTCCTTAGATGAAAGGCTCTAGTAGTATACTGACGAAACCTAAATTAATTAAGACTAAAAAACAATACTGAAAGGCACACCCAATCTTTTGTAGATGGGATACGATCGAATCAATAAGTTGTCCCTCATCAACCCAAAGTGTTCAACTTTTTGCCTTTCTACAATAATCATTATCTCATCGTATATTAAATATTTTTGCTCAGTCAAACAGGTATCATTTATTTATAAGGATGTGATTTGATGTTAATTACCTTAGTTTCAATTTCACATTGATAAACTATTCCCATTCTGTATATAGGATAATGCTAAAAGTTATATGCGTGAAAACTCAGTGAATAAAGATCTTCAGAATCGAATTCTTCGCTGGTATGATTATGCCTGGTCAAAGTGAGTTTGTTGAAATTTGAAAAAAATTGTAATCTGTTGTCTAATCAAAGTTAGTTGATATAGTTGTAGTCTTCTGGCTGATATCAATATACATAAGGATAATGCTAGTGATGTAAACATGGATAGAATCCAAACATAAGGTTCATAGATTGAGGTTTATGAATTGGAATAAAACATACTACAGTCTGAAACAAATCAAATTTAAGGTAACTACTCTTTTCTTTTTGTGAAAAATTCTAAACGAGAGGAAAGCTGGTTTTTACCTTGCGATAAGCGTGATAAAATTGACCCTTATTTTGTTATTAAGACACATAATTGAAAAACATATGTCTGTTGTGCAATCACAAAGACATGGTATAAAAGTTAAGTTATAAGGGATGCTTTCTACTTCTAATGTGGATTTTATGTGAAATGAAATCAACACGACGAGTGTATTACATGTGAATTAGAGCATAATCATGGCTATCTCTAATGTTTATCACGTTCCTCCGTGTATTTTGACTTATCCGAAGCATAAATTTAAATTTTTTAAGATTTTTTAGTTGTGTTTTAGACGCTATTGATCTATGCAAACGACATTGTTATTGACTAGTTATGGTCAAGACTTCACATATAGTCCACTATACAGTGCCGAAGCAGTATGAGAAAACAATAAACAATATCTCAGGCTTTAAAAAGACTATCAAGGGTGAATAATCTTTGGCCATATGGATAGCTTTCTTTACTTCAGTTTGATTTGATTTACAACAAGTGAATCAAATCACAATATAGGATATTTACTATTTCTGTAAAAAACTGAATGTTTATTGTAATATTTTTTAAGTTGCAATATATGTAAACTCACTCTACATCAACTTCATTGACTACGAAAAGGCATTTGATAGCGTGGACAGTACAACACTATGGAAATTTCTTCGACACTACGGCGTGCCTCAGAATATAGTCAATATCATACAGAGTTAATATGATGGATTAAACTGCAAAATCGTTCATGGAGGACAGTTGACAAAGTCTTTCGAAGTAAAGACCGGTGTCAGGCAAGTTTGCTTACACTCACCCTTTCTCTTTCTCCTAGTGATCGACTGGATCATGAAGACATCAACATCTGAAGAGAAGCACGGAATACAGTGGATATCTAGGATGCAGTTGGACGATCTATTCTTCACAGATGATCTGGCTCTTCTACCACACACGCAACAACAAATGCAGGAAAAGACGACCAGTGTAGCAGCAGCCTCAGTAACAGTATGTCTCAATATAAACAAAAGGAAAAGCAAGATTCTACAATACAACACAGCATGCACCAATCCAATCACAATTGATGGAGAAGATTTGGAAGATGTAAAAACCCTTACATATCTGGGCAGCATGATTGATGAACACGCTAGATCGGATGCAGATGTGAAGGCGCGGATCGGCAAAGCAAGAGCAGCATATTTACAATTGAAGAACATCTGGAACTCAAAGCAACTGTCAGCCAACACCAAGGTCAGGATTTTCAATACAAATGTCAAGACAGTTCTACTATATGGGGCAGAAACCTGAAGAACTACAAAAGTTATCATCCAGAAAATACAGGTGTTTATTAACAGTTGTCTACGCAAAATATTACGGATTCGTTGGTCGGACACTATTAGCAACAGTCAACTGTGGGAAAGATCGAACCAGATCCCAGCGGAGGAAGAAATCAGGAAGAAGCGTTGGAAGTGGATAGGACACACGCCGAGAAAAGCACCGAACTGCTTCACAAGACAAGCCCTCAAATGGATTCCTCAAGGCCAAAGGAGGAGAGGAAGACCAAAGAACACATTACGCTGGGAGATGGAGAAAGACATGAGAAAAATGAACAAGAATTGGATGGAGTTAGAAAAGAAGGTGGAGGACAGAGTGGGTTGGAGAATGCTGGTCGGCGGCCTATTCTCCATTAGGAGTAACAGGCCTAAGTAAGTAAGTAATATAAGTAAACACCATTTTCTGATTCGTTAAACCATTTATTCAACTTAAGTGTTACAGTATACTTTAACACTCAATTAAGTGTCTTTAACATTTCACTTAGTTACTGAATCACCAACTACTGAAAAAATCTGGTCATATATATCTTTGTGTTACAAAATGGTCATAGAATGAAATGGAACATTACGACAGTGATATACTTGAAACTATGTATCAAATCCTTATAAGTTCATAAAATTCTATTACTGTTAACTGTTACATATACATTATGACTTTTGATTTATCAGAGGTAGTGGACGAGGCGGTCAAGATATTAATTCATTGGGAATGTTACCAGATAAATTAAAAACAGAACTTGCACTCAATGTAAATTTGGAAACATTAAAAAAGGTAATTTATTTTATGGCGTTAATTAGATTTCATTTTTTCCTTTTCATTACTTTATTATTATTTTAAATGGAATTCATTAATTTGATAAATATTTATATTCTCATGATGTTAAGACATCAACCATAAAATTATTGAAAAGCTAGTAGTATATTATGATGTCTTCTCATTTTAGACTACTTTTAATTGAAGGTACAATCTTGTTTGTCTAGTTATCTACCGATAACATTAAGTAGTAATACCACTAAATCGCCAAGTGATTGAGATTGAACAATGTGTACAATTGGTTATCGTCTCAATAACTGAATAAATGAGTGATTCCATAGATCATTGAAGTTCATGTTTTTTAATTCGCCTTACGATCAATAGTTTGCATTACTGAAGAGTACCAAAAAGGAATGAACCAATCTTGTAGAAATTTCTAAATTTTATCGATTTCAGATAAAAATGTAAAAATGTAGGATTCATTTCTTTAAGAAATCAAGTACTATTGGTCCGTTGCGTCTTTTAGTATGCTGTTTGGTAACTGTCCCTAAGGACGGTTTTGTAATGTATATATACGTTTTGAATTGAGTTTGTTGTTATCGGTCGTTTCTAGCTATTTGCAGAATATACTTCCTTATTCCAAGCTTGGACTTCTGCCTCTAGTTAGCGGGGCTTGGACGCATCAATAGCTAGCTTACTGGTGAACTCGTGATAGCTTCAACCCTAGTAAAATTCTACCTGTTACGTTTATTTTCCTAAAACATTACCTAAAGAATGCTGAAAAAACTTTTATAAAAAAGCAATTCACAAGAAAAAGATTTCACAGAATATCATGACAATAAAACCACTTGGAATACAAAATTGAGTGACAAAATTTATCATTACATTATTGTAATTATACTGAAATAACTATTTCTCTATTGAAAATATGTGCAATAAATAGTATCATAAGGCTACAAATGATTAAATCTACTTTATGCAATCATTTCTATTAAATTTCAAGTTATTTTTATTTCTACTCATCATTACTACTAGTAAAAAACCACTCAACAAATTGCTGACATTTTCTATGTAAACAAAATACTTCAACCTATTGACAGATTCGATTATATTAAAGATTTCCTTACGCAAACTTTAATCAAATTTTGTTAGAATAGATTTAAGTGCTTCCAGATATTTCATGGTGCAACTCAGTTGTTTAGAGGTTAAGCACTCATGCGTGAGACTGATAAGTCTTGGGTTCGAATCTCGCGAGACAGGATCATGCATGTACACTGGTGAGGAGTTTTATACTATAACGAAACGGCCATCCACTACTTTTAAGTTTTCCATGGTGATCTAGCTTTGATTGACTCATGAATCCAACCAATAAATATAAAACAGTTAGTAATTACAAAGTTAAAACTTACTAAATTTTCCAATCAAGATAATAAAATATCAACAAAAAAGCGTTATAAGCAATGATGGATAGTGGCTAGCAGTGAAATCCAGGACGCGCGTTTCTTTCTATTTGGGACTCGTCAGCTGGATGTACCTGTATCTCAGAGTTGATGTTCACTTCGGGACTCGAACCCAATGCCGTTCGCTTCAAACGCCATTGCGTTATCCAAGAATCCTGGATTTCACTGCTAACCACTATCCATCATTGCTTATAATGCTTGTGAATTAGGGCAATATCAAGGCAATCTGCGAAGTATGAACATAAGACAATAAGACACTGATCACTTCCATTGCTAAAAATCAATGGAAAGTTTCAAGTAAACAATACCTAGTGAATTTAATTCAGATTATTATTTGTAAGTTATAAAATCGAATGCCAAATACACATCCTAACAATGTACAGTATATAACATTAAACATATTTTTCGATGGAAATATTTTTACCACACGTTTGAGCAACTAATTTCATCCATTTCATGGATTATTAAGTATAAGTGAGTTATTGAAATGTATCATTTTCAACTTTAACATATCTAGAAGCTTAGTCCATATTGCAGAATAATATCATTCTCTTTCAAGTCTTAAAATAATTATCATTGAGGATATTGCATAACTTCAAAGCACATTGTTTACGTTAGAGTTGTAAAGCTTGACACTAAGTGACGCAAACTTACCTGTTATTGTTTGGTTTGAATGATGTCACTAAACTAGAATGCTTGTGTCAAACTGTCACATGATAGTGACTAATGTCTTGTAGTCTGCTTTACAGTATTGAATAAATTTATTCTTCAACCTTAAAACACAGCTAGTATTTGATCTTACTTGGGGATAGATTTAATTATATAAAAGAAGTATAACTTTTTCCCAATTTACTTCAAGTTGTAAAGTCAAAACATTTAAATGATGAAAATTATTCATAATTCTATCTAATGTCCAATGATAGACCATGTCCTAACTATCACAATAGGTTATTGACTTAATGGATGGAGTCAAAATAACAGTTGAGACAGAATAATAATTATTTATTAAATTTCGTGGACTCTTTTCAGCTATATTTTCAACTATATTCGTACTAAAGAATAACGTTGGTGTATAATATAAAATAAAGTAGTAGACAATAGTGACGGGGAGAACTGGAGTAGCGGTGCTTACATATATGAACAAGCTTATGTGAGATTATTGCAAAATGAACTTTAAAACATAAGCTGACTGAGGTATGAAGCTCTTAACTGAAACATTTATGAATAACGGTTATTCATTAAATTTTATGTGCTGCTGGAAGCGTGATAATACGTTACAATCAATGACGTTTTTGGCAGCCAAAGAATGAGTCTATAACACCTTAGAGGCACATCAAATAGACTCATATTGAAACGAAGACTAGCTATCAATGAGACATTTTATGCAAACCAACTCGTCATTATTGAAACGTCAATGTCTATGTGTCGCCAACAGCATGTAAGCGATTGTGTCACATCCCATTGCGTCTACTGATTTACTTGTATGTGTGAAAACACGTATATAAGAAGGAGCAATAGCGAGCTGCAAGTTTGGTTGAGAACATTCCTTAATGGCTACAAAAACAAATGAATTCCAACGGTCAAATAAGATCACAGGATAGACGAATATATTCGACCACTGAGAAATATTTGGTTGAGACTGGTCATAAGATTGATATCAAGTCAGCCTTCGTAGTTTTGTATAAACGTTTTGAAGGGAGTCTACTATTGTTTATCGATGCACTGACTATACGAGAACTGGAACTTCTTTTATTTGTTCATAAACAATTTGTTCTTACCCTTAACTCACCCACGAAATATTGATTTACTATACAATGTGGTCTTCATATTGTTTTTATGTACTTTGTTGTTATCATCTTTATTTCCGCTTACCTTCTAGTTTGTCAACTTGACCTTTTTTCAGATCTAATGTCTTAACAAATTTATGTGTGATCAGATTGTTCGAAATGTAATGCACATAATTCTGATGACTTTCGTTTTCTCATGGTATTATCCAAATTTATGAAAGGGATTAACTGTTTTAAATTAGCGGAGATTTTATAATAAAGTAAACAACATGGTAACAATAATAAAAATTATTACAAATGACCTTTAATAAGAATGTTAATTTACCAAGGTTATGAATAATTGATAACTGTCTCTTTCTGAATACATACATCTGGTTTGAGGATGTAGTGTCGGTTATTATGTTAAGTCCATATACCTTATTCTAGCTTTCGGACAGCCCATTCAACATGAGTCACATTCTGACCTTTTTATTAATTTGTTCATCAATCTTCACTGTTTTCATATGAGCGCGTAGGTGTATGTTCATTTCTTATCCCATTACTCATCATCACATGTCTGTAACTTACTTTCGTGTAACTATAACTATTGATGAATGCTTGGTTAAAGGAGAGTTGGCTTACCCGCCATCTCCACTGTGCGTCGTTTCTCTTCTCTCTATTCCATTCACTTCATATACAAAATATAAATATTCAAAAGTCTATTCTCGTTATTCGACTTATTTAATTCCGTTATTGACCAATGCGATTTAAGTCGATGATTATATACGAGGATAGGCGATAACAAACATTCATACGATCTCCTTGGCGTCAGATCTCGGGCCACTAAAGTGGAGAGCCCTTTCGACAACATCGTTCGATCTAAATGAGGACAAAATTAAATAACGGGCCTCCACAAAGAGGATTTTATTCTCTACTTCTTCAGTGAAACGAGGAAAAGACGAGTTATTTTGTCTGTCAATGATTATGAAGAAATGATAACAATCACTGATAAACCAAATATAAAATAAATGGAGAACTGTTGCATAATTTAGAGTAAATTCATCTCCTAATCTTTTATTCTTCTGGAAATATTCGAGAATATCAATATGTACGCTTCTCTTTTTTCTTTCGATGTATGTACTTCGTCACATACAGGTAAATTGATAAATACATCTGGAAGCACCAAGAAATATGGATTTGTAGACTTTTATTTGTTTCAAGGACAAGTTTGTTTTCAATTACTATTCTTCTAGTCCTTCATTGGTTTAAAATTTCTGAGTATAGTCTAAAAAAGTTTGCATAATTCCTTATTATAGCTTAGTAGACGAAAACAGTTATAATTAATATGAATTGTACTCCATATATTTCTCCGGTGTGTATTTCTTTACAGCTTCTTAAACTTTATAGTTTACCAATGGTTGAGATCATGACTCAATTGAAGCTAGATCACCATGGAAAACCTTGAAGCACTGAACGGCCCTTTCATTCTATTGTGGAACTCTTCAGCAGTGTTTTTATTTAAAAGAACACATTAGAAATTCATTAGATTATCAAGATTTATAATTACCATGTTGAATTGAATCATTACAAAATGTGCATTATTTCATAAATATCCATAAATACATACCTTTACGTCCTTTGTTCTTTGAAGTAATATCAAACCTAAATTGTATGATTAACAACGAAACATAGGATCTTTATCTTGACAACCGATATGAGTGATAAACCGGAAAAACGTTCTTTCACAGTTTCTAACCAAATTTAAAGTTATAAGGTAGTCCACGTTAATTAAATAACGAGTACTGAAAGTGTGAGTTTAGTACGCCTTATCAACAATACAAATCACACGTGAATTGTTACGTAAATGACTATGGTATTTAACTTTTTATAGCTTTATATTCTCAATATGACTAAAATCTTTACTTGAAATTTGATTTCTGTCACAAATAATTATTTCGTTTTAACGTTACTTCAATTTTTTTTATCGCTGTTAATGATAACGTTTTAGCTGTCGAATTAATTACTTATAGACTTGTCAGAATGAGGATTTGTGGAGAATATAGTATTTTAACAGTTGCATTCACGAGTCAATCTAAGCTAGACAACCATTGTAAACCTGAAAGCATTGGTTTCGTCTCAAGATGGATTTCCTGGAGTTCTAATGAGAAACCATTATCAGTGGAAACAGTTATCAGCTTCAGACAATGAATGAAGGGTTGGGCAAGATCATAGGTTGATTAAAGTTAGACATTGATACTGTTGGATGCTGGTTCAGTAGTCTAGAGGTTAAGAGTTGATGTACGAGACCGAAAGTCTCGGGTCCCACTCCCACATTTGAGGATCGTTAATATGCACGAGTAAGGAGTCCATTACTAGGACGAAACGGCCATTCAATGCTTCCCGGCTTTCAGTGGTGGTCTAGCTTAAATCGATTCATGAATCCAACGACTAAAATTAAAGGCTTGTTTAAAAATATTTCTATTGTACATTTTTCTGTTTATAAATATTATGAAATGATTTTCCCCTTTATGACTACATATTTAATTGTGTTTCTTTTTGTATTTTTTAAAATATATTCTATTACAAGGTGACAATATTTCATGAATGTCGACCAGAGTTTTTACATGATATTGTTTTGAAAATGCGTCCCCTAGTTTTAACACCTGGTGATTTAATTTGTCGTAAAGGTGAAATAGCACGTGAAATGTTTATTATTGCCGATGGTGTACTTGAAGTACTCAGGTAAAATATGATTATATTTCATTCAAAATACTTTGTTTATCGTTTGTATTTGTTTTACTACTGTTATAACTTGTGGACTGGGTACTCTATTAATGTATACGTAATGATACCGCCAACTAGGGAGCAGTGAAAATCGATCGGACCAATGACGCATAAAACACGTATGAGCAGTCTAGAGTACTTATCGGTCCTGCTTCCTGCCTAGCCAAACCATTTAAATCCAGAACACCAATCTCAGCCTCTGCAATATAAATCATTTATTTCAAACATACTGGGTTTATATATCAACCACACAGACCACATCGTACCAATAAAATATGAAACAACATTTATACAAGAATTAGCAAAATGTGGTTGTGAATGAGGGAGGTAATGATTAATAGATAGCGCATAATTCAAGAATGGTAAATCGTATAATACTGGTTCACAGATCGAAATAAAGTTCATAATAAGAAGGACATAAATATGAATAGTTTAGGACGGAACGGCCGTCCAGTACTTCAAGGTTTTCCATGGTGGTTTAGCTTATCGGGATGTAACAACTACTCATTTTTGTTCCTTAGTATGCTTGTAAATTAATGACAATAATTGCATTGGATTATATTTTCTTTAATGTTTAGAATAGAAGTTGATAATCTATATTGATATTCACGTATATGAAATTCCATTCAATATTTTAAAAGATCCCTATAGACTTGTTAAGTTTAGTTGTGTTTTTAATTTACTAAAAGCAAAGTGATTATATAATCCGTCAAATATGATTTAAATAATGGAATAGTCTTGATTAGAGGTTTTAAACAGGATTATAAGTTTGTTTATTACGATATAATTTCCACTAATCTAATTTATTCCTTTTTCATAAACTTAAGTGAAATCCATTACTTCTGGCAACAAAAAAAACATTGAAGAAGATTCTTGTAAAGTAATTGAATAACTCATGTCAAATTTATCACGTGATGCTTATGCAAACCAAAGCCATTGAGATAAGTTGTTAGTATTTTTGGACTCTGGTCCACCAGGGTGCTTGGTACCTATGTGGTTGCGCCACAGGATTGAGCTGTACTATTCAGATTGTAGCGTTTAAACCTATATGGTGTATGGTTCTCCTGTTAAACAGGGTTGAGCTGTACTGTTTGGATTGTCACGTGAAAGTCCGGATGGTGTCTAATTCTCCTGAAAACCAATGTAAAATTACCCTGGCCCACAAGCGTACATAATATAACTGAATATATATTGTTGGACTCGATTTCTTAAAGAAATAGTTTTAACCTCTCCATATTTATTCTTGCTGAAACCAACTGTCATTGATTTTTATATCGTACACAAACTATCATTTAGTCAAAAGGAATAAATCTGGATATTATAGGGTGTTTTTTTAAAATTCAACAACATGTATGATTTCACTGTTTAGTCTAAGTTATATTGTGATTTTATGTAGATTTGTTATATATCTATAACAAATGAAATATCATTATAGGTATGCATTTTATATATAAGATGTAGATGTACCTTTTCAAGATGTTATTAAAAACTGGTCACATTCAAACATAAACATTAATAATCAAATAGTTGAATTCATGAGCTAGACCACTTTGGAAAACCTGGAAGCACTGGACATTAGCACAGTTGTATGCCGGTCCAGTGGTCTAGAGGTAACGTGATCGCGCGCGAGACTGATAGGTCTTGGATTCGAATCTTGCGAGTCAGGATAGTGAATGCGCACTGCTGAGGAGTCCCACAATAGGATGAAATGACCATCCATTGCTTCCAAGTTCTCCATAGTAGTCTAATTTTAATTGACTCATGAATTCAACTGTTAAATCACTATAATATCCACAAATACTCCTTTCTGATTATAAACATGATGAATCGGAAAATTCAAAACCATATATTATTAAATCTTAACATTCTGTTCAAATTCAGTACATTCATTTTATTTATTTATTGATAAACATTTTCCCTTCATAAATATACAATTAAACTCAATTTTCTTAAAACTCACTATTTTATTAAATCTTCAGGTCATTAATATTAATTGATTGTTAGGTTTCTTTTTGACAGCAGTAAAGATAGATAACTGATAGAAACATAATTTATCGGTCATTTAAGTCAATATACAAGGATTTATTTATTTATTTCTATGGAACTGATGAAGAAGATTTAAATTGGGTCAAAATCCATATTTTAATTAACTGGTCATTCAATTAGTATTATTAAAGTAATATATATATATATATATATATATATATATCAAAAGTTGAAATCATGAGTCGAAAGGTTAAGTACTCACGTGCGAGACTGATAGGTCTTGGGTTCAAATCTCGCGGGACGCGGGATCGTGGATGTGCACTGTAGAAGAGTCTCAGACCAGGACGAAACGGCCGTCGAATGCTTCCAGGTTTTCCATGGTGGTCTAGTTTCAACTGAATCATGATTTCAATTATTGAACTAACGAAAATCTCCAGTTTAGAGGTTGTGGAGATTGTTGAGTTTTTGATTGAGATCATGAACTGATTGATGTTAGACCACCATTGAAAATGTGGAAGCACTGGACGGCCGTTTCTTCCTATTATGGGACTCCTCAGCAGTGAGCATCCACGATCCCGCACCCCGCGAGATTCGAACCCATGGCCCTCAGTCCCGCGCGCGAATGCTTAACCACTGGACCACTCAGCTGGCATCCAATAGTGTTAATGTCTAACTTCAACCAATCCACGAAATTGCGCCACCATCTTCCATTGTACTGAGATAGGCACCTGTTTCTACCCGACATGGAATAGCTCCACTGGTCACGGCTTCTCACCAGAACTCCGAGAATTTTCTCACTAAGCCGGTCACTAGTGAGCACATGGTAATTATCAGTTTAGGGGTCCAACATCAATCGGTTCATGATCTCAATCAATATATATACATATAATAAAAATATAAAAAATAAAAGTCACTCATAAATAAGAAAGAAGATAAAATTTTGATGATGAAGAGTGAAGTCATAATGAAATCAACATAACTCGCTCAAAGAAATATCGAAACCTTTTTTAGTCATATCACAATAATAAGAGCCCATTTGGATCCTTTTATCAATGAAGGAAACAGATTGTCATTGTAGTGGATGTTACTCATAAAGCTGTTTGTAAGTAGTGGGTAGCAGAACGTGACATCAAAGTTGCAAAAATTGTCAGATAGAGTCAAAGTTTTCAGTGCATCGAAAGTACGTTGATGACAAAACACTTGTAGGCCGGTTTAGAAGACAGTTCTGATTACAGAACACATCGAAAGATACAAATGGACGATTGAAGGTTATGTATGTGTGTAATGTAAATAATTTATATCTTCTTGCAATAAATACACCTTCCTCCTGGCTATTGTTTTCTTATATCAATATAATTATTCTTTTAGTTTGATGAAAATTAGTTTAGTATAACTACAGAGTGTTATATATTGAAAATAGTTGTCTCTGCATTGCAGCACTGAAATGAAACATCTTGATTCCTGTTCTGAGGATTGAACATAACTGTTTAAATATGAAATATGTAAATTTTGATTTAAAAATTTTTAAATTTGACTTAAATCAACTTATACTTCAAGTGCAATTATAGGCTTCATGATCAGAATAAATGTGTGTCAGATGAAGTTTGAGAAGTAACACTGCAATTACAAATTTGATCAAATGTTTAGTGGTAAACTATATTTATTAGAACTTTTATTAGTTAATTTCACGAGTCAGTCTAAGCTAATTCCCCATTAAAAACGCGGAATCACTGGATGGCTGTTTCATACAAGTATAGGATTCCTTATCAGCGCACATCCACGATCCCGCATGTGGGACTAGAACAAGAGACTTTTGGCCTCTAGACCACTGAACCGGCATTCAACGGTATTAATGTCTAACTCCAATCGATTCATGGTATCGCGCCACCCTGAAGAGGAGTCCCACATCAGGACGAAACGGTCTTCCAATGCTTCAAGGTTTGCAGTGGTGGTCAGAATAGATTGGATAGTGAATGCAACTGCTAAAATACTACAATGTCCACAAATCCACATGATGATAAAAGTTTTATATAAAATTAGTAAGAAATAATAAAGGGTGGTGGACGCTAAGTCAGTGAGTCATGTATTCAGGAGACTAATAATGATGTTAAACCTGGTTGAACTCCACTGGTAACGGCTTCTCACTAGAACTCCAGGAGTTTTTCCTGAAGTCAGTCACTAGTGAGCAGTTGACTATTATTAGAATGGGTTTTGTGGAGAGTTTTTAGAAATTTCACAGGTTGAAATCATGAGTCTAAAAACTCTCCACAAAACCCATTCTGATAATAATCAACTGCTCACTAGTGACTGACTGCAAGAAAAACTTCTGGAGTTCTAGTGAGAAGCCGTTACCAGTGGAGTTCAACCAGGTCTGTTGTGAGATAGTAACTCACTGAAGACAATGGTATACGGTGGCGCAACTTCGTGGATTGGTTGAAGTTAGACATTAACACCGTTAGATGCCGGCTCAGTGGTCTAGTGGTTAAGTGCTCGCGCGCGAAGCCAGTAGGTCCTGGATTCGAGCCCCGCGTGGTGCGGGATCGTGGATGCGCACTGCTGAGGAGTCCCATACCAGACGAAACGGCCGTCCAGTGCTTCCAGGTTTTCAATGGTGGTCTAGCTTCAATCGACTCATGATTTCAACCTGTGAAATTTCTAAAAACTCTCCACAAACCCATTCTTATAATGATGTTAAACCAATATTTTAAAATAATAATAATACAAAGATATGTGAGTAAAGGTAACTTTCTGGAGGTTAATTTTTTAATTTAAATAAATATTTCAGTGAATAGTATCCATTTCTTTACAATATAAAAAATATTCAGTACAGTAACTAAGTGAGTAGTAAAAATTCAGGGTGTTTTTTTAATGAAAGATAATATGAATACAGTGCTTCCAGGTTTTCCATAGTGATCTAGCTTCAATTGACTCATGAATTCAGTTATTATATGTAAATACAAGTATTGAAAATAAAATGGTCCTGAAAAAATTGAATAATTTCGTTGAAATGTTCTTTTCGTGTCTAAGAAAAAAAATAAGGATTCATTTCAATCTAGACATATTCCCGAAGTCATAATGCAGTGTTATTTATTACAGCAGAAATCCTTTTCTAGGTGTACGTTTTCAAAACTGTACAATCATATATATAACAACTTGAACTGATTACATCATAGGTTATGGATATTATGGGGAAATAAATGGAATTTCAGTCAATAGATAATGTTCAACAATAGTAAGTGGTTGGATGACAATTACTCAGAAGATGGAATTGTTGACATAGTCACTCAAATATATGAAGTACAAAAACAAAATACAAATTAATAATCAGATACATAACGAACATGGTTAGATGCCATTTAACAGGCAAATGATTGAGGATACGTATTACGAAGGTTTCTCACAGAAAAAACAATGAAGCAGAAATCGCAATATTGGGCTTATTCAGTCTCTTGTCATAACTGAATGTAAATTTAGCTCTTATTGGTAACCAACAGTCTCTTAAAGCTATACTTAATGTGTTGACCTCTTTTAACCACAATTAGTTGATATTTAGTAGATTAACAATGACGTAATAAATTCCATAAAGTTTTTTCAGAGTGAAAGGTTACTTGAGAATGCATGTAAATTGGTAAAAATAGCTTCAGCTATCTGAAACATTTTACAAAAAACAATGTCTATTCTTTGTGAAATGTGTAAATTTGGTAATTATAATAGATTTGACCGAAGTTCTTGAACAAATAAGAAATCGAAAACAAGTACTTACTTACGCCTGTTATCCCTCTTTAAATAGCATGGACCAACTATCAGCATTGTTCATCAAATTCTGTCCTGGAAAATACTTTCCAATTCTTTACAGTGGCTACTCATCCTTTTGATGTCTACTTTCAATTCTCAGTACAATTTGTTCTTCGGTCTTCCTCATCCTTTTTCCCCTTCTGGATTCCAAATTAGGGCTTACCTCATGATAAAGTTTGATGATTTCTGTGATGTGTGTTGTATCCACTTCCAACATATTTTCAAAATTTCCTCCTCAGCTGGAACCTGATTTGTTCTCTCTCATAGAAGGCTGTTGCTGATGATATCCGGTCAACGGACATTCAGTATCTTGTGTAGGCAACTGCTTAGAAATACTTGTACCTTTTTGATGATGGTTTTAGTATTTATCATAGTTTCAACTCCATACAGTAGAACTGTCTTGACGTTCGTATTGAAGATTCTCACTTTGATGATAACTTGGAAAAAACGAAAACCTAAAATAAACCTGTAATTTACCTCTCATAAGACCGTTTTGTAGAGACAGTGATTTACATCAAAAATGGATGATAATTTGAGCATCAATAATGATCACAGTAAACTATACAGCTGCTTTGTAGTAGTTAAGTTCTCTTTTTGATCATTTGAGTCTGTAGCCTTACATGGAGTAGATGACATCTGTTAGTTATCACATATTGTTGCAAGCAAGAAATATAGGCAAGTAGATCATAACCCAAACATTAAATGGCATTATTTCTAAAGTCTGAACATTATGAATTGAACTTTTTGTTTTGTGATTAGTGCATATTGCTAAGCTATTTCAAATTTACTTTCATAAGTACTTATATGTTACACTTTTACACCGTTTAGTTCAAATAACCTTAAATTTAAATGATATGTTTAATACGTTTTCACCAGTTCCAGAATGCTCTCACAATCTTACATCTTTTTAAATATTTAGTCGGAAAATTTCCTTATTACGTTCATCATAATAAACTATTCTCAACTGAGATAAACACCTAGGATCTATTACAAATCCTCATGATAAGAATATTTAACCGTTTGTTTTACGATGGTGGTTGGATGTAGTCAACAGGAAACCCTGAACCTGATTTTTGTGCTACTTGGCACTCGTCAGCATGATGTACCTGTTATCTTGAAGAAACTGATGCTTAACGGATTCGATCTCGTGTCACCCAGTTTCATAGTTAGAGACTTTACCACTGAGCTATCCGGGCCGCAAATGACCTCTTGTAGGACTGCAATGTATTACCAATTGACTGATTACTGGGTGACGATCGATGTAATGCATGTCAGGTGCTTCTTAGTGCAGATCGAATCCTATCGACCAAGTTTGTTTTACAAACTGTCTAGAAATTTTAATTTTCGAAAAATAAAATGTACCTGTTACATTTTCTTATCAATAAAGTTTACTTTTAGGAAATACTGTCTCTCCTTTTTGTTTATTTCGTCTGTTTTTTTTCAATAGTGAAGAGAATGAAGTTCTTTCTACAATGGGTCCAGGTGATTTTTTTGGTGAAATTGGCGTATTAAATTTAGATGGGATAAATAGGCAAGCTAAACTCATTTATATGAATTATTTGATTTACTTTCTTCTAGTAATGGCAAACGTCTTATTTACGTTTGTTTGATTAAATTAATTGTATAAATATTCTCCCAGGTTTAAATCTCGGTACCTACAATAACTTTAAAATGCAAGTACGAACTTGTTTTTGAATGCGATAAAGCACTTGTTCTGAATCTTACAACAAGTCGTCACTTTAGAATGTAGGTTTATTATGACAGAGTAAAATACTATATGACTATCCAAATGAATTAAAGTGATGGTTTCGAACAATTAGTTTGGTAGTTGAATATCAAATACCTATAATTCTCGCTAGCCAAATTACTTATTACAAACATCAGCTGGAGAACAACTTGGAAACTTGTACGATTTAAAATAATTTTTCTCTGAACATTGATAGTAGTTTACACTCAAAATCTTACTCGATATAGAACTCATGACATTTAGCTTTCACATGACAAACATAAACTCTGATGATTAACGTTTAGTTCCTTCCTTTATCGTTTTAGACGAACTGCTGATGTGCGCGCTGTTGGATATGCTGAATTATTTGTTCTAGCACGTGATGATATATTAAAGGCATTGAAAGATCATCCAGAAGCTGAGGTAATATTGGTTTTTTTTATCAGATTATTAATCTCATTACAACTACCATTTGCTATCAAAACGTATTCAATAATAACAAATTTTATACACCCACGCCATTGTGATCGGTTCTGATCGGTGTCACCCACAGTCTCCAACCACTGGCTACGATATTCCTGTGGACCCTAACCAAGTAGTCTGCATCTACCAACATGGCTAAGACCAGAAGTTAGTGACTTCAAGCACTGATGCCGAGTTTCGATTTGGCCACCCCTAACTTTTTCCCAACGATGGTACACATTAAATTCAATAAACAGCTATTCACAGTCTTCATAAAATTGATTTTTAATACTACTATTCAGTAGTATAATCAAGAGATAACTATTTTCAAAAACTACTGTAAACTTAATAAGAAATATACTGGTTACTGACAAAAATTACATGTAGCATACTTTACTGTATAAAAAAAGAATATAGGAGGCATATTTCATTTTATCTGAACTACACTAACTAGACACATACATATAACTGTGTTGGTATTCTAAATGAGATTGAAATCCAGTACTGAAAAACTAAAATACTAAGAGCTTTGTCACTGGGTTACCAGGTTATGAGAATTATATGACCTAACGTTTACAGTTATTTTTATCCTAATCAAATTACTTAACGAATGTAGACACGTCTATTTGTTAATTAGGACAATATATATAAGCGAACAGTATTGTTTTCAGTTAGATCCTCACCATGCTTTACTCCTATATGTAGTAATATTTATATGCATATACGAAATTACTTCGCCGAATTCATGTGAATTAGCTGAGGTTAGATATTAGCACTGATGGATCCCAGTTCAGTGGTCTAGAGGTTAAACATTTGCGCGAGACCGAAGATCCTCGGTTCGAGTGATGTGAGAGGGATCATGGATGCGCACTGCTGAGGAGTCTCGTACAACGATGAAGCGGATGTCTGGTGGTCCTAGGTTCTTAATGGTCATGTAACACTGATTGGTTCATGATTTAAATGAATTCAACAATCTCCACAACCACTTACTGATATTTCTGTATAAATATAAATCCAGCTACTCTTGTGGAGAAAGCTATAGTGGACACATAACCAGATAACCGAGCCAAAAACTTAGTGAACACCTACTTTCGTGGTTAGGAAAGGGTATTTACAAAGCAATACGCATCCCTGCTCTACAACATTTGATTCAGGAGATATAAAATTGAAGTGATTTGTCATTTTCTGATTAGTTTTGCATGTGGGTTTGGATTTCGTCTCTTACACATCACAGAAACTAGAAGATTCGAGCTAACGATTCACGTCCTTGTATTCATAATAGATTTTAATATTTTTTTCTTCTCTTTGGCCAAATTAACCTTACTCAAAGATTTTACTCATTAATATTTTCCATACTCTTCGTTCATTTATTTTATAACGCGATGACGTTTGAAGCAAACGATACTGGATTCGAGTCCCAGAGTGAACATCAAATATGAGATGCAGGTACATCCAGCTAACGATTTTGAAATAGGAAGAAACGCGCGTCCTGGAAACCACTGCTAGCGACTATCCATTTTCGCTTATAAAGCCTGTGACTTAAAGCAATATCGAGGCAGTCCGCACAGTATGCCAATAAGAGACTGATCAATTGCAGTCCTAAACTACCATGGAAAGATTCAAGTAAACATCACCAAGTGAATTTGATTAATGCTGTTTTACTGTCTATATTTTTCAGGTCATCGATCTATTCCCCGATGTAAAACAAGCCTTTGTCATTCTTATCACAATTAGTAGACCTATTTTCACACCACTGACTCATACTTTTTATTTATTTTGTTTATTTATGTAATCCATTCCACTATTATCACTGACTTGTAAACTGCCTTGATTGGTTTATTAATTTCGTATATGTATATTAATATTATGAATCAATTGACACTAGAAAACCCGGAAGCACTGGACGGCCGTTTCGTCCTGTTGTGAGACTTCTCAGAAGTGTGCATCCATGATCCCGCCTCGCGAGATTCGAACTCACGACCTATCGGTCTCGCGCGCATTGAGTGCTTCCAGGATTTGCATGACGATCTGGCTTCAATTGACTCATGATCTCATCTACTGAAATTACTATAATTTCCACAAAAACATGTGATATAAATAATACTGAATATCAGCGTAAAGCCTGAAAAACAATACTGTTGCTTTATATATATCTGGTTCATAAAGTTGAAAATTTTAAGATTTATTAATTACACATCTGCACAAACAGTTTACGTTTTAGCGATCAAACATTGATTCATGTTATATTTTGTAGGCTACGAATATCTTTAAATCAACTGATTTCAGTTTCCATGTTAAGAAATTAAATTGGCGCCACTTCTATTTTATAAAATCTGTATGAAAGTACAAAAGTTAGTTTATTTAAATTACTGAGATCAGTTAGGAAAATGCTGAGAATATAATGTGGTCCATTTACCGTGTGACTTCATTATTTTTCATTTATTATTACAAACAATACAACTATTCAAATTCACTTGTTATTGTTTACTTGGATCTCTCCATGGTAGTTTAGGACTGCAATTGATCAGTCTCTTATTGGCATACTGTGCGGACTGCCTCGATATTGCTTTAAGTCACAAGCTTTATAAGCGAAAACGGATAGTCGCTAGCAGTGGTTTCCAGGACGCGCGTTTGGTCCTATTTCAAAATCGTTAGCTGGATGTACCTGCATCTCATATTTGATGTTCACTCTGAGACTCGAATCCAGTATCGTTTGCTTCAAACGTCATCGCGCTATCCACTTACTTACTGAGTCAAGAAAGCCAGAGTGAACATCAAATCTGAGATTTGGGTATGTCCAGCTGAAGAGTCTTAAGTAGGACGAAACATGAGTCCTGGACTCCACTGCTAGCCACTAACAATCTTTGCTAATAATAATAGATTTTAATAGCCTTTCAGTTATTGTTAAAACTTAAAGAGCTTATAGAATTCACAAATAAAACTGTTTTTCAATCGTGTTTTTTTAAAAGATAGACCATAGTTTATAGTTTAAATGAATTTTCCATAACAATGTGTATGTGGTAGTCAATTCAAATATCACTCTGATTCATTTAATGATATGTAAACTGTATTTTGGACGTAAAGTGTTTCACGCAGATTTTAAAACTTTTCCAGTAATCCATTGTCAACTATCAATTAGACCTAATTATCATCATTTTTTTTCTTCAAAAATCCAATGGTAAGGTCTGTTATATAAATCAAAGTTTATTTAACTCTAATAAAACATTACAAACATCAAGTGTGTTTGAATATTTCATTAACATTTGGTTTATCATCAATTCTGTTTCTATTATCAGTTTATACAAGATAGTGCCTATTAAAGAAAAGTACTTAAACAGAATTAGATACAATTAGGCCACTATGAAAAATTTGTAATATATTCAATGAATTTTAGTATATAACTTATGTTTAAATAAATTAATACTTTGTAAATAAAATTTTTGACTTAACGAATTCAATCAAAGGAGAAAATTCAATGTCAGACCTACAAATTATATAATATATGCACAAATAATTTAATAGTTGCGATCATGAATCAATTGAAGGTAGATCACCATGGAAAACCTGAGAGCACTGAACGGCCGTTTTGTCCTATTGTGGGACTCCTCAGCAATGCGCGACCACGATCTATATATTCACGAGAGGACCTATCAGTCTCGCGTGCGAATGCTTAACGTCTAGACCACTGGGCCGGTCGGCAACCAACGGTTGTAATATCCAACTACAATTAATCTATGAAATTGAGCAACACATCCACCATTGTCATCAGTGACTTATTACTTATAAACAGACCCGGTTGTACTGCACTGGTCACTGCTTCTCACTATAACACCAGGAAATACCTCTTGAAGCCAGTCAGCATAAATAATTATTAAAATTAACACCTTTTTTAAAGAGGTACGTATTGTAGATTTAGAGAGGAATATAATTTATATGTGTAAAGTTAATAACATACTTACACCTGTTACTTCCAATAAAGCATAGGCCGCTGACCAGCATTCTCCAAATCATCCTGTCCTAGGCCTTTCTTTCCAGTTCTTTCCAATTTTTGTTCATTTTTCTCATGTCTGTCTCCATTTCTCAGAGTAATCTGTTCTTTGGTCTTCCTGTTTTCCTCCTTTGGCCTTCAGGATTCTAAGTGAGGGCTTACCTTGTGACGCAGTTGGGTGCATTCCTCATTGTGTGCCCTATCCACTTACAGCGCTTCTTCCTCATTTCTTTCTCCGCTTAGATCTGGTTTGTTCTCTCCCACAGTAGGTTGCTGCTAATACTGTCTGGTCAGTGGATCAGAAGTATTTTCCGTAAACAACTGTTAATAAAATCTTGTATCACCTGGATGATGGCTTCCGTAGTTCGCTAAATTTCCGCCACATACTGTAGAACTGTTTTAACATTCGTATTGAAAATTTTGAGTTTGGTGTTGGTTGAAAGTTGTTTTGAGTTCCGGATGTTCTTCAATTGTAAATATGCTGCTCTTGCTTTGCGGATCCGCGCCTTCCCATTGTTATGTCCTTTGGTCTGTCTACCCACTTTTGGTGCTGAGGATACTTATCTAATCCAGATTAAGGCCTTGGGGCGATAGGCTGACCGACCTAAACTTGAGGCTAGTATGCATGAGTTCGAAGTGGAGTAGAGAGAAGAAAACTATTATATCACCTGATTGGCTGACAAGCACGCGAATGAGAGAAAAGAAGACAAGACAACTGGAACATTACTCGATCTATTCCCGATATTCATATTTCAATTCGGATTATTGTAAAAAGGTACATGAATAAATAAGTGAATAACCCGACCACAACGTGAAATAGTCAGGAAAAATACAATTATGTCCAAAGCTGGGAATTAGAGTAGAAAATAGGGTGCAAAATATTATGTTTCAATTACAAAAAAGAGTATGGCAATAAATCATACATCGTACGAGAGCTTATGTTCTGTAGAATAGATAATGGACAAAAGTAAATGTCAGTGTTTACAAGCTTTGAATAGAATGGAATAACGTCCCGAAAAATGGCTTTCGTAGTTTTTCAGGGCTTCTTGTTTCCCTGTTCACATCACCCATCTGCATCAGATCCACCGTGTTCATCAATGAAGCTGCCCAGATATGTAAATGTTTTTACATCTTCAAAATCTCCATCAAGTGTTATGCTGTTGTTTCATGTTGTGTTGTTTTGGGAATCTTGCTTTTCCCTTTGTAAATGTTGAGACCTACTGCTGCTGAGACAGCGTTATGTTATTAAACCAACCACTTATTCACTTACACACATTAAAACTATAGAATACTTCTATCCCTTAAACACTATGTATGACTGAAATTTACTCTACCGACATTCCTAAAAATACTATCAAATAACAATTAACAGAATTGTTAAATAATACAATACACGCCTACAATGCTATATGCACACAAAGTCAAAAAAGGTCTTTACCTACAGTCTAATGGATATCATTAATTATATATACTATTGAAGTCATAAAAAAGAACTCGTTGAAGAAGAAGAAGAAGGAGAAGAATCTATGCATAGTTTTCCAACATTATATCATTCAAAGAATAGAGTTGATCTTACTTAACAATTGTTATGTGACATTATCATCTATTTCAATTCTATTCTAATCAGATAAATTGTACTTATTAATTATGTAATGTTTCTATATTTCTTTTCAAAGATTCAGTCTTATACAGAAAGAGAAAAACAATTTTTACATTCTTCAACATTAAGATGAAAGTAACATGTTACATTGTTAGACTATATTTAGGTATTATGATTACAAGTAAACAAAAATACATACATAAATATATATGTTTATATTACATTATTCAAGTGCTTTGAGGATTTTCTATAGTAGATAGAAAGTCCACCTTTAATTGACTCATGATCTTAACTATTGAAATTACTATAATTTTCCATAAAAAACCCTTCTGATATTATTCAGCATATGCTCACTAGTGACGGTCTCCAAGAAGTATTTCTTGGAGTTTTAATAAAAAGCAGTGACTGGTGCAGTTCAAACGGGTTTGTTGGGAGATACTAACTGATTGACAACAATATGGTTGATATGTGGCTCAATTTCGTGGATTAGTTGAAGCTAGACATTAACACCGTTAGATGCTGGCCGGCTTAATGATTTAGTGGTTAAGCGTTGTCACGCGAGACTGATAGGTCGTGGGTTCGAATCCCGTGAATCGGGATCGTGGATACGCATTTCTGAGGAGTCCCATACTAGGACGAAACGGCCGTGCAGTGGTTTCAAGTTTTCCATGGTGTTTTAGCTTCAATTGACCCATGATCTCAACTATAGAAAGTATTTATGTTTGAAAATTCCAACATAATCCTATTTGTAAATCCAAGACTATTGAAGACTAAAATGTATTAGTTAGCTATTTATACTAACTTTCAACTAAACTGCTAGCGGCACTTCCAGAAATGAAACGGTACGTGGTGAAATGATGCTTACGTCAATGGGTTCTTTTAGTTATAATTGCTGTCTGCAAAAAAGTTATTTTAAAAATTAGGTTTACTATAAATTAAGATGATATGATGAATCATTGGAAGTTAAATTCTGCTAAACCTATATGTTATTTCAACCTGGAAATCAACTATATACATTATTATCTATGTCCGAAATCAAGCGATCAATTTAAATATCTTACCAACTTTTTCAAAATGCAATTTTTATTCAGTAAAAGTATTTAGTGTTGTTTTGTAAAAAGGATCCAGTAAACAGTCGGGAACGTAAGTTTCTTATTAGAGTATACTATACAATGATAAAGAAAAATTAACTTCGGATATATCTGTGACCTTTCAAAAACCAAACAGCGTAGGAGGCACTTTACACGTGCCGTTTGTGATCGCTTTTAAGTAAGCACCAAATAATGACATCCAGATTTAGTGAATACTTAGTCTCTGTAGGCAATCAAGCCATGTAAGAGATAAATCAAATTCCAGACAAATCCGTAACATTCATACCTGAATGAAAAATATTGATTGTTTTATGTGTCATATGAATTTAAATGGGTTGGATATAATATTTTAATTTATATTTTGTGTAATATTTATTTTCAGAAGGGGATTTGTAGAAATTTTAGAAATTTCACCGGTTGAAATCACGAGTCAATTGAAGCTAGACCACCATGGAAAACCAGGAAGCACTGGGCAGCCGTTTCGTCCTAGTGCGCACCCACGATCCCGCCCGCCGCGAGATTCCATCCAGTGCTTCCAGGTTTTCCATGGTGGTCCAGCTTCAATTGACTCATGATTTCAAATATTAATATTTATTTGCATATATATATCATTGTCTGTAATCTTGATTCTATATTCAAAGTATCATTAGAACTTATGAAAATGTTCTTTTTTTAGTTTGTTATCCGTAAACATGCAGCTAAACGTTTATATGAATCACGTCATCGACGGTCAGGTATTTTACAAGGAAAAAAATCACCATCTTGTAGTTCTAATTTTTCAAATAAATTCTCTCCAACACTACAAACACATCCACATTTATTTCCTATAGGAAATACAATAGGATGTTCAGCTAGTAGAGAATTATCACGATTTTCTACAAGTCCAGTTTGTTTGGATAAATTTTCACCACATCGACGGTTAACAAACTATAATGTTCAATCAAGTGAAAGATATATGAACAACTCTGATAAACAGTAAGTTGAATGTTTATTAAGAATGAAAAACAAAACTAATAGAACAGTCATAATGACCATTTTCATTTGAGTGATATTCTCATTTACTGATGTAACCTATGAAACTTCATCTTCTTTGATGCAAAAATAATTGAACATATGGATTTCATAATGATGTGAATCAACCGAATTTTTAATGCAAATTGTCAATTAACATTAGAATATTGTTCCAACTAAACTAGTCAGTTGTGTTATAGTAGTTACGACTATCTAAATTCCAATCAGTAATTGTGAAGTATAAATCATATGAATTCCTTTTAAGCTATAATGTTATATTAGTAGCCCATATGGAAACACTGTTTAGCATTCAGATAAAATAAAACATCTACAGTTACTTTCTATAACCTTCTAGGCTAATTTTATATTGATATACATTGTGTGTTCATTAGCATTTATCAATCTACTTAAGATCTATATACTGAGAAGAAATATTTGATCTTTAAGCTTAGATGCTTCCATATCTGGTGTCAGTCTAAGATGATATGTAATTACAATAAGCTTTCATTTCTATAATATAAAAAAATCCAAAAACAACAGTACATTTCCATATATTAATTTGAAAGTAGTCTACCGATGTTTTAATATAAGTAGAAGTTATATATTTATGAGTCGCTAGCTGAAAAGTTTGTTGTTTCTCATGGAATGTTGACATTTATTTTGCAGATATTATATTTATGTTATGTCCCGATAAGCATAATGAATAGTAACTTTGGGATCCATTTATGGATCAATACTATACATACATTTTTATAGTATAATTATTGAATAAATAATCTATGTATATTCATTTCCCTCTTATTACAAGCTTTGTCTTGACCAAAAGACTATTTAAAGCAATTAGTCCCTTTTATAAATTTCGATAGAACAATGAGAAGACGGAGTTGATCTGAAAAATGTGATTTATTTGCGTTATACATTTCGAACAATCTGGTTGCACAAAATTAACATTAATACAGCATTGAAACGTTGTATATAAATTGTCAAGGTCGATTCCTCAAGTTTATTGAAGCCTTGGCTATTCATAAATTTAACCCGCCCTTATGTGTACAAAAACAATTTGCCGTAAACTTGAATTTACCCTGGTAATTCTTCAGTCATTCTATGGCCTAGGATAACGCGACAATTTCTTATTCTTTCTCTCCTCTTAGTTATTTTAATTGTACTTTCATTTAATTGACCTTTATTAATCTTCATATAAAAATACCTTGACAATTATATGTGTGACCAGATTGTTCGAAATGTATAGCGCAAATACATCACATTTTTCAGATAAACTCTGTCTTCTCATTGTTCCATCGCAATAGACTATTATTATACGATTTACTGTTCTTGAATTATGCCCTACCTATTAATCATTACCTTCCTCAGTCACAGCCACATTTGGCTAAATCTTGTATAAATGTTGTTTCTTATTTTATTGGTACGATGTGGTCTGTCTGGTTGGTATATAAACCCAGTATGTCTGAAATAAATGATTCATATTGCAGAGGCTGAGATTGGTGTTCTGGATTTAACTGGTTTGGCTAGGCAGGAAGCAGGACCGATAAGTACTCTAGGCTGCTCATACGTGTTTTATGCATCGTTGGTCCGATCCATAATTCATTGCTCTCTAATTAACGGTATCGTTACGTTATACATTAACAGGGCACATCGGTCACAAGTTATAATAATTTATTACAGTCAACTATTTCCATTGTTTGATATCTTTTGCAAATAAGCGATAGTTTCGATTATTTAATTGTTTTCTTTACCAATAATCTGTAGTGTTATATGAATGATTACTCAAAGTTGAACTTTATTTAGTTTTTCAATTTAATGATCTGTTTTTACGATTGTGATGTGAAGCAATAAAATGGAATAATGATGTTTTTTTATATCTACTTGATACTGTTCAGTCAACCATTATAAGCATCATAGAATAGTGAACTTCTTCTGTACAATGGTTCATTTAGTTGACATTCATTCCATTCATTCAGTTAAATGTAGTCAAGCCTGATAAATGCTAAAATAATGAAAATATTTTATCCTAGTATTTATCTACAAAATGAAATTTATCGCAGATTCATACAAGATTACAACGAGTTTGGTATAATTAAACTAAGAAAATGAAATCCAATATTTGACTTTTTCTAATTATAATCAGTACACTCTATTTGATCAATAGTAATCTATTTAAACCTTGAATTTTTTTATATTCACGAATTTCTATCTTATAATGGAGTTGCTAATGATCACACAACCGGTAATCAGCTTGGTTATTATGAGTAGTTATGCATCTACTGCCTCGTTTTACTGAGTGTTTCAATGAATATTCGTCCTAAATACCAATGTTTTTTAATTGAATCGATCTCTATAAATTGTTTTATGATTGTCCTGTTTAATTCTAAGTTACATTTACAATGGTTGCTTTAAAATTAAATCTTTAGTTTGTAGTGTGGCGTCAAGTCACGTTTGACTATGACCACCACCGCTAAACCTTCGAGTAAACGAAAAATCAGAAGGCGATTGATGGTTGCAGTGAGATATATTTGTTGGCGATCTTGTGGTATCGAAAGAATATCGAGATTGTGCCAAAGGAGTACCACACGATTAGTCACCGATGGAATCTCCTCGAGTGCTTTAGTTAATTTGGGGAATTTCTCAAATAAAGCGTGGAATATATAGTCACGCGAATGAAATACGCCTAAGATTCAGTATGCATTTTTTTGAGCTTTAAAGCCCATGAAGTTACTGTTCGACGAAGTATCGATTCACAGCAGCCTACGTGAATCGACTAGCAATTCGTAGTGCTGTAGGAAATCAATACCGAGTATGGCTGTGGGAACATTGGCAATGATGAACGTCCACAAATACTGTCGTCGGTTGCCCAGTTTGACCGTTAAATGTCATGTACCATAGGTAGGAATGGCTGAGCCATTCGTAGCGCGTAGTCGAAACGTCGTTTATTGTATTATTTATTTATTTGAACACATAAATATTGGTACAAGAGGGCACCAAATATATATGCGCCACACAAAACAATGAGAATTTAAAGACAAGGAAAAAAAAGGTAAGGAGCGTGAAAGAAAAGGACAACAATAACGAACAGATCGGTGTGAGGTAGTGTAATAATAATGATAATAGTAATAATGGGGGAACGGAAAGGTACAACCAGAAGAAATCTTTCAGTTAAGGAAGAAGCAACCACTTTTTACGAAGAAAGTAACAGAAGGTTACAGCAGGATCGCCACTAGCTTCTATTCTGAGCCATATTTGATAACGTCTCTAGCCACTGTGTCGCACCATCTCTCGAACCCCAGCCAAGGAGTCGTGAAGGGCCAACAGAAGCCAGTCCTTTGCAGCTTTCTTTCATACCACGACATCATGTCATATACTGACCACCTCTTCGCTTTTTCCAACCAATCCCAGCGACAGCAAACAATGCACGACGTGGAATTTTCTGGGACGACATTCGTAGAACATGTCCAAGTCACCGAAGTCGGTGTTTCAAGATGGTGACATCAAGTGTCGTAGCTTGTGGCTTACTATTACCAAGAAACATGGGCACCTGTATCTACTAGGTACCTAGCGTTCGTGCGGTAATCGTGCACATAAAATTAGCAGCCAACATGAAGTGAAGGACCGGTGAGTACGGCCGCATTTTCTCGCCGGCTCGGGAGTTTCCCGCCTTGTATGAGAACGGGGATCGACAACGGCGGGCACCGGGCCTGAGGGAGCGGTGAAACAAGCTCCAACCAACACTCGCTTCCGAAGCCGCTTTTTGGCGCGGCTTGGAAGATGCACGCGTTGGGTGAGTGGTTGCGGCTTTCCAAGAGCGTGATCTAGCTCGAGGGACGTGTTGTTCGGGTATATCGCAACGGCCTCAGAAGTTAAGACATGTATGAATGCGACTGCCCCTGTCACCTTGAGCCGGGAAGCGACTAGCGTCGATATCCACGTTCGAACATGACGTTTAGGCAACTATGTAGTTGTCTCGGTTGCCAGTCCTTGCCAGTATTTTGTCTACTATGTGGGCCACTTGATTGAGTGGTGCATCTTCGAGCAGGGCCGTGATCGTTGGTTGGATTTGTGCTGGTAACGATTCGAGCCACAATTCCTTGACAATTTTGGGATCAGCTGCCGTGGATCCTGCAAGAGACTGCAGGCGCGTGATGTGGTGGCTCGGCTTAGCATCACTCAGGGGGTGACGTGTTAATAATGTCCTCAGCTGTTCCCCTCTCGATGGGAGGAAATGTCTAAGGATCGCCTCCTTGAGGCGATCATAAACGTTAGGCACATTGGGGTTGAGGACGGCCTCATGGACAGTGACTATGTGATCCCCTGACAAAGATTTCAGAGCGTATGCACACTTTTGCCGTTGGCTCGTAATGCGGCGGGTCTCGAACTGAAACTCCAGTGCCGCGAACCAAACTTCCGGACCGGTGGGATAAGAGATACAGATCGAAAATGGATAACATGTACGTCAGAGTCTATTATATTATTACTATACTTATCGTTATCCATCATTTCAAGTTGTTGCCAGAATATTATATATTGAAAAATATCGATATGAAAATGTGCAACAGACGTGGATAGATAAGTAACAGACTCACCGTGATTGGCTTTTTGGAAGACTTGACCGCGATTGAAAAGTGTTCTTAGTTTTGCGTTCACCAGTTGTAGTGTGGCGTCGAGTCGTGGTTGACTATGATCACTACTACAGGAAGACTACATGTCAGTTAACCGATAAGATCCCCCGTAGGCCAAATATCAGAAGGCAGTTGGTGGCTGTAGTCGAGATGTATTTGTTGGCGATCTCGTAGTGTCGAAAGAATACCGAGATCGTGCCAAAGGAGTACAAGTGGAACTACTGACCAAACGTAATTCCGTGCAAGGTCACAATCAATGGAAGGAAGAATGTCTTTATACAGTTAAACAAACAGTACAGTAAAACAATCAGTGGTACTATTGATTATAATAATAATTGTTTCCATTAAACCAGTCGCGTTCTCTTGATAAAAGTAGGTCACTACAAGTCAATCAAATATCCCTATCCTTCGCTACTTCTTACATATCTTAAAACTGTAGTGCTATGCAAGCCGACATAGATTATTCTAGCTCCCGAACATTCATCCTACTTGAGTCAAATCTTGATCTTGTTAATTATTCGCTTACCAACCTTCATTGTTTTTATATGAGTGCATTTGTGTGCACTTTTCATTCTACCCATCATATGGCTGTAAAATTAATTAACGCTTGATTAAATCGAGTTAGCTCACACGTCTTCTCCACTGCCTGTCAATTTGCATCGCTCCCTTCGCTTCCTTCACTTAGTCCGTCTAATTGTCTATCCAGATCAAAGAGGGTACAAAATATACGTACATAAAAATCCATTCTCATATTTGACTTGTTTTATTCTGTTATTCACTAACACTATCCAAATCGATGATTATATGCGAGGATTGACGACATTTATGTTTCGACAGCAATCATTCAATAACAACCATTCATACGAATCTAATTGGCACCAAAATAACAGGCCACTAAGAAGCAATCAAACTTGTGGACATTTTACTCTGATGATAATTTCAACAATATTCAAAGTCATACTTTTGTTGCTCTAGTTAAGATGAACAGTAATATTTTTAATTCTTAAGAATCATTTTGTTCAATACAATTTTATTCTTTGATAAATATTCACGTTCGAAACAAAAGAAGATAACAATTATTCTCTGTTATTTAGTATTAAATTCTGTTTATTTCTTATTAATGTTAATGTAAAATATTTTTATAGTCCCAAATTTGTTTCATTGTGTTTCACGTTATTATTGTGAGCATTTTTGATACATTTATATGTTTACTTCCATTGAAGATACTTGATAACACTTATGGATACTATGGAACAGTTCACAGAAAGATGGGATAATATTTTGGTAAGTTGTTTAGTTATAAATATCAAGCTTCTGAAGGTTTTAATTGTCAGCTTTGAACTTTCATTTTTCTAGCGTTTTCACATCGTTGTAGTTGAAGACGTTTGACGGAAGTATACTGACATTTTACGTAGGATGCAAAATAATTATGTCATAAAAAGTGATGATTTACGTTGACTCGGCTTCCTGGAACATGTATTTCCTAACCCTAGAAAACTTTTAGTTAAGTTTCTTTGGTATGTTGTGGTCTGCGTGGGTGTTGATAGAATCCAAAAGACTACCTTATTTTGCTTAGAATCCTCGATATGTTAAAAAACTGTAATCATGTTACAGTTTTGCAAACGTAAAATTTCCTGAATAAACGTAATCGAAGAGACGAATTTCATGACGTAATTTAGTAAAAATTATGTGTTTTGTAATATATCCTGTCGTGTATGAAAAATTAAAGGTTATTAACTAATGCGTAATAAACTACAATTATTTGCTTGATCAATTGTTTTTGTTGAATAAAGTAACAAGAATGTAACGCAAAAACTTAATTATATATTAAAGCCTTATTCCTAAACACCTATTGAACTTCTAAACGTATACCATAATATGTGAATCTATCATAATCAAAATGGTCAAATATTCCTATTATTAAGTCAAATTCACGAATTGATCTATGCTAAACAACCGTTGAGGACATAGAGGCTCTGAACAGCGGTTTCGTCTTGGTATAAGACTCCTCATTAATGCTCAACCATGAACTCACCACCGAAGATCGAACGCAAAGGCTCCGGTCTCACACGCGAACGCTTGGTCTTTAGCATACAGAACCAGCATTCAGTCGAAATTGAATTAATCCACAAATGATTGTCCATTGAAGCTTTCATTGTTATTTTAGATAACATCAGAGTTTAATTCATGAAAAAATGGTTACTTCACGATCAAGTTAACATTTTTGTTCTAGAATCTATGTTTGAAGTCCATAGAATAAATAAAATTCTCTCTTCTACTCCAAGTAATTATTAATGATTTTGTCTAGAATAACAATGAAATCGCTTTAAATAAAACATTTAACATAAAGAATTCAGAATGAGATTTTGCGGATATTATAGTGATTTCAATATTCGAGATCATGAGTCAATTGAAGCTAGAACGCCATGGAAAACCTAGGATCACTGGACGACCATTTCTTTACATTGCGTCACTTCAAAACCTATATGTCCTGGATTCGAATCTCACCGAGCGGGATCGTGGATTCACACTGCTGAAGAAACTCACAATAAAACGAAATAGCCATCTAGTGCTTCCACGTTTTTCATGGTACTCACTTACTTACTTACACCTGTTACTCCCAATGGAGCATAAGCCACCGACCAGCATTCTCCAACCCACTCGGTCCTGGGCCTTTTTTCTATTTCTATTCAATTCTTGTTCATTTTTCTCATGTCTATTTCCATTTCCCGGCGTAATCTGTTCTTTGGTCTTCCTCTTTAACCTTGAGGATTCCATGTAAGGTCTTGTATTGTGATACAGTTAATTGCTTTCCTCAATATGTCTCCTATCCACCTACAGCACTTCTTCCTGATTTCTTCCTCCGCTGGGATCTGGTTTGTTTTCATAGTAGTCTAGCTTCAACTCACTCATGATCTCAACTATTGGAAATAAAGAATTCAATCAAACTAAACCAGTGGAGCTAATCCGTGTCGGGTAGAAACAGGTGTCTACTTCAGTACAATGGAAGGTAGTCGTGCAACTTTGTGGATTGGTTGAGGTTAGACATTAACACTATTGGATACCGGCTCAATGGTCTGGTTGGTTAAGCGCCTGGCGCGAGACTGATAGGTCCTGGGTTCGAATCTCGCGGGATGCTGGATCGTGGATGCACAGTGCTGAGAAGTCCTATACTAGGACGAGTTGGCCTTCCAATGCTTCCAGGTTTTCCATGATGGTCTAGCTTCAATTGACTCATGATTTCAATCAAAAACTTAACAATCTCCACAACCACAAAACTGATAAACTAAATACATTCATATAAACTATACATTTTTCTTATAATTTCAATAACATTATCTTATTTCTTTATTTTTTCATATTTCATTAATATAATTCAATTAGACATCATTAGTTGATAATCATCGTAAAGAATTATTACTTTTAAAAGAAAATTTAATACAATATGCAACAAATCAAAACTCTATATAATTTGTACAGGATAAACACACACACACTATATATATATATATATATATTATAATAATAATTATGTCTTCCATATATGATTTTAATATTCATAAAATTACAATGAAATTGAAATCTGCAAATCTATTCAAAAAAGAAAATTAATTTCAATGTTTATTACAACTTTTTATTCTTTATGTTATTGATTTTATTAAAAAAAAAGAAGAGAAAAAACAAAAGAGAAAAAAGAGAAAAAAATAAAAAAAGGAAGAAAAAAAGAGGAAAAACAAAATATATACACTTATATAGTTATTGAATTTGTATAAAACAAATGTATATGAATATAATAAATGTATATTTCTAATAGTAATCTTCTTAATGATTATTAGTAATTTTCATATTTAATTAAAGTAAATAGTTTAGATCTATTATATATCATTATTTAATTAATATTCTAAATTTCGATAATCATGCAATGAGAAGACGAAGTTTATCAGAATTATGTGATCTATTTGTGTAATACATTTCGAACAATCTGATCATACATAATATGCTTGTTATAACATTGTGTCTAAGGTTATATCAAGACAATCCGCACAGGATGCATAAATGTCTACACGAGATTGATCAATCGTAGTCTTAAATAACAATGGGAAGATACAAGTAAAACAATAACATCAAGTGAATTTAATGTGTCTATCAATTTACATGTATGTGTGGAAACACGTACATAGGGAGGAGCAAGCGTGATTTGCAATTAAGGGTGGGTGAACACATATCGAAATGGCTTCAGAAACAAATAGATTCCAATGGTCAAATAAGATCATAGGATAGACAGATATCATCCTCCATTGCGAAACATTTCATTGAGACTGGTCATAAGGTTGACATCAAGTCAGCCTTCAAGAACGTATACTAAAGTTTATTGAAGCCTTGTTCATACGGAATTAAAACCCTCGTTTATGCGTTCAAAAACAATTTGTCCTTACACTTAACCTACTCTGATAATACTGATTTATTATCCAGAATGGTGATCACATTGTTTTTGTGTACTTTATTATTATTTTTTTCTTTGTTATGGCTTACCTTTAACCTCTTTAGTTGTCCTTTAATTTTCATATAAAGATGTCTTATCAAGTACATTACGTGTGATCAGATTGTATTGCTCAAGCATATCACATGATTCTGATATAATTCGTCTTCTCTTTGCATTATGGAAATTTATCAAAGAGACTGATTGTTTTAATACTCTAAAAAAATATAAATCTATTTAAAATATATATTCTTTATGAATACAAAATAAAGGAGAGGAAATTAGTTATTCTTTTTATACAAGCATATAAATTAGTAACGTTAAATGGAAGGAAACAATTCACATTAAATATGTTCCATACTAACAGGATTAGATGACTGATTTACAGAATGTAAATACTGTATCAATTGAATAGATATATGATCAATACGAATATATAATCAGTATGAGAATTTGTGAAGATTATAGTACCTTCACGGGAGATCATAATTTACCACTGACTACATATGGTTTTGAAATGACTTTTTTGAAAAATGACAATTTTCTTGACTCAGGTACCATGCAATTTGAAGTTATTTTTTTTAGATTCTCTTTACAATCTAAGTGATATTTAATACTTTCATCGACCATTGTCATGACGAGTTCAACAAGATAAAGCAAAGTTCTATTTTTACTACTTTGTGATTGCGCCTAGTGACAATGAATAGCAATTACATACTTCTGATCACTTAATTCATAATTTAAGGACACTAAACCATTATATTAAACGTATTTGCTCCTAAGTTATGGAGCGTAATGGTTAGCACGAATGTGACATACATATTTATAATTATATTACTACATTAGACAACTCTCTTTTAATCATAATAATTACTACAAATGCTATTCATACTAGCTTTCTAAAATATCAATCGGAAGACTACAAACTCATTAACTACGAATTCAACTTATATATTGCCCTTGTCTAAGTGTTGGATACGATAGATAATGATCATCAAAATATTTATAGATAACATGTTACTTCTTACTTCTGTCGTGGTCTCCAAAATACTCGAGGTTATGTTACTATTACATTTTATAGAAAACAAAACTTACATGATCATTGTACCGAATAAATTGGTCACATTGTTTCACTTTATTTTCATGACGGATAGTCATCCATAAAAATGATGTAAAGGTAAAACAAATTTTACTTTACTATTCCATGAGAAATTACCAATAGAGGAAAAGGTGTATGGTCGATCATCAAATTTAAATCAATAGCATATTATACTTAAGTGTTTAATAAATCTTTTAACAGTTATGGTAAATTTTTGGAAACTTTAATAAAGCAAATTATCATACATTCTTTGTATTATTGCTTCATAATTTAGATCATAACATAATATGTGGGTGCCGTCATTCTGTAGATTATAAGCTGAGTTTCAGTAAATTAACTTGACATTTCAGTCATTTAATTGTTCTTTCCTCAACTCTAAGTAATATGATTTATTGTTGAACATATATCTTGTGTTCATAGTCACATTAATAATGACCAAACGAGGTTAAGATTGACAATTCGGTTTTCTGTTTTAGACGGTCAGTGTATAGGAAACCAACCTGGACGAGACAATACTTAAATTTCCATAGTTTTTGTCCATTGCAATACAAGCGAGGCCTGGTTAAGTGTCTCTTTAAGAGGACTCAAAATTTATACTTCTGACACGTTGGAAAAAGATGAAAAGATACTGACTGACACATTAATAGCAAATGGTTATCCACTAAAGTTTATTAATAGGTGTAAAAGTCGGCTAACGCCGTCGTGTTTATTGGGTTTCGAAGAAAAAAGTTTACATTCATCTACCACATAGAGGTGAATTCAATATTATAGTTTTAAGACAGAGATTGAAAGCAGCCATCGAGAAAACCTGTTATGCTGCTCAATTGGTTGTGATTGAAAAGTTTAAGCCCATGATTCCAAACAGACCTAGACATTGCACAAATGATTACGCCACATCCCATTTTATTTACCAATTTACATGTTTGTGTGGACACACATACATAGGACGGAGTAATCGAACAATGCAATCAAGATTCATTGAACATGTGCCTAGATGGCTTCAAAACCAATTAGTGTCAAATGATCCGAACAACATGGGAGGTAAAAAACCATGTTAATCGATAGCGAAACATATAATTGAAACGGGGCACAAAATTGACATTAATACAGCTTTTAAAACGTTGTATAGAAGTTGTCAAAGACCATTTCTCAAGTTTATTGAAGCCTTGGCTATTCGTAAATTTAAACCCCTCTTATGTGTACAAAATCAATTTGCCGTAAACTTGAATTTACCCTGGTAATCCTTTAGTCATTCTATGGCCTAGGATAACGCGACAATTTCTTATTCTTTCTCTCCCCTTAGTTATTTTAATTGTACTTTTATTTGTTTGACCTTTATTAATCTTCATATAAAAATACCTTGACAAGTGTATGTGTGACCAGATTGTTCGGAATGTATAGCGCAAATACATCACATTTTTCAGATAAACTCCGTCTTCTCATTGTTCTATCGAAATTTATAAAAGGGGCTAATTGCTTTAAATTTCTGTTTTCTATTGGTAGCATAAAAATCCAGTATAATATTGAATTAGTGTATGTATTAAACTGGTGTTTCATTCACAATTCTATCTAACTGATTATTTACCAATAGAGAGTGAAGTAGTATTTTTATGAGCTAATTTCCATGTCTTATGTAACATCCATCCGGATAACCGCTATTAGATAATTACCGATGGCGCATAAACTTCAGTAGACAATACGACGTGATGAATACAATATAACACAGGTCACAAGACCACCAAAAATACGAAGCGAATACAAACAAAGTGAGAAAGAGAATGAACGCGAATGATGAGAGTAATTAAATGAATAGGATTTAAGATGTACATGTACATAAGCAAGCGGATGAGTCATCGAGTGATTTAAGTAACCAACATTGAAGCCAGTAAGAGTAATATATGAATGGGTTGTAACACATTCTCAAGCGCAGATAATCATAGATGCCTGTGAATGATAGAGTGAAGATACAGACGAGATGTTACCTATCGAATAAGTTAAAAGACATAACAGTTTAAATGTTCACAAACTCAGGTATAGATGAGAATGTTGTAAGAGCATCCTAGCAAGTTATTGAAAAAGACATCATATTCAAGAAAATGCATTCCGCATGCCGGTGAGTAAGAGATTATAAATTACAAGAGTATTACCATTTTAAAATGAATAAAACAATATTTTGTACAATTTTTATTCCCTAAAATGTGACTGGAGCTGTCTTGTAGTTTAGTTTAAACTATCACACTAAGAAATCTGTTGGCTATCTACTATACTGAACCTTGGAACTAATTCATTCCAAATGCCAAGAGTTTGAATTTCATAGGAAACTTCAGTTTACTTTAACTTTCAGATACAGCTTATACAAAATCTAAAATTCTTGACTGTAAACAGATTAACTTCAACCATTTCATATCAATTTACTTGAAGCTGAATATTTAGGAAAATAACAGAAAATTAACATAAATAACCTTGCACATCTATTAGAATTATGTGATTATATTACTAATTATGTATACAACAGTAATCAAAATTTATCAATTTTTCTCTTAAATATAACCGACAATATGATCAAAACATTGTGCATATCAATAAAACTATAACTGACATCAGTTATTTTAATGATAACAACTTTCAAAATGTGTTAAACAATCATAACTACCTTGAATAATAATTATAATACTTAATTTCAATGGTTGAGATCATGAGTCAATTGAAGCTAAACCACCATGGAAAACTTGCAACCACTGCACGGCTGTTTCGTCCTAGTATGGGACTCCTCAGAAATGCGTATCCACGATCCTGACTCATGAGTTTCGAACCCACGACCTATCAGTCTCGCGTGACAACGATTAACCATTAAACCACTCAGCCGGTCAGCATTCAACGGTTTTAATGTCTAACTTCAACTAATCAACGAAATTGAGCCACATATCCACCATTGTCGTCAATGAGTTACTATCTCCAACAAACCCGTTTGAGCTGCACCGATCCCTGCTTCTCACTTGAACTCCAGGATATACATCTTGAAGCCAGACACTAATGAGCATATGTTGATTAGTATCGTAAGGAGTTTTGTGAATATCATAGTAATTTAAATAGTTGAGATCATGAATCAATTGAAGCTAGACTACCATGGAATACCTGAAATAACTGCATAGCCGTTTCGTCCTATTGTGGTCTAGTTTCAATTGACTCATGATCTCAACTATTGAAATTACTACAATCTCCACAAACCTCCTTCTGATATAATCTTTAAGTCAAACGGTCAAAATTATTTAATGAAATTCTCAATTAATTAACTTCTATGAATAAAACAGAACACAGTATGCAATTAATCATCATTTGAAATACATTATATAATTATTCTAGATTTGATTATTACTTCTTATCTCAAATTATAAACAAGCTATTTCAGGTTTTTCATAATATACATATAGCGTTACTACATTGAAATCTAAATATTCAATCTTCATTTATAAGATGAAATCTATTAAATATTCTTATCATGTACTTGACGATATTATTCAATATAAATATAACTGTTAATGAACGAATCTATACAATCATTCTTTATAGTATTTTTACACTTAGTTTTCATCATGTGGTAATTTATAATAAACATTGTATTCATAATTATTTAGACTAAATACAATAAACTATTATTATTATTCTAAAAGGAAGTTTTTTTTCTAGTCTAGTTTATTATGAACAATGTGATACTTTTTGTTTAATATAATACGATTGTTTAAAATGTTGACGATGTTGAATAATTCAAGGTTCATGATTGAGAGGAATATAGAGTTTGTCTATCAATAAACAAAACTCCACTTGAAACCCCTCTGGAGTTACTGCCAGTCCCAAGTCCAGATAAAGGAGGAGAGTTTGGCATGGGGTTAGCGACCCCATCCTCTAGAAAACTAACTTGCTAAAAAGAAACGCTAACAAGAAAAAATTATTCTAACCATTTAAACTCTGCGCTGGGAGTCAGAAGGTTATCATTTAGAAGAGTTATGATGCCTCATGATGAAAGCCGAGTTCCTTCGGAAGTCATGGGTTTTATGCCCCTTCTGACAACCAGAGCAACCATTAATATAGGTACATGGAATGCTCGTACAATGTAGTAGACCGGGAGAGTCTTCCAAATTGCTGCTGTTATCAATAAACAAGAAATTAAATTGTACGGAATTACAGGATACTCATTATTCTTATCATCTTTTAGTGACTTGATATTTTAAAAAAATATTTTTCAAACTACTTTTACAAGTGAAAATAAGTAATTAGCCATAATTATTCTAGTCAGTTTTATATCTTCACGCATAGGTAAATGTCTATGTAATATTATTTATATCAGAAAGGGTTTTGTGGATATTAAAGTAATTTTAATAGTTGAGATCATGAGTCAATTGATATCAGTCAACATATGCTCCCTATTGACGGTCTCCAAGAGGTATTTCCTGGAGTTCTAGTAAGAAGTAGTGATCAGTGCAGTTCAAACGGGTTTGTTGGGAGATAGTAACTCAATGACGACAATGATGGATATGTGGCTCAATTTCGTTGATTAGTTGAAGTTAGACATTAAAACCGTTGAATGCTGGCCGGCTGAGTGGTTTAATGGTTAATCGTTGTCACGAGAGACTGATAGGCTGTGGGTTCGAATCTCGTGAATTGGGAGGAGTCCCATACTAGGACGAAACGGCCGTGCAGTGGTTGCAAGTTTTCCATGGTGGTTTAGCTTCAATTGACTCATGATGTCAAATAATAAAATTAATATTATTTAGTTATCAAGATCGAGACAGTTAGAAAATAAACGTTGAAATGTTGGTATTATTATACTTCAAATAGGCATAATACGCCTATTAGTGGAATTAAGGACGCATGTTTCCTCTTATTTGAAACTCATCGGTTTGATGTATCTGCATTTTAAAGTTCTTGATTACACTGTTAACTAAATTATATTCATTCTAATATCAACTTATGTCGAAAAAATTCGTTCAGAATACATATATACCAACCAAAATTGATTAAATTTTAATCGAAAATATCAACAATGGAATGATTCAAACCCCATCAAATTGAATCATTATACTTATTAGAATGATATAACATTTAGTTGCAAATTTACTCAGTTTATGAACTGTATACTTACAAAAAATAATAATTTTTAAATAGAATAATAATCTTTTCGTAAAAAGAATAAAATTTATTCAATAATTATATGAAAATTCTTTAGATCTTGTTTACAAACATCAGTCACTGTCTTTCGATAGACTTTCCTTAACTTCATAATTACTGATGATGTTCAATCAGTCAGTCAATCAACAACGTAGAACTTCGTTCCTACGTACGTCAGTTCGAGTTACCATACCACATTAGAATAGAGAAACAATTGTCGATTCAAATCCCACAATTCAAATCCCACAATTCAAAGCCCATAAATTATATGCAGTAATTAGAAAGATTAGGGCTTGAAGATGTTACTCAAGGGGTATAATCCAGTGAAATAAAGTTGGAAGGGGAAAAAAGGTAGGGATATGAATAATTCAGGAGATTAAAATTTGGGAGAACACAATGTGGATGCACCTGTGCCAGTACAAACGGTTTTAAGCCATGTCATTCAAGATCTCTAACCATCTGTTGTTATCTTCTCGCGGATCCCAACTAGGTAGTCTACACCTACCAACATGGCTCAGTCCAGCTCAGTTTCACTACTTCATCAATTGATTTGCCATCCTTACCTAGTACCCGTTTCCTAACAACTGAGTTACCTACTCAGTGGTCACAGGATTTATGAGCAGTGTTTCGAAGACATCTACGATCGAATACTAGTAACTTACGAATATCCTCCACTATTGCCGGCCATGTTTCACAGCCATAAAGTAGGACGGAACGAACTGCTGCACAGTAAACCCGTCCTTTGGTTGGTAGACGGATATCTCTCCTACGCCATAAATGATGCAGGTTGGTAAAAGCTAGTCGAGCCTTCTGTATCCGTGCTGAGATTTCGTCACACACCAGGTCACAAGGGCTGATGAGACTTCCAAGATAAGTGAATCGGTCAACACGCTCAACTACTTCACTCCTTATCATTAGTTCGGGTGTCGATGCAACCCAATCCTGAAGTAACATTTTGCATTTCGAGAGAGAGAATCGCATCCCGAACATGCCTGCATTGTTGCTTAGAGTGGTCAGAAGACTCTGTATTTTGTCAACGTCTTCACCAAATAGAACTGTCATCGGCATATTCTAAGTCAACGAGTGAATCTCCTGGTAGAAGTTCAACCCCTGGAAATTTAGATGAGAAAAGTGTTATGTCTAAAAGCACGTCAACGACAAAGTTAAACAAGAATGGAGAGAGTGGACAGCCCTGACGAACACCACCTGAGGTAATCAATTTTGATGACAGTTCGCTATTAAAATCAATATGAAACCAAAATATCTGTTATCTTTCCTTAACTTGAAAAATTATTTCTTAAACAGAATATAAGTTTAAAAGATATACATTTATGAAAACATTTTTCAAGTTAAGGAATGTTAATTTTATCAACCGCCTATTGACTATAAGATATTTAATAATACTATCAATAGTAGCGTTAATGTAGTGATAAACGTTTATTTTCTCAAGGTGGAATACAAAACTGTTTCAATGCTGTCACAACATGCTTTAGTCATATACATAAAGTATCAACATCAAATACACATTATTTATTATACTTAATGGTAATTGGCTAAAATTGTGTTTCCCGTCAGGCTACAGTTAGTTATTTTCTTTATTTATGATAAACTCGAATATAGATACTGATCAAGATTGTAGCAAATAGAAATGATACAATTATTTATTTGATATCTGCTGTAGAAATGTGATAAATTATTTTATTATTATATGAATAAGTTTATGGTGACTGATGAACTTAAAGATAGTTGACACCGTAGATTCAGGTGGTAAATGTAAATTGGTCGATGTTAACACTACATGGTCTGAAGGTGGTTTAAAAGTCCCTGATATAATATTTGCTGATATCATAAGTGTGAGATAGTGTTCAACGGTTTTAAGTGGTCACTAGAGTACAAGTTCTTCACTTTGCAGCATCAATTCTTTATTTTTTTTAAGTTTGTAATCTTTTGATTTGCTTACGAACATGGGTAGAATACTTCCAGGAACTCTTGAATAGACCAGCTCCACTGAACCCATTGGATATCGAAGCAGCACACACAGACCTTCCTATAGATAGCACTTCACGGAAGGAATCAGGATGATTATCAGACGACTCAAAATAGGGAAAGCAGTAGGACCTGACAATATACCAACTGAAGCTCTCAAGTCACATATAGAAGTAACTGCAAGCCTGCTCCACGTTCTTTCAGGAGGATTTGGGAAGAAGAACAATTGCCGACAGACTGGAAAGAAGGACAACTCATCAAGATACCAAAGAAAGGAAATCTGAGTAAATGTGAGAACTATAGAGGGATTGCACCACCATCGGTATCAGGAAAAGTTTTCGACAGAGTGTTGCTGAACCGTATGAAAGACTCAGTAGACGTCCAGCTTCGAAATCAAAAAGTCGAATTCCGTAAAGGTCGGTCGTGCACAGAGCAAATGGCAACACTACGCGAATTGGAATCAGACATGAAAAGAATACATAGCAACTGGAAAAAGACTGGAAAGGATTATCCAGGATAGGAAAAAAAGTAAGTAAGAACAAATTAGTTATTTCATTTGATCGGAGTGCCCTCTTAATCAAGATCAAATATCTCTTACAACTAAAAAACGGATATCTTAAGCAAAACGATTGAACCTTATTTGACAGACTGCGTATTTATTTCAGTTTATTGACTTGTGCTTCATTTAGAGAGCAGTTAGTTAAATGCAAATGTAATGATATATCAAGGTTATACCGAAAACTGTTTGTTTCGTAGGTTAATCTTACATTCACTTGCTAAATGTTATTAGCTCGAGTTTCATAGGAATTCGCATTTTCTTTAAAATTGCAGATAAATTTTAGTAACGAGTGCTAAACAGTATAAAACTTATATTCTGGGCTTTTTACTTATTATCTTCAGTCATTTTCTATAAAAACATGTCTGTTTACCTAAATTACGGGATGAAAGATAAACCTGAACCAACACTATAGAACAGACAAAGATGATATTAATACCCACTCAATAATCAACTCATGTTTCCCCACCAAGTGTAAAAATAGTCTTCAGATTATTTCATCAAGTTATTGTTTGTATTATATTATAGCAAAATAAAGAACCTCAGTTGCTAATACTCAGAGATTTACTTTTCGAAAGAATACTGATTTAGTTACTCATAAATGCTAGTATGAAATTTACTAAGATCACTTTTACTCTTGTGATAATTAATGTTAGATTTTATGTGATTTATTCTCATATTTCCCGCAAATGATTTCATTAATTCTTCTTAATTAGAAGTGAAGTGAATGTTATGGTTCGGATTGACAACTCATAACTGCGTAACACTGAAGGTTATAAGGCTAGCTTTGGTGAATATCTTTTGTGTAAAGGTTAGTTAGCTTAATTGGTTAAGGAAACAACAGTTCAAAAGCGGGGATTCAATTTACAACTGAAAAGCAGTGTATAGTTAGATTGCATTCGAAGTATCGAGATATTTAACCATATTAACATGAGTGACCTCAAGACGACAAACATTGTTAAATATTAACACAATATAAAATGATAAAAAACTGAGTAGAACGTATACTTTTAAACCACATAGTCTCAATGATCTAGATATAACATAATAAAGTTGATGACTGAGTTTAACTTTCGCTGAATCATGTTTTGCGATCTTGTTGAGGTTACAAGTTTTTAATCCGTATTGATATTAAGTGCATTTTAACTAAACGCTTGGAAATTTTATTCTATTTCCAATTTGCAATAGTTTCTCTACGTACAAAGCAGCTTGTGAAAATCACTTGTTTATTCGTTGAATCAATTTCTATTCGTTTTGCCAAGAGAGTTATGTGTAATTTTTCAGTTATTTGTTTACATTTCACACCATATTAAATTACGCTGGGTGATTAAGAGGTATTGGATCTGAGTTTCCTATCAGCTAGCTCTGAACAACCTAAAATATTAACATAGTGGACGCTATATCAAGCCTCGCAGACTGGGGTACATAGTCCCACCTGATCAGCAGAATTCTAAGCTAAACAAATATGACAAGGGCCAGCACTACGTAATCAATCAATTGTAAATATACAAGTATATGTTTCAGATTTGGTTAGCATTTACCTTAAGAGGAATCGAATTTCAGAATAAAGAAATATTTTGAATTTACTAAATTCATTGTTAACACAATACTTCTAAAAAGTAAGAACATTCATCAATCCATATTTAGATGAATATGCATTTCACTTCAGCAATTTCATGAAGAGACTTTAACATTTAAATATATTTGAACACAAGATACATTTGAAATTTACCTACACAATATAATCGACTGACAAGATTATGCTGATTCCTAGGTACTATAGAATAAACACAGAGTAATTAATATTTATTTCGAATGCTTTTACTCAGAACCACAAATTAGCACTGCATTTAAAAAGAAAGGATCAACCCAATGGAGGAAAAAAATTTGGAAATCGAGATGCTTTCCCAAATAAATATACATGTACATTGTAAGGAAGGTAAATACTTGACTGAAAAATCATTTATATACATTCAAAGACATTAAAGTGCCTACCACTTTGGAGATCCAAGTATACACATTTGATAAATCCTGTATAGTATAATGCGATTTGGATACTTCCGAATATCGTATGACAATTGTCAGTAAAATTTTTGATATACTTCGTTACTACAAAAGTCTTTTTTCTACTTAAAACATCCATAATTAGGCTAACAGGAAAAACTAATAATTTCATCATACTTTATTTATGCCTAACTCTAAGCTCGTGTCATTCCGCAGTTATCAACAATTATCTGCAGAACTTGTAGTTTTTTGAGTGGCTTTGACCAATTATTCTCGTAAGAGATGAAATGATTTAAAAAGTTCATCATTCCTTTGATGTAAAAATTATACTACTCACCAGTAGTGTAGAACGTTGTCGTTGTTGTTACCGCATACACATCTGTGCACCTTATTCATTCTATAAACTTTTCAAGATTTTATACCCATATTCAGTGAATTTCAGAGTGTTGAAACAAAATGCTTTTTATTTACTTGAAATTCGCTCATAAGACTGAATAAAAAGACTATAGATTAGAAGCAAAGCCAATAAACATGTTTGACTATCACCCCGGAAATGTGATTAAGATAGTTATTTTCGAACATAAGACAGACAGATAAAACTGCCATTAAACTTCGCTTCTTTGTGCATATATGTCATCCTGTGAAGTTGATGAACATGTTCATAATATAAAAGTAGAACAGCTTACTCAGGACAGATATGAGGAAAACTTTTATCACGCAGTTAAGAACTCTCAATCATCATGTGTTCCAGATTGGCCATCCACACTATAAAACTCAAAGCCGTGTTTTCGTTTCGCCAACACTTCGATTTGGCTGTCCCTTAACCTTGGCCATCTTATGAAATATTTTCTGGGGTCATAAAGCAAGTTCATAGTTTGTTCAAAAGATCAGCGTAGAAACAATTTTTTGTGTGTGATGTGATGTTTATAAACCGTATATTTAATCCCTTGATGATATCTCAAGGCTTAAGAATGATTGCAGTCAGCTTTTGGTTTAGCCAACAACTCACTCCTCAGGTTTCATTAACAAGGATTCGTGTTAGTTCCACCGTCGTTCATTTGGTTTATTTGTGTCCTAATCGTTTAATAATGATGTGTTAATGTTATCTTTTATTTAAATCCAAGACAGTGAATCTTAGTTTTAGGAGCTACTTGCAAGCCAACAAAATCAAATAGTCTAAATGACTCAGTATTAACAGGTAAACTAAAACAATGGTTCAGCAAATGTGAAACAGTTTAAAAAACGCCATCATCTAAAATTCGTTGTAGCGGTAAATAAATCCCCGAAATAAATAGCTCTGTACGTTTCGACATTGGATGCTGACCACATTAGTTTTAATGTACTCACCTAGCTAAAGACGCCTGGTCATGCATCCGCACTAGATCACGAGTGAAAACGCCGTTCTCAACAACCCCTGCGGTCGCTAGCCAGATTAGATCAGACGATCCTTGATATATTGATAGCCTATCAAATATATCTTCAAACCTCCTCGCTTCTCCCTTTTGATTTCACTTGGTGGGTACGATTCATATTAGGTGTTACTGGTTAAAGTGTTGTCAAACTCCGAATACCTGTGGCATCTTCATCGTTATCCACATTTTGAGTAAAATAATATGTTCAGTTGGTTTACAAACACAGTTACGTTTATTTATAAAATTTTCAGAAAACAAACATAATTTTTCACTTGTAAAGGGGTTTACCGGAGATTTTTGAAAGATTTCGAAGGCTATTGTTTAGAAAATGGTTAGGAAGTAGCATTTTAGTCGGTGATTTGCGTGAAGTATGGGCTAAAAACAAATTGATGAACTAATCTCAGACCGTTTCGAGAAATTAAAATGTGATTGACGATTACCCAAACCAAAAGGACTCGGGTACGTTGAGTCAGGTGAGCATCTAGGAAACTTTGGATTTAGAGTATCTGAAGACTGAGTTGATTGTGCTGATCTGATATGTATATGATCGGAAAAACAAGTTCGGTCGGAGTCAGATCGTTTAGATAGATTTAACCTGCTAATATCTCCTTCGAGTTGTGACAATTTATGAGTTGATGCAACCAGTTTGTCTCTTAGTTCTTCACATTCCTTTTCTATCTAAATAAGGTATAAAATACTAATAAATTGCCCATACAGCATCCTTTTCATTTTGTAGTTTGTTAATTTTCTGTTCAAGATTGCCCAACAACGACTTGCACTGAATTTCCATGTTTTTATACTTTTCTTCCAGTTTGTAATTAATATACTCTAAATATTTAACTCCCTGAGCTGTTTGCAAGGTGAAGAATTCAATAGCTCTTCGACACACATCGAAAACTGTGTCAGGTGTTTGACCCATCAGAATCATGCTTCTAAACTGTTCGCACGGCTGTAGGTCAACCTGATGCATATGGATAGTTTTTAGGTAAATCTTACTTCGATTATATCAGAATTTTCTTTAAGTCGGTACTTACAGGCTGGGCACTGAAATGTTCCGTCAGAAGTTTTAAGTTGAAGAGGACTGTGATTAATACAGAATATGTGTTTGCATACAGTGCCAACGGCACAGACTTTCAAGGGCTGTCTACATTTTCTGTAGTTGCACACAAGCATATCGCACAAACAAATAAACTGTTTGACTCTGCGCCTAAATTGGTTTCGGTTCCGCAAAGGTAGTTGAGCAATATTCAAAGTCCAAATGGTTCAAATGGTTCAAATGGTTGTGGACGGAATAGAAGAAGCTTTCGCTTAACAGGCTTCCGTGTCTAGTAGCAGGGGATCACCAAATCCTCCAGGCAGGAACCTAGGTATGTTAACAATAAAAGAGGAAAAGAGATTGGTAAATCATAATGTGATGCTGTTCTTGGTCCTTAAGAATAGGTCAAGTTGCCTCTTGAAGGACTCCTGAGAAGTCGCTTGGACTAGCTCGGCTGGCAGCGAATTCCAGCTTTTGACAACTCTTAAGGAGTAGAAATTGTGTCTACATTCCGTCTTGCTATGTTGTGTTTCCAGTTTCTGGGTGTTACCCCTTAGGTTGTTATTCGAACTAAGCTTAAGTAGGTGTTTAAGAGGATGTCCAGAAGTGTTAAGAATACTATAAGCCATTAATAAATCACCTCTAAGACGCCTATATTCTAATGGGTAAAGGTCTAGTGAACGGAGGCGTTCTTCGTAAGGCTTAGATTTGAGTCCTCGAACTGATTTCGTGGCTCGCCGTTGGATACGCTCCAAAGTGACCTTGTCCTTTTGGAGTGAGGGGGGAGTACTATGTTTCCGTACTCTAAATGGGGACGGATGAAACTATTGAAGATTGTGTGGAAAGTTCTTCCGTCAAACTGGCCAAAAATGCGCCTCAACGTTACCAGTGCAAGGTTTGCTCGGAAGGCATTTTTGTCACAGTTGGCGTAAGACTTCAAATCATGGGGCACCAGGACTCCTAAATCTTTTTCGACTTGGGATACTACTAGAGAGGAGTTTCCTAAGTTGTAACTGTAGTTTGCAACATGTCGCAGATGGACTACTTTACACTTTGAAGTGTTAAAGGTAAGTCCGTTATCGTCTGCCCAACTTTGAAGTCGAGTCAGATCCTCCTGAAGTGCCTGTGTATCGTCTTGGTTGCGTATCTCTCTCCAAAGTTTCACGTCGTCGGCAAAAAGTAATAAATCTGACGTTACCTGTTGAGGAAGATCATTTATGTAGATCAAGAAGAGAAGAGGCCCTAGTACTGAGCCCTGGGGGACCCCACTAGGACATTCCATAGCCTGAGATAAAGTGAAATTAACCCTAACCTTAAAGTGTCGATTTTTTAGGTATGAAGTAAGCCAATCGATTAGGGTGGTTTGATACCTAGTCGTTTGAGCTTGTTGATAAGACACATGTGGTTAACCTTATCAAAAGCTTTTGAGAAATCAAGGTAAATGACATCAACCTTTCCCTTGCAATCGAGGATGCTTGTCCATCTGTCCACCGCAGTCAGCAGGTTGGTTATACAAGAGTAACCCTTCCTGAAACCATGCTGTTGGGGTGAGAAGAAATTTAAGGACAGTAGATAGTCATTTAAACCGTCGCATATCAGGGACTCCATGAGTTTTGAAGGTAATGACAGAAGAGCCACCGGCCGATAACTTGAAGGTTCATTGCGTCGACCACCTTTGAAAATTGGTGTGATGTGAGCCAACTTCCAATTTTCCGGTAATTTGCCTCGGCTAAGCGAGTGAGAAAACATCACGCTAAGCGGCGTTGCCAGGATTGAGGCTGCCTCCCTCAGTATGGCAGGATGAACCATATCCGGGCCAGGAGAAGTGTCTAATCTTAAGTGCTGCAATTTCCGGAACACCAAGTCAGCGCTTAGGTCCACTTCAGAAAGTCCTGTGGAATTGCAGATGAAACTGTCGTCAGTAAAGTTGATGTCAGCCGGTTGAAATGTTTGAGAGTAATGTGCCGCCAGAAGGTTAGCGGCGTCGCCATCGTTGTTGGTCGGGCCGTTAAGACCTACCAGTTGAGAAACTCCTGTTTTGGCTTGACGAAGAGAGGCTGCATAACGGAATAAGCTTCTAGGGTTAGAGGCGAATTTGTCCATAAGCTTTGTTTGGTACTGAAGCCTGTCTTCTCTTATAGCCTTCGTGCATATGTTCCTGATATGTTTATATTGCCTATACGCTCCATCGTTATTAGTTCGTTTGTATTCCGCCCAGCAGTGCCTTTTGCGGCTTAGCAGGCGAAGGGTACGGTTCTTGATTACTGTAGGTGGCTTGCAGCTTTTGGGAACCGTTTGAGGAACTGAATGGTCTGTAGCACATAAGAGCGTGTGCAGTAACTTGGATACGGTAAAAAGGATCATAAGTTTTCGGGAATGTACATCTTAGTTTAGGAAAGAAGCTTTTCGTCGGAAAACAACATTGCAATCGTTTAAATTCCTCAGAAACGTAACGGACTGGTTTGGCAAGAATAGTTACGTGTGCGTGCCCACAGTTCTGCTCGAACTCAAACAGCTTGCTTGCGAAGCCATTGTAATGTTGAATGCTGCCAAAAGAGTATTAGCCAGCCTAATCGAAACACATTAGGCGGTATCCGTTCGGCTGGTAGGGAAATCGATATGAAGTTACCTCAATTAAGCTCAGAGTCGATTGCCTTACATTGGCCAACAGACGAAGAACGGCTTATAAAGAGGTATATTAGAGATAAAGACTCAGGAGAGGGAGTTTCTTCTGTCTCTCGTCATATAACTGGCAGCGAGCAGGCAACACCTAGAAAACCTAACCGCAAAGTTAGATTTTTTTCTATCAGAAAAACCAGCATCGACAATCATCTCATTGTGATTGCTACTCCGGTGAACGTTGATAACTGGGCAGAAATCAAGAATAAGAAATGACCTAGTGTTGCTAAAAAGAGGCTTGTCCCCCAAACAGTAACCAATAGGCAGGATATTACATCACGGTCGAAAGCCGTGAACACGACTTTCAAATAAGTGAAATCTGTCCCTAGTTTGATTGTTTGGAATGTGGAGAAGTCTAACAATAATGAGTCTACTATGAGGCATGCACACTATTTGGATTTAGTTAAACCTGTCATCAGAGGCGTACTTCTATAAGGAGCTACAGGCGTACACGTCACGAAAGTAATATGACTCGGAAAGTGGGTTGGAGGTCAGACCCAACCAAGAAGGCTCATTAAGTTAATGTTCGGAATTTATGAAGAAAAGACATACTGAATAATACATACAAAACTCGCCGTCCAAATATTTGTGTACGACCGAACTGGCCACTCAAGGGTCGCATCAAGTGAAAAAATGCTCTTACAGAGTTGAAAACTCGAAAGCTAACTGGAAAAAATATCTGAAATTCGGGCTTTTCGAATGGTCACGTCTTGCTTCAGAGACCTGTATGGGTTGACAGAGTACTTCTCAAGACACTTTTCGATGGTAACCTGCTATTAGCCATTAATCGGTGTGCGTTTGTGTAATGTGTTGCTAAACCGACACACGTAGACTTAGAACATGAGCCATCATAGCCGATCTTGTCCTTATGCACCACTGTGACTGTTTCATACACATTCAGCACCTTCCTCCACCAGCAAATAGTTGTCACGTTGTACTTTACTTTAAGTTTCGGATACGTGATATGTGACACGTATCTGCCCCATAACGTCCCAATATCCGGTTAGCTTGCATTCCAATAATCAGAGTCTGTGCTGTCTCAACAGGCTGGTCGGTCAGTGTAGATGGGTGAATCGAAGACGAGTCCGTAACATCAACGTATGTCACATGGTCAAAACGTAGGCTATCATGCTGCCCTCCATGGATTAACAGAGAAAGCTGAAAGCTATTGAAGTGTAAGTAACAATTCTGCAACTTATTCTTGTCAACAGGACACGAATCACTTCCGTGTAGATACCGAAAAATCCGGAATGTATGTTAAAAGATCATAGCTAAATGCCGTACTATATACGAAAGGCAGATGGCGGCGATAGCGGCACTTTCGCGAAACAATTGTTCTTTTTACACTTAGCGAAGAACAAAGCTTAGTAATGGTATTTCTTTATTATTGTTGCACGAAAATCCAGATATACTTGTTTGATCGGATCTGACCTAAGCGGATAATTTACCAAACAATTTCAGCGGAGTCTGTAGCATACGGGTATTGCCAACAATACTTATGACGATCAAGGCCATTGAGGTACGGGCTATGGGACCTGTACATGTGAGTGAGGGAACAGTTGTTCGATTGAATGTTGACCTCAAACGTAGTGTGATACTAAGCTCTGATAGGTTATATCCACGGGTGTTTGTCATCTCCCTTGGACATTATTTCAAGGCCCCTTACGTAAATATGTCTCTTTCCTACAATTAACCCCCAGGGACTAGGAAGATGATATAGTCAGTCCTGTTTAAAGATATTCAGAGACCGATCTTATCTATCTGCCAACCGGCTTAGTAGTCACGTACTCGAAAAGACAATTCGGACTAAGCTACTAAGTCTCATAAAATCCTGCAGTTTATTAACTGTCGAACAACACAGAATTCGAAGCAAGCATTCGTGCTTGACCAAATTACTAACTGCGAGGAAGGATAGGACGACAGCCCTAGATAATGGTCTGTCTGTCTATCGGTGTGACAACCATAGACTTGTAGAGGTAAATAAATCCCCGAAATAAATAGCTCTGTACGTTTTCGACATTGGATGCTGACCACATTAGTTTTAATGTACTCACCTAGCTAAAGACGCCTGGTCATGCATCCGCACTAGATCACGAGTGAAAACGCCGTTCTCAACAACCCCTGCGGTCGCTAGCCAGATTAGATCAGACGATCCTTGATATATTGATAGCCTATCAAATATATCTTCAAACCTCCTCGCTTCTCCCTTTTGATTTCACTTGGTGGGTACGATTCATATTAGGTGTTACTGGTTAAAGTGTTGTCAGACTCCGAATACCTGTGGTATCTTCAGACTATAGGAATGTGTCTACGAAGTTATGTAACCTATTTCTTATGCAGGAGCTCTTGAATAACAGGTCCTGTTTAGGAATGAACATGTAACCTCCTATGTTGCGGAAGACAGAGAGTGGGATAAGTGGAAACTAGCTGAATGATAGCCAGTCAAAAGTGGTACGGTACCACCTTCATTCCTCTACTTTTCCTTTGCTGCGCTAAACAATAACCACAACTTCATAGGTCATAGGACGTGACACTTAGGAAGGATGATGCGACTTTAACCAATAGAGAAATTCGAAATCTGATAGTGAGAAGTAGAAGCATAAGAGCATGACTAGTGATCAATCAATAATGGGAGAGAGTAAACCATTTGTTCTATCATTCGATTATATTCATACTAATGACACTGAGGTCTGTTATATTCATGATCGGTCTAGATATTAGGCGGTTCATAATAAAGTGCCTCAGTGATGGGCGTGAGTTCAGTTATTAGTTGATGAAGCTTTTTAGAGTCTAGTAACAGGGTTATTAGTTTTTTGAACTTTGTGACAGTGTTAAAGATGGGTATTTCCAACCTGTTCGATGATGAACTATACCGCAATATAAAAAAACTTGCAACGCAGTGGTTTTTGGTGTTTTATTGTAATAGTGTATATTGGATGCTTTCTGAGTCTGCAGATTGGGCCATGGATCATAGTCAGGCAGGAGGTTTGAAATGAGAGTCCACATATTGCTTTGCGAAGAAATAATGCATTGTTCCTTGGACAACACGACCCAATCACACTTGATGGAGAAGCCGGAAAATGTGGACACTTTCACATGCCTGGGAAGCATCATCAATAAACAAGGAGTATCCGACGAAGACTTAAAGGCGGGAACCTGTAAAACAAGGGCCTCAATTGAAGAACATATGGAACTCTATACAACTTACAACCAACATCGAAGTCAGATTCGTCAATACGAACATAAGACAGTTCTACTGTACTAAGCAGAAAACTTACAGAAATACTACAACCATCATCAAAAATGTAAAGCATTCATAAATAATATAATATAACGTATTTCTGCAAGGGCAAGTATTTGCTGTTTTTACAGGCATGATCTACAAATTACAACATTTATTGTTTCACAGTATGCATGTAAAGTAAACATATTCTATAAAAGTAAATATCAGTGCATTGGTTTAGATATACTGAGTAGTCTTCAAAATATTTTCCAATGTGCTATAGCGTCCACGTTGCACACTGCAAAGCACTTACGCAATGCAAGTCTTAAGTCTATGGTTATTATAAAGTAGACTTGTAGAGCGCATGGTGTGAATTATGATCTTGGAAAAAACGCGTACATCTAGTTTGTTCCAGATGTCAGAAGTCTCACAGCTATGTCCGCAGAGCAAGATTCTGAAAAAAAGAAAAACCGAGGAGCAGCAAGGCACTTGGATATGAAGGATAAACAATACCTGATATTTTGTAGTGGAACAGACAGGGGTGTGATAAAATATTAGATGAACTTCATATTAGCTCTTGTCGCTAGAGTGAGACGCGATTTTTGTTAGTTAACGAGGAACAAAAGTCTTTGATTAATAGTCCCGTAAAAAGTTTGGATCTTCGTATACTTATTTGTTCTCAATAAATATGTCTCCTTCTTTCGATTTAAAGCGTTTATGTTTATTTTGAAAAGAATTATGGTGGGTATGGAGGAGTCATTATCAGGTTCGACACCACGATTTTCCACTGTGACTGTTTTTGTTTACGTGTTGCCTCCACCTGGACAAATATTTTTGTCATCATTACTGAGGACGAGAAGTCATTAAAGTTGTAGAATAGAGTAAAAAGTCTTTCAAGGCGTTTTCACGTACAGATCGATATATACAGACCTTCAGAACATTTAATTCCTCAATATTCTTAAGGTGCGGTTTTGTTAAAGATATTTCTGATGTAGTGATAGGATATATTAGTTAGAGTGTCGAAGTTGTTTATAGTTAAAATCTCCCCAATCAGTGCTTCTTATGTGACCTTTGAAGTTTTCCCGATCGACCATGAGTTAGTTTCTACGACGTGTCGCAGTCTTACGTATAACGGTTGTGGTTTTTATATCAGAACTACACATGACAATGTTATGACCACTACCTATAAACCTTTTTCCGAAATACATAGTATTGGGAGTGAGGCTATTGGTAAAGTCTAAGTATTAGACATTATGATGTGCTGGTGGAGCTACTGACATACTGAGTCCACTGTTCAAGACCTAGACATTAAATAAGCTATTCATGACGTTTCAGCGCCTTAATTGAAAACCAAGAAATTTTAGGCAGATCGAAGTCCCCACAAATAAGCTTGTCTGTGAGTGGAATGAGTGATCCTAGCGGGGTTACCTCTGATAGTACTGCTGTAATACCGTTAGAATCAAAGGACTGTCTGAATATTTAAGGCCTTATTTGTTCTTGACCGGTCTTTCAATATTTGCTCGCTAGTTTCTTTGTTGTTTCATACAGTTACTTTATATTTTCTTTTCGAGCAGCTTTTGTGGCTGCTGTTGCTAGCTCTTCTACGTATTTCTGCTAGCCAACTCTAACGCTCCTTTTCACTTGCTTGTTTGATTCAGTGTATTCAGCTTGTGCCTGAATTTCTCTATTCTTGCTCTGCTTTTGTTGATTCCTACCTTTTTTCTTCCTTTCTTGAATCTTGTCGAGGGTTACGATTGAGATTCATTCTCTATAATCATGCTTCTTGAAGCTCAGCACCTCCTGACACGTTCAATTTAGAGCTTCTTTGATCTCTTTTCTGTTGCCCTATTTGATATAAGGGGCATCGGTCTCGTAATTTCCGAAGAACATCGGCTTTCGTCCTGGGGCGTCACAATTCTTCTTACAACCCGGAGGACAGAGTTTAAACGATTGAAGATGTTTATTCTGGGTTTTATCAAGATCGTTTTGCCGACCCCATGCGCAACCCTCTTCCTCTACTCGGGCTTGAGACCGGCGGTCACCGACCAGTCACCACCGCCTTTTTTGATTTATCTCTCAGACTATCAATACCAGAAGAATTCTTTTTATTATTTTGGTAACCTCTAGAACGCAACAACCCCACTCGGTATGGCGTCGAACAAAGGTCACGTTGATTCCGATTAGAGAGTTGTGAAGCGGTATTGGTCTTATCCTCAAAACTGAACATTAGATAGATGGAAAAATGCACATTCAACTACTAACATGAAGAGTAAGTGGACAGTGGAGAATGCGGGGAGAATTAATTGAATTCAGTCGGATGACAGGGATCACCCTTGTAGTATCGGTCATTCTCGTGTAACATCTTTTCTATTCATATTAAACACAATGTTCTATCTTCAGCCTAAATGTGCATTCTAGAAACGCTAAACACTGTATTGTTTTGATACGACGAGTCAGAATAGACAATGATGTGACTTCTAAATAAGATTTCCCATTCTGCTCTATAAGTGCTGCCAACTCTAATGAAAAAGCAAATGTAGTATGGATAGATTTTCCAGTCGATCAAAATGATCTAAGGAGATAATCATTATTTGAAAGTTGTAGCATGTTCATTAGTGCACCCCGAGCAATTGTTTCTACAGAAACTCTGTATTTGAAACCAAGTGGAAAAGTGCAGATGGTAACTTTGTAATAATAATAATAATAATAATAATAATTTATTCTCAAATAACAGTTTGTAACATGAGGCATGCCAGTTTACATGCAAGATCAAATTGATACAATATATTTCTTGTAGTAAATTACATAGCTGGGTTGATAATTTATGAGATATGAATGTAGACAAATAAAACATTGAGAAACTCACAAGACTTTGTGGCCAAATTTTGAGCTTTGTATGATCGGCCTTAGTAGATCAGCATCCATAAGGTTGAGCTATCTGTCTACTTGCAGTAGAAAAAAAAAGCATGACTTTTAGGAAGAATAATGTACATTTAACCTGTAGAGATTTGGGGACTGAAAGCTAGGGTTAGGAGCATGAAGTCATGATTAATAAACAATGAATAATAGGAAAGGATAAGCCATATATTCTGTGATTTGGTTATATTCATATTAGTAACAGTCGAACTTGTTATAATTTTGTTCTTTCTAGATACTAGGCGGTCCGTAATAAAGTGCCTCATTGGTGGGCGGGAGTTCAAGGAAATGTTGAAGCTCTTTGGAGTCTAGAAATAGGGTTATTAGCTTTTTGAATCTGGTAAACGTATCACAGTTACGGATAGGCATTGGCAGCCTGTTCCACAATAAACTGTACCGTACTGTAAAAAACTTACAACGCATTTGTTTTTGGTGTTTTACGGTAAGTAGTGTATATGCGTTGTTTCTAAGTCTATAGGCTGGGTCGTGGGTGATAGTCGGGCAGGAGGTTAGAAAGGAGAGCCCATATATCGCTTTGTAGAGAAATATTAAATTGTTTTTTAGCCTACGGTGCCATAAAGGTTCTAAAGATAGATGCTTACATCTGTCTGTGTAATCGAGATTCGAGTTACATCCTAGTAGTTGACGTGTGAAACGTCTTTGAACATCTTCTACTCTTATCTTGTCTGCGATATTCATATTAGAGAAGACAAAAGAGCAGTATTCAAGGGAGGGTCGTACACATATTTTGTAGAGAGTAAGTTTACCCTCTGTTGTGAAAAAGTTTTTCATTATAAAACCAATTAGCCGTCTAGATTTAGAAATAATAGAGGAGGCATGTTCTTCAAAGTTTAGGCTTCCTGTGTAATTAATTCCTAAATCGTGTACTGATTCGAGTGTTTGGACTCTACATTCATTTAAGTGAAGTCGCGGTTTATAGGGATGCTTTCCAAAGTGCATGATCCCGCACTTGTTGAGGTTAAATGGTAATTGCCATTTTTCACTCCATATAGTTAAGTTATTGAGGTCCTTTTGGATCTGGGATACACTTTCGCTTAGTGTCTCAGGCTTATAGCTGTATACTATTTTGAGATCATCAGCATATAAGTATGGTTTCCCAAATTCTATGGTGTTACATATATCGTTTATATACATAAGAAACAAAAGTGGACCTAATACGCTTCCCTGGATGACTCCACTGGTGATTGGTCTAGGGGACGAGAGACAGTCATTGTACTTTACCATCTGTTTACGTTCTGTTAAGAACGAAGCAAACCATGAGTACAGTGGGTTGTGTATTCCGAAGGACTTTAGTTTGACGAGTAGCCTTTTGTGTGGGACCTTATCAAAGGCTTTCTTAAAGTCTAGGAATAGGACTGATACAAGGAGTCCGCTGTCTCGTTTCAGAGTTATATCATTCAGGTAGTCTACTAGGCATGTATCGCATGATCTGGACCTAAGAAATCCATGCTGGGAGGTCGAGATGAGATTATTAGTTAGTAGATGTTGGACTACAGCCGCCTTAACTACTTTTTCCATCACTCTGGATACCACTGAAGTTATGTTTATAGGCCGGTAATTTTCAACGTTTGCTTCAGGTCCTGTTTTAATTTTGGGAATGATATGTGTAGTTTTCCAGGCAGTAGGGTAACACGCTGAAGAGAGTGATATCGCGAATAGTTTGAGAAGCAAAACACACATATCATCACCTCCACGTTTTAGCATGCTAGATGGATACCATCTGGTCCATCAGTGTAGGAGTGTTTCAATGTACTGATTGCCTTGGAGATATTTTGTACACTGAATTCTACATTAGTAATTTCACAGGGAGTTACTGGGATTGGTTCTGAATCATTAAATGGTTTTTCGTTAGTTAGTGAGAAACAAAAATGTTCACTAAATAATTCTGTGATAAGTTTGGGATCTTCGTATACTTGTTTGCCTTTAATGAATATACTCCCTCTCGATTTAGAGCGTTTAAGTTTATTTTGGAGTAGTATGGTGAGTGCAGAGGAGTTATTATTAAGTTCAACTGCACGTTTTTCCTGTGCTACTGCTTTTTGTTTACTTATTGCCTCTGTTCGGACAAGTATTTCTGTCATCGTTACTAAAGAGGAAAAGTCATTTAAGTTGTGGAATCGAGTACAATGTCTTTGAAGACGTCTTCTTGTACTGACCGGTATATAGAGATCTTTGGAGAACGTAGGTTTACAGTATTCTAAAGGTGCGATGTTGTTGATGATACTTTTGATGTTGTGATAAAATATATTGGTTAATGTGTCGGTATTGTTTGAGGTAAAGAAAGTTCTCCAATCAGTGCTTCTTAGGTAATTGTGGAAGTTATTCCAATCAACCTTGCGATAGTTTCTACGAAGTGTTACGGTTTTACTTCTATCGGTTGTGGTTTTTACATTAAGGCTGCATATGACAATGTTGTGATCACTACCTGGGAACTTTTTTCCAATATACAAAGTATTGGGGATGAGGCCACTGGTAAAGACTAAGTCTAAGATGTTTTGATGTCTGGTAGGGCTATCGACATACTGAGTCCATTGTCCAAGCTCTAGACATTCAATAAATGATTCATAACGTCTCGGCGCTTTGACTGGCAGCCAAGAAATTTCGGGCATATTGAAGTCACCACAAATGAGCTTGCCTGTGAATGAGAGGGATGATGCTAGTGTGAATACCTCCGATAATACTGCTATTTCATCTATTGATGCGTTAGGTTGACGATAAACACAGCCGAGCAGTAAGGTAACGGAATTCGACGGCTTTAATACAATCCACACCGAATCCTTCAGTTTGTTTAGTTCAGGCATATCACATAGCAGTGAGTTTAGGCTAGAGTGAGCGTAAATAAGGCATCCTCCGCCTCGTCCATTCAATCTATCGCTTCTATATAGGGAATAGTTATCAAGAGATATACTTCGGTCGGAAATATTACTGTTAGTCCATGCTTCAGATATCATAATAACTGATGGTTGATATATGGATACAAACAGGGCTAAATCCGTCTTTTTGTTGCAGATCGATCGAGCGTTGATAAGACATATATTAAGCAAGTGGCCTACTAAGTTAAAATGGGTGAGGGTATCTCGGATAAAATCGTCGTAACCCTCGCGCGTATGAGATGAGTTTGATGTGAGGGATTGGATGTTCTTCATTAGCTCGGTATTTTGATAGCTAGACTTATTGGGAGATGTATCAAATGAGCTAGTGAAGTTGATTGGGGAGTTTACCCAGGAGGAAAGGGTGGGAGTACTCTGTGATGGAAACTGTACGGAGGAAACAAATTTATGGTTTGCATGTGGTTTGAAATAACCTGGGCTATATGCTTCAACAGAGGTGTCACTAGGGGTCTTATTCCAAAAAAATCTTGTACAGGCCTACTGTGAAGTGTATGGTTATTTACAAAATAGTCTTGATGGTTAGACTCGTAGCCCCTGTTATGGCTATTTACGTTAGCGTGAGAGGGGTCTGCTACGCGTAACTGGGAGGAGTTGCGACTGCTGTTATACATGGGAGCCGTTGTTATGTGATGGGTCGGTACTAAAGGGTGTGAGAAGTTTTCTTTCTGAGAGTAATTACAGTTGCGATCCTGGGGAATGTAGGTAGGGTGTGGAGTGAGAAACCTATTATTACCATTCTTATTCATGGTTTTAGGCTTCAGGGGGTGATTTGGGTGGCCAGTTCTCTGGTAGTTTTCGTTAGTCTGCGTGTAAGAAGGCTTGCTACGTTGAAGCCCACCACCCTTTTTGCAACTTGGAGGTGTTGAAGGCAAGTTATACGATAGCAGCGGGGAGAACCTGTTCACTGTTCTTGGGATACCTATAGAGCAGTTGGGTTCAATCTTACGTGTTTCCCTATTCGGTATCATGAGTTTTGTCTTCCCACCCTTTATTTTCAGAGCTGGAGTCTTTCGTTGTCTCTGTGAGATGAACTTACGTTCATTCAAGTCTACTTGTGGAATATCTTTAGGAGGACAAATTTTCAAGTGTATAGGTTTAGTTGGATGTGTGTTGTTACACGACTCACATTTTAGTACATTACTGAACGAACAGCTGGGATTAGTCATGTCGTTATGGTTTTTGGTGTCAGTTGGGGTCCGTATCTTATCCAAAGGTTTCTGATCTGTAGACTCATCTAGATCAACAGAGTGATCAGCCGTATGTGGAGTGGTGTCATGCTTATTGTTCGTGTGTTTTAAACTATTTGCTGTGTTGCAAACTGTCTCTGGCTGATTATTAACTGTAACACTCCCATTCAATTCTATCGCTTCGCGTCTTCTTACACGACGTTGACAGGGCGTAAGGTCTGGAGTGACTTTTATATTTTTGTATGGAATTAGTGAGCTAATATTTTTGCTCAAATCAATAAACTGCTTAGCATCGTTACAACAGCCAAACATAAACAAGAGGGGGCAAGTCGATCTGTCTGACTTTTTTCTAAGGCGGATGACTTTGCAGTTAACGTTCGGCATACCGCATGCTCTAAGGCAAATATCCCTTAACTTAGATGGGTGTGTGCGGTCGGGGAGGTTATACACAACTGCATTGAAGGAGGACATCACTCTCTTCGTCACTTCTTCAGCCACAAACTCCAAAATACACTCAGCTTTAGTGAGTTGCTCAAGATTTCTGTCTGTATCAAGGCCCCATATATGAGTGAGGGGTGCTAATTGCTCAAGTTTGCCGTTAATTTCGGATAGAGAGTTTTGTAGCTGTCGGATGTCATTACTATATCTATCAGTATTTTGGTGTGTATGAGGTGGACCATTGGACTCTTTAGTTTTTGAAATTTTAGATTTAGGCCTTGGTAGCACATACTGTCTGGTAGACTGTGCTGCCTTTTCGATGCACGTAGGTATAGTGTCTTGTATGTCAACCAGTCTTACCGTTGGCATACTGCACGTAAAGATAGAGGGGCTGCGACATGGAGAATCTGGTGACGATAGAGACATTTGTGTACAATACACATATTTTTCAGTAGTTAAAGGTTCGACATTGTCAAGCACTAAGTCGTCAGTTGTAGGGGTTACAGATTTGGACCTTTTATTTGGCTTAGAAGTTGGTGAAATTCCTCTTTTACTGGAGTTATTGGACATGATATGAAAATAAGTGAGCACAGTGCTCGTTAAATTAAATGTAATATCTGAGTATTAGTTGTTATTAAGTATTAACCTGGTTAATACTAGGATTAGAGACTGTGAGTATATAATGAATTGCAGATCTATTTACGACTTAAGTCCGCAATAGGTACAATACGAACTGGTAATTATCCGTCGAATAAAAATAAGTTTTTTCCTTATTTTTCGGGGTAAGATGTACACGATGTACAGGATAGGATGATAATCACTGTATAATACACCCTACAAAAGAGCAAGTCGGAGAATTCCTAAACCACGTGAAAAAATGTCACCACTTTCAAAGTTCGCGGGGAATATATAAACTTAGATATAAATCCAGCTTGAAACTCAGGGCACCGATCCATGATCTGGGACCATTGGCGTCCACATGAAAGCATAGGCAGTTAGTAGCGTTTGGTTGAATGTGATACTTGTATGAATTTACTGCTACATCTGTGTCAAAGTAGCAACTAATTATCATGTCCTAGTGACGAATAAACAGCTGGTAGTTTATGAGACTTATTTAGGGACCAATATTATACATACATTATTTATTGTATAATTATTCAATAACTCAGTTATGTATATTTATGTTCCTCTTATTATAAGCCTTATTTTGACCCATAGACTATTACGATATGATTTACTAACCTTAAACCATACTAAGTTTATCAATTACATTCTTCCACGTTCACAGCCACTTTTTATCTTAAATTTGTACAAATGTTATTTCCTATTTTATGGTGTGATGTGGTTCGTTCAGCCTGTATGTAAACCAAGTGTGTTTGAAATAAATGATTCACTTGGTGGAAGCTGGTGTAGGTGTTCTGAACTCAACTCACAGGGCTAGGAGGAAAAAGGACCAATAAGGACGCTAGGCTGCTCATACCAGTTGAACTTCATCGGTTTGGCACAGTGCTAAGATTGCATAAGTTGCATTCCGATTGACCAATAAATTCTGACATAGTTAGTCGGGTTTGAAATCGCAACACTAAATAACCTCTAAAGATTCTTATTTTACACCTTCATATTTTCACCATAAACTATGGTAACATCCTGACGCGATTTGACATCGTCAAGATCGCTGATGATATGGTTTATTACCTCCTGGAATATCTCAGGAGACATAGTCAATCCTAATAGTGGGAACAACCCGAATTGTGTGTCAACAGTAGCTAGTTCACTAGCGATTCCATCCAAGTGACTTTGCAAATACGCATTTTTCAGCCCTAGTTTGGAAAAATAACTTGACCCTCATAATTTATATGAAATATTATCGGTTTCTTTAGTGGTACAGTTCCAACGGCTTCAGAGTATTGCATGAGCATATCTTTGATTAAAGCACTGCCAGAAAAAAATCGTACATGAAGAAATGCTTACTCTCGGTAACCTTAGGTCCTTCAGCCCAAACACCAACGAGCCGTACTCACCAATTACTCCGGAATATGTTACAAATAAACATGTGTTTTGTTTCTCGATAGAGTTCCAAATAACTTCAGGAGCAGCTTTAGAAAATCTGAAGATCATAAATAAAGTTGCCTTAAGCGTAATTCTAGTTTCACAACTCTATTCTCCATTGCATTGTGAGTGTTTTTCACAATCATAAAAAATCATCGACATTGGAGACTAAAAATTCACCAAACGTGTTCATGAAATTTCATCTGCCACCCTGATGCTGCTGACGAAAGCAATGGAAACAAGTGGCTATATGTTGCTGTGCAAGTGATGCCTATTTTAAGTTTAAATGGACGTCTAAAAAAGAGATGCACAACTTCTTTAATGAGTTATAAGAGCTCGTTAAATTTAGGCCTAGGTCAGTTTTAGTGCAAATATCTACTCTACTACAGTAGTATACACAATTCAAATCGGAATCACACAATAATCTATACTGACTAGTTCTACAGTGTTAGTCAGCAAGGCGGTTTTAGAGAACCATCAAAGAATACATTCATTATGCTAGAAGATTAAAGAGCAGAATACAAAACAAATAATTTCGCAGTGACCACTCCTGCATGGTCGAAACTGAGAATCTCGATAAAATGTTTTCCCATGGACGTTTATTGACCTCATCCAAACTATAACGCCTTATGTAGGTCTTCACAGTTACTATATGTTCAGCTCCAAGGTTCATGTGATTCGAGACCAGTGTCACTACAACTTATCATATCCAAGCTTTTCATCTAATTTTGCGCATCTAAGGGACAAAATACCCACACTTATTATAAGTATGAAGAAAAATTTGGAAATATCACTTGATCTATGGTAAAGAATTTTACGTAAGGAAGCTCTCCACTCCAATTGGAAGAATTTGAATTACTATAATAACTAGGAATTCCTGGACTAGTGCAATGTACAGCAAGTGGACTTAGATGAGCATGAATGAACGTTTAGTATTTAGAATTTGTAATCAGGCAGTCATCAAGTACAAAGGAATCATTAGTTCATACAAACACGACAATATTCGTTTTCATTTATGACGACAATACAACCAGTTAGTCGTCAGTAACCCAGATATGTTGTCATTTCCTCTTGTCTCAATGAGATGTCTTTTAACCAGTCCTCTAACCTTATCCTTTTTTTGGTCGTAGTGACTTAGAAACCCAGAAAGGCTTCTTTATGATTAATCGCTTAGACCTTCCAGATCAATTTAGCGAAAGAAAAAAACCGACATTCTGAACAATCTGAATCTTCAATACAGATGTCAAAACAGTCCTACTTTGTCGAGCTGAAACCTCCAGAACTACTACAACCATCACCAAAAAGGTACAAGTGTTTATAAGTAGCTGTCTAGTCGAGATACTGGGTGTCAGTCGGCCGTTCACCATCAGCAACAGCCTTCTGTGGGAGAGGACAAACCAGCTTCCATGTGAGGAGGAAATTGGGAAAAGACTTTGGGACTGGGTTGGACATACATCGCGAAAATCAACAAGCTGCATCACGAGGCAAGCTCTAAATTAGAGTCCTGAAGGGAAAGAGAAAAGTGTAAGGCGGAAATAGAGGCAGACATGAAAGGATGAATAATAACTTGAACTAGAAAGGATTGCTTGGGACAGAGTTGAATAGGGAGTGCTAGTGGTTGGCCTATGCTCGTTGATGAGGGGTAATAGGCTTGAGTAAATAAGTAAGTATTCATATATGCATACATTCAGATGAGTATGTAAGAAAGCACGTATATGTCCTTCAAGTCCGTCAATTTCGCTCATAAACTTAGACAGCTCCACCTGAAGCTAGTCTAGAACTATTACCGTTCCAAAGTCATTGTAAAGGAGAGGGAGTGGGCGCGACCTCATCATCCTCATCCAGTAGTAAACAATCTTGCCAAAGTCACGCTAACCGGAATTAGCAGATTAAACCAGCTAAAATCTGCGCTCCCATTTAAAGGAAGAATTATGGCGCCTCGCGAAAGCGAAGATTCGTCGGAAGTCACGAGGCCGATGCCCTTGTCCAACGACCACATCACCATCTAAAAAAGGTATACGAAATGTTCTGTCAATGATAGGGACGGAGAGAACTAATCAAATAGCTCCAGAAACGAGGAGGTACAACTTGACGGTACTATGAACCCAATGGCCTCGAGTTGTACAGGAAAGGTTAGGTTTGGGAGAGATGCCGCTGTACTTCGGTCTTGAACAAGCAAATGCCCTACACACTCGGTAGTTGCTCTGATGCTGTCCAGAGTAGCACGAAACGCACTAATAGGATGGTGATCTCATGGATCCAAGATCATCACAGCATCCTTCAAAATAAATAAGAAGGGGGTCACGATGAATCTTATCCAACGTTATGCACCCACCTATGATAGCAACGACGACAATAATGGTCGGTTCTATGAAAGCGTGCAATCAGTCATAGCGGAGTACCCACTTGAAGACCTCACCATCCTGATGGGAGGCTTAAACGCCGAGGTCGGAATGGACACTGCCGGATATGAAGATATCATGGGACGATATGGACAGGGAGAAAGAAATAAAAATGAGGAGAGATTGGCAAATTCATGTGCATTCAGCAAATTGGTTATAGGTGGCACAACACTCCCACAAAAACGCACACACAAAGCTATACAGATCTCACCGGATCACACCATGGAGAACCAGATAGATCATATTTGTGTCAATAAAAAATTCAGAAGAACAATGGAATATGTGAGAAGCAGCAGAGAATCTGACATAGCTTTAGATCACCACCTGGTGGTCATAATCTGTGCACATCCTTTCTTGAAACTTCATTGTTCGTATAATTATTTTTGACGTATTTGCGGATTTAGTTAATCACGTTATTATTTTTTTCCCAGTCACTTAATTAACCTTACTGTTTTTATGCTTCTCAAAAATTTTGTTCTGTATTGTGAGCTCAATACACACTTTTGATGAAGAAATACTGTTCAGCGAGACGGTGTGTCTATCATTAACTTCCTGCGTTGCTGGCATTAGGGAATATTTGTTTACTTTTGTGGTCTTGTTCATGATGTACCTCACTTAAGCTTCTTGACAAAGTATATGCCCCTTAAAGACAAACAGATCTGATCATTTATCTTTATTAGTTTCTTATCAATGAATGAGGGTGTTTTTAAAAGACTTTCTGCTCAATATATTTCAGATCCATTAGACAGATATTATCAGCAATAACCTACTGTGGAAGAGAACGAACAAGTTGTCAGTTAAGAAGAAAATTAGTAAAAGACGCTAGATTTGAAAGGGACACATAATGAACGTCATCGAACTGCATCAAAAGATATGCTCAAGACTAAAAGAATAGCAACAGAAGACATGATGATGTAAATTTGAGGCAAATATTGAGATCATGAATAACACTTGGCAACAAATGGAAAAGAGAGCCAAAAAAAAGAGTTGGTATTATACATGTGTGCACAAATTCAAATCAGTTAAGCCGTTTAATTGACCTATTCAGCAAACAAATGGTGCTATTCAACTTCAGAATGTTTCATCTGGTTTTCGTGTATTTCTTTACTCTTGTATCAATTAAAGTATACGATCGAATGCACGTACCAATTAAATAATTTGTTTCACTTATCCGTTTAATACCGATTGCTTAAACTCTTGATGACTCAATCGCATGCAAATACATATTTACTTGTTAAGTTTTATTAATTAAGTCATCACTGTCGTTGCTCGGTACCTGATCATTGAATTTGGGCTGTTTGTTAATGTAAACTTTTCTGCCTCCTTCATTTTATCGTACAGAAGTTATATACAGTTGAGAACTATTTTCATAATGGTTGTTTAGTTGAATATTCCCACATTCATTCTTAAAAACGTGACTGCAGATCATTACTTTTTTACTTTACTTACTCTTGATACTCCCATTGGAGCATATGCAGCCAACTAGCATACTGCAGATCATTGGTCGGCGTATTATGCTCCATAAGGAACAGGGAATTTAGTTAAGTTATTTAGTAGAGACATTTCTTAATTTAGTGTAAACCGAATTCATTATCATGGTTATAACTTCAAATAAAGAAAATTTAGAATCTTAATTTGATGTTTGCCTTGATATAATTTCTCAGATGTTTGAGTTCATCCTCTCTACCTACCAAATTTACTCACGCATCTGTAGTATTTACAAAATAACTTAATACACAGTATGTGAACTTAACACTGAAATTATATATTCGGAAGACGATTTTGAAAAGGAATCATGTGGATGACAAATAATTTAAGCTCAAAACTTGATGGTAATATACAAATTCAGAATCGGACAAAAAGGTAACTCAACCATGAGAAGCATAGAACTTGAAATCAAGAGATATTTTATCATATCAGCAAAAATACTTCACAAGGTTAAGACAGATCAAGTAAAAGAGTTAGTTTTGTTTCAGGGAAAAATCTGGAGATCGGAAATCCAGTTCTAAAGCGTACTTATTGGACCAAAGGATACAATGAATGGAGCTTTAAAGAGAACATATAACTGAACAACATTGACTGTTTATGTGTCATGTCACTTGAAGTTTACATTCAAAGATGATGAGTTCTCCTTGGGTCGAAACCTATTATTTCCGGTATAATTGCAGCCTAATATTTTACCATTCAAAATTCATGAATAATACAAAACATGTTATCTCTAAGACAAATTACCTTGTGATAACTAGACTGACAGCTCACCTATGTTGCATTTTAGGAAGGGGAAAAGTATCCCAAACAGTCTAGACTTCAAGGCGTTTACAATACTTCCCACTTTTTCAGCATCATCATACATATTGCAATCATATGTAAACTGTAGACCAGTAAGTGTTTCTGCAGGTAATAAATCAATTCCTTGAAGACAAACTAGATAGCATTAGTTCTAAAAGTGTAATGATGTCAAAATGAGTGAAACTACAGGTAGTGAGCACCATTAGTTTATATAACTTAAAGTGACTAACTAGATGAAGGTTCACTTTAGTAAGTACCCCAATTGTTTATAAGTGTGGATATTAACCAATCAAATTACAGGTCAAAAATAAACCGTTGGCCGACTATGATAAAATCCTAGTAGATCGATTCTCGTTCAAATACTTGCTGTTGATGTTGTCCTGAAAAACGATGAATTTTTCACGCTCAAACCATGTAGTTCAGAAACTACAACACCTTTGAAAAGTCAGACTTCCAGAAAAAAGGTATAATCACTATCGTCTACGTAAAGACGAGGATTAGTAAAACAAGGGACGCATTCATACAATTGAATAACATATGGAACTCAAAACAACTGTCAACTAATATCAAAGTGAGAATCTTCAATACCAACGTCAAGGCAGTCCTACTGTACCGAGCTGAAACTTCCAAAACTGCTACAACCATCATCATGAAGGTATAAGTACTTATAAATAGTTGTCTTCGCAAGATATAATATACATTGGCTGGATACCATCAGCAACAGCCTTCTGTGGGAGAGAAAAAACCGGCTTCCAGCTGAAGAGGAAATTCGGAAAAGACGATGGAAATAGATAGGGCATATATTACGGAAGTCACCAAACTGCATCACGAGACAGGCCCTATCTTAGAATCGTGAAGGGAAGCGGAAAAGTGGTAGGCCAAAGAACACATTACGTCAAGAAATGGAAGCAGACATGAAAAGGATGAATCTCAACTGGAAAGAGCTAGAAAGGATTGCTTGGGATAGGGTTGGATGGAGAGTGCTGGTGGGTGGTCCATGCTCCTCCACGATAAGAACAGGCGTAGGTAAGTAACTATCGTCAACCTGCACTGATCAATGTTAACAACAAATTGATTAGTAAAAACAAAAAAACTGGGTTAACTGAATCAACTAATCACTATGTATATCAAAACAATAATCAATATATTACTCAATAATTATTAAATATAAACTTTAATAAGTTTCTTACTTGATATAAAAATATATATACAAACTAATATTCAGATTCATGTTCATGGAACTACTGATTAGAATGACAATTTTTTAAAAACAATTAGTCCCTTTGATACATTTCGGTAATGCAACGAAGTTTATCAGAATTATGTGACATATTTGCAGAAATAAATGGATTCCAATGGTCAAATAAGATCATAGGATAGACAGATATCATCCTCCATTGCGAAACATTTCATTGAGGCTGGTCATAAGGTTGACATCAAGTCAGCATTTGTAGTGTTATACAAAAGCCTTCAAGAACGTATACTAAAGTTTATTGAAGCCTTACCTATACGGAATTGAAACCCCCGTTTATGCGTTCAAAAACAATTTGTCCTTACACTTAACCTACTCTGATAATACTGATTTATTATCCAGAATGGTGATCACATTGTTTTTGTGCACTTTGTTATTATTTTTTTTCTTTGTTATGGCTTACCTTTAACCTCTTTAGTTGTCCTTTAATTTTCATATAAAGATGTCAAGTAATTACGTGTGATCAGATTGTATTGCTCAAGCATATCACATAATTCTGATATAATTCGTCTTCTCATTGCATTATCGAAATATATTTTAAAAAAAACATACAACAGAATTGTTTCTTCGGTTGTTTTCTCTACACTTCCTTTCTACATGTGATAATGAAATTATCCCATGTAAAGATAATCAAATATTTACCAGATTGTTTCATGTATCAATAATTTAATTCATTTAACTCCACTCAAAAGTACTCAAATTTTCTTTTAAGCAAAGATGAATGAATACATAGTAGATCCTATAAGAGTTTACTGTTTAAAGATTTGAACTAACCAGTATAACTTGCAATAGCTGTTGCTAGCCCAATCCTTCGTATTTCTTGAGTTCGATAATTCAATTATTTGAAAATAATAAAAAAAAACAGCCTTAAGATGCTTTATATTCTTATTAGTCAGTTATAATACTTGCACGAAGTGTCGGTATAAAAAAAACGATATATAGTAAATGATGAAATATTATTATTCATTAGTATAGATACTTGTTACAACTTGTGGTTTGTACCTTTGGTTATTTGTTTTTCACCCTGTCCTCAATTGTTATAACTCTGTTTTATTTTGTCTAATGTTATAACGGTTGGGTTTCCACGTTTAAACGTATGGGACGTTAATTTACTTTAGACGAATATCTACACTAGATTCCCTCCCTCCCCCTCCAGGATGTTAACACAACTTAGATCAAGAACATGTGATTAGCCTGACCACAACGTAAATATATTTCCATACCCAAACTCCGACACAATCCAACAACAATGAACACTCAATAGTAAATGAGTAAAATAAGAAGGATAGGGGAATATATAACTCATGTGACACACCTATCAGACTATCTACATGTCTGAGTAAGCACACAACCAATCATTATCATACTCTCCCATACATCAATACTAATATGAAAAGCTAACGTTTTTTTTATTGCACGATGATTATTGAAAATGTTAAGTATCGAAACTATTCCATACCTTTAAATTTTTATTCTTTAATTATTGAGTACTTAAATTATTGTATTCAAGTATTCTACTGTTTGTAATCTGTTCCTTAATGTATAAATTGCTGTTAGGTATTACATGTTTCTTAAGCTACAGTTATAACTTGTGGCCTTGTATCCTATTAATATATAACGTAATGATATCGCCAATTAGAGAACAGTGATTTGCTGACCGAATCAATGTCACGTAAACCCGTACGAATAGTCTAGAGTCATTACCGGTTCTGCTTCCTGCCTAGCTCTGCTTGTTAAGTCCAGAACATCAATTTCAGTCTCTACGATATGAATCATTTATTTCAAATATACTGGGTTTATATACAAACCAAACAGACCACTTAGTACCATAAAATGGAAACTAACATTTATACAAGATCTAGCCAAAAGTGGCTGTGAATGTGAGAGACTGTAATTAGTTGACTGGGCATAACCCAAGAGTGGTAAATAGTATAATAATATTCTATGGGTCAAAATAAAGCTTTTAATAATAGGAACATGAATAAGCACAGTTTAGCTGCTTGACGATTATACAATAAAAGTGTATGTATTATATTGATCCATAAATTGTTCTCGAAAATTATCATTCATAATTCTCGTCGTGACATATCACGAATATAACCAACTCTTTTTCACTTAAGGAGTAGTTATGCTATTATCGTGGTTTCCAAATTATTTTGATATGTAGTCAAGATTTTACTCCATATTATTATGTGGGTTTTGAATCATGAATTCGATTGACTGCAATAAAGAACTTGTTTGCTTCCAATCTTTGTTTTCTTATTGTCGTCAGGGATCAACAAGGTTTAAGTTCCTGGGCGTTGTTTATTGGTTTTTCCATCAATTGGTAATTAGAAGGTCATCAGTCCTACAGAAATACTGGTGATTTAATCGATATTTGGAATTTTGAGTGGGAAAAATAGCATTTGTTGTCGACTAATATCGCAAGTCATAACAGTCTTTTATAAATTAAAAGCATATCGTTACTATTTAATTAGATGTCACTTTCCATGTAGATTTAAATCATTGGTAGTTCATTTAGTTCTGGTATGGTTCACTCACCAAAATCATCAAAAGAATACACAGTGCAAATCGTTTTCAATATATGAATAGAATATCATATTTAGCATACAATGTTACCTATGCAATAAATTCTACAACGGATTTCGTGTAAAAATCTTTCCTACCACTTGAAACGTATTCGACTTTGAGTATTCAAGGAAAATCCGTACTAACTTCTAAAGGTTCTAATTTTTTTGTCACTGGAGTCATTTAAGACCTGTATATTGTGCTCAAATTATCAGTGATTAGACGAAAGTTTACGTAATATCTTGTCAAGTTTAATCTCTAAATAAGATATTTTCTTCAATGTTAAAAATGGATATATTATTAGGTTACAAAGATGTTAGTGAGAACAATTTTATTTACAACTGATTAAACCAGGGATAAAAATTTCCGTTAAGATTTTTCAAATAAAATCTGACCAAAAACAATTTATTACATTTCAAGTAATAAATGACTCAATTCACTGATCTGTTATAAGTTCATGTACTCTTATTTGCTTACTTACTTACTTACACTTGTTACTCCTAATAGAGCATAGGCCGCCGACCAGCATTCTCCAACCCACTCTATCCTGGGCCTTCTTTTCTAGTTCTATCCCATTCTTGTTCATTCTTCTCATATCTGCCTCCATTTCTCGGTGTAATGTGTTCTTTGGTCTTCCACTTCTCCTTTGTTCTTGAGGATTCCATGTGAGGGCTTGTCTTGTGACACAGCTGAGGGCTTTCCTCAATGTGTGTCTGATACACTTCCAGCGCTTCTTCCTGATTTCTTCCTCCTCTGGGATCTGGTTTGTTCTTTTCCGCCTGTTGTCCCACTGGAGGCTTCTGCCGTCCCAAGCCCGGATAAAAGGGGAGGGTTGGCCATGAGTTAGCGACCCCATCCCGTAGAAAACTCACTCGCCAAAAAAAACGCCAACCAGAAAAATTATGTACTCTTATTTAAGCTACACTATTTGTGTAAAGGCTAGTACTATCACTTGGTTGTTTAACCCAAAGTAATAGAATCATTCTTTAAACTAGTTATGTGAAATTACATAATCGAGTGCTTTAACTATCAAGTGATTATACTATCCATCCCGAATAATGAAAATGATAGTAGATGTAAACCATATAATTTTGTTTCTTATTAACTAAACATAATTACATACATAAATAGTTTTTAATTTGTTCTTATTGTATATTTCTTTGATCTCCCTTTTCAATTCACTTAATGTATATACACATTAGTTACTAATTTGCGTTATTTTATTTAAAATAAATTCCTCCTACCCCTTTATTTTTGCATGATATACACTTTATTTTAACTTTCTCAAAATTAATAATAATAATCCTTAAAGTGTATTTTATGGCACTTAGTAATTTACTTGTTATATCCGATGAAGATTAAATTACAGGTAACTTCCAAGGACTATACATCGACTAATATTCTATAAATATTCTTATTGTATAACTACTCAACAATTACACTATGTATATTTATATTCCTTTTATGATAAGCTTTATTTTGACCTATAATTCATTATTGTACGATTTACGGTTCTTAAGTTATGTTCAGTTTATTAACTACTGCCTCCCACATTCACAGCCACTTTTTGGGCTTATTTGTGTACAAATATTATTTCCTATTTTATGGTACGTTGTGGTCTGTCTGGTTGATATATAAACCGGGTATGTCTGAAATAAACGATCTGCTCTGATCTGTTTGATTCGGAAGCTGGTGTTGTGTTCTGGACTCAAGTGGAAGGGCTCGTAGGACATAGGACGACGCTAGACTGCCCACACCGGTTGAACGTCATTGGTTGGCCTAGTGTGAAGATTCGTATAAGTCGTATTCGGATTGGTAGATAAGTCGTGTGATAGAAAAATCAGACACCCAAGGTCATAACATTACTCATATATTTTGCTTAAAACATGATTTATAATTAATTTAATAGTTGATATCATGAGCTCGAATTGACTCATGATCTCTATTATTAAATAACCATAATATTGAGAAAAAATCTCTTCTGATATTAATCAACATACGCTCATTAGTGACTAATTTCAAGAAGTATTTCATCAAGTTCTAGTAAGAAGCAGTTAAAATGGAGCTCAACCAGGTATGTTGTGAAATAGTAACTCACTGATGACAGTGATGGACGTGTGGCTCAATTTTGTGGATTAGTTGAATTTGGACATTAACACCATTGAATGCTGGTTCAGTGATCTAAACGTCAAGCATTCGCGCGTGAGACTGATACGTTATAGGTTTAAATCTCGCGAAACGGGATCGTGGAGTCCCACAACAGGTCGAAACGGCCTTCCGGTGCTCCCAGGTTTTCCATAGTGGTCTAGCTTCAATTGGGTCATGAATTCAACTATCAAATTTACTATAATTTCCACAAAATCCCCTTCTGATTATAATTAATTCATACATTTGAACATTTTTATTAAAATCAAAAGGGATTTTGTGGATATTATAGTAATTTTAATAATTGAGATCATAAGTCAATCGAAGCTAGACTACCATTGAAGATTTTCATGTTTATTTTCAATTTCAGGTGAATAAATGAATTCAATTCTTTACTTATAAATAAATAAATATTTTGATTGAAATCATGAACCGATTGATGTTAGACCATTATTGAAAACCTAGAAGCACTGGATGCCCGTTTCGTTCTATTGTGGAACTCCTCAGCAGTGCTCATCCACGATCCCTAATTATTTTGATATGTAGTCAAGATTTCACTCCATATTTTGGTGTGGTTTTTGAATCATGAATTCTATTTGCATTTAAATTAACATAAACAAAATGTTACTGTATCTACCATTTATTTAAGTAGATGTATTCTTAGTCATTGTAGATAGGCAGGACATCTATAGTGTAGAAATTTGAATGACAACTAGGGATTTCAGTCAATGAAACTTTCGAAAGTTGATAATTTCATTGAATTTAACGAAAAGTGATAAGAAAATATGAAACAAACAATGCCAGTAACTATAAATGTACTACTACTAATTTCAGCGGCCTGCTTGAGCATCTGGGCTACCTGTTCCTGTCATCTAGATATTTCAACAAGTTATCTATTTTTTGTTTGTTTTAATATATCATTATGTCTATTAATCGCACAACCTATTCTGCTGCGTTTCTGAAAAGTGTACAACCTTTCGTTGTCAAAGTTACAAACAACTCAATAAGAGACAATGTGGTTGCTGGCAATATACAACCAAAAGAATGCATATTATTCAGATGTTCATTTAGTGAACTGCTAACATCTAACTGGCGATCACTCAATATTTATCGCCAGGACCGACGAAGAAGAAAGAAACGGAAACTTGTTGAAATACTTTACGCTGAGAATTCTATATTGTATCAAAAATATAATATTGAATAAAGCTGATAATAATAATAATAATAATAATAACTACTAACTTGTGTATAGCACAGATGAGCTAATTAATAATCATTTTGATTATCAATAGCTAATAGAGGCCAAAAGCGATAAATTTACGGTGATATGGTAAAATTTTGTCAATGTTTCAAAGCTATCCTTATAATTACATCCAAGGCAGTTAAATGTTATGAAAATCTTTAAAGGTGATAGGTTTAAAGATTATTACGACAAACGTTTTGTAGAGATTTCGTGATTGACACCACAGATTGATCTAAGTTAAACACTGAGAATAAGAAAGCTCTGGATAGTTGTTTCATCTTAGTAATTAACTTTTCATGAGTGTTTCTTCACTACTCCACTCGGGCTTTGATCTAGGACCTTCAGGTTTTTCAGCAAATTCTTAGACTTTGGACGATTGCGCTGAAATCCACTAGTGTGTGTCAATTAACTTGAGATATCGCTCAGCCTAATATGGTTATAATGATCATGTGTTCACTAATGGATAATTTCAACAGGCCATTCTCACAGTCCCAATGGTGCACCGTGACCTGTTTATTTCAACCAAATCATACGCTAGGTAGTACCCACCGACGTCACTGAAAAATAGCTGTGCAGTATTGTGAGTTGAATGAAGTTAGACATGTCTACCATTGGATGCTGGTTTGATAATCGAAAGGTTAGGAGATTACTGAGAGACCTGAAGATTCTGAGTCAAATCTCTAGTGGAGTTGAAGACAGGCACTGCTGAAGAGTCCCATAATTGGGTAAATCAACTATCTAGTACTTCCTGATTTCCGATGAGCATCTAACCAAGATCAGTTCGAGAAGTAAAGTATGAAAACAAAAATCTAATTTAATGCGTTAACTTGCACTATGTTTACCTAGCTCATAAATGAAGCCACATTTACTCGATTTATATAATAGTGTATACAAAACCAATGCATAGATGATCTTGAAAATCTTCTATATCATAGCTTATAATTACTGTCAATTAAATGAACTGGAAATGGGATTGTTCCTTAAAAAGAGAATCAATGATAAATGTACATCAAGAGATTTTGTAAAGGATAGATAATATAGCAGAAAATATAACAGAATTTATTCAACAATACCAACAACGTGATAAGTGGAATTCACTTTAACAATGATATAATCCAATAATATTTGTATAATAAACATCAATAATCAATTAGCCTATACTAGTCCATATTATATTCCCAGAAACGTTTGGAAAAATATGTACTTTTTATGTAAAATTGACTTTATTAAAAAAAAAACTATGGTTGTAACTAGATGTTTGAAATCTTGCAAATAATTAGTAAATTTGATTGAATAAATAATGAAAACAATCCAATCTATTCGAATTCTTTCAATTGACATATTTCTTTTTGACAGAACAAAACACAAGTATATTGAAATTCATATAGGAAATTAAAATACCATAGTTTTATACTACTAGGTAAAATATATATATGTAATAGAATAGAAACATTTATAATAACTAACTTAATAAAATAATTTTAATCGTTGAGATCATGAGTCAATTGAAGCTAGATCACTATGGAAATTTCGAAGCACTGGAGGGCTGTTTCGTCCTACTGTGGGACTCCTCAGCAGTAGGGGTCCACGAGCTCGTCTTGCGAGATTCGAAACAAGGACCTAACAGTCTCACACGCGAGCGCTTAACATTCAGACCACTGAGCCGGCTATCATCTAACGGTGTTAATGTCTAAATTCAACTGATCCACAAAATTGAGCCACACGTCAATCATTGTCATCAGTGAGTTAATATTTCACAACACACCCGGTTGAGGCCAACTGGTCACTACTTCTCACTAAAACTTGATGGAATACTTCTTGAAGCTAGTCACTAATGAGTATATGTTGATTAATATCAGAAGAGATTTTTCTCAATATTTTGGTTATTTAATAATAGAGATCATGAGTCAATTGAAGCTAAACCACCATGGGAAACCTTAAAGCACATTTACTTCAGAATATACATAATTCTTATTCCTCATGATAAAAATTGTCCTATTGTATTGATTTCGTTTAATTCTTCGTTTATCTTCGTTGACAACATTTTCCTCAATTTTTTGATACTGAATAATCGAATAAATGCTAAACAAGTATTACATCGACGTTGCTACGTAGTTATTTGATTTTTATCAATTGAAAGTAACAAACATAATGAATTGCGTGAACTTATTTCATATCATATACTCTGAGTCTTTTAAATACTCCATAGGAAGACATATATTAGACAGAGTTCATTCAGTGAATCCTATTACTGAACCAGGAAACCAATTACATAAAATGAGTTTATTCTTTATCTTAATTATTGGTTTACAGTAATAGTCATTTTAATAGCTGAATCCATGAGTCTATTCGACATAGATCACCATAGAAATCCTGAAATCACTGGAAGGTCGTTTCGTCCTGATATGGAACTCCTCAGCATTGTGCATCCACGATCCCACCCAGGACCTATCAGTCTCACGCGCACGGATGAAACGGCTGTCTAGTGATTTCAGGTTTGCCATAATGGTCTAGCTTCGATTGACACATGAATTAAACTATTAAATTACTATAATAACCACAAAATCCCTCACTGATAATAGTCATTTTGCTAAAGGAATGAATCAACATAGTATGTATTGCAACAAATATACGAAGTTTGGATTCTATAAGAAAAAACAGTTTAACAATTACACAACTCCATTTAAATAATTCCTATTATTACAAACTGTAGCATATCTAAGTTTGTGTTGACAAATGGATAACAGATATTTAGTTTGGTTACATCTATAGCCATACATCCTCAATTCTAAAGTATATTAGTAGTCTAGTTTTTTTAATGAGGAAATCAGTGAAAAACTTTTATCTTTAACAAGTTTTCTTCATGTTCATCAAATGATTAAAATCTTATTTATAAACTAATTTGATGGGAAGAATACCACCTACCAAATATTCTTTAGTATAAATCTCCAGGTGAATTCGAAAATTGCTTGTTTTTTTTCCATTGATAATGATGCTATTGTACTATACTTCTGCTGTGAAAATATGTGCATTTAACAACCAATATTTATCTAAGCAATATAATTATGTAAATTAGTGTTTTTCAATAAAAATGTATCTATGTACTTTTAAAATGGGTTCTTACCTTTTATTGTTACTAGCCGTATAATCACTGTGCACATATCATTAGCACTTATAATTTTATAGTACTGTTTTCGATTAACTAATTTTTAGTACACAAAGTTCAGGCAAGGAATCCCTTTTCCATTGAGATCATTAACCGACCCATGTTAGACCACCATTGAAAACCTGGAATCACTGATGTTTTATTGAAGGATAATAAGAGTTCCATATGTGAATCTTTATCGACTGAGATGGTTGCACCACGTGGTACACATTTCTGAACACCGATTACCATGGCGCGCAGTGCTGAATAGTGTTGGGGATGGTTAGGAGAAAGTTAGGAGCGGCCAAACCAAAACGTGGCATCAGTCCTTAAGCATCTAGTCTGAACCATTTTGGTAGATGCAGACTGCTTGGTTTGCGTCCGCGTGAATATCGTAACCAATGGTTGGAGACTCTTGGTAACATGGTTCAGAATAGATCACAATGGCGTTGATGTATACACTTGCTGTCTTCCCTTAAAATATGAGATTAGAATCGCTTCATATCTTTCCACTATTTCTTTCTTGTTGTACTATGCAATCTTTGTTTTATATGTTACCACCACTGAATTAACTACTTCTATGAATCCGGTTTTTATGTTGTTGTTCTAATGAGGTTTGGCAACTCGGATCGATGCGTATATGTGCCTGGTCTGACTGAATGACTGAAGAGCTCCGTGATTAAACCATCCATCGAAGACAGTAGAACTCCATTAAAACCATCCACTTAAGCTGTGAATCTTTCTCAATGTCTCAATAAGAATAATAATCCATTATCCTTATCTTTATACACTTTTCGCTGGTTCTACAATTTAAATAAATTTCGAATAAATATAAACTGGTCATTGTTTGACTAGATGAATTTACATTTATTCTTAATTCAATAATTGCAGTTTAATATCAGAAGGGTTTTTGTGAATATTATAGTAATTTCAATGGTTGAGATTATGAGTCGATTAAAGCTAGACTACCATGGAAGACCTGAAATCACTGTAGGCCGTTTCGTCCTATTGTGGGACTTCTCAGCAGTGCGCATTCATGATCCCGCCTCGTGAGGTTCGACCCAAGGACCTAACGGTTAACGCGCAAGCGCCTAACCACTAGACCACCGAGCCAGCATCCAACGTCTGTTGTGAGATAGTAACTCACTAAAGACAATGGTGGAAATGTGGTTCAATTTCGTGGATTGTTTGAAGTCAGACATTAACAACGTTGGATAACAGCTCAATGGTCTAGTGGTTAAGCATTCGCGCGCGAGACCGATAGATCCTGAGTTCGATTCTCGCAGTTAGGATCGTGAATTTGTACTGCTGAGGAGTTCAGTGGTTTCAAGTTTTCCATGGTAGTCTAGCTTCAACTGACTCATGATCTCAACCATTCAAATTATAGTTTACTTTAAAAAAAAGGTTAATCAAATCTTCAAAGTTAAATGAATAAAAGTCATTTGATGTTGTACACTTATCTATGTGTATATATGTGAACAATAGTAGTTTTTTGTTTGTTCTGTTTAATAATAGGTTACATCCACATACAAATCTTTTCTTTAAAATATGAATGATATAAAATAAAAATAATGAATGAATTCTAAATAGAGAGAAAGACTTTCTTACATAATGTAATGTCAATAAACAGATATGTACATATAGAGATGAAGAAAAGATATTATCTAATGCGTTCCGATAGATAGATAGATAAATTCATACGTACAAGATAAAAGTCAAATTACAAATATAGATACATTTACACTTGCACTCATTACGTATATATATATGGTTAGATAATATTAACTTGTATTCGTTGAACTGAACTGTAGAATTTGTTCACGTAGTACACCAATTTCTTCACGGTAATTTTTAGTTATATTCATCTAGATTAAAATAATTGGGAAGAAGAAAATATGAAAAAAAAACTAGTACTGCAATAGAATAATATAATCTTCAATTGTCAATCACCATGAGACTGAAATCAAAATTTATTCATATAGAAAAATTATCTTCATTTTTTATTGTTTGCTTGAATCTTCTTATTGATGTTTAGGACCGCAATTGTGTTATATTTGGTTGTCGCAATTGGTATATCTGGTCGTCGCTGATTTTTGTGCCGGAAAAACTCTGATCCCTTATACTCGGAATGAGGGTTCTCTGCGATTCTCACGATGCGAAAGTAAGAACACAAAGACTGGTATAAGTGAAGATTTATTAGCCCCAAAACACTATGACGACGGCGATGATGATAGTGATAATGAATAACAATAGTCTCAAATACACTGGGGTTTATATATTGATTGTACTCCCATTTTGATTAATAATTAGGATTAAATCATATACTCAGTTATAACAAATCACATACTGAGCATAGTTCATGTCAGCTGAATACAAGAATATCGTATATTATACAGAAGAAAATATCATACTGGGAAAACAAATCAAATAGTACACTGAATGATCCTCACGTTGAATCAAAACGGATGTCAATGTTGAATAAAACTCATAATGAGTAATTCAATCAAAGTTGACTTTTCTTTCCATCATATCGAATTGATCAGTCTCTTATTGTCATATATGCATTCTGTGCGCATTGCCTCGATATTGCTTCAAGTCACAGGGATTATAAACAAAGATAGATGGAGGCTAGTAGTGGAGTTTTGTACGCAAGTTCTGTCCTATTTGAGACTCGTCAGCTGGATGTACCTGAATTATAGAGTTGATGTTCACTCTGAGACTCGATGCAAGCACATCTAGCCGACGAGTCTCAGACAGGACGAAACGCCGTCCTGAATTCTATTGATAGTCACTACCCATCTCTGCCTAGAAGAATTATCTATTGTTTTAGTTGAAATATCACTACATCAAATGTGATTGATAAAGTATGAAAACTAAAATTATGGTTAAAGTAATAACATTGTTAATCCATCCAATAAATTTCAAAGGTATATTAAAAAATGATGACGTTCTTTAGAATTATATAAAATTCTAGTTTTCATCGTTTAGACAAAATTTATTATTCCATAGAAAACATTTCACTAATACTATTTATGACATTTGGAAGAAAATCTTTATTTTAATTTTTGTCTAACTCCGCCTGGAGCCCTTCTAGGGCTACTGCCGGTCCAATGTCCGAATAAAAGAGGAGGATTATATAAGGGGTTAGCGACTTCATCCCATAGAAAACCAATTCGCTAAAAAGAACACTAACCAGAAGAAGTAATCCATTTATTTTTGTCTGTGCATTATACTAAATTAAGGGAATTACAAATTAAATGCATTTAATTAATTTCTTATTAGAATTAACCAACATAATAATAATAGTATACTTAATCTGTTATAAAAAGAATATGATACGCTTACTAATATTGTTTCCCATCGGTCTGCAAACTGATCTATCGTTTCTACAAGTTGATTTGTTTCATTCCTGTTTTTTTTAAAAATTTCATTGATGGGAGTGATAGAAATAGAAATACGAGAAATACTCATAGAATTAAGTAAATCGACGAAAAAAAAAGAAACACACTTCGACATACAACGATAAAACTGATCTATCTATTGATGGTCAAATGAAAGGAGTAGAAAGTTCAAAATTCTTTGTTAATAAATCTTAAGATTTATGATGTCTACATAAAACATACACTCTTCTCTTATTTATAATGGTAATAAGCGATAAAGGTGGTATGGTTCTAGTGCATATATATACCGGCTGATCAAACGAAAAGTTGTCCACATTTTAGATTCTTGTTGATAAACTATCTTATTAGAAATCCATTAATTTGCCCTTTTGATCGTGCTCTTATTAGTGCGAATAATTTTGGGTAGATGAAAAACTTGTTTTATTTGAAGCTATCTTCAGATAAACTGATGAATATTCTTAAAAGAATCTGTTTAAGAATACAAGAATATTTATAAGATATAGAATAGTACTAGTCACATGAGGATTGGAAAGAGTAATCACAGATAATCATGGGTCAGGTTTATCTGTTCCACAAGAGTTTGTATTTTAAAGTTCATGGTGTCGGTCGATTCTTCTCAGTACTTAGCAAAACAAAGGTTCGTTTGCATATGAAATCAAGTGTGTAATATTCAGCTAAAACGTGGAGCATCTAAGAACAGTTTTGGAATCCCTCGCAGTCTCCCGGAGCTACCTGATTTACACATCTGCTCAGAATCAATAATTATCCAGAAATCTTGCTTATAAATGCAGTCATTAATTGTCCTAACTTTGTCACTTTTCAAATGAGCTAGTTTACAACTTATTTTAGTAAAGAACCATCTTATTATTTGGTGGAAACTAGCATCATGACGCTTAAACTTCGTAGTAGCTCATTATGTCTCTCATTCATATTTGAAACATCACTATATTTCATGTAAATCTGAAACCCAGATACTCTATCGAGGCTGGAAAATAAAAATCCATATTATTTATGTTTATAACGTATGAACTGATTGTTCAAACACTCTGAACTCAAGGATACCTAATTAAGGTCTCATATACACCAAGATTTCGTTTCCTTAATAAGGGATTATCGGAGGTGATTTTGTTGACAGTATTCAGTGAATACTAGGTAAAGACTCTGGAAGTGGATAAGGCATACACTGGAGAAACTACTAAACTGCATCACGATGTAATAACGAACTTGGAATCCTGAGGGGAAATGGTAAGGAGGAAAGACCAAGGAACACATTGTGTCAGCAGTCGGAAGCACACTCCAAAAGAATGAATAGCGAACTGAAAGGATTGTCTAGGACAGAGTTCTATAGAGAATGGTGATGGGAGGCTTATGCTCCTCCACGATGAGAAACCAGCGTAGGTAAATAAGTAGGTAATTCAGTATATATGAAGTTTGGTGTTATGAACACAAGGTATCATGGATTTTTATGGGCTAAAAGATTGCACTGCAAAATGTTACTTATAAAATGATTTTCAAAGTATAAAATCGGTGACAAGTTTAATGTAAAATGCTTTGAATCGTTTTAATACAACACAAAGCTTCAAAGATTCCAGTGATCACCTTTCAGTTATTACTTCAATCTTATGAATGTAATCAACGAAACTAAAAATATTCCCGGATACCATCAGCAACAGTCTTTTGTGGGAGAGAACAAACCAGCTTCCAGCTGAAGAAGAAATTAGGAAAAGACGATGGAAATGGATTGGAAATACATTACGCAAATCATCAAACTGCATCACGAGGCAAGCCCTAACTTGGAATCCTAAAAGGAAACGGAAAAGAGGAAGGCCAAAGAACACATTACGTGGGGAGATTGAAGCAGATATGAAAAGGATGAATTACAACTGGACGGAGCTAGAAAGGATTGCTTGGGACAGGGTTGGATGGAGAATGCTGGTGAGTGGCCTATGCTCCTTGACGAGGAGTAACAGGCGTAAGTAAGTAGTATGTACAGTGAAACTCTGAGTATAAGGAAAGTAAAATCCTAAAAAAAAAATTTAAAAAAACCGATTTTGTAAATAGGATTAGATTAAGATTAGAAAGGCTACTCACTTTCCACCAATATGTCTTGATTTCCATTGTGCAAGTATACCAGAATTAATTGTTGTTTGTTGACTTTGTGAATCATTTTCATTATTAAATAACATTGACAAATTCCTTATTGTTCCAGATGATGGTACTTCTAATTTAACTGAAGTATTTTCATGTACACCTTTTAAATTTAGACTAGAGTTTTAATATAAAATTTTAATTACCAGATGAAATTAATGGTTTACATAAATTATTAGATAAGATTGGAGACTTTTTCCATGCAGATGTGCTTGTTGACGTACACGTGTTTCACAAAGGCGTCTTGTTGCATGTTTTCTTATTACTGCCTATAAAGTACAGAATAAAAATATTTTCACTTAGATATTATATATATATATATATATATATATATATATATATATATGTATCTAACCAATAAAATACATGAAAATGCATTTTCTTTCATTTATACTTTAGTGAAGAAGAACACAAGTGACGACATCCGAATTGTATTTAACACAAAATTACAGAGATACTTGGTAAAATAGAAAAACCGTATTATAATGATTAATTTGCAAAATGTTCAGTAACTGTCTCGAACTTCGTTGTTCTTGCATTCCCATACTAACTGCTTTCTATTTCCTCTCTTTCTTTCCTGATCTTCCCCATCTTCTACTGCCAGACATTAAATTCCTGACTCGCGTTATCTACTACTTATATCAATATAAGTAGCACGCACCACAATACTATATAGCAATATTAATTGAATATAAGTCAGTGTATATTAACCCAATTTACTGTTTCATTCTTATAATCATAAGCTCAAGTGACCATAGTATAAAAAGTATGTTCCGTCATAAAATTCGGTTAGAAAGATTCTTGAGAAGTATTCTGTATTATTCTTTTACTACATATACCATATGAAAACATAAAAATGTACTGAATAATGTTGGATTAAGTGTTTAGTATTGTTGACTAATTGGAAGATCATACAAAAACATGTTTACTCTCACATGTATTGACCATTTCAAGTTAATTAGGTCTATGGTAAATTTTTATGATATTATCTTGATAAACAGACTATTGAACTCCTGACAGTTTGTATTGTCCATTTTTATGAAATATTCCACTTGTATAAGATAATAACATAAACATACTAAACAATAAAGATCGTGATCGAAATGTGAATTTAGTCACACAAATAGAGTAATTTACAAAATGATATGCTTCATTAAGGAACAATGTTAACGAAAAAGAACACTAAGATTATAATGTTCTATCTTTGTTTAAGCTTAATGATAACAATTTATTTAAGTTAAACCATTTCTTTTGTTGTAATCCAATGAATAGAAAAATTGTATTTATGACGTTACATGACTTGATGTAAGCCGCTTATTCAGAGTATTCATTTGTTTTTACTCTGAAGAAGTGGCTTACATCAAGTCACGAAACATTAACTCCCTACTTAATTCTCAATTTATTTGAAACTATGAAGTCTAACCCTGGTAGTGATACCATTTCAACTAACATTCTGGTATGTATTAACTTGAAAGAGTCACCTACTATGATTTAGAAGAAAGTACATATTATGAAATCACCTACTGTAATGAGTGATTAATTAGTATACATTATATTTAGTTATTCTATTTTTCAACTACATTCCTTATTTGAGAAAAAAAAACAGGGATTTTTGTGATATCCATTGTAAGCTATAAGTTGAAGCATTTTGATTGTATCTAGCATTGCAATTTCGGCAATGTTACTATATTTATCTATTAGGTCTTAAGGAAACTGACCTGACCGTTGTAATGATTCACACTTAATCAAAATGTGAATGGTCAAATCGTCTTAACAACAGATTAGGATTATTTGGAACTCTTGAAGCAATGAAACATCATTTTGTAAATAATCTAAACTATTTTTAGTAAGTTTATTGATGAAAGCAAATCATAGTCATTTTAATTTTGTTTAAAAACAAAATCCAAATCCATGACAATTGAAAGGTATTATTTGGTAAAACAGGAAGTAGATGTGGGTGATATAAAGGAAACGATTATCATTTTATAGTTCGAATAATAATAATAATAATCTGGTTAGCATATGATTTAATAGGCCACCTTTGGTATAACTCTTTAAGTTATACTACATGGAAAATATTGACATGCATCTAAAGTATATGCGTTTGTAAAACTTGATGAATTTCTCAAATAAATTTGAAACTCAGGAAACATATTTTATGTATTAAAATCGGAAGTATTTATACGCTTTACCTTCTGTCTGTAAATTATCAGTTTGGTGTGTGTTGTTCATAAATTCTACTAGATTATTTTTGTTCTATGAATTGTATACATTCTCTTTAAGTCATTCTGTCTATGTGTAAACTTCTTTACTACTACTGATACTTTGACAGTGTTCACCTCTTTGAGATTTGTCATCATAATTCAGTCTCATTAAGGTAAGATGGTGTAGAAACTTGAACTAAAATACATGTGCCATGTCCTGCATTACATATGATTGATTGTATGTTATCTTCTTATAAATGACTCAGAACAGTTGTCTAACGGATATGTACAAAGCATTTTGATCAAATTTGTTGTATTATTTTCAAGAATATTACATCAAGTTAGGGGAAAATTAACTACTATGAAAAAGTGGTTCGTTATATCTAGTTGAGCTGTTTTACTAATGATCAACTTCTCTTACAAATAATAAACATTAAATGAATATTTCACTCATTAGGTTTATAGTTACATAGTTTGTCTACTCTCAGTATTTAAGAGACAATATATTCCGCCATCATTTTGAGATTAAAAGATAAACTACTTATAGTTATGTTTCTTGGGTCTGAGTTACTATTTTATTAAATTCACTATAATATAGACATGTAACTATGGAACTTTTGAAGTTTGTTTCAATAGTTTTATAGACCACAACACTATACAGTTGATAACTATAGAAATAAAATCAGTTAACTGATAATTCACACACACACAAACAAACATTAAAATCATTACGTTTGCATATACCAATCAATAAAAAAAGTATTGCTAGTTTTACTCACTCATACCTCAGCGTCTGGATGATCTTTCAATGCTTTTAAAATATCTTCTCGAGACAATACAAATAATTCGGCATAACCAACGGCACGTACATCAGCTGTTCGTCTTAGTAAAATGGAAATAGGATTATGAAATATATTCATGTGTAGTATAGCACATGAAATCTTACTGATATATGTGGTTGTTTAACTGTGAAATTTTATTTATATTTTACTAAGTATTTTCACGAATCACTACAAGCTAGACTCCCACTGAAAACTTAGAAGCACTGGACAGCCGTTTTGTTCTAGTATGGGACTCCTTAACAATGCGCATCCGCGATCTCGCGTGTGGGGCTTGAACCCAGAACAAGCAGTCTCACGGACAAACTCTTGACATCTAGACTACTGGTAATAGATGTAGGGTTGTGCATGATCATGGATCAATTGAAGTTACACATTAATGCTGTTCGATACTGACTCATTGATCTAGAAGTTAAGCATTCGCACGCTAGACCGAAAGTCCTGGGTTTGAGTCCTATATGGGGGATCGTGGATGCACACTGTTGAGAAGCCCCATACTCGGATGAGACGACTATTCAGTGCTTCCATGTTTACACCAGTGATCTAGCTTAGATCAACTAGTGAATTCAATCATAATTCTCAGTTAGAATCAATTGAATATGAGTTCATCACATGGTAAAATAACATAAATAATTAAGAATGTTGAATGTATTCCACTTAGATCCAATTAGAATTTTATTAATTAAACGATAATGAATTCTGTAGATGTGATGCTAAGTGTTCTTTAAAACTTTCCAGTTAAAATTTAATGTAATTTATTGCTTAATGTCTTGTAGTTGTAGCTAATTTCAGTACCTTATTTGTTAAACAAACAAGAAAAAAGAAATGATAGTTATCATTTATCTTATATAAATATCTTTTTATTCATATTGTTTATACAATGAAAAAAGTTAAATTCATTGGGGTTATTAAATAGTTGTCTAAGAATATAAGAACATTATAACCAAGATAAATAAGAGTTCCTACTTGAAGCTTTTATTGTTTAAACATAAAACACAATGTCTTTTTTACTGAATGGAATACAATTTACAAGAATTAAAAGAACAAATATTTCTATCCGACAAAACTATTTACTTAAGCTATATGTTCGTATTTATAATTGTTTGGTAAATATGAATAAAGTTTTGGATTAGAATTTGACGGGGCGAGATCGTGAATGCTCACTGCTGAGAAGTCTCACACTAGGATGAAAAAGTAGTCTAATGTTTCCAGGTTTTCCATGGTGGTCTAGCTTCAATTGACTATTAAACATGGAAATCTTGAATAAATGAATTTCGAAATCTCTGAGAAAAGATTTATATTGTGTTCTCGATCCAGTATATCATTTATGGATATGTTAAATATAAATTTCCGCTTTGAGCTACATCAATAAGTTCATTCGCATTTGTGAGGCAGGCTACATTGATTCATCCTAAGCGAACACATTTTAACGTATTTCAGAACATTACTAGTTATGGTTTTTTAAAATAGCAATACAACACTATCACGGGCTCATCATTTCTAGGCACATTACTCCAATGGAATCGTCTTTTACAGTAATATTCACGTTCAAAGGAAGTAGATCAAAGGGAAGTCGTATCAACATCTTGTGTATTACTAAAGCATTAGAAATTCAACGATTCGACACCAAGTTGTGCGTGCAAATGAAATATGTCCGACCTTTCATCCTTCTAACCTCTCGATTATAATGCAACCTTTCGATATTCCAAATCTCAGATAACTTTATTATGTAATCTCTTTTTTCCTTCTATAGGCTAATACATTTATCATACGACCATGTGAACCATTTTACGTTAAACTAAGAATGATTTGTCCCTTAAAATAATTTTAAGAAGACTGAAATTTAACTGGTGATATGTTATTTATTTAACAAAATACTAATCTGTTATATATTAACAGTACGTATAAAATGCACCCCTACCCGATATATTTATAATTCGTTTCCTAGGCTACTAAATGTTTTAAAATCCCCCCACTCCATCAAACTAACATATGAATTAAATAAGCTAGATCACCATTGAAAACCTAGAAGCACTGGACGGCTGTTTCGTCCTAGTATATGACTCATGAATTCAACTATTAAAATTACTACAGTCTCTATGATCCCCATTCTGATAATATGAACGAAGATCATTTTTCTAATAAATTTGCTTCAGGTTCGATTAATGACTGAAAATGATTAATTTATGCCATCAGTATAATCAGTTTATACTGCATGCAACAGTATCGAGCTATTAACCATCTCCACTACACCTCTGCTTATATATACTGGAAGGTATCCGCAAGTATGAAAGGCGTTTAGTTCCTCTTCAAAGATCTTAATAAAGTTTATTTTGTACTGTATAAGTACAAAGTTAAAGAAGTGTGTACTTACCTGTTCAGTCACTTTTCCCATTTAATTCTCTTCTTATTGACCCACTTGCTATTTTTATTAAAAGATTACCCAAAAATCAAATCCTACCCTCAAATTCCTCTTTAGATCAAAACTCCGATGGATTAGAAACCAAAGTAAACTCGAATCTAATGATATTGTTAAACATGAATGCTATTTACAAAGATGTGTTTAATTTATTAAAACCTATGGGTTTGCTTTATCCTAATTTATATGGAATACCGAAAATCCATAAGCCTAATACCCCCATACGTTGAATTCTATCAATGTGTCGATCACCTACACACAACCTTGCAAAATGGCTAACAAAAGTACTAAACCATATCCGAAATCACTTTTGTAGGTATTGCTTGATTGAATCATTTGGATTAATTTAGTGGATGTGAATATAAAAACAAAGACAATGTTCTCCTTTGATATGAACACTTTAAATTACAAATGTACCTCTTACGAAAACTATTGATATATTATGTGACTATATGTCATTGAATAACCTTCCATTGCCATTTCCTGTTAAATCTTTCAAAGATTTATTATCATTGTGTACTGACAACGTAAAATTCACTTTTGAGGGTGAGCACCTTCGACAAATCAATGGCGTAGCTGTGGGTAGCCTTTTAGGACGGTTGCTGGTTGATGTGTTTATGGGATATGTTAAAAATTTAGCTGAAGTCTCAATTCGATATATGTGTCTGTATAAACGATACGTTGATGAAATAATTATCATACGGAACAAACATGAAGATGTGAACTGCTTGCTAAAAGAGCTCAACACAAATCAAAAGCATATTCCTCTTACATGTGAGGAAAAGAAGAATAAACAACATTTTTTCTAGACATATTGATTAGTAGGAAAGATGATGGTCCCATCAAATGTTCTGTATATAGAAAGCCGACACGGACAGGGCAATATCTTAATTTTTATAGTCACTGCCCAATTCATTACAAACGTGGATTGATAAAAAGCTTATTCAATAGAATCAATCATACTTGTACTCGAGATACTATTGAAGTAGAGACGAACCTCATGACTGAAACAATAATGAATAGCAGTTATTTGTTGAAATTTATAAACCCCTAGACGGGTTGCTATACGATAAGATCTATGACGCTTCTGGCACTCAAAAAACAAGTTTACATTATAATGCCATTCAGAGCGATTGAAATAGTTTCATTTTGAAACAGAGACTTAAATTAGCCATCTACAGGACGTTTCACCTTTCTCCATTTATGTACAGGTTTTGCCGTTGAACTTGAAACTCACATTCGTGACACAATTCAGAAATATCTCTTGTATGTCAATAATTTGGAACTGTAGTTTCTATATCTATTTTTCTGAATCGTTCACATATTTATTCTACAGTCTGTACGAATGTGACATCTCTGACTGGTGATGTCACATCGAAAGACAACCTTTTATTCCATAATAATGACATTTTGGTCTCATCAGCAAATTGCAAAAACATCCCAAACATTATGCTGTACAAGTTTATTATGAAATGGTTTCGTCAATGTATTTACCGATAATATAGCTAACAGTTCATAAATAACATTGTAAACAGGAACATGAATTGCTTGAATGACATATACGAAAACAGTTTCCTTATAGTTAGAGTACAATGTGATTTTCCAATTGAATAACTACTGACGAATAAATACTTCTCGATTCAAATAAAAAGAATAGACCATAATAGACAAATATGGATTTGGTTGATTGGTTGAAGTTAGACATTAACACCGTTGGATACCGGCCGGCTCAGTGGTCTAATGGTTAGGCGCTTTCGCGCGAAACTGATAGGTCCTGGGTTCAAATCCCGCGGGGGGATCACACTTCTGAGGAGTCCCATACTAGGACGAAACGGCCGTCCAGTAATTCCAGAAAGAAAATGATGATTATTGTATTAAATGATTACAAAATAATCCTATAGTTTCAGATGAAATTTAATTTCAGTTTTTCTAAATGTTTATTAATTAACTTACTTATTTACTCCATCCACATTCAGTACTCCGATTTCACCAAAAAAATCACCAGCACTCATCTTTGATAAAACTTCATTGGAATCACTAAGGAAATCATCATCATAATAATAAAACGTTGATAAATTTATTAAATCATAAATTTAAATATTATGAATCTAATTCTGTCACATATTTCAGAAGAAAGATTTTTGTTTAGAAAGTAAATGATTATGTTCACATTGAAGATGGATTAATACTTGAATGGATTGATTTGATAGCCTCATTATTTTCAGTTTTATAATTTCTATTTAATGGAGAGAGATGGCTTGGTGGATTTGGCGGTTAATTTCAAGCACTGAGTCATAATTTGAATTCTCCTCAACCTACATCAGTTTGTGTAAATGAATAATACTGCTAATGATCATACATGGAATGTGGCTCTAAGCCAAATACTGGAATTCGTACCGGATAAATGAGTGACCAAATAAAAACAATACGATTTATCTGATAGTGATTAATTACCGAAATTGTCAACAAATTTGTAACTCAATAGATGACCGACTGTAACAGGTTAAGTTATTTATCTTACTAAACTGATAAATGCTTCTATATCATCGATTTCTTTTGTAAGTGTAATACCGATATCTCATACATAATATTCACTAGTAGGTATTATCAGAAGTGTAAACTACTCCCGTTGAGTCGTAATTATAAACTCTATTAAAAAGTACACAATACTAATTCTATAAATTAGCACTCATTAAATGGTAATGACGGATCTCAAATTTCTCGTCATCACGGATTAGAAAGTTGTTCGCAGTGAGAGCGTCAAAAATTAGTGTGGTATGGTTTTCAAATACTCAAACTCTATATCTTGTTTCAAAGAAGAACATATATTATCAAGGAATAGACTATCAAACAGCTTAAGGTAGAGCTAATAATTTCGAATTTCTGTTTTATACTACTGAATAATAAACTTGAATATCTTCAGTTAACTCACCTTAAAACTTCAAGTACACCATCTGCAATGATAAATATTTCACGTGCTATTTCACCTTTACGACATATTAAATCGCCCGGTGTGAAAACTAGTGGACGCATTTTCAAAACAATATCATGTAAAAATTCTGGTCTACATTCATGAAAAATAGTTACCTATGACAGAAAAAAGTGTCAAATGTTTATATAATGATTATTTGATCAATACTAAGACGATCTTTTATATCTAAGACTAAACATTCAGACAGATGAATAAGAGTGAAACAACACAAAACATGTTTCACGCTTGTTTTTAAATTCTCAGAAAACTTCAGAAATCCTGATAAAAGAATTAGGGTTTGTGGAAATGGTCAGAACTGTTAGAAATACCGATTTTTATAAGAACATTTCTATTGTATAATGGTTATGACTAGATTCGGAAATGTGAATATTATGGATTGATATGGGATGATGAATTTATGTGAAATAGTTTGATTATGTTTCGGTTTGGCTGGTATCAAACACATTTCCTAAAAACATTGATTTTCTTCTATGTGATATTTTGGATTCATTTATTTTTAGGGAATAATTTTGTAACTAACGTTACGCCGGTCTCGTTTCCATTCTGAATCGAATTCTGTCGATAAAGCTGTATTGTGACCATTGAGTTACTCAATCTAGCATGAACAATGTTTCGATGTTCCGTTGCTTGGAGTGATTGAAAACAATTCTTAGACGCAGTTTTGTAATGCCGAAAATTCTTTAGCACAACCTATCTACGTTGCCTCGCACATTGTCACATTTAAATACATTACCAGTTAGCTATTTTGGACGTAGGATTGAGTCATGTAAACTGGTTAATCGACATAAAGCCATTCAAACTAATGGTCACATTCCGACCTAATAGACTGAATTCCATCAGCGCTGATGACTATAAAAGCATATCACTAACTAAGATATAATGCTTAGTCATTTGTATTATCTCAGTCCAACATAAAATCAGACATTGTCTGTTAGGGTGACACCACCGGCTATGGCACTAAATAATGCGAAGGATAACTAGTGTCTTGAAGCTTTTGAATATATCTTGGTTACTATTGCCTATAAACAAAAAAAGCCTATATCTTTGAACTTCTCACTAACTACCTACAACCATCTGACAACGGACAATTCAATGTCTAATAAATAATAACGTAACAATTCTTATTATTACTTAACTTTTACAGTCAAGTACGTAATTACCTCGTAAGTATTTCTGATGGAATCAGTAAAATCTAAATTGGACCTACAAAAAGTACCATCCTGTTATTATCTCTATTATTGTAATCTTATTAATTAGTAATATTTTAAGTGTAAGATTTACTAGAAAAAAAAAGATAGAAATTACATATACATATATTGACAATAATAAGTAGTATGTTAAATAATCACAAAAATAACAATCGGTATATTATTAAATGAAATTACTTTTTTCAATGTTTCCAAATTCACATTAAGAGCTAATTCCGTTTTTAATTTATCTGGTAATAAACCTATTGTATTAATATCTTGACCACCACCACCGCAACCTCTAATTCATATTATCATAAAGAAAATGAAACAATAAATCAATTAATCAATCAATCAATCAATATTATTCATTTGGCAAATATCCAAATAAAAAGTAAACAAATATTGATAATATTAAAGTTAAAATATAAACAATTACTGAATAGAATAGAAGATAATAAACAAAATAATAATGATCATTATATTATATTATACTATACTATGAAAACTAATCAAACATATTAGTAAAGAAACTCATGAACTAGAATAAGAACTATTTATGAAGTCAATGTTTCTATGGGACTTTTCTGAAGTTTTCTTTGATTTGAATGACATTCAAATATTATTCTTATAAGAAGCATAAATTGACTATAATTTCATTTAATTTTATATATTTGGAACATTCTAGAATATTTAATTGAATGGAACTTATCTCAAAATAGTTAATGAATGTAACTATTGTTAATATTTTTCATTATCGAAATGATTCAATCTGGATCCAATGTGTTTTACTGATTCCAAGAACTTTCAGATTGTATTATTTCATTTCTGAGACTCTCCTGATCTTCCATATTATACGAGCATTCCATGTACCTATATTAATAGTTACTCTATAACTTATAATGATTATTCTTCATACATTATGCGGTATTAGTTAATCTCATATCTACTTGTCATTAGTGACACTTATTATTCGTAGCATTATTAGTGTATCCCAATACAGAAGGTGGAACGTCTAACATAGTTTGTTTTACAAAGAAAGAATTTAGCTATTGACCATTAAATTTGATCAGCGTGTGAAAATAATGTCCTAATCGCCTAAAAAATAATCATAATTATTCGTTGGGATCCTAAAGCTCTCATGTGGTAGGCAAGATGGGATGTATAGATAAGCGAAACTAGAAAAATCATCTTTAAAATGTAGGAACTAACTGCATGAAATATATTTGTTCAGCTGTTTATAAGGTGATTTCTTTTCATAAATGGCCTGGTAGAATTTATCATAGAAGAATGTATGATAAACATAGTATTTTAAATAATATCCTTCAGTTTAGCTCAAAATGAACAATCAAATATGTATGATCTTGGTAAACAATTTGGTCTTTTTATTTATAACTTATTATTTTCAAAGTAGGTTTCATTATTGATTTGATGTTTTAGACAAGAAGTGATCATTTCACTGTCATCAAGGTGTTACAAAATCAACTGTCATACAAGATTATATATACGTATATATTCATTGATTTGTATAACTTTTCTGGTTAGCGTTGTTGCTGATAGCCAGACACTATCAGCAACAACCTACTATGGGAAAGAACAAACCGTATTCCAGCAGGGGAACAAATCAGGAAGAAGCGCTGGAAGTGGATAGGACACACATTGAGGAATGCACTGAACTGCGTCACAAGGCAAGTCCTGATTTGAAATCCTCAAGGCGAAAGGCGAAGAGGAAAACCAAATAACACTTTACGCCGAGAGATGGAGACAGACATTCAAAGAATGAACAACAATTGAATAGAATTATGAAGGAAGTCCCAGGACGAAGTGGGTTGGAAATACTGGTCGGCGGCCTATGCTCTATTGTGGGTAACAGCCGTAAGTATATATATATTAGGAATATTGTTTACTCACTTAGACCATGCATAATCATACCATCTTAGAATACGACTTTGTAAATCTTTATCAACTGAATTAGCCCGCATGTAACTTTTAGCGTGGTCCTAAAAAACGAAAGTTATAAAATAAAAAAAATTAAAATACAGACTAGGAATTAAGATTTATTGCCTTATTTCATGCTAATGCTTAAAGCTAGTAAATGTTTCAGTCGTATTAGATTATTTTTGGGTTAGACGTTTAGAAATGAAATGAAAATCAAATTTCAATTGTTTTACAAATGATTACGTTCACCTTTATGAGGTTTCGTACAATAATTGACACTACTTGGAATAGCATTCCTTTCACTTATCCTCTATCTTCCCAATTACAACTTGAGAGGGTTCTAGCGTTTGAGTGCTCAAGTTGTACGCAGTATATAAGGAAAATATAAGCTCTAGATATAACAACTCCAATAGCCAGTCAAGTAGTTTACAGTTTTGAAGCTTTTGAACTAAAAAAATAGTATGTATCTACTCATTTAGATGTGAGAAATAATGTTAGATTTTGAATAACATCATCTGATAGAGAATAAGTTCATCTAGCATAAAAATAGAAAGTACTACTACTATACTGAACAAAAAGAAAAGTGGGGACAATCTAATGTATTTTTGAGTACAAAATGACAAGATCTCTTACTAAAATCTGAGAACCATACCGTAAATAATTCATTTGCAAAATATCCATCAATTATGCCAGACTTGACTGTTCCTTCGTTTCCAAGTCAATCAGTCTCGATTCTCGGTCGCTTCTTTTCTATTTTCCTAACCTTGTGCCGCAAGTCATTCTACTTTTGATTGGTGATACATGCTACTTATATCTATCGATATCAGTAGCATACACCACTCTACTACTACGGATAATAAGCAGAACAACTGGACGTTTTCTTTCTAGCTTTTATTAATATTTTTTCCAAAAAATACAACCGGTCTCGATTACTCTGACAAGAAGAAAATATATTGCATTATATTTCTTCGTAGACTTAGTTAAGAAGTGATACAAACTACATTACACGATTACTTTACTTTAGTCAGATAAAATTCGTGCATGTCATCAATTAAATTACTTATAGAATAAACTGTTTCTTTCAAGCTTTATAAATAACTGACTCAGTAAAGAAATGAGAAACGAATTTATTTTGTATTTATCTACTTTCTTCCAAGACATATTCTCGTTTGACTCAGTACACTTTTTAGGTAAATAGGACGATTGTCAGAGATATGACTAGAATAGTAAGCACCATAAATCACGATATGTTTCTGCCACTGTCATCAATCCTACACCGAGTAATTGAACCAGAACATAACAATATCTCGTTACAAAAAAACGTTAGACGATTGTTAGATAATAGGCCAAGTTTCATTAAGCATAACGGTGATGAAACAACACAGAGTGTAATGTATGAAGTAATGTCTAAAATGACTAGTTATGCATGGTGTTCAGATCATTTAGCTGGAAATTATAAAAAAGTGGAGTAGGTTTTAGTGTAACGACCTCTTAGAAACTTTTTAATGTTGTCACACCAAACACAATCACCTGATCCAAAAATCCTCCTAATCATATCAGCTTCATGTATATTTATCCCATTGTTGATTTTAATAGGGCTTATCTGTTCTACTTATTTGTTTATTTAAACACATAAACATTAGTACAAGAAGGTAGCAAATAGATGTGCACCACATAAGTCGTCCGATTTATGTGGGGGATGGGATACTGCATGGGTGACCAAACCGAAGCGGGTGGTCTTCTTAGGGGGCCACACCCTGAGCCTTTCACCTAAAGGTCTAATCCACAAGGCAGTGGAGTAACGTCACGAGATGCAATCTCATGATAGCCGGTGACCAATAATTGGTTTTTACGCCATTTGTTTTCTTAGGATCCTGGAGTCCATGTATGTTATTGGTTTGGAATTAGGATTTTCCAACTCCCCGGTTGAAGCGTCATGCATTCATTGTTTGTCCTATCAATTTCGTAAACACCCTCGCCACGAGAAGGCAGAGAGTAGGACTTCTCTCGCAGTGGTTGTATGCAAAAGACCAGGTGAGAGGATCTGTTCTAAAAATTATAGCCTAGAGAATTATTTGTGAGAGATTCACATTAACAAATTTTAATAGAATTTAAGAGCTTCTTTCATCGTTTCAAAGTACTAAAGCGTGCACATGTATTTACACATTACAATACAGTTTTGAATCAAACTAGAAAACTGTAATCATTGATTTAAATAAAGATGACAAGCGGAAATTTCATTTCATTTACAAATGAAATAAAATTTTATCATTCTAGTGATCACTTGATACCATTCCATATATCTGCACTTGAAGAACCATATTTCTACAATGATATTCTCTGTTGAATGCGTCTTTAATTGATATGAAGAATTCATAATTTATAGAATATTCTAAATATAGCAATCAATTTGTGGCAAAAAGAAAGCTAAATATGTTCTTTTCTTTCTTCCAAAATCAATTACAATGAATGTGTTATTGTTTTTTGTAATATTTTAGTTAAGCTATTTCTCTCCTTAATAAATACTTTTTTTCTTTTTATGAATTTACTAAAGTAAAACTATTCCTGGACACTTTGAATTAAAGCCAATATTATTGATCTCTTTTTTCTGTTTTGCTCAGTAGTTTTATCATTGTGAACAAAATTATATTAGTTAGTTTCTCATTTATTTTTATTTCTATGCGAATGAGAAATTCAGTATTAAGGTGAACTAGTTGAAATCTTCATATTGTTTATACCTTATTTCAATGTAATAATATAACTTAAGTATTTTATAAATGGTATATACATATATGTATATATGGAAGTGTTTTGTGCGATTTATAATTCTTACCAAAATTTTCTCAAACTCAATACGATCAGCATTTCTTGTTGTAATGATATTTCCTACCTGACCTGAAAGTAAACAAAAAAGAAGGAGAAGAAACTCATTAATTATTCAATAGATAAATTTAGTAATTGTTTTTTCTTCTTTGTTTTTCATATATTAAATATGTATGTATTACAGAAGCGGATCGGCAAAGCAAGAGCAGCATATTTACAATTGAAGAACATCTGATACTCAAAACAACTGTCAATCAGCACCAAAGTCAGGATTTTCAATACGAATGTCAAAACAGTTCTACTGAATGGGGCGGAAACCTGAAGAACTACGAAAGCCATCATCCAGAAGATTCAGGTGTTTATTAACAGTTGTCTATGCAAAATACTTCGGATTCGTTGGTCAGACATTATTAGCAACAACCTACTGAGAGACAGAACAAACCAGATTCCAATGGAGGTAGAAATCAAGAAGAAGCGCTGGAAGTGGATAGGACACACATTGAAAAATCCATCAAAATGCGTCACAAGGCAAGCCGTCACTTGAAATCCTGGAGGCCAAAGGAGAGGAAGAGGAAGACCAAAGAACAGATTACTCGGAAAAAATGGACACAGACATGAGAAGAATGAACAAAAGTTGGATAGAGTGGATTGAAGAATGCTGGTTGGCGGCCTATGCTTCATTGGGAGTAATAGGCGAAAGTAAGTAAGCAAATACTGTATTACCGAATGCATCTAGATTGATGTACAGTTTGAAGCATCATTGCTTCAATAATGAAATAAATTAGATATCTTGATAATTAAAACTTAATTAGTGAGATCACTTGCAGAATTTGGATCTCTGTTAAATATTTCACATCATAATTGATATGCATATATATCGCTCTTTACGTAACAAAAGCAATGCAGAGAAAACAAATACTTTTTCAATAGTTGAGATTATGAGTCAATTGAAACTAGATGATTATGGAAAACCTGGAAGCTTTGGACAGCCGTTTCGTCCTGTTGTGAGACTCCTCAGCAGCGCCTACCCACCTCAGATATTAATCAACATATGCTCACTAGTGAATGGCTTCAAATGGTATTTCGTGGAGCTCTAGTGTGGAGCATTGACCAGTGGAGTTTAACCAGGTCTGTTGTGAGATAGTAACTCACAGAAGACAATGGAGGACGGTGGCGCAGTTTCGTGGATTAGCTGAAGTTAAACATTAACACCGTTTGATGCCGAGTTAGTGTTCTAGGCGTAAAGTGTTCACGCGCGAGACCAGTATGTCTTAGGTTCGAATCTCGCGATTCGGGATCGTGAATGCGCACTCCTGACGAGTCCCATACTACGGTGAAACAGCCGTCCAGTGCTTTCAGGTTTTCCATAATAGTCTACGTTCAACTGATTCATGATCTCAATTATTAAAATTACAATTATATTCAAAAAACCCATTCTGAGAAAATATATGTTTACAATAAATAAAAATACTGCAATATTTCCCAGGACATTTTACCTTAAATGCTTCAAAGATTTGTAAGGTCCACTGCATTTCGTTAAAACTTATTCTATTTATAAAGCTTATTATTCTTTTTTTGGTAATCATATTCCAACCAGTATTGATTAATTACACATAATTTAGAAAAACAATACATACAATTACGTGCTTCTTTAGATAATTTTGTTAGAAATTTCGTGACTAAAAACTTAATATGAAGTAATAAATTCATGCGAGTGATTTTGTCTTAATCAATTAGATTGAACTGTATATACAGTTCACTAAGTAGACATTAACTAGACTAGCAAAATAAAATTCCTTGAACTCGGTATACCAACTTAGTAAACTAATATCACAGTTAAATTCATGAATCGATCTATGCCATACCACCATTGAAAATCTGGACGGTCGCCTAGTTTTAGTATGGGACTACCTCAGCAGTACACATTCATAATCCTGCATGCAAAACTCGAACCAAGAACCCTCTGTCTTGCGTGCGAACTCTTAACCTCTACACCACTGAGGCAGCATCCAATAATGTTAATGTATAACTTCGATTAATTCATGATCTTGCTCAACTCAATATCCATTGTCTGAGGTGGTGGTTGGATATACCGTTCCCTACAATTTTGAAAACTAATAACTGAAGTGATTCAAAATATAACCTGTAATTTTGTTACTATAATTTGCCTACAGAATATATTTCATAAGTACTATATAGTTTGTTCATTTTTCGAAATAAATAACTCAGAGAACAGTGGACTTAAATACTTTTACACAATCATTTTTACTATGAATTCATTTATTTCAGATATATTCCTTCCTAGAAAGGTTCGGACAATGTCAATCATAAGAATTACAGATTTTCTAATGTATAGATTACCTTAAAGAAATTGATAGTTTAGAACGTTACTGTAAATTAACTGATGAAGACGTTCACTTTCAGATAACGGTTACCAATGTTCATGCAAATTTATTATTGGAAGAGTAAAAATTCAAAAGAGTTTATAGTTACATGTATTCTTTTTTTATATTCGATTGCGTCTTCAGCTTATAGAAACATCACACAAATAACCACGTATTGTCTCATTTCTTATTCTATATTGAAAAGCTTACAATGTATCAGACCTTTAAAATAATCCCCATAATCTGATGTAAAACAAAATCAAATCCAATCACATTCTACTTCAATACATCAAGTAGTACAATATGACACAGGTAAAACTCAGAAACATGACAGTTTGACAAAGCAAAGTTTAATAAAATTTGTTTTCTCATCTTCACAAAAGTAAACTATAAGAGATATACAGTGTGTTCATGAAGGTGATTATCTAAAGTCTTCATAACTCAACATAATATAAAGAATTAATACAATAAATAATGAGTTGATTCGATGGGTTAAGGAATTAAAAATTTGAACGTTTTCAAATTATCAAAAGTGAAATGACAGAAAATATTGATTAAATCAAAAACAAAATCTAACGTAATTTGAAGGACTACCAAAATACTAAATTCTAATTAGTGATAATTATAGCAACTCACGCGCAATTGAGTTTGTTCTCATTTAATTCGGTTAAGCCCTTTTGTTAACTTATTTAGCGGACAAAGTCATCCGTACTATAACAACATATGGTACCTTTATTATTATTGTGCTTGTATGAAATATGTATGCTTGAACATTGCTTACCGCCTATGCATATATTCATTCTGCTAGCTTTATTATTAGTTGCTTAGTTGATTTAATGATCCATTCATTTCTCTCTCTCTATATATATATATATGTACATGTACATTCAACACTCTACACTCGGTTCACTGACTCACTCATTCGCATCATTGCTTTGTGGTCTGAGTTATCTGCTAATAAAACTGTAGTCACTGCTTCTCTTCGCCTTCTGACCTCAAACACCATTGAAGATTATATGATAACAGTTACGAGGATGATTGGCCAACGAAGCAGAGCCACTACATAATCATGATATAATAATGAAAGTTGATCAGTTCTAAATAACCTAAAACACAACATTCATTACTCCTCAATGTGTAGGTAAAAGAACTTCCAAATCTTCTGGAATATCCGTTATTTTGATTTGATAGAATTTTCATTAATTTTCCGATTTGAGTGTTAAGTAATATATATATATATAGGAAAACAATATTGTGATTCATTTTTGTATTAGTCGTTTGAATCTTCCCATTGATGTTTAGGACTGCAATTGATCGGTATCTTATTGGCATATGTGCATCCTGTGAAGATGGCCTCGATATTGTCTTAAGTCATAAGCATTATAATTAAAGACGGATGGTGGTTAGCAGTGGAAATCAAGACGTGCGTTTCGTCCTATTTGAGACTTGTTGGGTGGATGTACCCAATAGCCAATGATAGCCACCATCCATCTCTGCTTATATAATATTTGTAACTTAAGTCGATATCGAAGCCATACACACAAAATGCACATATATCAATAAGATACCGATCAATTGCAGTCCTAAACATCAATGGTAAGATTCAAACAACCAACACAAAAATGAATTAGACTTCACTTCATTGAATAATCTAGTAGCTATCTGGACTCATTGGCTATATGGATGATGAGAACGGAGCGAACGGTACTGGGTTTAAGTCTCGTAATGAACATCAACTCTAGGATGCAGGTACATCTATCTGACGAGTACCAAATAGGACTAATCGCGCTTCGAGGATTCTACTGATGACCACCATCTATGTTTGCTTATAATGCTCCAAACAGTATTGTGTTTTCGACCAGTATGTTTGCTGACTAGTATTTTAGTAGAAATTTCGTGATAATTATATAGTACTTATCCCGTAAGTTATCGAATATATATATATATATATATATATATATATATATATATATATATATATATATATCATTGCCTAACTTGTAACAAACAAATGAAGTTATTTTTGTACACAATTAATGGATTTTCAAACATGAACATGTAAACTAGTTTACATTGAGAAGGATGATTTATCTGTATGATGCTTATATATAAACATTAGTGTTCTCAGATTATATGAAAGATTGTTTAATTTGAACCTTTTGAAAAATGTACGTAAAATTGTTGTTCTTTGTCAACTGATCGATGCAATATTCTAAGATTAAATTATTGTTTATATTAATTCATAAGTCGTAAATAAATTATTCTCCTTGATCGATGGAATATGGTCAGCACTTGAAAGACTGGAATTGTAGTTGTAAAGTTTTAGATTTAATATCTAAGTGACGTAGGTTAGAATAGAACATAGATTCTTCATCATGTGTTTCAACTAGTATAAAGCTTAAATTTAGAGTCATTTATTGAACATTCCAAGCTAATTTAATAAAACTTCCACTGATTGTTATGCGTTATTTAATTTAATACTCTGTTCATACTGATTTAGAATACTTAGCATTTGTTAAATCTAGATCATGCAATGACAAGACATTGTTGATCGGAATATGATTCTAATATGTATTTACAATAATATAAATTAACATATCCCCTAATTTGTGTGAAAAGTATCTTGTTTAGGGAAAAATATTTCGTCAAGTATAATCATGATTGTCGGTTTTATATATTTGAGGTAAGTAAGCATAAAAATCATTACACGATATTAAGGAGTTAGCATTGTAGGACTATTGTGGGACTCTTCTGCAGTGCTCATCCACGATCCTGCCTCATGAGATTTGAACTCAGGATGAATCGGTCTCGCGCGCGAATGCTTAACCTCTAGACCATTAAGACGGCATCCAACGGTGTTAATGTCTAACTTCAACTAATCCACGAAACTGAACGACATATCCATCATCGTCTTCAGTGAGTTAGTATGTATGTTGAAAAAGGTATGAAACTATAGAGTTATTATTCATGTATTGTTAGAGGTACATAACACATGCCCCAGCCATCTCAGCTCGTGAAGTTTACTACTTCATCAATTGATTTGCCATCCTTACCTAGTAAATCAATTGATAAAGTAGTGAAACTTCATCAGTTGAGATGTTTGGGACAAGTGTTACGTATGCCCAACCACCGACTGCCCCGAAGTGAGATGTTTTATAGTGCAGGAGTAGGTCGGAAGAAAACTAGGGACGGCCAGATCAAAACATGGCTCAAATCCATGAAGTCACTGACAAATGGACTGAGTCATGTTGACAGGTGTAGACTACATGATTGGGGTCCGCGTGATGATAGCAACCGATGATTAGAGACATTGAATGACACGGCTCAGAATCGTTTACAATGGCACAGGTGCATCCACTATTTGTGTCCTCCCAAATTCTAATCTTCTGAATTCTTCATATCTCTACCTTTTTTCTCTTTCCAAATTTATTTCACTGGATTATACTCCTTGAATAACATCTTCAAACCCTCATCTTCGCGATGACTGCTTATTCTTTTACTACCTCTACCACTACGGGATTTGAATCGACAGTTGTATCTGTGTGCTAATGTAGTATGGCAACTCGATCTGATGTACGAAAGTACGACGTTCTACGTTGTTGATTACTTACTTACTTACGCCTGTTACTCCTAATGGAGCATAGGCCGCTGACCAGCATTCTCCAACCCACTCTGTCCTGGACCTTCTTTTCTAGTTCCATCCAATTCTTGTTCATTTTTCTCATGTCTTTCTCCATTTCTCGGCGTAATGTGTTCTTTGGTCTTCCTCTCCTCCTTTGGCCTTGAGGATTCCATGTGAGGGCTTGTCTTGTGACGCAGTTGGGTGCTTTCCTCAATGTGTGTCCTATCCACTTCCAGCGCTTCTTCCTGATTTCTTCCTCCGCTGGGATCTGGTTTGTTCTCTCCCACAGTACGTTGTTGCTAATAGTGTCCGGCCAACGGATCTGAAGTATTTTGCGTAGACAACTGTTAATAAACACCTGTATTTTCTGGATGATGGCTTTCGTAGTTCTCCAGGTTTCTGCCCCATACAGTAGAACTGTCTTGACATTTGTATTGAAAATCCTGACCTTGGTGTTGGTTGACAGTTGCTTTGAGTTCCAGATGTTCCTCAGTTGTAAATATGCTGCTCTTGCTTTGCCGATCCGCGCCTTCACATCTGCATCAGATCCACCCTGTTCATCAATGATGCTGCCCAAATACGTAAAGGTTTTTACATCTTCCAAATCTTCTCCGTCAATTGTGATTGGATTGGTGCATTCTGTGTTGTATCGGAGAATCCTGCTTTTCCCTTTGTGTATATTGAGACCTACTGCTGCTGAGGCTGCTGCCACACTGGTCGTCTTCTCCTGCATCTGTTGTTGCGTTTGGGATAGAAGGGCCAGATCGTCTGCGAAGTCCAGATCGTCCAACTGCATCCTAGATGTCCATTGTATCCCGTGCTTCCCTTCAGACGTTGACGTCTTCATGATCCAGTCGATCACCAGGAGAAAGAGAAAGGGTGAGAGTAAGCAACCTTGCCTGACACCGGTCTTTACCTCGAACGACTTTGTCAACTGTCCTCCATGCACGATTTTGCAGTGTAATCCATCATATGAACTCTGTATGATATTGACTATCTTCTGAGGCACGCCGTAGTGTCGAAGAAGTTTCCATAGTGTTGTTCTGTCCACGCTATCAAATGCCTTTTCGTAGTCAATGAAGTTGATGTAGAGTGATGAATTCCATTCAATTGATTGTTCCACAATGATCCGTAGAGTTGCGATTTGGTCTGTACACGATCTATCCTTACGGAATCCTGCCTGTTGGTCACGAAGTTGGGCGTCTACGCAGTCCTTCATCCTGTTTAACAATACCCTGTTGAAGACTTTTCCCGGTATTGAGAGAAGAGTGATGCCCCTGTAGTTATCACACTTGCTGAGATCGCCTTTCTTCGGTATTTTGATCAGAAGTCCTTCTTTCCAGTCTTTTGGTACTTGTTCCTCATCCCAAATCTTATTGAAGAGAATGTGGAGTATCCTTGCAGTTGCCGCTACGTCTGCTTTTAGTGCCTCTGCTGGAATGTTGTCCGGTCCTGCTGCTTTGCCACTCTTGATTTGTCTGATGGCCATGCTGATTTCTTCAATTGTTGGTGGGCCAACATTGATTGGGAGGTCCGTGGGTGCTGCTTCGATGTTGGGTGGGTTCAGTGGAGCTGGTCGATTCAAGAGTTCTTTGAAGTGTTCTACCCACCTGTTTTGTTGCTCTTCAATGTTGGTGATTACCTCGCCTTCCTTGCTTTTCACTGGTCGTTCTGGTTTGCGGCGATTTCCAGAGAGTTTCTTTGTCGTGTCATACAGTTGTCTCATGTTTCCTTCTCTTGCAGCCTTTTCCGCCGTCGTTGCTAAATCTTCCACATATTTACGTTTGTCGGTTCTGATGCTCCTCTTCACTTGTTTGTTTACTTCTGTGTATTCAGCTTGTGCCTTGGCTTTTTCTGCTCTTGTTCGACTGGTATTGATTGCTGCCTTCTTGTTCCTCCTTTCTTGAATCTTATCCAGTGTATCAACAGTGATCCATTCCTTGTGATGGTGCTTCTTGTGACCCAGGACCTCATGACATGTTGAAGTGATTGCCTCTTTGATCCCCTTCCAGTTGCTCTCCATAGTAGTTCCTTCTCCATTGAGTAGATCATGAAAGGTCTGGAAACGTTGTTGATTGACTGACTTTAAATGACTACAATAATTTAATATTTGTCTTATTTGTCTGTTTAAGTGTTGGTGTAAGTAAATTTTTTTATTCAAACGTTTCAACAATCTAGAAAGTAAGGAAAATATGCACTAGCTAAAAAGGATTTATATATATTACTATTGTTTGATAATTTCTATCTTGAAGACTTAAGTGATAAGGTGTGTGTTTTATCTTTCATTCATCATACTTCAAGTACAGGTTGATGTCTATTTTTACATAAAATCATTTTCTTTTTTTTTATCTACAAATCACAATCAACTTTCAGTCTTTTATTTTGCTTTCATTGACTAAGTTCTTATTTCTATCATAATGTACTTTGAGATTACTAAAATTGTCTCAACTAATTTGGAAGTAGACATCAAAAAGATGAATAACAACTGGAAAGAATTGTCCAAGAATACAGTTCGTTGAAGAATGCTGGTGGGTGGTCTATAATCCTTCACGATGGGTAACAGCCATAAGCAAGTAAGAAATAGGAATATGAGAAATTGACATTGTTTTGTAATTCTCAAGTGCTTTCAACAACGAAGTATTTTTTTTTAACAAATAATCATGGAAGTTTATTAGGTTTCAGTGAAAGTGAGATTATTTTCTAATCTGTTTAGTTTTAAAATGGAATATAAAGACAATATTGCGTAATAAAACCTGAAGAGTAATATCCTTAGACTGATGAATGTAATACCTTTACTGTTATTAATTTAATGTAACTTGAAAACAAATAGTTAAAGTTATTTAAAATAGACTTAAGTATAAGATATAGACATTATAAAAAATCAATTATTGTAGATAAGTCAGTTGTAAACAAAGTTGGTCGTAACACATGTAATTGTGATGATGTATGAATCACGAGTTGTTGTTTATTATGAAACGTAGATTTCATAGAAATTAAATCCAATTAGTGTTGTTTACATGTATTTTCCGATTGTTATTTAGGACTGCAATTGATCAGTCTCTTATTGGCATATGTGCTTCCTGTACGGACTGCCACGATTTTGCCTTAACTCACAAATTTTATGAGTAAAGATGGATAGTGTCTAGCAGTGGAATCGTCCTATTTCAAACTCATCAGCCGGATGTACCTACATCTGAAAGTTGATGTTCACTCTGGGACTCGAACTCAGTACCGTTCGCTTCAAACTCCATCGCATTATCCACTTAGCTACTGATTTTTGATAACCATCTGCTTGAGCAATAGAGGTAAGTTTTAAATTCACTTGGAGTTTTTTTCTCAGAGTGAACATCAAATTTGGGATGCAGGTACATCCACCTGACGAATCTCAAATAGGACGAAACGCGTGTCGTGGATTCCACTGCTATCCACTATCCATCTTTATTTCATAGGAATTTTTTATAAATATTAACCAATATGAACTCTAGAACCAAGACCGTCAAGCGGTTTCTATCAATCTCAAAACACATTGAGTGAAGACAATTTTCTCAGATTGTCTTTCGGACCAAAAAGGATGGTAGATGTATGAATCGTGTTACTGGTAAAATTTCACTAATCGTGTAAATTTTATCATCATATAATAATAATGCGATTATGATCATTAAACCATTATTTCTAGCTATTTGTCATCTCTTTTCAAACAGATTTATTATTCACTGTCAAATAGCCATTTCATAAGATGAGTTCTGTCAGATCTGTATTATTTGATGACTTTTCTCATTAAGTATTTTTTTATTTATTTGGATTATAATCATTAACACTTACCTACAATTGTAGCAAATACAAATACCCCAGTTAGATATGATACAATTGTGAATGTAAGCCTAGAAACAACAATAAGAAAATAAAGAGAAGAGATAATACATTCGTTATCACCATGTGAATTTGTTTATAATAATAAGTTAGATAATGGATAAATAATTTCTTGTAGTGACATGACAACAGTACTTAGAAGTATTACATGACGTACACCTAATGAAGATGCTCATTCCACTAGTAATGAATTAAAAGTGAATGAAATATATTTTACATGCATTTTCTAGAGAGATTACGGACGTTCTTCTAGAAACTTCTTATTTCAACAGGTAACAAAGTTATTAAAATGCAAAGGATGAAACATTAAAATAAGTACAAATATACAAAAGTAACCATGAATAACATTTCACTTATATAAAACTGATTCATTCAATTCATAAACTTAATTGGCACAAAAGTGAGCCCATGAAGGTTTGTGATAAAAAGAGGAAAGACTATGAAATAATAAAAAAAATTAGACCTTTTCACAACATTCAAATGTTCGTCGTATAAACAAAATGTATTTCACACATACACACATGCACACAAAGTGTTTACATTACAAACAACATGTACAATTTGATAAAAAATAAGAAAACTAATAAACATACACAAATGATAATTGAATTGAGTATATGAAAACAATTCAGGTAATAATTGATCGGCGGTCTGCTTGAATATCTGGACTACCTGTTACTGCCATCTAGATATTTCAATAAGTTATCTGTTTTCCTGTTTGTTTCAAAACACATCATTATGTCTATTGAGGGTACAACCTATTCAGGAGCATTTATGAAAAGTTTACAACCATTCGCTGGACAGGTTACAAAAAGGTACAATCAGTGACATCAATGTGGCTGGCAATATGCATTGAAACGTGTTGGGATATTCGGAAATATATACCAATAACTATCATGTTAAGTCTAGTGGTGACCTTGGACTTTAAATGGAAATTCCCTATTGGTCAATGTTTATTTCACTTGTTAAATATTGTACAAATGTTGTTTTCTATTTTATGGTACGATGTGGTTTGTTTGATTGGTATGTAAACAGAGTATGTTTGAAATATAATGATTCATATCTCAGAGGCTAAGACTTGCGTTCTGGACTCAACTGGCTGGGCTAGACAGGGAAGCTGGGCCAATCGGGACTCTAGATCGTCCTTACGTGTTTTACGTGTCATTGATCCGATCGATAAACACGCTGCGCATCTAATCTGCAGTCCACACGTTACAACAAAACGAATGAGCAGCATTCAGATGTTGATTATCGAACTGCTAACATCTAACTGGCTATCACTCAGAATCGATCAAGAAATAAGAAAAGGAAAGTTATTGAAATACATTGCGCTAGAGATTCTATATTGTACCAAAAATGTAATATTGAATAAAACTTATAATAATAATAGTAAGAGTATGAAAAAATCCTTGCAAAAATTCAGTTAATTATATCTTGGAATCTCTTTGAGGTACACCATTGAAATTATTTAGGAAACTACGTGACTACATTGTAGATTATAGTAATTACCAGAAAATGTAAATGGCATTTTCATTATCTTTGAAGAAACTGTTGACCAAAAATACATTCATCTTTTTTACAAACATATTCCAGTCTAAAGAAAGGATAATAATACTGCTTAGTTCTCAATTGACATGAGTGGTACAGTAAATCAGAAGAATCTCAATATCAGAAACTTTATTTTCAAGTTCCTGAATAAGATATTTCATCGTATAATCAGTAAATACATCAGTCAGCCAGTCAGCTACAACGTAGGACTAGGCACATATATACATCGGTCCAAGTTGCCACACTTCATTAACACAACAAGATGAACACCGGATTCATGAACGTAGTTAATTAAAAGGTGGTATTATATAAAGAAAGATTTTATATAAGAACATAGTACAGGAAGAAAGAATTAGTCCGTAGAAAGAAAAAAAGCTTAAAGGAAGGTAGAGAGTGTATACACCTACGCCATTGTGATCGATTCTGAGCCATGTCATCCAGAGTCGCCAACCATTGGTTACGACAGTCATGAGGACCCAACCAAATAGTCTCTATCTACCAATATGGCTAAGACTAGAAGTTAGTGACTTTATAGACTGATGCCACGTTTTGGTTTGGCCACCCCTAACTTTCTTCCAACCGTCTCCACCACTAGTCACTTTCGCAAGTATATACCATCGACTATTCAGCAAAAAAAAGAATTATTGATTAAAAGTTCTGACTTAAGAACAGATACTTAACATGATTCATTAATTTAAATGCGAAAACAACAAACTGTAAATCAAATTGGTAATTTGTAAATCCCTATGTTTTCTAATTTTTTTTAAGAAAAAAATAAACAATCTTTAAAAATTTATTCAAACTTTTGTTTACCGCTTTATTTGATTAACGGTTTTCATTTGATTTACATATCTCTTGTAAATATGTATATATTATAGGTGAAATATAGACTGATGTTGGATATTTTGTAATCATATTAAAAGTAGTATATGGTTTGGAAGAATATCAGATTATTTACTTAGAATAAGTTTCAGAAAATAATTCCATCTTTATTTTTACTTCTTGCTAATCACAGAAAAATACTATCAAAAATCTCTGTTCAAACAGCTTATGTATATATACTACTGAAATTCGAAACAATTTCCGAATTAAATTATTCAACACATCATTCATTGGATAAACTAATAGTTATAAGTAAAGATGGATAGTGCTAGTACTGGAATCCAGGATGCGCGTTTCGTCCCATTTAGGACTCATCAGATGGGTATACCTGTATCTCGAATTTGATGTTCACTCTGGGACTCCAACCCAGTACTGTTCGTTCAAGATCCTATCGCATTATCACTTAGCTACTGAGTCTTGATAGCCACTTACTTGTGCATCTTTGATTATAATACTTGTGAGTTAAGGCAATATTTAGGCAATATGTACAGTATGCACATATACCATTAAGAGACTGATCAATTGCAGCCCTAAACATCAACGGGAAGATTTAAGTAAACAGTACTAAGTGAATGTAGACTAATATTTATTTATAAGAAAATTGGTAAATATCTCCAGAATCATTAACATATATCTAAAACAATAAGTCTATAATTCTTGATAGATAGTTCTAAATTTTAATTGTATCTTGATTTGATTGTGAATAGATGTTATGTAATATTTTGAGTGAGTTGTTAGAATTATTTGACAGTAAATATATGTTTAGTATGATGTAATTAGTACATACGAAACTTGTCCAATTGTTAATTCCCCCCCTTAATAATGATATGTAATTATTTAACATCATAAGGGGTTTTTGTGGATATTATAGTGATTTAAATAATTGAGATCATGAGTCAATTGAAGCTGGACCATCATGGAAAACCTGGAAGCACTGGACGTTGAATTTGAAGTTAGGCGCAAACACCACTAGATGCCCGGCATCTAGTGGTTTTGCGCTAACTTCAATTCAACGTCCAGTGCTTCCAGGTTTTCCATGATGGTCCAGCTTCAATTGACTCATGATCTCAATTATTTAAATCACTATAATATCCACAAAATCCCCTTATGATGTTAAATAATTACATATCATTATTAAGGGGGGGAATTAACAATTGGACAAGTTTCGTATGTACTAATTACATCATACTAAACATATATTTACTGTCAAATAATTCTAACAACTCACTCAAAATATTACATAACATCTATTCACAATCAAATCAAGATACAATTAAAATTTAGAACTATCTATCAAGAATTATAGACTTATTGTTTTAGATATATGTTAATGATTCTGGAGATATTTACCAATTTTCTTATAAATAAATATTAGTCTACATTCACTTAGTACTGTTTACTTAAATCTTCCCGTTGATGTTTAGGGCTGCAATTGATCAGTCTCTTAATGGTATATGTGCATACTGTACATATTGCCTAAATATTGCCTTAACTCACAAGTATTATAATCAAAGATGCACAAGTAAGTGGCTATCAAGACTCAGTAGCTAAGTGAATAATGCGATAGGATCTTGAACGAACAGTACTGGGTTGGAGTCCCAGAGTGAACATCAAATTCGAGATACAGGTATACCCATCTGATGAGTCCTAAATGGGACGAAACGCGCATCCTGGATTCCAGTACTAGCACTATCCATCTTTACTTATAACTATTAGTTTATCCAATGAATGATGTGTTGAATAATTTAATTCGGAAATTGTTTCGAATTTCAGTAGTATATATACATAAGCTGTTTGAACAGAGATTTTTGATAGTATTTTTCTGTGATTAGCAAGAAGTAAAAATAAAGATGGAATTATTTTCTGAAACTTATTCTAAGTAAATAATCTGATATTCTTCCAAACCATATACTACTTTTAATATGATTACAAAATATCCAACATCAGTCTATATTTCACCTATAATATATACATATTTACAAGAGATATGTAAATCAAATGAAAACCGTTAATCAAATAAAGCGGTAAACAAAAGTTTGAATAAATTTTTAAAGATTGTTTATTTTTTTCTTAAAAAAAATTAGAAAACATAGGGATTTACAAATTACCAATTTGATTTACAGTTTGTTGTTTTCCCATTTAAATTAATGAATCATGTTAAGTATCTGTTCGTAAGTCAAAACTTTTAATCAATAATTCATTTTTTTGCTGAATAGTCGATGGTATATACTTGCAAAAGTGACTAGTGATGGAGACGGTTGGAAGAAAGTTAGGGGTGGCCAAACCAAAACGTGGCATCAGTCTATAAAGTCACTAACTTCTAGTCTTAGCCATATTGGTAGATAGAGACTATTTGCTTGGGTCCTCATGACTGTCGTAACCAATGGTTGGAGACTCTGGATGACATGGCTCAGAATCGATCACAATGGCGTAGGTGTATACACTCTCTATCTTCCTTTAAGCTTTTTTTCTTTCTACGGACTAATTCTTTCTTCCTGTGCTATGTTCTTATATAAAATCTTTCTTTATATAATACCACCTCTTAATTAACTACGTTCATGAATCCGGTGTTCATCTTGTTGTGTTAATGAAGTGTGGCAACTTGGACCGATGTATATATGTGCCTAGTCCTACGTTGTAGCTGACTGGCTGACTGATGTATTTACTGATTATAAGATAAAATATCTTATTCAGGAACTTGAAAATAAAGTTTCTGATATTGAGATTCTTCTGATTTACTGTACCACTCATGTCAATTGAGAACTAAGCAGTATTATTATCCTTTCTTTAGACTGGAATATGTTTGTAAAAAAGATGAATGTATTTTTGGTCAACAGTTTCTTCAAAGATAATGAAAATACCATTTACATTTTCTGGTAATTACTATAATCTACAATGTAGTCACGTAGTTTCCTAAATAATTTCAATGGTGTACCTCAAAGAGATTCCAAGATATAATTAACTGAATTTTTGCAAGGATTTTTTCATACTCTTACTATTATTATTATAAGTTTTATTCAATATTACATTTTTGGTACAATATAGAATCTCTAGCGCAATGTATTTCAATAACTTTCCTTTTCTTATTTCTTGATCGATTCTGAGTGATAGCCAGTTAGATGTTAGCAGTTCGATAATCAACATCTGAATGCTGCTCATTCGTTTTGTTGTAACGTGTGGACTGCAGATTAGATGCGCAGCGTGTTTATCGATCGGATCAATGACACGTAAAACACGTAAGGACGATCTAGAGTCCCGATTGGCCCAGCTTCCCTGTCTAGCCCAGCCAGTTGAGTCCAGAACGCAAGTCTTAGCCTCTGAGATATGAATCATTATATTTCAAACATACTCTGTTTACATGCCAATCAAACAAACCACATCGTACCATAAAATAGAAAACAACATTTGTACAATATTTAACAAGTGAAATAAACATTGACCAATAGGGAATTTCCATTTAAAGTCCAAGGTCACCACTAGACTTAACATGATAGTTATTGGTATATATTTCCGAATATCCCAACACGTTTCAATGCATATTGCCAGCCACATTGATGTCACTGATTGTACCCTTTTGTAACCTGTCCAGCGAATGGTTGTAAACTTTTCATAAATGCTCCTGAATAGGTTGTACCCTCAATAGACATAATGATGTGTTTTGAAACAAACAGGAAAACGGATAACTTATTGAAATATCTAGATGGCAGTAACAGGTAGTCCAGATATTCAAGCAGACCGCCGATCAATTATTACCTGAATTGTTTTCATATACTCAATTCAATTATCATTTGTGTATGTTTATTAGTTTTCTTATTTTTTATCAAATTGTACATGTTGTTTGTAATGTAAACTTTTTGTGTGCATGTGTGTATGTGTGAAATACATTTTGTTTATACGACGAACATTTGAATGTTGTGAAAAGGTCTAATTTTTTTTATTATTTCATAGTCTTTCCTCTTTTTATCACAAACCTTCATGGGCTCACTTTTGTGCCAATTAAGTTTATGAATTGAATGAATCAGTTTTATATAAGTGAAATGTTATTCATGGTTACTTTTGTATATTTGTACTTATTTTAATGTTTCATCCTTTGCATTTTAATAACTTTGTTACCTGTTGAAATAAGAAGTTTCTAGAAGAACGTCCGTAATCTCTCTAGAAAATGCATGTAAAATATATTTCATTCACTTTTAATTCATTACTAGTGGAATGAGCATCTTCATTAGGTGTACGTCATGTAATACTTCTAAGTACTGTTGTCATGTCACTACAAGAAATTATTTATCCATTATCTAATTATTATTATAAACAAATTCACATGGTGATAACGAATGTATTATCTCTTCTCTTTATTTTCTTATTGTTGTTTCTAGGCTTACATTCACAATTGTATCATATCTAACTGGGGTATTTGTATTTGCTACAATTGTAGGTAAGTGTTAATGATTATAATCCAAATAAATAAAAAAATACTTAATGAGAAAAGTCATCAAATAATACAGATCTGACAGAACTCATCTTATGAAATGGCTATTTGACAGTGAATATTAAATCTGTTTGAAAAGAGATGACAAATAGCTAGAAATAATGGTTTAATGATCATAATCGCATTATTATTATATGATGATAAAATTTACACGATTAGTGAAATTTTACCAGTAACACGATTCATACATCTACCATCCTTTTTGGTCCGAAAGACAATCTGAGAAAATTGTCTTCACTCAATGTGTTTTGAGATTGATAGAAACCGCTTGACGGTCTTGGTTCTAGAGTTCATATTGGTTAATATTTATAAAAAATTCCTATGAAATAAAGATGGATAGTGGATAGCAGTGGAATCCACGACACGCGTTTCGTCCTATTTGAGATTCGTCAGGTGGATGTACCTGCATCCCAAATTTGATGTTCACTCTGAGAAAAAAACTCCAAGTGAATTTAAAACTTACCTCTATTGCTCAAGCAGATGGTTATCAAAAATCAGTAGCTAAGTGGATAATGCGATGGAGTTTGAAGCGAACGGTACTGAGTTCGAGTCCCAGAGTGAACATCAACTTTCAGATGTAGGTACATCCGGCTGATGAGTTTGAAATAGGACGATTCCACTGCTAGACACTATCCATCTTTACTCATAAAATTTGTGAGTTAAGGCAAAATCGTGGCAGTCCGTACAGGAAGCACATATGCCAATAAGAGACTGATCAATTGCAGTCCTAAATAACAATCGGAAAATACATGTAAACAACACTAATTGGATTTAATTTCTATGAAATCTACGTTTCATAATAAACAACAACTCGTGATTCATACATCATCACAATTACATGTGTTACGACCAACTTTGTTTACAACTGACTTATCTACAATAATTGATTTTTTATAATGTCTATATCTTATACTTAAGTCTATTTTAAATAACTTTAACTATTTGTTTTCAAGTTACATTAAATTAATAACAGTAAAGGTATTACATTCATCAGTCTAAGGATATTACTCTTCAGGTTTTATTACGCAATATTGTCTTTATATTCCATTTTAAAACTAAACAGATTAGAAAATAATCTCACTTTCACTGAAACCTAATAAACTTCCATGATTATTTGTTAAAAAAAAATACTTCGTTGTTGAAAGCACTTGAGAATTACAAAACAATGTCAATTTCTCATATTCCTATTTCTTACTTGCTTATGGCTGTTACCCATCGTGAAGGATTATAGACCACCTACCAGCATTCTTCAACGAACTGTATTCTTGGACAATTCTTTCCAGTTGTTATTCATCTTTTTGATGTCTACTTCCAAATTAGTTGAGACAATTTTAGTAATCTCAAAGTACATTATGATAGAAATAAGAACTTAGTCAATGAAAGCAAAATAAAAGACTGAAAGTTGATTGTGATTTGTAGATAAAAAAAAGAAAATGATTTTATGTAAAAATAGACATCAACCTGTACTTGAAGTATGATGAATGAAAGATAAAACACACACCTTATCACTTAAGTCTTCAAGATAGAAATTATCAAACAATAGTAATATATATAAATCCTTTTTAGCTAGTGCATATTTTCCTTACTTTCTAGATTGTTGAAACGTTTGAATAAAAAATTTTACTTACACCAACATTTAAACAGACAAATAAGACCCTCAGTGTCTAGTGGTTTAGGCGCCCGTGCGCGAGACCGATAAGTCTAGGGTTCGAATCTCGCGAGGTGAGATCTTGAATCCTACAATAGGACGAAACAGCTATCCAATGATTCCAGGTTTTCCATGATGGTGTAGCTTCAATTGAGTCATGAACTCAACTATTGAAATGTAATTATTTATTAATTTTCTGTAAAAACAAATGAAATAGATTCCATTTATCTTAAATATTTGATTGTCGGTTTTCTTTGAGTAAAAGTGTTATTTAAGAAACTAAAATATTCCATAGAATGTTCGTAACAAACATGCTTTAATACAGTAAATTATAATGAAGAAAAATACAACATTCATTCATGCAACAACTATAGTGTAAAGTGATACGACATTGATGAAAAGGAAAACATATTGAGCATACCATAAATTCGACACTGAATTCTCATGATCACGAACACTAGATAGGTAGTTATAAGAGAAAAATAAATAACAGATTAAGAATAAATTTAATAATACGAGTTTTTGTATTGGGTTGTACCCTTCTATGTTGTTTAATCTTTATTTGTCTATTCACAGCTCGAGAAAGCTTAATCTGGCTCACTTTTTTCTGTTTGAATATTACTTGAAACCAAATATCTAGGTCAAATTAGAGTGAGCAAGAATACAAGTGGGAACGACCAAATGCATAATTACAGAATCGTTTAGTAAAATCTGAGAACTATACAGTAAATAATTCATTTGCAAATTACCCATCAATTGTCTTAGACTTGACTGTTCCTTCGTTTCCACACCAATCATTCTCTGTTCTCATTCTTTTCTTTTCGATTTTTCTAATCTTCTAATACTAGGCATTTCACTTTTCATTGGTGATACATACTACTTATATCTGTCGACTTCAGTAACGCACATCATAATATTATGTATGACTCTTTGTAGTTCAACAAAACGTTTTTTGAATTTCTTAGTAGTAAATGATGTCGTTATTACAGTTCCTTAGATTATTGTAACCCAATTTTTTTCATTCTTTTTTCCATACAGTATGGTTACAATTAGTCAATCTTTATAAAATTGACTATTTATTACTCGCTACATGTCCATACTACAAATTAGGACTTTAGAAATTTAAGAGGACAGTTAATATATTTCTTTTGTGTAGCTTAATTTATATCTACTTCAAGTCAAATGTACTGTTGAGCTGATAACTTATCTACTCTATGCACACACACAAACGATCTATCAAAAATTATAACTACACATAATGAATAAATATTATGATCTGAAGTTCTAACTTAACAATGACTGAATAATATTGTCATATAGATCTGAAAGCAATTACGAATAACAACATAATATCATTAATACCAAAGTAAGAACATAAGAGTAACATTATAAATAATGCAAACATGTACCGAATAGTGAAATCATTTAATGAAATACAATATCTTATGCAGACCTATAGTTTGTAGTGGCTTTGTTCATTAATCAATTATCTCGATAACCGTTATAATATAAATCTCAACGGTTCTTGAAATCAGAAGTCGAAGAGATAAGGCAACTATAGTTTATTACCGATAACTCAGATCACAAAGATATAAACACATCGAGCGTATTTGAAACGAAGTGGCGAATAAGTATATATGAGCAAATACATAGGTGAATTTATAGTCAAATTGCATAAGAGTGAAGTAAGCAAAACCAAAAGCTAATAATAAGATTTGAGTACACACATACATGGGGAGTAGGATGAATCATCGAGTGATATTTAAGCAATCAACATTTTAGAAAGTCTGTCATGTGCTCTAGTGATTATAACAATACAAAGAAATATGCGAGTTGTTACGGTTCAAATAACATTTTCTCTTAAGTAAGTGAATAACAGGTCTTCATCAAAAACTAACCATAATCGAAATTGGTTGTAGAATAGTTTCTATAATTTTTTTCATCATAAAATTTATTAAAAGATTTTATTCAAATGAATAATTCCTAGATGACTGTTAAATTCCAGTGACTAGCTTGTTAAATCTTGAAAGAACGTCATAAAAGTATTTTTCTTCAATAAGTAAGGCTAAAAGAAAACGTGTAACATTACAATAATTCACACTGACAATGCGTTGTGGTCCAGTCGGTTAAGCGTTCACGCGCGAGACCGAAGGCCCTGGGTTCGAATCCCGCTCGCGGGATCGTGGATGCGCACTGCTGATGGAGTCCCACAATAGGACGAAACGGCCGTCCAGTGCTTCCAGGTTTTCAATTGTGGTGGTCTAACATCAATCGGTTCATGATCTCAATCAAAAACTTAATAATCTCCACAACCCCTATACTAGTACTTTATGATTGTTAGATTTTATTAACAAGTCCTGTAATTTTGTGTTCACTACACTTTTACTGAATGTGGTAAAAGTATATCACATGATACAAGAACTCAAACCATTGGGTGTTATCCATGCTCTGTATTACGGAATCACTTTTAAAGGATTCTAATAGTTACAAAACTCATATACTGTAAACGTTCGGTTTGAAGTGGTTAAGATTATGTTAGGTCTGGACCAACCTAAATTTAAGTGAATCGCTAAACTGTACATAAGAAATATCCTATCATTAAAATAGCATTCTATCAGTTATTTTCTTATTATCATACTAGTATCATATGGTAGGTCTTTTCATATTTACCCTTCATTCTGGTATTATTGGTATGTACATTTCATATGTGTTAGTGAGTGGGTGATACACTTTTAATTTTATATTCATGATTGGTTTGTAAGAGTCAACGATTTACTATAGTTACATTCTCTCAAAGAATAACCTGGGTTATAATGCCTATGATAAGTAATTGCACAGTGCACATTTACTGAAGATTGAAGAAAGTAACATTTGACTAGTATTTGGTAGCACTTAAACTCTTATCATTTATTATTTTTTTTATTTTTCAAAGAACTAAAATAATGATTGCTGAATACTCCAATCTTATTTTCAGTAAATCAATGTTCTTCACAATATCAATTGTTGATTAAGTCTATAACCTTTTCCATGAATATTAGAAATCCAACACCCATGGAAAAGTATTCAACTGAACAAACAATAAGTAGTTGATTATATATTTCAATATACCTTGGAAACTAGTTTCAAACAAAAGATAGTAATGTGTTATCACTATTTTTTATGACGTAATTAATCACCAAACCTTCCTTAGAAACAGTGTAGATTTGTTGAAGATACATTTATATACATATTTTAATTGTTTTTGGAAAACAAAAATTAGTTTCTCACTTGAAAACTAATGTATAAATCTATATGTGGACTTGGTTCTTTGACACTATCTCTATAATTTGACATTTGATTTTGTCTCTATGCGTTCTAAATGAAAGTACGTTTTGAATGATTATGACGATGTCAAGTTTTGTAACCATAGGTTTCTTTCCAATTTTTTTTGAAAACTGTATTATTAACATATGTTAAATATGTTTACAATGAAAGTCAACAGCATCTATCATTAATTGAGTTTTCAAAGGCATTTAATTAACATGGGCCGCATTCCTACAATCGCAGAACATATGGAACTCAAAACAACTTTCAACCAATATCAAATTCACAATCCTCAATATGAACGTCAAGACAGTCCTACTGTACGGAGCTGAAACTTAGAGAACTACTACAACCATCATCATGAAGGTATAAGTATTTATAATGGTTGTCTACACAAGATACTCAACATCGATTGGCCGGATACCATGAGCAACAGCCTACTGTGGTAAAGAACAAACCAGTTTCCAGATGAAGAGAAAATTAGGAAAAGACAATGGAAATGGATAGGATATACATTAAAGAAAACACCGAACTGCATCACGAAGGAAGCACCAACTTGGAATCTTGAAGGAAAGAGGAGAAGAGGAAGGCCAAAAAACACATTACATCGGGAAATAGAAATCGATATGAAAAAGATGAATAACAACTGGAAAGAAGTGGAAAGGAATGCTTGGCACAGGGTTGGATGGAGAGTGCTGGTGGGCGTAACAAGAGTAACAGTTGTAAGTAAGTAAGTAAATTTGATAAACATATAGATTAGACTTAGGTTTATAACTTTCAGCCATCACATGTGGTTGGTTTCAATATAATTCAACATAAAAACATTTGAAATCATCCCTTGAATGTTACTTAATTTCATAATATTATCTGTAACTATCTTTTACTGTGTGATTCTACTGCTGTTTTATGAAGGTTTTATAGCTAATTTTTAAAACATTCAAGCTTTAAAAGCGTGTAATTTAAATACTTGGTTAACATTTATGAAAAGTGAATTGTATCTTTATACTCTTAGTCGGTGTAGACGCCAAAATTTATTCGTAACAGACATACATCTGTAAGAATCATAAGAATGTAATGAATAAATTGTATACATAACATAAAAATATAATGTAGCAATAGTAGTAACAATATCAGTAAAATCCGTTATAACAATAAAATTGTTAAGTTAAATAGGATACATTATCCAGGTGCAGAAATTGAAATGTTTATGAAACTGCCATTCATATTCTCCAAAATCTATCTTTTAAAGAAAAAAAACTGTGTATAAAACACTCAGATATGTCCCAAAACAAAAATCCTAACCATGGATACATAACTAAATGATACATCCTAAACACATAAAATGGAGGATGTAAGTTTTATTGTGTAATAAATATTTAGTTCAGAAGGGTTTTCGTGAATATTAAAGTTATTTCAATGGTTCAGATCATGAGTCAATTGAAGCTAGACCACCATGGAAAACACGGAGGCATTGACAGCTGTTTCGTCAGATTGTGGGGGTCCTCATCAATGCGTATGCAGTTCCATAATTGTTAACCAATATAGCAGCTCATATACATTCGAGTTTGTTCACATTTATTTGGTTAAGTCCTTTTGTTAACTTATTTAACGGACAGAATCATTCGTACAATAACAACTTATCTATACCATAGCACCTTTGGTAATGTTGCGCTTGTATGAATATGTATGTTTGAGTATTGCTTACCGCCTACGCACATATTTATTATGCTAGCTTTAATGTTAGTCGCATAATTGATTCGATGGTTCATTTATTTCCCTATATATATTTTATTTCTATTCATTGAATTCGCACGCTCCGTCGTTCGCTTGCTTTTCGGCATTAGCCTATCATTCTTGTTTGTGATTTTGGTGATCTGTGCGTCGTGCACCAATCAACGCAATCAACAATTCGTACTCGTCTTACCTATTTTTACACCGTTAAGAACATTATCTCGTAACGGTTATCAGGACCGACTGTTTACTAAGTTTAGGGATTATATCAAATACTGACCACTACACCAATGTAAAATTTAAACACAAGATTATCATTTCATGCAATAAGTGATTATGGCATTAGAATAGAATAGCTGATGACTAAGCTTGGAATATATACAGCAACTAATCAACTTTTATTCAATACTCATTATGGTAATTTTAACAAGAAATGGATGATAAATGAAATACAATCTCATATTTATCTATAATTTAGGTCTATATGATTATGTTTTCGAAATATATCTAATGTTTTGTTAAACACATATGAAATTCAATTATATTTAAGTATCCATTGTTCTTTTTATTCGTATAAATTTGAATAAAAACTCACATAATTTTGGTTTAAACTTGGAAAATGTAACATTTTGAACACCAAATTGTGATCAACTAAGTTTTCAGTTTATGCAAAGTAACAAAACTAGCGTCTCTGTGCTTTATTCAAGTAATCCCTTTAAAAAAAATTTTCTGAACAATTAATTTTAGTTTTAATAGTTGAGATCATGAGTAAATTGAAGCTAGATCACCATTGAAAACCTGGAAGCACTAGATGGCCGTTTCTGTTGTGAGATAGTAACTCATTAAAGACAATGTTGGATGAGTGACTCAATTTCGTGGATTATTGGAAGTTAGACATTAACACCATTGGATACCGGCCGGCTCAGTGGTCTAATGGTTAAGCGTTTGCTCGCGGGACCGATAGGTCGTTGGTTAGAATCTTGCGAGTCAGGATCGTGAATGTGCATTGTTGTTAAGTCCTACAATAGGACGAAACGGCCTTCCAGTACTTCCAGGTTTTCCATGATGATCTAGTTTCAATTGATTCATCATCTCAACTGTTAAAATTACTACAATCTCCACAAAACTCCTTCTGATAAATCTTATTTTTCGTATGTAATTTTCATTTTAAGCATATTCTGTATACACGTTTCAAAATGTCAAACCTTTATCATCCTTAATTTCTAAATTCAATATACTGAAAATGATTTCACTAACTTATAATAATCAAACAAATTCTAATCTACTTTGAAGTTTTAAAAATAAATTTAATTAAGAAACTGTCAAAGTTTGTCATGTCCGATCGATGAAATGATCACTGTAATTTTGTGATACATCTTAGATCATATTGACATATAGTCGAATTTGTTGAATATCTGGTGTTTGTTTTTCTTTCTTTTTTGTTGCTGTTGATAGAATGAAGTAACTCTTTAGAATAAATAGTTCTGACAACTTAAATAAATGTCATGTTTAATATATAAAATGAAATTATAATTGTATATATTTATATATCACGCAAACTAATGTAAAAAAAATAGCTTCGAACTGTTACTAGGGTAATACATGATGAGTGTGTTTACGTTTAACTCTACAAAAACCAAATAAAAACTTCAGTAGAACTTTGCAGTATAATACATAAATAAATAATGCACAGTCAATAAATATAAATTATAACAAAGAGTATAAACAAATAATAATACCGTTTGTTCATAGTTTCTTTATCCGACAAATTAATTCTAACTGCACTTGTTGTGATAATTAACTTCTGATTGAAATCATGAATTGATCGATGTTAGACCAACATTGAAAACTTAGAAGCAATTGACACTGTTTCGTCCTAGTATGGGACACCTCAGTAGTGTGCATCAACAAACCCGCATGTGAGACTCTATTACGGGACCTTCGGTCTCACGCGCGAACGCTTAACCTTAAGACTACTAAGCCTGTATCCAATGGCGTTAATGTTTAACTTCCAACAATTCACGAAATACCGCGACCATTTTCCATTGTCTGAAATGGATGTCTGTCTTTACCTGATACGGATTAGCTTTACTAATCTTGATGATCTAGTGAGTAGCCGTTGGATGTCGTTTCAGTGGTCTAGAGATTAAGAGTTCTTACGAGAGACCGGTGGTCCTGCATTCGAACCCTGTGTGTCAGATAGTGAACGCGCAATGTTGAAGAGTCCCATGTTGGAACGAAACAACCGTTGTTGACAAATATAACTATTATCAAAATCTAAATAAAATTTCATTTATTTCATTTCAGTAATTAAATATTCAATGTTTATTTCCTGTTGTCACATTTGTATCCTGTACTAAACATAACAAAAGCACACTACTTGATAATTATGTAATAAATTAAATAATTTAGGTGAGTAACTAAGTAAATGATGTAATAAAGTGACTTAAAATATTTTATTTATCCCTATAGACTGAATTTAAAACCATAATAAGTTGTCCAAAGCATATGCTAAACTAGTCAAAATATATTAATTATTTAGTACTAATATGAACCAGGATGTAGTTGTATTCGAATTTTAAGCACTGGCCATAAGAAACAAAAAATTGGATTATGAAAAGCTCGAAAAAGTATTACTGAAGAATTGGTTCAGAATATAGTTAAGCTATCAATAAGCTGACTTATATAATAAATAGAACGGCCGTTTAGTGCTTCCAGGTTTTGCTTGGTGATCTAACTTTAATTTACTCATGATCTCAACTACTGAAATATATATTCGTTTACTGGTTTTATAGGTCAACTCCGCCTGTAGTCCGTCAAGGGCTACTACTAGTCCGAAGCTCAGATGAAGGATAAGGGATGGTCATGAGGCTAGCAACCTCATCCTATAGAAAACTAACTCTCTAAAAAACAAATCAAACCATTTTTTAAAATCAAACATATTAAACCATAATTAATAGTCCATCACAAAAATTAACGAACTATACTACCTGACCATATCATAGAACATACATTACACATCATGGTTCGAAGATGATATTCAATTGTTTAAAGACGAGTTTTAAACTTTTACTTTTACTCAATTATCTAATTGTAGTTAATTAAGCGAAATACGCTATAATTGGAACAAATTCAGTCACCATAGTGATGGTTCCTGTATTCAGATAGACAGTTGAAAATTCCCTAAATATCGAAAATAGAAGTGTGGAAAATCCATATAGATACGTTGGTTTATATCTAAATAAAATTAAAAAAACCGGTAAAATAAATTTTAAAAATCGTTTAAAACGAAATGTAATACAATTTAAATATTGCTGTCAATTAGCTTAGTTTTAATGAAATTGAAGAGATAAAATTTCATTGGTTTTAAAAAAACCATACTTGATTGGTTGTTAATGTATATGAAATATTTATTTTCGACAGTTGAGATCATGAGTCAGTTGAAGTTAGACCACCATGAAAAACCTGGAAGCACTGGACGGCCGTTTCGTCCTATTGTGGGACTCCTCGACAGTGCGCATCCAACGACCCCGCCTAATTGGATTCGAACCCAGGACCTATCAGTCTCGCGCCGGGCGCTTAACCAACTAGACCACTGAGCTGGCATCCAGGTTTTCCATGGCGGTCAAGCTTCAATTGACTCATGATCTCAACTGTTGAAATTACTACAATCTCCATAAAATTCCTTCTGATACAAATATTTATTTATGCAATCTTTAAAAGAAATGTTAGCTATATTTATTCATTTCAATGTTTCATTCTCTTTCATAGTTGAGTGTTAGAATGATTATCAAAAGGGGTTTTGTAGATATTGTAATAATTTCAATGGTTGAAATGATGAATTTATTGAAGCTATACCACGTTGGAAAACGTGAAAGAACTGGATGGCCGTTTCGTCCTGATGTGGGACTACTCAATAATGCGCATTTATGATTCCGCACGCGGAAACCGAACCCAGGGCCTTCAATCTCACGTGCGAACGCCTAAACACTAGACCATTGAGTCAGAATCCGATCATGTTAATGTCTAATTTCAATCAGTCCATGATATTGTGCGATCGTCCACCATTGCATTCAGTGGGTAACTACCTCACAACACACACGATTTGACTCGACTGACTAGAAGTGCAGAAAACACCTATTGAAGCCAGTCGCTAGTAAGCACATGATATTTACTGGAAGGATGAGGGTTTGTGGAAATCAATTTTTAAGCTAGACGAAACGGCTTTTCAATGTTTCCAGATTTTCCAATGTGGTCTAGCTTAAAGGAGCCGACTCATGAATTCAACCATTAAATTACTACAATTTCTACAAACCCTAATTCTGACAGTGTATTGTAATTAACGGTTTATATCTAAATATAAAAGTCAAAATGCGCTTTATAAACTCAATTGTTACATATACTCACGGATACAATTTCATCATTACAATTTATTAATACTATTTATTCCTAAAAATTTCTTAGTTTCAATGTCTAAGTAGATATGCCATTAGTTAAAGTTCCGTATTTGAAAGAATAAATGTTTTTGATAGAATATGACTAGTTACTCTTAATGTATTACCCTGATCAAAAACACTGCTCTTTACATAGACTAAGATAATACATTCTTGTTTCAATGGTTAGAACAAATGTTGCCTATTAAGTAATCAAGAAGTAACAAAATAAATATTGAAAGAGGCTCATTGTGTTATGAAAGAAAAAAGAAGGTAATTCAACCAAGAATATTTACTTTTCAACGATTTCAGTCACTTAATCTGTGTAATCATATCTATGGTTAACTTCATTTACTAAAATAATAGTCTATAGTGAGATAGTGTTGAATATTTAATAAGCTGTAAGTGTTATTACGTCATAAACTGTTTAGGGAAATCAGATATTAAAGAATAGTTATGTAATAATCGGTTAATAAAAAAGTAGTAAGATGAAGATCATTTTCCACTTGTTAATTAATAAGAAAAGAATAATTAAAGTTGTAATAACGGCTAACTAGTAGTTGTGAATACAGTTGGAAAGAATTTGAAGAAAATGATGGATTATGGAAGATAGAAAGGAAAGCTTAGACAATGGAAAAATGAGGGACTAAACATACTTTTTCCATACACAATGGTTAGTAATAGTAATTACCACTGCTATACATAAATTTTTTGTTTGTATTTCTTATGACTGTGTGTATGATTTTGAAGAAGGACTATGATAGGACTGGATGACCAGAATGAACTGCGTGCTTCGAAATCGAGCTCTTGACTAACTTCTGTAATAACCTAGAAAATCAGGCAGCCTAATGCTCAAAGATGCGTTTCGAAAGAGCTTTCTACGTGAGACCAATATGACCAATATGAGCAAGTTTTTTTTAATTATTCAACATTATTTGATTTCACCACAGACTCATAATATCGCCAATAAAATTAGCCATAAATTAGATTAAATCGTCAAAATGGAAAATTTTTTGGCTGACGTCTTTATTCTTTGATCAATGAATACTTATATAACAGATTAAACAGTGGACACTACTTTGATTGCTCCTGGTAGATTTTAGAATGTTTATGGTTTTTGATTGACATTTCATTATAAAATTAAAAAAAACTGTACTTTCTATTTTTATGTTGTTATAAACGTTATGAAGTCTCGACAACCTAACTGTACAGTTTGTTTGCATCCTTTGACAATAAATTCCTTGATAAATGTATACTTGTCCTTAAACAATGCAATAGTTTGGTTTGATTGACTATAGCATCTTTACCAATGAGTTGTGATGGTTAATTTACGGGGAGGCATGTAGTGACTAATCCTCAGTTGCGTCAAACTTGATTGTAAGTTACACTAAATGGAATTCGACAAATGATAAAGTTTTCAGTATGTGGTTGAGGAGATTGTGAAATTTCACTTAACTTATTAACGAATCAATCCTGGACCACTATTGAAAACCTAGAAGCACTGGACGGTCCCATCATCCCAGCATGGGACTCCTCAGCAGTGTACATTTACAATGCCTGATAAGGGAAGTCAACCCAGCATCTTCAGTCTTTCACACGAACTCTTAATCTCGATACCACTGAGCTAGGATACAAGGGTGTTAATGTCTAACTTAAACCAAACATCATGTGCTCATTAGTGTCAAGTGTGAAGCATTTGCCCACCGAAGACAATGAAAGGTGTTCAGTCAATATTATAGATTGATTGAAGTTAGACAGTAACACCGTCAATGGTCGGCTCAGGGTCATCAAGGTTGAATTCGCGTTTGACCAAAGGTCTTGGGTTCGAGTCCTGTGTGTGGCATCGTGAGAATGCATTGCTGAGGATTTCTATACTAGGACGAAACAGCCGTTTAGTGCTTTCAGACTTTTAGTGATGGTCTAACACTGACTGATTTATGACTTCAATTAAATAATACAATACTTCGTACAAATTTGTGCATTTACATCATATGTATGATTAGAAATATCAGATTGCTCAGTTTTTCTGGAACTAAAACTTGCAAAAAACTATAAACAAATTGCTAGAATATAATTTCTTTTAGATAGATTTTGAAAGTTACATTTGATTTACATTAAAATAAAGACATTTTTAACCCTTAAAGCATTCACATAGATTTACTGCTGTGTTGATGATGAAATGATCAGTTACATATCCTACTTCCGATTACCTAAGTAAAATGGTGATATCATGTTGACAATACTTAATTTATAGTTATTCATACAAGTTTAATAAATTCACATGTTCTTTGTAAACTACTTGGCTATCGATAAGATCCGGACTAACTGAAATAATTACTATGAAGATATTATTTGAAACCTTTTAAAATTTTACATGTAACCATACTATGAAAAGTAATACGTCTATTCTTACATAACTTGAATCAGTATCAGTCCATATATAAATTCTTTCCATACAAAATATTCACTGGCTATTTTGTTCAGTTCTTACTGTACCTTATTAGCACAAACATATCCAACAATCTTTATTTGGCCTATGACACGGGAAGTGGTTTTAGCTAACGTACTACAAGGTCAGCATTTACAGAATCGATGTGGTGGTCGTATTTGGTCTCAATAAGTAAATAAACAACTACGAATGAATTATATTTAGCCGCTGAGTGTGAATTTTCACATTGTGTAACAGCTATCACAACATAATTCTTAGAAGAAATAATCATTACAATTAGACAGATACTCACTAAAGATACTTTTCTGGAAACTCTCAATAATTCTTATGAATATTATGACCAATATTATATTCAGTTAAATGTCCCACCTTTGGGTTTTACATTTCATCATCTGATAAAATATTTCTATTACAGATTTTAGAAGTGTTAGACCACCAACATTCATTGTTTAGTATATTTTATAGTGATTTCATTGTTGATGTAGTACTATTACTAGTTATGTAAAACAGAAAAGAGTTTATACTAAAGCAATATATATAGATTTAAAACAAAATGATGTGATTTATTGTTTTATACATCATGATATTGTTCTAGCGCCAGTTATTAACATTGATGATTACTTTTTTACATAACTGAGATTCATTAGTCACATAGTTGTGTTTTGCATGATAACAAAAGGAGTATAAAGACAATAACTTCTTCTTGGAGTATCTTAAAGTTAATCGGATAGTCTGTATATCAGTTTAATTTGCCAAGTAACAATATATCGGGTATTTACAACAATATCCATGTATTTAATATTATCTAAGTTTAACATTATTCATTTTTAAAACTTCCGACATGTTTATGGGTATAGCTGGAAGATCTAAACTATGCAGATGATCTGGCAATTCTATCGTACACGTAAAAACAAATGCAGGAGAAGACGACCAGTGTAGCAGCAGCCTCAGTAGCAGTAGGTCTCAACATACACAGAGAGAAAAGCAAGATTCTCCAATACAACACAGCATGCACCAATTCAATCACAATTGATGGAGAAGATTTAGAAGATGTAAAAATCTCTACATATCTGGGCAGCATCATTAATGAAAACGGTGGACCTGATGTGAAGGCGCGGATCGGCAAAACAAGAGCAGCATATCTACAATTAAAGAATCTTTGGAACTCAAAACAACTGTCAATGAACACTATAGTCAGAAGTTTAAATACGAATGTCAAGACAGTTCTACAGTATTGGATGAAAACTTGGAGAACTACGAAATCCATTATCCAGAACGTACAAGAGTTTATTAACAGATGTCTACACAAAATAATTCAGATCCGTTTGCCAGACAGTACGAACAACAACCTACTGTGGAAAAGGGAAGACAAGATTCCAGAGGAGGAAGAAATCAGGGAAAAGTGCTGGAATTGGATCTGACACACATTGAAGAAAGCACCAAACTGCGTCACAAGGCAAGTCGTCACTTGGTATCCTAAAGGCCAAAGGAGAAGTAGTGGAAAACCAAAGGACAGATTACTCCGAGAAATGGAGATGGACATGAGAAGAATGAACAACGATTGGATAGAACTAGAAAGGAAGTCCTAAGACGGAATGGGTTGGAGAATACTGGTTGGCGGCGTACGCTCAATCGGGAGTCATATACGTAAGTAAGTAAGTAATCATGTTTCTATTATGGTGGGCTTCTTTTTGTTGTTGTAAACGTTTGTCTTTCCATTAATGGTTCCAAACTGTATGTTTTCTTCATATTATTCAACATTCAATCGATAGGAATTCAAGATATTTCTTAATAAATTTTCTATATTTTTCTGATTGATTTTCGAGAGAATCTTTGTTTACGATTCGAATATTAATGATTTTATCAATCCATTTTAATTGTTGTATACATATCAATGTCATTACCTTTTTATGTCTACTTCATTTAAATATGTCAAGGTTAAAGACATTTTGTTTCGATAAAATTTTAACCCAATAAATTAACTAATATGTAATCGTGTTGTCCTAAAAAGTATCCCTTGTCTTGTAGTAGACTCGAACACTTTTTTCTATAATATAATACAATTCTATAATACAATTTCGTTGATTGGTTTAAGTTAGACGTTAACCCCGTTGTATGCCGGCCAGCTAGTTTGACAGTTCGCACGCCAGACTCATGGATCCGAATCCCGCGGGACTGTATCATATGTGGGCATTACTGAGGAGCCTCACAATAGGACGAAATAACTGTGCAGTTATTCCGGGTTTTCTATGATGGTCTAGCCTCAATCGACTCATGACTTCAACCATTAAATAAAAAAGACATCGTTTTTTCTTAAACTGATCTCTTATGTAAGATTTCCAACTGCTAAATATTACTTGAAATCTACATTCTTGTTTTATCAATAATAATAATCTTTTGTATGATACATACCGTAAAATAATGTGACAGCATCTTGAATGAATGTAATTAATTGTTAAAAAAATTCTTAATATCTAGAAAAGTGTAATACTAACAGCATATAACTAATCATTTATGCTATATATGTAACGTCATGTGCAGTTCTTGCCAAAATGTCTATTATTAAGTTGTCAGATTTATCCATTCATATAAATTTAGTACTGAAGGATAACTATAGAATAAAAAAAATACATAGCAATACACTATTGATCAATTAATTCCTAACACATTTTTGATCGAATAATGATTTGTGTAGTCACTAGGTTTACAAGATACTTGAAAACTGTGCATAAATTAGATAATAGAATATTCGGGGTATAAGTAAAACATAAATGTTATTTATAATCTTTAGTTAGATGCATTTATGTTTCAGAATTGATGTTCACGATGGTACTTATACCTAGTACCTGTGGCTTAAAACACCATACAGTTTATCCAATTCAGCTGCTAAATCTGTGTAGTGAGAAGTTATTTAACCGGTAAAATGATCATAATGTTTTAAACTAACATTTTGTTGATGTTCAGAAAAGAATTATGTTAATTCTCTATTGACGAAAGTTTGGTTGAATTGAATCCATATAAATTCGTTTCTTTCAAGAATACACACTTGCCAACAAGCATTGATCAAAGATCAGTTTAGAAAATATCGACAATGAAATAATCCAAACATTTATTATTATACTATGTACTGGTTGGTACGGAAAGTATTTTTGGGAACTTGGCACAAGTGAGTCTATTTTCTTTTATAAATTGACGTGGTTTCAAAATCAGATAATAACACTGTTACTAGTTTAAACTTAAATGAAAGACAATTAAATAATAGGCTTAAAAATCATTTATGCTTCTAAAACTAAATAGATTACATATAAATTCGTATATATTACTAATTGATGTTGACACATTTCCACGTATCAACAAAAATCAGTATGAGGTTTTTGAAGATTATGAATCGATTGATATTAGATCACTATTAAAAACCTGGAAGCATTAGACAACTATTTCATCCTATTATTGAACTCCTCATCATTACACATCAACTCATCCCCCCCAATGAAATTCTTACCTCTAAACCACTAAACCCAAACTTCCAAGTTTTCAATAGTGATCTAACATCAATCGATTCATGATCTCGATCCAAAAAAATAATCAACAAAAATATTTTAAAAATGTATAATATCTATTGATGAATTTCCAGTTTGACCCTAATATAAGAATTATTCCATAATAAACAACAATTATTTATCGGTATATTTATAATATAAATTATTTAAGTTTATAGAATATACTTAAATTGAATGTATAAAAACAATACAAGAAGTTCATTTGTAATTTATTAATTTAAAGAATCTGACAATGTATTCATTATCACAATGTAACCGATAGTTTTACTCTTTTTTTTGTTTTTGTTGTTGTTGTTGTCGGTGGTGTTGCTGTTGGCGGTATTGTTGTCGTTATTATTGTTGTTCGAATGTAACATAATCATTTATTCATAAATTTATGATACGTTTTTTCTTAACTAATCTATTGTCCTTGGAAATATAAATAAGGTCAAATAATTAGTAAGTTTAATAACTATTTGTTCATAATAAAAAGGAGGAGGGAGGGGGAAATATCAGGAATGAAGTACGTAAACTTAACACTTTAATACTTATATATATATATATATATATATATATATATTATGGCACCATCATTGATGAACATGGTGGATCTGATGCACGTGTGGAAGCGCGGATAGGCAAAGCAAAAGCAGCATATTTACAACTGAGGAACGTCTGGAACTCAAAACAAATGTCAACCAACACCAAGGTCAGGATTTTCAATACAAATGTCAAAACAGTTCTACTGAATGGGGCGGAAACCTGAAGAACTACGAAAGCCATCATCCAGAAAATACAGGTGTTTATTAACAATTGTCTACGTAAAATACTTCGGATCCGTTGGTCGGACACTATTAGCAACAACGTACTGTGGGAGAGAACAAACCAGAGCGGAGGAAGAAATCAGGAAGAAGCGTTGGAACTGGATAGGACACACATTGAGGAAAGCACCCAACTGCGTCACAAGACAAGCCCTCACATGGAATCCTCAATGCCAAGGGAGGAGTGGAAGACCAAAGAACACATTACGCCGAGAAATGGAAATATAAATGAGAAAAATGAAGTAGAATTGGATGGAGTTAGAAAAGAAGGTGGAGGAAAAAGTGGTTTGGAGAATGCTTCATTAGCAGTGACAGGCGTAAGTAAGTATATATATAATACTCATAGAAAATTATAATCATCACATTTATTACTAGATATAATGTAAAGAGTTTTCTAGCTGAGGAAATTGATCTTGATGGTTTTATCATTTGATCTGAGAGATTTAGGTTTAAAGGTATCATTGTTTTTTTCCAGTTGATATCATAAGTACAAATTTGTTATAGAAGTGAAATATTTCAATTGTCTCTAACATATGAGTAACAAACTTGTTCTGTCATTATCTGTATATCTATTTTAATTATTTTGATTTCATCTCATTGACTTGATTATTAACCTTACAGTTGTCCATAATTTGTTTTCAAAAATCCGCCACTTTTATTTATGCTGATGTTATTGTCTACAAAGATAAGGATCGAGTGACGATTACACTACTCATCTCAGGAAACCTTAGTTTATTAAAATTATTTGAGCATCTGGCGATTTGCTTTTGGAATATGGACTTATTTGTATATCAAGTTTATATAACATATACTTAGTTGTTTGTTGTTTAGTAGCATTGAACGTCAGTTACTTTACAATGATTTAAGAAGAACTACTTTGAAAATAATGTGAATCAAATGTTATTACAGTATATTGATTGAAAACCCTCCAATAAAAATGTAAGCAATGTTCTGTAGATATCCATAATTATCTAAACACTATAACAATTGTTTATCCAATATTGATCATTCCAAAAGAAAGAAATTTTGAAAATGAAAATGTTTATCCAGATTAGCAACTAAAGAGTGTCATATTTCTTTATGCGGAGTTTTAATACAAATTCCTTAGATACAAACGTAAACAGAATCAAACAGACGTTCAATATTGTCTAGTTTTCAGTGGCTTAACAGCTGTTACATATTCTAAATGAAATTATCCTTTCATATCTATTTCTAGTTTAAATAAAGCTTATGAATATTTTCCAAAGACTATTACTTCATTACTTATTAATATCAAATTTAGTACTATTTGAAACTATGAGTCTTTTACCGTCGTTGTTTATGTGACTCCTAAAAAAACATTTACAAATCTGTCGTAATTTTAATGTTTGAGATCATGAGTCAATTGAAGCTAGACCACCATGAAAAACTAGAAACACTGAACGACCGATTCGTCCTATTATGGGACTCCTCAGCAGTGCGCATTCACGATCCCGCCTCGTGAAATTTGAAACCAGGATCTACCAGTCTCGCATGCGTGCGCTTAACCACTAGACCACTGAACCGGTCGGCATCCAAACATGACTATGTCTAACTTAAACTAATCCTCGAAATTGAGCTACACATCCACCATTGTCATTAGTGACTTACTATCTCCCTTGATTATCTTACTTGTTTAAAACAACATTGTTTTTAAGTTTGGCTCATAAATCTTAGTTTATCGTAATAAACCATTTAGTTGATACCCACATAAATGAAAAAAAATTCTACATCAGTCTAAAACTTTTATTTATTTATTTAATAAATAATAAGATATGTGAAATTGTTGAAAAGATCCAACTGAAAAAAGATATTGGATTATATCAAGTTAATTAAATTCGTTACACTACTAATAAAAATCTCTTAACAAATGTGGCCTTCAATTCGCATATCACTATTATTATTATTATTATTATCATTACTTCCATTATATATTTAATGTTTATTTATGTGATCGTTCGATAGTGAACAGTTTTGCTTTTCACCATTGAGTTAATCACTGGAGCAATTCAATTACAAATATAAATTTAAATTAATTGTGCAGTAACTATATATATATATATATATATATATATATATATATATATATAGAGAGAGAGAGAGAGAGAGAGAGAGATTGAAAGATTCGAAGCAATGGAGGTCATTGTCTTGCATTCAGTGTTTGTTTTTTCTAAAAATTATATAATAAATAACTAAAGATAAATTATTATAATAAGATGATAATCTTAAATGAAACATAATGACTTATGTCAATAATTCATTCAATAGGCTGTATCAGTATACTACTACTACTAATAATAATAATAATATTACTTTACATGAAGATTGAACATGATTAAACACAGAAAAATAAAGAGAATTCATTGAAGAAAATGTTCTTTTCAATGATTTACTTCAACTGTATATTTGTATTTATAGTTATATAGAGTTTTGAATCCATTTATGATATAATCGTTTTCTATCCTTTCATAGACTCATATACTTTCTATATCACTATAAATATTAATGTATAGCTTAAGTAAATGTTTTCATTGAAAAGAAGCTTTTCTTCATTGAATTATTTTTATTCATTGACGAAATTGATTATTTTAATGAGTATCATAAGGGGTTTTTGTAGATAATATAGTAATTCTAATAGTTGAGATCATGAGTCAGTTGAAGCTAAACCTCTATGGAAAACCTGCAAGTACTGGACGTCCGTTTCGTCCCATTGTAGGACTCTTCAGAAATGGGCATCCACAATCTCGCCTCGCGATAATTAATTAATTATTTAATATATATGTTTTAAAGTATAATTAAAAGAATGAGCAATCAAGGAGTCATATATCAGTTGTTATTATTACAAATTTGATAGTATTTCCAGAAATAATAAATAAATTAATCAAAGAATCAAACTGAATAAGATATTACTTCATCAATGTATTTAAACATGTACTATAACAGACTAATAGATTGAATTATAATTAAACAGTTTGTTGTAAAAGTAAAACAAAGGCACAAATACCAATACTAATGTAGGATAACCTCAACTTAGAAAATGAAATAAAACACTGTTTAATAAAAAATTATTTGTAGATAACTCTACTAAATCGAATATGATTGTGGAGAAAAGAATGAAATTACAGTAGTAAGCTGAACTGTTCATCTCTAGACCACTGAGCCGGTATCCAGCGGTGTTAATGTCTAACCTCAAGCAATTCATGAAATCGTGAAACCATGTTACATTGTACTGAGATAGGTAACTGTCTCTACTTACACGGAATAGCTGCACTGGTCACGGTTTCTCACTAGAACTTCGAGAATTCCCTCACGAAGCTAGTCACTAGTGATAATCATCAGTATGGAGTTGTGAAGATTATTAAGTTTTTGATTGAAATCATGAACCGATTGATGTTAGATCACCATTGAAATATATATTTTTTTCAATTTAAAGGTATTATGGAAAGCTGAGTAAAGAGAATTGTCTTTCTCTAAAATGTTGTAAATAAATTCAAATATACTGAACATCTTTGTATTTGATAACAGCTACAAACTTTTTCACGAAAGATGATATCATAAAGACTATACTTCAAACGATTTCTATTTCTTCTCTCTCTCCCTCTCTATTTTGTGAAGGATAAATAAATCACTGTATAAGGAAAACATTTAGTAAACTCAAATTGTCAATCAAACCCCATCAATTTACTGAAAAAGCACTGGAATCAAACTTTTTTTTACCACAAATGTATATCAGATGTACATGTTTTTAATTGTAAATGGAAAATGATTCATAATGAATATAGATTTTTGATTGATAAACATTTCGAAGGTAAAACCACGTAACTTATGATTTAAAATTAAAAATTTGGTGCGACTATAATTTACGAACGACCTTTGAATGACGTCATAGTGACCTTGAGAGTGTCCACCTAGTAACTAGGCCCAAATGAGGGTTATGAACCTGTATGAGGAATTAGAATCATAATTTATAGTTCATAATTAAGGTTAGAAATTAGATTTAGAGTTTTCATCGTGAACTGACATCAGTTATAATGTCAAAACTCTATTGATTCCAATGAATGAGTAAATTTCGTGTCAAAATCCGAGTCCTGTTATCTTCTACGTGATTGGTTCGTCCATAAATTATAGTTTCGTGAAGAACTTATTAAATTTTTTTTTAAAAAGCTTGAATTTTAGGTAAATTCATGGAGTATACATAGCTGTTTTTCAAAATTTCACCAAGTAATCTATTATAGTCATTTAATTAATCCAACTACAAATCAATTATGAATATTGAAAATCTATAAACTCATTAACTAATCAATAAAACTTGATAGAGAAGTTTCGATATTTTTCTTTCTTGTTTTAACATACTAAACAGTGTTGAAATCAATCTATAATGATTTTCACCAATCCTAAGGATATTAACACTGAGAATCATGAATAAAATACTTAAACAATTAAGAAAGTTAAGTCCTTGAAATATTGATTTATTAACAAATGTATCTGTCTATTGATTTGAGGTCTATATTATATCCAAGTAAAAAAAAATGAAAAAATTATTATTATTATTATTCAACTTACTCTATACTACTTGTTGGTGCACTAAGATCTCCAATTGTTGTTAATGTTAATGTAGCCCAATAAAATGACTTTAAATATATACGTGATATTGTATCATTTTCATTATTATTATTATTATATGGTTGATAACCCCATGGATTTTTAAATCCTTCATATTTTGATAATAAATAATAAAATGAAGCAAACCAATGACAACCTAAGAATAATATATGAATTAAATTTAATACTCTCCATAAATTAGGAAATATAGTTCTATTTTCCACACGTATTTTCCATTCATGACAACGATACCATTTAAAAAATCTTGGAAAACGTAACATTGGTTGTATCCCAATTTTAAATTGTATTAAATCTAATGGAAATAATGATAATAAATCTAATAGAAATTTATATGATTTCATATAACATTTAGCTAATTTTTGATGATCCCGTACTTTTAATCCACATTTTAAATAACTTGTATTACATTGTACAAATATATCAATTAAATAAGTTAAATCAGCAAATGTATCTAAAGTGAACCATAATAATTGATAAGTTATTTGTAATTCAGTAAATGCTTGACGTGCTATTGGTGCCCATAAATTATATAATAATGCTAAGGATACAAATGTTAACCATATTAAATAACCGGAACTATTTGAATGAAATATAAAAAAATTCATTGGTATTTTAAAGGATAATAAGATGTGTTTTTTCCAATTTATTGATTTTTCAATATCAAATTCTATTTTATGATGATCAAGATTTAGATTTTCAGGAGATGAAAATGAATCATTTTGACCAGTATCAATTGGTTCAATTTCTGGTTTATTGATTAAGTTATCTACAATTGAACATTGTGATAAGGATGATTTAATTAAATGTTCAATTTCATGTTGTTTATTATCAATCTCTGGTTGTTGTTGATTAAACCACGATTCATATAATGTACCACTTTGTGAATAATCATCATTTTGTGGTTTGGTATCATTTTTATTTTTAAAAGATGTTTGATAAGTTAGTAATGGTGTTTCATTGAGATTCTCATGTTCTCGTGTATATGTTCCACGTCTTTGTGTTGAAAAACGATATAGAAAAGAATCACGACTAGAATCATCATGTTCCGATTTGCTTTTAGATTTGTTTGACAGAACAAATTTCATTGTATGACGAACATTTTTCCAGTTTTTACCTGCTCCATTTATTGAAGAGTTTGAACTTGTAGTATGTTCTTCTTTCACTGAGGAATTTATTATCTCCGGAGATAAATTACAATTTTTAGAGTTTGCATTTGTTGTTTTGGTTGGAGAGTCTACAGATTTTCGAGGGGACTTTGAAAAATGTACACCTTTTTGTGAACTATTCCGAAACATTTGATATCCTTCTTCTTTTAAACAGCATGGAACATCTTCATTACAAGTAGAATTACTTATAGAATCATTATATGGTTTACTATCGCTTGATAAACATTTATTGTCATCATCATTTGAAGTGGAGTGTATCGATGATTTAACTGTTATAGGTGCATCGTTAGTATCGGACATTTGCAAAATTTTCCAGCTATATATATATACATTTAAACTGTCCTGTACTTTGCATACTGAGCTTGAGAAAATGTATTACAATCAACAAAGTTTAATGATATGAAAACAATGACACATGATTGGTTACCACTAATTTGCTTTCTATTGGTTAATTCATATAACCTCTAATTATGTTAATCACGTGTGTAGAACGTAATGTTCTAATTTGTAAATGGAACTTGAATCAGTAGTACAGGTTAATTTTACTTATGAATTTAATGTTCGCCTGATATTTTAGAATGACAGTTTAACTACCGAAAAGCTAACTAACTTCAAGATATAATCTTTTTTTCTTATCAACAAAGTACATAAACGTTTTATAGATTATAGGTGTAAATCTATCATTGACTATTAGAAAGAGATTGAGTTGCCCCGTTTTTTGATATCCTAGAATATAAGGATTTTATCTATATTGCCTCGATATAATTTTGCAGAATAGATGGATCATGACTAACAGTGGAATCTGGAATATGTGTTTTGTTGTATTTGGTAATCGCTAACAAAGATTGATCACAATTCCCTCCTGAATACAAGCAACTGGATAATGCAAGCCTTACTATTAAATATATAAACATTTTACATGTTTTCACAAGTCAGTGGCTATTTGAACTCAGTATCTCAGTGCATAAGCATTTGGAACTTGAAGAGAAAAGTAATAGGTTTAAGTATCAATGTCAACACCAAAACTGAGATGAATGGACATCCAACTTATGAGTGCCAAGCGGGGCTGCTGGTATCAATTTATCTATTTTTTTAAACCGTTTAGCCTTAGTTTTGATTTATTCAGCCGAACAAATTGAGATACACTGAACCATATGTTGACAATGAATCTGTACACTTATACTTTTCAACATTTTAACATCAATTATCATCGCCAATGTTCGGCGTCAGTTACTTTTAGCCAATAAATTTAACTGATTATTGAGCAGAAACTCAGCTCAATTTGTTGGTTCCTCGATATGTTATTTTAAATGTCTGAACATTGTCGGGGAACGTTTTTGTTAATTCCCACTAATCACTAACAATTATATAATCATTCGATATATATTAAACCTGTAAATAATGACTTTGAATTTAATTTTAATTACGGGTTAATATTATCTAGAGAAGTGAAGTTTTACAAGCTTTACGAAGAGAATCACCCATATGTCTTAAGATCCGCAAGTGATTTTTATGCGAAACTAGAAAATCAACGTTGAACTACATGTAGAAACGAGTCATCAGTTCAAGGAATTGGTTCACTTATAAAAACAAACCAACTACATTCTTGGACGCTGTTGGAAAACAAATTTCCATATATCTTCGTAATACAATATGACAGGCACGTAATGTCATCACTGTTATCTGGTACATTTGTGATACAGTCGACTTTTCATTAATTCTAATTTGATCTAGTAATAGTTTTTATAAATGGATAAGTTTAATTTCACTGCTTTCAGAAATGACCTTCATAATTCAAGTGAAAACTTATCGCCTAATACATTAGATTAAACGATTCGGTATTTCGATAAAAATTTAGTTTTAAAACTGAGTTTTTAGATTAAGAAAGATCTAGGTTTGACAAGTTGTGGAAAAAATACAATTCACTAAAGTGTTCGAGTTTATTTTTATAATATCAATAAGTGAGCATTTATATGATCTTACATCGAAATTTGAACGAAACGTTTGACAGAAATTGATTGTCAGGTTAATTGAAAACGTTATAAGTGAACATTGTAGTATCAGTTGCTACGTTAAGGATACATAGCTTATTCTAGCTTCTGGATAGGCAAATTTATCCATCCTTTTTGAGTCATATTTCGACCTTGTTAATTATTCACTTATCAATCTTGATTGTTTTTATGTAAGCTTATGTGTGTGCGTTTCTCATCTCAATCATCACATGTGTGTAACTTATTTTTGTGTAACTATATTGATTAACGCTTGGTTAAATCGAATTGGCTCACACGCTTTCTCCACTGCGCGTGATTTCGCTTTTTTCCTCCGATTGTCTGTTAAGATCAATGAGTGTACAAAATATATTCATTCAAATAATCCATTCTCGTATTTAACATATTTAATTCTGTTATTCAATAATGCAATTTAAGTCGATAATTTTATACGAGGAATGACGTTATGTATATTTCAGTAACAATCAAACAAACAATCGAATTGGAGTCATCTCGAGCCACTGAAGTGGTGAACCCGTCAATAACATCGCCTGATCTATTTGGCGTTAAAATAACCGGTCACTAAAACATCCTATTCGAAATATTCTCACTGATTACAATTTAAATAATTTTAACTTCTCACCTGGTAAAATGATTGATTATTTCCCTAAAGCCACTGTAACCAGTTTCCTGGGTAAAATTGTGGAAACTATTAAAAAATCAATTACTAAGATTATAATTTAAATACAAATCTTACTTTAAATAAAGATAAACATTTAAAAATCCCCTTCACAATAATAAGCATTTAAATAACGAATATACATTTCAAACAATTCTCTTCAAGGTCTACTGTGTGATCCAAAATGACAACCGATTGAAGGGGAAATATATCATTAAAGATTATAAAGAAATGAATTTAGGATTAATAATGAAGCAGCATAAGAAATCAGTGATTACTTGAATAAGAATATAATTCAGTTTGACTAATATATTTACAAACTTCCAAATTTATATTTTACTTCTCTAAATTTTATATTGATCAAATATTATACTTGTTATTACTAACAAAACTTAGAATGATTGTTTACTACTATGAATCTTGTAGACATATACAGAAGTTAGTTAGCTCATATCCTGTTTTCTTGTTTTCGTTGATAGTCTAAGATCAGTTTATGATTCAGAAATGATGCAAGTGTTATAATTTTCACAAAACCCTGTACTAATAACAGTTGTGTGTCCACTAATGACTAGCTTGAAATAGAATTCTTGAAATCCAAATGAGGAGATGTAACCAGTGGAGTTCAACCATATCGAGTGTGAAATAGTTATCTATTACAGATGGTGGATAAAGGCTTTGCAACATAGTAAATCGATTGATATTAGACATCAACAGCTCATTCCAGCTCAGTGGTCTTGATGTCAAGGATTTGCAGGTGAAACCGAAGGTCTGATTCTCGGATGAGTAGTAGCAAATTTGTACTGCTTAGGATTTCTGTATCAGGACTGAATAGTGTTTACAGATTCCTACTGGTTGTTGAACTAAGATTTATTCGTGTCTTAAAATTGGTGAAAAAACCTATAATTTCCACAAAACCCTATACTGATCATAATTATTCTGATTAATCTCACAACTTCATTTAACCAACAAACTTACTCGAGTAAACAGTGTATGTAAGTGGATTCGTGTGCTATATTTTTTAAAGTATGATTTTCATAAACTTGGCGATCCTTTCGGAGCAATAATTTCAATTAATTGATCACTGGGTGGCGATCAATGTCATGCGTGTCTAGTCCTTATTAATACAGATCGAATGCTATCGATCATGTTGCAATGTGACCACCAGTCTAGGTGACTCGACACTGCGGACACTATGTATTGGGATTAGATGGTGCACCATGATCGATAGTATTCGATCTGCACTGATAAGGACTGGACACGCATGACATTGATCGCCACCCAGTGATCAACCAATTGTGATTACATCTCGGTCCTACAGGAGGTCGGTCGCGGCTCGGATAGCTCAGTGGTAACGTCTCTGGCTGTGAAGCTGGATAACGAGAGATTGAATCCGCCAGGGAGCACCAGTTCCCTCAAGATTACAGGTACACCTTGCTGACGAGTCCCAAGTAGCACGAAACCCGTGTCCACGGTTTCCTGTCAACTACCTTCAACCACTGTCTAAGGATCAATAGTTTATTTGTATAATCATAAAGGCGGATGAGAAGTAATTGTCAAGAATATTCTCTATCGATGTACTTGCAAGATGCATATATATGTATTTAAAGTAAATGCTAGATAAAAATGATGATATAATGAAATAAAAATCGTTATATTTGGCACTATTTTCAATTTGCAGAGACATACACTTGAAATATAAGTAGTCCATGTATGTGAATGTTACGCTTGTGATGATTATTTTATTTGAAAAAAATGAAGTATCAGTAATCAACAAATTATTTCTTGAACTAGTATGACAATCATACAATGTCTTCAGTGATTCATAGTTTTCCCCCAACATGGATGAAATTTGTCAGTTTACGGTTTATGTTAAAGTTAGTCATTACTGAGCAAACAATTGTTTGTCGGTGACAGAGCTCTATATCTTGAGTTGAATGGAGTTAAAATTTGAGACATTGAATTAAAATTTAAACTTTCTGGATGTAATTCACACGCTTCAAGACCTGTAAATTATTACTTCATTACCATGCAAGATTGTTATGGAACACTGCTAAGAACTCTCAAATTAGTTTTTCAACATAACATTCCAGAACATCAAGATGCTTGAAGCGGTTTCAAACTTCCCAAAGACCATCACTTCTCACAGAATTGAAAGTAAACCTTGCTGATTGAAGACGCATTTACTCTATGATTGTTAGATTTTACTAGCGATTCCTGTAATTTTGTTTTAAATACATTCGATTGTCGCCACCCGTGTTCTGTTCACTACATCTGGTGTCGCTGCCAATCAGGAGAGGAAGGGTGTTGTTCTGCGTACGCCGTTACGGGCCTGAAGCTGAGGTGCTAGTTGGGGCAGTCTGATGTGGAGAGATGGCGTCGAATGGAGAGTTCTGGCGAGGCGGCGTTGGCTTTAGCGGGTGCTGTTGACGGAGAGGAGCGGTGAGACGTGCGGCTGCTGAGCGGAAATCGGAGGTAGATGGCTCAGCAGGCCGGCGGAACACGGGTGTTAAGCGTCCAACTACCGGGTGTTGCTGCCTCATCAGGTCGACGGAGCTACGGGGGTCAGCGCATCGCAGACTCGACATTTTGACGGAGAGCGTATCACAGACTGCAGAGACGAAGAATGTGGCACGTCGAGCATGAACCACCGCAAGAACAACTGCTTTAAAGGGGGGACGAGTTTGTTGTGTGCTACTTATATCGACATAAGTAGTATATGATGATAGTCGTCAATAGAAGGTCTGGCATCAGAGAGACAAGAGGATCGAACATTGAAGAATGGAAACTGGATGCAATTTGTATGGAAATGCAAGAACAATGAAGTTTGAGTCATTTTAAGACAACTGGTGAACATTTTGCAAATTAAGCATTTACTTTATGATTGTTAGATTTTATTAGAAGTCACTTTCCCTAACATATTCACATCGGAAGGGGTTTTGTGGATGTTATAATAACTTTTATGGTTGGGATCAACATATACTCACTAGTGAATGGCTTCAAGAGGTATTTCTTGGAGTTCTAGTGAGAAGCAATGACCAATGGAGTTCAACCAGGTCCGTTGTGAAGTAGTTATTCGCTGAAGGAGGTGGTGGCGCGATTTCGTGGATTGGTTGAAGTTAGACATTAACAACTTCAGATACCGGCTCAACGGTCTAATGGTTAAGCGTTCGTGCTCGAGAGCAATAGGTCCTGGATTCGAATATTGCAAAGTGGGATCATGGATGTGCACTGCTGAGGAGTCTCACAGTGGAATGAAACTGCCGTCATGTGCTTTCATGATTTCTATGGTGATCTAGCTTCAATCGTCGCATGATTTCAACTGTTGAAATTACTATAATATCTACAAAAACCCCTTTCTGATATTTATCCTAATGAACACAATTTTAATATAACCTGTACATAATTCAGTAAATCCATAGTGAGATAATAATTGTTTTAGTTATATATTTATACAATAAAATTACATTTTATATAATCAATTTATCATTAAAGTCTGTCCTTTTTATATTATCAGTAGTTTAGATAGTTTTCTTAATTCAATTAGGTCATTAACGACAATGGAAAATAATCATTTAAATGAACTCAATATCACTGGAATGTTTATGAAAGGTAAAATGTAGATTAGTTAGTTATGTCTTTATTAGAAAATAAAATGAGCAGTTTTAAAAGTGTTCTACATGGAGATTGCTGTGAATCGATTTAATATAGAAATAACAATAATTCAATCATATTGTCGTTAACGATAAAAGAACATGAAATTATACAAGATTGATAGTTATTAAGTTATTGAGATTACGAACGTTACGAACGTTACATGATTGCCGAAAATTATTGATTACTGGACGGTTGTTTCATTCTAGTATGGAAATATTTAATAATTTGTGTTCACTGTCATTCTTGGAAGTCGAACCCGTAACTTTCACATCTCACGATTAGTTATTACCTTCTAGACCTCTGAGTTCGCATTCAGCAGTATTAAATGTTGAATGCCAAACGATTCCCGATATTGCTAAACCATCTTCAATTCTCTCCCACATCTGACACGATCGGACTCCATAGGACATTCATTTTTCCCTAGAACGACACTAGTATTCGACGATTTCTGGTTTATAATGATTGTCCAATTTGCTGAAGTGAGTTTGTTTTTATTAATATTCAGAAATATTTACACACTCCCATACTAATAAAAATTAAATTTTTTGATCGAGATCTTGAACCAATTGATGTTGGACCAGCATTAAAACCTGGAAGCATTGGAAGGCCGCTTCGTTCTATTGTGGGACTCCTTAGCAGTGCGCATCCACGATCCCGCCGGCGGGATTCGAACCCAGAGCGTTCGGTCTCACGCGCGAACGCTTAACCTCTTTGTATATTTTTTAGCCATCTGTACTTGACTGTGTGAATAATTATTTATCAATAAATTAATTACCTGAAAAATTCAATATGACTTTCGATTCGTTACAGAAACTGATTGAAGATGTTTAGCAAATTATTGCTATGAACCTCCACCAACAAAAATACCACTGTAAAACAGAGGGTAATGAATAGATAACGAGAAAACTTAACTTAAAATTAAATATTTATTCATCGGGTTTTCAATGGTTCTCTGGTGGATGATTATTCGTGACAGTCACTAACTGAACGTTAGATTGACCACCATAACTGATTTATTATTTATGTTAAATTGTTCTTGATTGAAATTATAAAAGTACCATGAAATATTTGTCCAATAGTTCTGTTTTAAATCTACTTCATACTCAACATGATAATAAACTTCGCAGATGACCTTTTATCTCATACGCACGAAAAAATGCAGATGAAGACAACTAGTGTAGCAGCAACCTCTACATCAGTAGCCCTCAACATACACAAGGAAAAAAGCAAGATCCTCAAATACAATATGGAGAACATCAGCTCAATCTCACTTGATGAAGAAACTCTGGAAGAGGTGGAAACTTTCACGTAGGTCGACAGCATCATCGATGACCAAGGAGGATCTGATGCAGACGTAAAGGCGAGGATTGGCAAAGCAAGGGCCGCATCCTTACAGTTGATCAGCATATGACACTCAAAACAACTGTCAACCAACATCAAAGTGGGAATCTTCAGTATGAACGTCAGGACAGTCCTACTGTACGGAGCTGAAACTTGGAGAACTACCACAATCATCATCAAAAATGTACAAGTATTTATAAATAGTTGTCTACGCAAGATACTCAATATATATTGACCGGATACCATCAGTAACAGCCTACTGTGGGAGAGAACAAACCAGCTTCCAGCTGAAGAAGAAATTAGGAAAAGACGATGGAAATGGATAAAATATACATACATACACCAAACTGTATCACGAGACAAGTGCTAACCTGGAAAATTTCACACTACTATTCCATTTCTGTAATATTGATTGTTTTGTATAATAATTGCTTTAAGTTTGTTACAATGAACGATGAAAATTAATATCACTTGCATAAAAAAACCGCTTATCTTACCCGTATGTGGCGAGATATGTGTTACTTACTTACTTACGCCTGTTACTTCCAATGGAGTATAGGCCGTCGACCAGCATTCTCCAACCCACTTTCTCCTGGGCCTTTCCTTCTAGATCTATCCAATTTTTGTTCATTTTTCTCATGTGTTACTTTTCCCCAACTACCACCTATCTTAAATCTGGATGTTAGCTGATGCTAGAGTACGTAGGAAGAGAGCTAGAATTATACAAACTAAGACATGATATCAATCTATAGACGCATTGATCTCACAAATTCGATCTCCTTAAACCATATCATTTTTGCCTGATATTTTGAATTACTTTCGATAGTGTTAATACACCTTTTAATATGGGGTTTTCTAGATAATTGCATCTCACTATGCTAATGTGGAGCGATAACCTGTACCGATTCACTTCTATGGTGGAATCCACGTCAGTTTTGACTGACTGAATGATATATTCAAATGTCATTTGAATAAAAATACATAAATCATTTCTTAGAATGAATAATTTCATTTAGAAATTCTCTCATGCAAGCACAGTAGTAGATAGCTGGTTAATACAACATATATTAAAACCTTTATCTTCTCTGCGTATATATCACCTACATATGGTGGGTTAGAATATAACATCCTTGAAACAAAAGCCTGAAAACTTGAAAAATATGTAATCATAGGGATAAGTAATTAATACCACTTATATTAGGATACCACTGAACATGTTTATTTCAAATCTTAATTATTTAAATTAAATCATTTTACAGGATAAAAACTGCCTGCATAAACTACATAATCTTTATATGTTCTCATATAGGATTTCGACGATACTTAAGTGACTCCTAATATAATTTATTGAAAATAAACCAGTTGATTGTTGATCACATGACTTGGAGTATACTGAAAATAAAAGTAATTTCGTACCATACGTATTTTTCAATTAAAACTGTTTATGTCTAACTTCAACTAATCCATAAAATTGAGCGATAGATTCACCATTGTGTTGAGTGAGTTACAATCTCATAACAGACCTGGTTGAACTCCACTGGTCACGGATACTCACCAGAACTCCAAGAAATACCTCTTGAAGCCAGTCAATAATGAGTACTTGATGATTAGTACCATAAGAGGGTTTTGTAGAGATTTTAGTAATTTATTAGTTTAATTCATGAGTCAATTAAAGCTAAACCACCATGGAAATTCTGGAAGCATTGGATTGCCGTCTCATCCTAGTATGAGACTCCTCAGCAATATGCATACACGATCCCGTCTCAATGGTCTAGAGGTTAAGCGTTTACGCGCGAGACCGATATGTCCTAGGTTCTAATCTTGCGGGGCGGGATCGTGAGCGTACATTGCTTAGGAGTCCCATACTAGGATAAAACGGCAATCCATTGCCTCCAAATTTTCCTAATGATCTAGCTTCAATTGACTCATGAATTCAACCATTAAGTTATTAAAATCTCCACAAAACCCTTTTCTGATAAATCCATTTAGTTATTTAAACTAAAACTACATTACTTGCTTACTTACGCCTGTTCTCGTAGAGGAGCATGGGGGATAATAAAATACCACATTAATAAAGAAGACAAAAAACATACATTTCTAAACGTTATGCCCCGATAAGCATAATGAGTGGTAATTTTTGGGATCCATTTATGGACCAATACTCTGCGTATAATTTTATTGCATAATTGTTGGTAACTAAACTATTCACATTCATGTTCCTCTTATCATAAGCTTTATTTTAACCTATGATTTACCATTCTTGAATTATGCCCTATCTATTAATTACTACTTCCCACATTCACAGCCACATTTGGCCAAATCTTGTATAAATGTTGTTTCACATTTTATGATAGGTTGTGGTCTGTCTGGTTGGTACATAAACCCAGTATGTCTGAAATAAATGATTCATATTGCAGAGGCTGAGATTGGTGTTTTAGACTTAACAGGCTGGGTTAGATAGTAAGTAGGACCGATAAGTACTCTAGACTGCTCGCATGGGTTTAAGTGTCATTGGTCCGATCGATAATTCACTGCTCTCTAATTGACAGTATCTTTACGTTATACATTAACAGAACACACAGGTCACAAGTTATAACACCAGGATAATTTCTGATTGTATTCAATCTAAATATTTAAGACTGATTCTCTTGATGAATTTTAGAGGGAAAAAAACGAAACCGTATGTTAATGATTGAAATACTTGAAATGAATATTCTACATACCATTTACTTTTTTAAGTATATACATTGAAACAACTGTTGATGTAATTCAGTTAAACAAATATCATTTTAACTAATAATAGAAATGGTCATTTTTTACAGGTCACTTAAACTATTAATATTTTGTTTAATTCCCAATAATAAGAATGAAGTTGGGTTTCTATTTTTTTAATGGTTTCTATTATCAATATTGTTTAATGAAGTAAATAGCTTATATAAGTAAAGATATAAAATAGAGTAATAAATGTTACTGATACCACTAATGATTGATTGACATATGGTGTTAAATGTAACAATTGTTGCTATTGTTATTATTATTGTTAGTAGTAGTAGTGGTATAAAAAGAAAGAACTGATCTACTGAATATTTCTCATCTTTATTGTTTTAATTTATTTATATTAGAAGAAAAAAAACATATTTGGTAGGGTATTATCGATTAAGCCCCCAAATGCCCTGGTATAGTTGAGAGTTGGGTGGGCCCACCCTCCCTCTCGAAATGCTCTCATACGGCTACACGTATACAGCATCTGCCAGGGAAGTCCTACTCACTGCCTTTTCGACTCGGGGGTATTGTTTACGAAAATGAGAGGAAGAAAAGCGAATGCCCGGCGCTTTAACCAGATCCAAAACGAATGGTGCACATGGGTTCCAATATCCTGCGGGAACAAATGTCGTATGAACCAATCGCTGGCCGCCGGATACTATGGGACTGCATCTCCTTACGATGCTCCACTGCCTTGTGGGTCAGATCTTTAGGTCAAAGGCCCGGGGTGTGGCTCCCTAAGTAAACCACCCGCTTGGGTCTGGGCACCCGGAGAGTATCACAGCCCACACACAAATATGATGAAATGTTGTGGCGCATATATAATTGGTGTCCTCCTATACCAATATTTATGTGTTTAAATAAATAAAATAATTATCGATCAAATTAGGCAAGAATAATAAGCGAACCATGATAGTGAATTATTAACAAGGAGGAATGTATTGGTAAGATCTTAACTAATGAATTCGAACTTGGCGCCTAAATATTATGAAACTATTTGATCAAATTTAGACATAATAATAAATATTCACTTTTATTTTGTAAGTTTATATTAACGCCTTTGAACAGTAGCTTTTCCAAGATATTACATAACATTTAAATCATCGAAATTGAGAACTTGAAAAGTTGAACTGACAATGATTATCATGAATATGTATATACTTACGACTGTTATCTCTCATGGAAAAGCATAAGCTAATTATCAATATTATCCATCAAACTCTATCCTGGACAATCCTTTCCAGTTCTTTTTAGTTTTTGTTCATTTTATTCTTATCTGTTTACAATTCTCGACTCAGTGTGTTCTTTGGCCTTCCTCTGTTCCGTTTATATATATATATATATACATGACAGCTAACCACTTAGAAAATGAATGTCCAAAAGTGTTTGTTGTTTGAATTTAAACACACAGAATCAAATAAGTAGTTCTGTTTGTCGACTCAATCAAACTGTACTCAGTGTTTGTTATACAATGTCTGAGAACGTTTTTCTTTTAAAAATGGAATACTCTAGTAATAAAAAGAAAATGTTGTCACCCTTATGTCTATGTGTTTATTGTTTACAAAACTCCTACTTTAAAATGAGAAGTTCAATATAAGATAATTGAACATTCACAGTTTATTTTCATTTATTATTCACACTAAATAAATAATGAGAGGATCTTATAAATCACTGCAAAATTTCTAAACATTGAGAATGTTATATCCTAATGAATATTAAATTACAGGTAACTTCCAAGGACTATTAATGGACTAATATTCTATAAATATTCTTATTGTATAACTATTCAACAATTACATTATGCATATTTATATTCCTCTTATTATAAGCTTTATTTTGACCTATAATTCATTATTGTACGATTTACGGTTCTTAAGTTATGTTCAGTTATTAACTACTGCCTCCCACATTCACAGCCACTTTTTGGGCTTATTTGTGTACAAATGTTATTTCCTATTTTATGGTGCGTTGTGGTCTGTCTGATTGATATATAAACCGGGTATGTCTGAAATAAACGATCTGCTCTGATCTGCTTTGATTCGGAAGCTGGTATTGTGTTCTGGACTCAAGTGGAAGGGCTCGGTGGACATAGGACCAATAAGGACGCTAGACTGCCCACACCGGTTGAACGTCATTGGTTGGCCTAGTGTGAAGATTCGTATAAGTCGTATTCGGATTGGTAGATAAATCGGGTGATAGAAAAACCAGATATCCAAGGTCATAACAGAGAATGATTAAATTCACTTGGTGTTGTTTTACTTGTATCTTCGCATTGTTATTTAGGATTGCAATTGATCAGTCTCATGTTGGCATATGTGCATCCTGGATTCCACTGCTAGCCACTATCCATCTTTGTTTAAAAAAAACTTGTGACTTTAGGCTATATCGAAGCAATCCTCACAGGATGCATATATGCCAACATGAGACTGATCAATTGCAGTCCTAAATAACAATGGGAAGATACAAGTAAAAACACCAGGTAAATATAACTTCACCCCATAGCACAAGCAGGTGGCTTTCAGGACTTAGTAGCTAAGTGGATAAAGCGATACTGTTTGAAGCGAATGTTAAACGGTTCGAGTCCCAAAGTGAACATCAACTCTGAAGTGTAGGTACATCCAGCTAACGAGTACCAAATAGGACGAAACGCGCGTCCCAGATTCCACTTCTAGCCGCTATCCATCATCGCTTTAGAAAAATTGAGAATAATTGTCAGGAAATTCAAGAAGGCATGTTACATTTCAAATTATAAGTCGAAAATATAGTTGTCACAACATTCTAATTCGTATTATAAAATAATTAAACTTCTAACTAGTCAAATTTTACGGTTGATTGATGACTATGTTGTGATGCGTGTCATGAACTGACTTTCGTTAATAAATGTATTCGAAATTTAATTTGTTCCTATCACAAATTCATACGAAATAGTCTCAGTGACATCTTATACTCTAAGGATAATAATTAACACATAGTTAAGTTTACAATCACCTTATAAATTAACATCAAGCCATTTTTGTGAAATGATACAATGCAGAACACTTTTGTAAATTTACGTTAGTATTTATGCATTTGCCCAATTCACATACTATTTACAGGCCTTACGAAATGATTATTCTCAGAAGAGGCTTTGTGGAGATTTTAGAAATTTCACTGACTGAAATCATGAGTCAATCGAAGCTAGACCACCAAGGAAAACCTAGAAAAACTGGGCGGCCAACTTATCCTATTTTGGGACTCCTCAACAGTAAGCATCCACGATCCCGCTCACCGCGAGATTCAAACCCAGGACCAATCGGTCTCGCGCCAGGCGCTCAACCAACTAGACCACTGAGCCGGTTGGCATCCAATAGTGTTAATGTCCAACTTCAATCAATCCATGAAGCTGCGCCACCGTACACCATTTTCTTCAGTGAGTTCCTATCACACAATAGACCTGGTTGAACTCCACTTGTAACGGCCGAGGAATCCCACAGTAGGACGAAATGGTCTTCCAATGCTTCCAGGTTTTCCATAGTGATCTAACTTCGATTGATTCATGATCCCAAAATTATTATAATATTCACAAAATCTTTCTGATATTCATTTAATTATATTGGCAAACATTATGCACTAGAATTTATTCGATCACCTTTGTAATAAGATTACAAAGAATTCATAAACGTTTATTGGTATAAATCCAAATGAATAATGAAATCTAACAATTAGGTTTGTCAAAACTACACCTTAATAATTATAATTATCTTCATTTCAGTAACTACTAAAGTCTAGTTTATACAGGCTTAAAATTAGATTAAATAAAATCCTATAGGTTTAAACTTATTACACGAAAACAAAATGAGTTTTATTCAAAGCATTACAATAGAATATATCAGAATGGGTTTTGTGGAGATTTTAGAAGTTTCGCTGCTTAAAATCATGAATCAATTGAAGCTAGACCACCATGGAAAACCTGGAAGCACTGGAAGGCCGTTTCATCTTACTGTGGGCACCCACAAAAGCGACTGCACAAAACCCATTCTGATAATAATAATCACCTGCTCACTATTGACTGACTTCAGGAGATAATCCTGGAGTTTTAGTGAGAAGTCGTTACCAGTGGAGTTCAAGCAGATCTATTGTGTGATAGGAACTCACTGAAGAAAATGGTGTACGGTGGCGCAGCTTCATGGATTGATTGAAGTTGGACATTAACACTATTGGATGCCAACCGGCTCAGTGATCTAATTGGTTAAGCGCCTGGCGTGAGACTGATAGGTCCTGGGTTTGAATCTCGCGGTGAGCGGGATCGTGGATGCTTACTGTTGAGGAGTCTCAAAATAGGATAAGTTGGCCGCCCAGTTTTTCTAGGTTTTCCTTGGTGGTCTAGCTTCGATTGACTCATGATTTCAATCAGTGAAATAGAATATATCCCATAAATAATTTACCAATAAACATTCATATAAAAATAAACATCTGCGAAATACAATTACATAATGTAAAAAAAATTAAGGAATTCATGGACAGAATTGATAAGCAGCCAAATTTAGATAAGATTAATCTAAACAAACAGGAATATTAATATTCATATATAAAGTACACGGTACTACAATAATATCAAAGGAAAGTGATTATTCTATATAGAAAAAAAAACAACAGAAATTTCACAACATTAAAATATACTGTTTCTGTGAATAGAATAATAAAGCGTCTAATTGAAGTCAATAAAACAATGTCTACTTGCATTCTATTGAATATTTAGTACATTCGATCAGTTCTACTTTTTATTAAAGTTACCATTATTTATTATAAGTATAGTGCACATAATAATAGGACTAAGTAGCTAAGTGGATAACATGATGGTGTTTGAAGTGAACTGTAATGGGTTCGGGTCGCAGACTGAACATCAACTCTGTGATGTAGGTACACCTATTTGACGAGTTTCAAATGGGACGAAACGTGAGTCCTGGATTCCACTGCTAGCCACTATCCATGTTTGCTTAGAATGCCTGTGAATTAAGACAATATCGAGGCAATACGCACATTGTACACATATATCAATAAGAGGCTGATACATTGCAGAGCTAAACATCAATGAGAAGATTCAAGTAAACAATATCAAGAGAATTTTAATCGAAAAATATGTAATTCAAGAACAAGAAACAATATAGGATGAATTGTATTTATTTCATTTCATGCATTCTTAACCTTTTAAGTATGGATTGATGTTTTGCAAATGTAATTTTATGTTTAATATGGATCGAGTTAAAATAGTGTTAACCCCTTTCTACATTCAATTCAAGTTTTATTTAGAGGAATAAATGTTTTGACTCCTATATGAAAAATAAAGTATTTTTTAAAGCTATTAACAAGTGAATTGTTCAATCAACTTATTGATAGAGAATAATGAATGAAAATAGAAATACTATCTATTTAATAGTTGAATTCATGAGTTAATTAAAGCCAGACCACCATGGAAAACCTGGAAGCACTGAACGGCCGTTTCGTCTTAGTAGGGGACTCCTCAGCAGTACGCACTCATGATCCCGCCCCCCTCAAGATTTGAATCTAGGACCTATCAGTCTCGTGCGCCAGCGCTTAACCATTAGACCATTGATCAGTCTCATGTTGGCATGTGTGCATTCAGCCGACGAGTCCTAAATAGGACGAAACGCGCATCCTAGACTCCATTTCTAGTCACTATCCATCTTTGCTTAAAAAGCTTGTGACTTCAGGCAATATCCAGACAATCCGCACAGGATGCACATATGCCAACAAAATACTGATCAATTACACTCCTAAATAACACTCAGAAGATACAATTAAAACAACATCAAATGAATTTAGAATTTTTTAAGTTTAAAACTATTTTAAATTTATTGATAAATGATGAACATATATTTTGTTATGTCCCAATGAGTAGAAAAAAAGTGTATTTGTGACGTTTCGTGACTTAATGTAAGCCGCTTCTTCAGAATAAATAAATAATCGAATCAAATTAACACAAGTTCAAAAAATGTTCAATATTTTTAATATAATCAAAATCATACAAGGTCTAAATATGTCAATGTCATGTTATTTTTGGTCAAGGTGAATTTATATGACCCGTCATTGTATTAATTTGTGCGTCAGAATGTGGGTATGAAAAATGAGGTAAAATTGTGTGTAGAGAATAAATTAGGTCGAATGCAGTTGTTTGGATAAACAGTTCAGGTTGGCCTTCTTTCTTGCTGAGGGTTGAGGGATTTAGCCTTATGTTCAGTGCTTCCCTTTGTAAATGAACCTTTTAATAGTTGTTATCGTTACCAAGGTTTGACTTGATAATTTCGAATAATTTGAGCATTTGGATAGTTTGGTATGAATAAATAATATATTTGTAATATCCAAATGAGTAGAAAAATTAGATTTTCTGACGTTTCGTGACTTAGTGTAAGCCACTTCTTCAGAGAATAAGTAACCAAATCAAAATTAATTCACGTTTAACTAGTACGACGGAACAATACAAGAATATTATGTGATCGATAAAATCTTTTTCGGAAGAGCTAACAAGATTGTCACATCAGAAAAGGATAAACGAAAAGAACAAAAGAATGTAGTTGTCATCTTATAATTTCATAATTTTCCTATGAAGGTTATTAGAAGTATAATAAAACAAGACGTTTCAATGCGTAATAATAATAATTCGAATGAAATACCATGGATTGGTATTTCAGTTTTGCCGTTCCGTCATGATACAACAGAAGAACTCCAAAGAATCTTGAAACAACACAGAAGTAAAGTATATTACAAAACAACGAACACACTTCGAAATATTTTAGTTCGCTTAAAAGAAAAAATCCCATTCATTTCAACACAAAAGTGAGTCTACAAATTAGGTTGTGCCAATTATGATGCCTTCTATATTGGAGAGCCATCTCGCAAAATTTTGACTCGTGCCAAAGAACATATTAGGTACGGAAAGAAACCTCCTAATAATCCCATAGAACTGGGTAGACTTCAATTTAAATAGGCAATATCATTTCACAGCATTTTCATCGACCACCAAATCGAATTCGTTTATTACAGTTACAAAGAAAAGAGAGTAGCTGAAGCTTTCCATATAATGCTTAATGCTACTTCTCTCAATAGAAAAGAAGGTCTTGCCATACATCCTACTTGGACTATATATCCTAGCCACCTAGTCTGATATTCACAATTCACACTACTATCTTACAAATTAAACTTTATCCTTTCTCACCATAAAGGTCACACAATGTTTCATCCTTAAACAATACACACACATACATACACACAAATTTACATACATATCACTTATGAATCACCTTGACCGAAATGACATTACATTAACTTGTTCAGACCTGTTTTTGATTGATTACATATTATTCTTATTGTTCCGTTGTACTATTTAAACTTGGATTAATTTTAATTTGGTTATTTATTCTCTGAAGAAGTGGCTTACACTAAGTCACGAAACGTCAGAAAATCTATTTCTAATAGTCACATAGAATTGGAAAATTTATAAGTTAAATCATCAATAGCAGTACATGTTGTTCTCAATAATCGCCAAATTGATATTAAAAATATCAAAATAATTCAGAATAAAATACTCTGTATGGGTTCCTTTTTACTATTTAAATTTGTGTTACTTTTATTTCGGTTATTTATTTACCATGAAGAAGTGGCTTATATTAGGTCACGAAACGTCAGAAATACAAATTTCCTACTTAATAGAATATAACAAACAATATATTGATTATTAACTTTTGACCAAACGCTCAGTCGATTCCAATCTTGGTATTGACAAATGTTTTTTTTACCTATTTCATCGAAACAAATCCGTTGACTTACGGTGAAATGGTTTTATTTGTTAACTTCATTTACTCATTATTGCTTTTACTTAGGTTATTGCATAGAGTGTATATCGTTATATTATAGCCCTTTAACAAGGCCTGGAAAGATAAATATAGTAATCTTGAGTAATAACAAAACTTTTTAAAAAAAGGTGAAGTTTATTTTCACTGATATTTATTTATCTAATACACTAGTATACCTCTTGAAGAAAGTCGTTATCATTGGCAACTGTTCAGAACCTCAGACTAGCTCAATATTTTGAAACTAATTAATCAGCAAATCTATTTTTTAAATAATACTATAATCATCAAAGTATAGTTGGAAGTTTTTTAGACAAATACATCCCTTGTAAAATCATGCATATTACTTTGGAATGACTAAAAGCATTTGAATTCATATTTGATAGTTTCAGTTAAATACTTTGAAATTAAACAATATGTCGATCAGAACTATACTTCATATTGATCTTGATAAATAAATAGTTATTTAGTAGTTGAATTCATGAGTCACTTGAAGCTAGATCACCATAGAAAACGTGGAAGCACTAGACGGCCATTTCTTCCTGTCGTGGGACTCCTCAGCAATAAGCATCGACGATCCCACATCAAGAGATTCGAATACAGAACATGCCAGTCTCGTGCATGAACGCTTAACCACAAGACCACTGAGCCGGCATCTAACAGTGTTTATGTCTAACTTCAACCAATGCACGAAATTGCGCCACCGCACACCATTATCATCAGTGTGTTACTATCTCACAACAGACCTGGTTGAACTCCACTGGTAACGGCTTCTCACCAGAACTCCAGGAAATACATCTTGGAGACCGTCACTTGTGAGCATATGATAATCATAATCAGAGAGAGTATTTTTGGATATTATATTAATTTAATAGTTGAATTCATGAGTCAATTAAATCTAGACGGACATGGAAAACCTGGAAGTATTGGACTACCGTTTCGTCCTAGTATAAATAAATAGTTCATTGCTCAGCTATCCCCAATCACACTGAGCAGTTGATTGAAGGTCTGTATCTTACACCTGTTGTTGTAAAATGCTGAGTGAGACATTCGTGGACAAACTACAGTTGTTCTTGAGTTAAAGCCTGCCTTTTTGCGAGATTCTCCGATTCTCAATCAACGAGAAGCGTACTACACTCATATAATTTTGAGATATTGGAGACGTTTTGTAGCTCAGTAGTATGATTTTGATGGAGTATTGTTCTGTGAGGTGGATGGTTTATCGTGGAGCATTCATCACTCTTTTTAACGACATCGTCAGCACGAACCTGAAGTTTTTGATGATTATCCAGATCAGAGAACAAAACTCCATCAAAATAGTTTATTGTTGTAAAACCTGTAAGAAATTATAGCCTTGAAAATATTCTACAACAATTCTAAATGCATACTTTTAATTCTCCGTTTAACAGAACTGTAAAGTGAAATGTTAAATCTCGTAATAAATCGAATATTTCCGTCCTGACATTTTAAATTATTAGCAGTTTAATTAGTTTTCAGTTGAGCCTCTCCGTAATGAGGCTACCAGTAAAATACCGACATAAAGATTATCAAAATCTGTACAATGAAAAGTTAACCGTAGTCAAGCTGTATGAAACTTTTTATAATCATCTGATATCAGAAACTAATAAGGAAGATAGACTGCCGGAAATTGCCACAGCTATGTGTTTTCATCAGTTTGATTGTTCTCGTAGAGCATCCAAATTGACAAGTTCATCGTTATATCGCTAAGCACCATCCAGACTAGTTAAGCATATAACACAGGATATCAAATGAGCTTGAACATAACCTTTACAGTTATCCACTGCACTACATCAAATTTATCACATGGTTCACATCTTTGTCTTTAAATACTCCAAAATTTATTAGAATCTATATGTGTAAACTCAATCTCGGCACACATAAGAAGTTTTTTCAATCCATCTCTTTACCTTGATCATCATTGTAGGAGTAGGTTATAAATAAAATTCGATTAGGCTCATTCTTTATTATGGTTATTTAATCTACTACAATTTTTGGGTTTTTACGTAATGTCAACATTCGTTTACTGATACTTATGTAACTATCTTTAAATTCACAGATATATTATAAACAGAGAGACATGATCAAGAAGTTATTAAAGATTAATATTTCTTTGTTCTGTTCATCTCCCTACTAAACCAAAAACAATTAATACCGATAAATAGATAGTTTTTAAAAAGTATTTAAACATATATGTCAAAGTAAATTTTAACAGAAACCAGTTAATAATAAGTCTTACACATTAATTTGACTATAGGCAAAAATGGATAGTGGCTAGTAGTGGAATCCAGGATGCGCGTTTCGTCCTATTCGGGACTCGTCAGCTGGATGTACCCACATTACAGATTCGGTGTTCACTCCGTGACGTGTATCCAGTACCGTTCACTTCAAACGTCATCGCATTACCTACTAAGCTACTGAGTCCTGATAGCCACTTGCTTGTGCAATCGGGTGAAGTTTAAATTCAGTTGATATTGTTTACTTGAATCTTCCTATTGTTATTTAGGACTACAATTGATCAGTACACATTGCACAGTATGCACATATGGCAATAAGAGACTGATCAATTGCAGTCCTAAACATCAATAAGAACATTCAAGTAAACAATGCCAAGTGAATTTAGTTTCTGATTATGCCAGTAAAAAAATCACTTTCAGGTACTTTGTCCGTTAATCTACATTCTTAGTTCAGAATCTAACAGTGTTTTTTAACACAATAGTTTATATAATATAAATGAAACTTATCAGTTCTTTTTTGTAATTCTATTTATTTTATATTTGAGAGTTTCAATTTGGATGATTGATAGGTTAAAATAATAATTCAGTATAAAGATTCAGTTTGGAAGATTTATGTGAATTCTCAATATCTGTTCAATCATACTTCATTTATATTTTATTTAAGAAAAAGTAAGAAAAATATGTTCTATTTGAAGTTTATTAAAGTTTTCATGTTAAGTTGATGATTATTTCCAAGAGCTCACACGCGTGACTGATAGGTTCTAGGTTCGAATCTCACGAGGCGGGATCGTGGATGCGCACTACTGAGGAGTCCCATACTAGAATGAAACGACCATCCAGTGCTTCTAGGTTTTTCATGGTGATCTAGATTCGGTTGACTCACGAATTCAACTATTAAATTCCCAGTGCAATTATTCTTCGTACAATTACTATCGAGATTCCACATAAGATTTGAATATTTCGGTTGTAATATTTCTGACTGATTGATATGAAATCAAATCTTACAGGTAGAATGAATCCCCTCAATAATACAAGTGGATATTGCTGACTAGTGTCAAATAGGACAAAACGAAGATTTAGAGTCTCTTGTTTACTATTACTAACATCATTATGTCTTGGCGTGACGCAAACGATGACATTAACTATATTACAACATGGTCGATAAAATTCGATCACCACTAAGAAAGATGTAACATACATGAAATTGGTCATTACTCAGAGATCAATCAACTTACAATCAACACATCTCAGTTTAATGTCAGTGAAATATGTAAATATGTTTGATAATATTGGGACTGCTTCTTGTATGAAACTTTTCTCAATTGAGATGTGCAAATTTCGTGTTTTCAGTAAAACAGCTGAACATCAAATATATAATCAGACCAGCAATGTATCTTTTGGTATAAAGAAAACATATTTTTGTACATATTCATTCACTGATTTGTGTCAACTCTACTAAATGATGCACTTCCTACCCATTTTTTACGTCACATTCCGTAATACAGTAGAATAATTATCACGAATATATTAAATAGAATTATTTGATTAAGCTTAAATTCACATTATTATTTATCACAAGAGGAAACATTCACCTGCTTGAGTTTTTTTTACTGTGATTATGTACGGATTCTATGTAAGTGGCGATCATTAAATTATGTTGCACGTACAGGTTGCTAAAGGATACCAAATATATCTATTAGACAATACATAACATTGAAACTACTTAATAGTATATACTTTCGCAAGACTTCGATTTCTATCGATCTAGGAAATCTAAAATGGTAAAGTTCATGTTCTGAGGGAAAATATAGTTACTGACAATAGACCATGTTAAAATATCTCGTGTTTAGGCCATTTGCTTTTGATTCACATCTAAGGACTAGCCGATTGTGTATAATTTGACTACTAAAATTTAGGTTACTGATAAACAAATCAGTAGTCTAATAATAAATGATATATTAGTCCATATCGAGCAATGCTTCATGAATAATGTACTATCAAGTTTTAAGAAATTATCCTACCAACACAAATGTCAAGACAGTTCTATTGTAAGGGGCGGAAACTTGAAGAACTATGAAAGCCATCATCCAGAAGAAAGGAGTGTTTATTAACAGTTGTCTACTCAAAATACTTCTGATCCATTGGTCAGACACTATCAGTAACAACTTACTATGGGAGAGAACAATCCAGATCCCAATGGAGCAAGAAATCAGGGAGAAGCTCTGGCAGTGAATAGGATACACATTGAGGAAACCACCTGACTGCGTCACAAGCCAAGCCCTCACTTGGAATCCTCAAGACCAAAGGAGAAGAGATAGACAAATGGAGAATGCTAGTCAGCGGCCTATGCTCCATTGGGAGTAACAGGTGTAAGTAATTAAGTAATTAAATAAGTACCCTACTAATAAAATCTTACGCTTTTATACTACTTAATTATGATAAATTATTTTCGTTATTGTTGCTAACAGTAAAAAGAGGTCAATTAGGGAGTATTTCCGCTAACTTGTAGTCTCTTATCCTGAGTCTGAAACTTAACACAGAGACAATTTTGTGGTACAAAAATCAGAGAAGTAATTTCATAATCTGTTGGTTATCGTGTCTTTAACCAATCTATATTTCTTTCTTTAGTTCGCCATGATTGATGCTAGTCAAAATTATCAAATTCCCTATTATTGTTCTACTGTCGATTTCTAAATACAAGTCAATGATGTTCTAAGTTAATATGAAGTTGAACTGTTGATATATTAACTTATGATGTTTACAATTTGCTTTGAGTTGACCGCCAGTTTTCAAAAGTGTAATCGGATGTTTGGGTTTATGGTATTATATTTTTCAAATCATACATTACTATATGCATTGAATTCTAAATGAAAATGCCTATAAAACGTAATAATATAGATTGATAATTCAAAGTTCAGATTGCTTCTTCCTGGACGCCCAAAATCTGGCTTACAAGCACCAAAATCAGGTTTAGAATATAGAGAATGATAATCCTACAATCTTACACGATTAAGAATAAAATGAGAACGATTAGACAATTAGTTCATATTTCAGACAAGATATCAACTACTTAATTAATTAATGTATTTTTTCGTAATAGTTGAGATCGCGAGTCAATCGAAGCTAGACCACCCTGGAAAACATGGATACACTGGACGATCGTGTCGTCCTATTGTGGGTCTCCTCGGCAGTACGCATCCACGATCCCACCTCAAGAGATTCGAACACAGGACATATCAGTCTCGTGCACGATCGCTTAACCACTGGGCCAATGAGTCGGCCGGTATCGAACAATGTTAATGTCTAACTTCAACTAATCTACGAAATCGAGCGCCACATCTCACAACAGACACGGTTGGACTCCACTGATCACTGTTTTCCACTAGAACTCCAGGAACTGCCTTTTAAAGACCAGCACCAGTGAGCATGTGTTGATTAATATCAATGAACTTGTTAAGTGAGGTCACTTTATTTCTAATAAGAAAATGCAACTGTTGATATTTGACCCAAGTCAATAAAGTAATCCACGCAAACTTCAATGAATATTTAACTAAGTCAATAAAACTCGATTCTCGTATTAATTACCAATAGCTTAGAGTTAAATTGCATTGTTAGTTATCACTCAACTATAAAATGAAAAGTCCATCATATCAATAATGTCTAAAGAAACCTTTTTGAAATTTCTTTACAATATAATTACGATAATGCAATGAGAAGACGTGGTTTATCAAAATTATGTGATATATTTGCGCAATACATTTCGAACAATCTGATCACACATATACTTGTTAAGAACATTTATGAAAAATTAAAAGGTCAACTAGACAGGTTAAGGGTAAGTCATAACAAAGGAAAAATATTAAAGTACACAAAAAAACAAATGTGATTACCACTCTGGATAGTAAATCAGTACTACCAGGGTAGGTTAAGTGTAAGCACAAATTGTTTTTGAACGCATAAAGGGGGTTTCAATTTTCGTATAGCCAAGGCTTCAATAAACCTTAGTATACGTCCTTGAAGGCTTTTGTACGACACAACAAATGCTGATTTGATATCAACCTTATGACCCGTCTCAATCAAATGTTTCGCAATGGATGATGATGTCTGTCTATCCTGTGATCTTATTTCACCATTGGAATTCAATATATAATTCAATATAATTAATCAGTAAAGAAGTTAATCTTACTATCATCTGTTAATTTAATAATTTCGTAAAAAACTAAAATCTATCATTTATGGTTTCGCAATCGTTTAGAAATGGTGCAGGTTGATGCAACTAATGAAATTAATACATACTTGAAAGAAATCAAAATTCAGAGCTTTCTTTAGATTTTTACATACCATTCGAAAAAACATACTATTTGCATATTTCGGAAACTACTACTTACTAATCAGAATTCAGTAGCTGCATTATATAAACAAAAATGTGGTAACCGTTTAATACTTTTTTGGATGGTTTGTCAAGATTGGAATTATTTATGGATTATACTCGTTATAGATAAATGATACTTGTGGAATATTTAAGACTTCAAAGTTTTAATCAACAGTTTTACCTTGGCATACGACTTCTAGGGGAAAACCAAGGACCTCAAATTCAAACGGGAGAACAGCAATCCAATCACTCTAGATGGTGAAACTCTGGAAGATCTGCAATCCTTAACATACCTGGGAAGCATCATCAATGAACAAAGATGTTCAGATGCAGACGTAAAGACGAGGATTAGCAAAGCGACGACCGCATTCCTACAATTGAACAACATATGGAACTCAAAACAACTTGCAACCAATATCAAAGTGAGAATCTTCAATACGAACGTCAAGACAGTTCTACTGTACGGAGCTGAAACTTGGAGAACTACAACAACCATCATCAAGAAGGTACAAGTATTTATAAATAATTGTCCACGCAATATACTCAACATCGATTGGCTGGATACCACCAGCAACAGCCTTTTGTGGGAGAGAACAAACCAAATTCCACCTGAAGAAGAAATTAGGAAAAGCCGATGGAAATGGAAAGGATATACATTACACAAATCATCAAACTGCATCATGAGGCAAAACCTAACTTGGAATGCTGAAGGGAAGCAGAAATGAGGATGGCCAAAGAACACATTACATCAGGAAATAGAAGGAGATATGGAAAGGATGAATAGAAACTGAAAGGAGCTCGAAAGGATTGCTTGTGACATGGTTGGATGGCGAATGCTGGTGAGCGGCCTATGTTCCTTCACGAGGATTAACAGGCGTAAGGAAGTAAGTAAGTAATGCGAATTCTAAGCATTATCGACCAAAGAACAAATCAGTAAATTTTGGTCATGAGGTGAATGTTTAACCATCTTAATCACTGGTTCACTGTTATCTAGATTTACAAATACATAGCTTGCACCTGTATACCGTGATATGTTCACGAAAATAAAAGTGATTTAGTTTAAATCTTGAACTAAATAACAAACTATTTAACTGGACATGCTAGTCTTCCAATTGAAGCTGATCTATTAATTTATATGAACACTGATCACTCTTATCTTGTACAAAGTACTCTCTTCTTTATAAAAGGAGAAATCATTATGGTCACTAATTAATAATATAATATGACGGATAATTCTCATTTAACCACTAAAAACTAAAAACATGAAGTTCAAAGAACGGATCTCTTTTCAACGAATTTATTATCAAGCTGTTGAGGTACTAGTTCTGTGAGGAAATGTGATAAAGGAATAACCAAGACGACGTAATAGAAAGGGTTATACATTTCGAACAATCTGATTACACGTAATCGTCAACATATTTCTATACATAAAAACTAATAAATGCCAATCAGATAACAGTTTATCAGATGAACTCATGAGTCGATTGAAGCTAGACCATTATGGAAGACCTGGAAGCATTGGACGGCCGTTTTGTTCTAGTATGAGACTCCTCAGCAGTGCGCATTCACGATTCACGATCGAGGTTCAATTGACTTGGGAATTCATCTACTAACTTACTATAATATCAACAAAACTCCACTCTTATTTTAATCAAATAACAGTTTGAATAAACATAAAGTAACAATAAGAAATAAGGTAAAGAAAAAATAATGTGAAAATAAAAAGAGATTACCACATCACTCTAGGTCGTAAAATGGTCTAATGTTTACCAGGATAGATTAAAAGTTTTGACAAATTGTTTTTGTGGAAATAAAGGAAGTTCAAATTTTCCCGTAGCCAAGGCATTTACAAACCTAAGAGATTCATCTTGAAAAGTTCTGTATAATGATTTAAAAGCTGTATTTATGTCAGCTCTGTGATCCGTTTCAGTTAGATGTTCCACTACTGTTGAATATGATTTTCTACTTCCTATGCTGGTCGGATCATTTGACACGAACTAATTCTGTAGCCATTTTGGTACATATTACATATTAGGATTGTATTGTTCAATTACTCCTCCATAAAAACATGAGAGTTTGTACATGCACTTGGACGTGACGTAACGGGAAATGTACTGTTTACACCTATATGTAATCGTGAGCTTGATTTTTCACTAAAAATTAATTCAGTATCATGGTATATTTTCTCTATGGCTACTTTGAGACTCTACCTCAAATTAATCCTATTCTATTCTTTACTAAGTGGTGAAGTGTTATAAAATATACCCATCAAATTAAAATTAAGAAAAGGGTATTGTTCAAACTTTTAAGCCAATCTGTAAAACTAATCGAATCATAGTTTAAAATAATTGCTTCGATTAGCAGGTACATGTATCCCCTAAAAACGGATCTGCAGTATGTAATTCTTGACTTCTGTTGATCAAACAACGGACAGAAGCTATGGAAATTTACATATATTGCATTTTCTAGGTTGACCTTCTATCAACTGCACTATTTAATAAAAATTCTATTTATAAAACATTAATCACTTTACCAATTATCAAATAATGCCAACAGTCTATTTATTTATTTGAAGACATACATATTAGTACAAACGAACAACGAAAAAGGGCGGCCTGCTTGAGCATCTGGGCTACATGTTCCTGCCATCTAGATATTTCAACAAGTTATCTATTTTTGTTTGTTTTAATATATCATTATGTTATTAATCGCATAAACTATTCTGCTGCATTTCTGAAAAGTGTACAACCTTTCGTTGTCAAAGTTACAAAAAACCCAATAAGAGACAATGTGGTTGCTGGCAATATACAACGAGAAGAATGCACATTATTCAGATATTCATTTACTGGAATGCTAACATCTAACTGGCGATCACTCAATATTCATCGCCAGGACCGACCAAGAAGAAGGAAACGGAAACTTGTTGAAATACTTTGTGCTGAGAATTCTATATTGTACCAAAAATATAATATTGAATAAAGCTGATGATGATAATAATAATAATATACACAACACAGGTCACTTGATTTGTGTATGGACCGTAATACTTCCCGGGTATCCACAACGAACCGGGTAGTTTTCTTAGTGGGCCACATTACGAGCCTTTAACCTAAAAGTCTGATACAAAAGTCAGCGTAGCAGTCTAAGGAGATGTAGTCCCACGGTAGCCGACGACCAACAATTGGTTCGTACACCATTTGTTCCCTCAAAATTCTGGAGCTCATGCGCACCCATGTTTGGGAATCAGGCTTCGCCAACTACTCTAAGTGTATCCTCCATATCCACCTTCCCGTTTAAAGTGACGGACATTCACTTTTCGTTTTCTCAATTTCGTAAACAATGCCTCCTCCTCAAGAAGACAGTGAGTAGAACATTCGTGATAGTGGTTGTATGCACTTGACTATGTGAGAGCATTCGGAGAGGAACATCTCACTCTCCTCACTCTCGACCGTACTAGAGTATTTGAGAACTGTCAATAGTCTAATTATTCTTTAATGAATAATTATTTTAAAGGAAAAGTAAAAGAGAACGTTAGTATACAAAAACGAATAATAATAAAAGATAAATAATTTTCTTTTCAACTATTGAATGATTATTGAAAGAAATTTAAACACTTCCATTGTAACATTCAATTTCCATTAAGTGTATTCAGTGAATGTCATCCCGTGAAAATTGAACAATAGACGATAGTGATATAAACTTAATTTTATTATAATAGAACTTGATTTTACTTTTATTCATCAAAAGCAAAAAGAAGAAAAAAAGAAAAAAGAAAAAAAGGATAGAAGCCAAAATTGAATAAATAAATTTTATTTAAATTAGTCAAAAAAAGAAAAATTAAATTAAATCATTAAACGTTTATTGTTTGATTTTAATCTCTTCCACTTTTTATTTTGTCATTTATTTATTTGATTGTTTTGTATGGGTTTATATTAAATATGTAGAGTATAAATAGATAAGAAAGAAAGAAATTAATGACGATGATGATGATGATGATGATGATGATGATGATGATGATGATGATGATGATGATGATGATGATGATGATGATGATGATGATGATGATGATGATGATGATGATGATGATGATGATGATGATGATGATGATGATGATGATGATGATGATGATGATGATGATGATGATGATGATGATGATGATGATGATGATGATGATGATGATGATGATGATGATGATGATGATGATGATGATGATGATGATGATGATGATGATGATGATGATGATGATGATGATGATGATGATGATGATGATGATGATGATGATGATGATGATGATGATGATGATGATGATGATGATGATGATGATGATGATGATGATGATGATGATGATGATGATGATGATGATGATCGTGATAATAATAATAATCTGGATGATTTGTTTGGTGATAATGGTGATGGACTGGTTTAATTTGAATTCTCATTTTGTTCTCAAATTCGGTAAATACTATTGTTTTATTCATTTAACTTTTATTACGTTTTTGCGTATTTTAGTGTTTTATGAGTTTATTAAATATTAAAAAGAAATTTCTTTACCTTATTTTTAAAAACATAGAAAGTAGAATATTTACAAGTTAGTTCAATGAATAAGAGACCTCGAGGATTACTTACCTACTTATGTCTGTTACTCCTCGTGAAGGAGCATAGGCCGCTTACCAACACTCCTTATCCAACCCTGTCCTGGACAATCCTTTCCAGCTCTTTCCAGTTGTTATTCATCCTTTCCATATCTCCTTTTATTTCCTGATGTAATGTGTTCTTTGGCCATCCTCATTTCTGCTTCCCTTCAGCATTCCAAGTCAGGTTTTGCCTCGTGGTGCAGTTTGATGATTTGTGTAATGTATGTTCTATGCATTTTTATCGTCTTTTCTTAATTTCCTCTTGAGCTGGAAGCTGGTTAGGTTTGGACTATAATTTTTGAACAACCTGTGAGAGACACCAAAGTTACTTTGAGAGTGTTCACCTACTTCCTATAGCTAAATAACGATTATAAAGCAGTTTGAAGAATAAATATTACGATTCACAGTTGATGGTTAGGGTTAGGAATCAGATTTACGGTTTTTCATCACGAACTGACATAAGCTATAATGCCAAAACTCTATTTAGCCAAATGAATGATTGAATTTCGCACCAAAATACAAGACGTGTTATTCCCAGTCGGATTGGTTCGTCCATAAATTATGGTCTCGCAACCTCAAGATTATGGTAGAATATTTATAGCTCAATATAAAGACACATTATGTTCTCCGAGTGAAACAGTTTAGTCGCAAAGCATTTATTGCCTTCCTAAGCAATATAATCACGATATATTTCAAGAAGAATTGGGCTATTACACTTTATTTCATAAATGATTAACAGTTAGTTTTGTTAACCTGGAACTTTTTCTTAGTGTTGAGTCCTTTGAGAAAAACAATGTTATCGTAAAGCTTTTACTGGTTCTTCCTAGGTCGGGTCATCATCATCATATTTTTCAAGATAAAGTCAGTTATTTCTTCTTAACCATGTTTTGTCGACGTTAAATCTGACTGTTTGTTGCTCATTGTTGTTGTTCACTGTTAGTACTTTTATTTCATGACGAACACTGTTTATTTCAAATAGTATAAACAGTAAGAAAGTAACGTAGTTTGAATTTTTGTTACTGATGTTGAAGTAACCGTTTTTTCTCTGATACTGTTTAAAGGACCTAACGTATAATCTGTATAACTATTCAGAGGATAGGCTAGATAGATTGCTTATCAAAGTTTGTGGGCATTCTGCAGCTATTATCAGCTTTAAGATGCATTTACAAAATGATGTTCGTCGTCATGAGAACTGAACTGTCCTTATAGTTGAGGTTCATTATTGTATCTAATGGATCTCGAACAAGCAACCAATCTGAATATCTTCTCGAGCTTCATTTATGTAATTCCTTCTCATCATCTTTGAATAATCAATATCTTGATTTTATAATTAAGCCACATAATAAATTCTGATCCTCAGTTTAACTCTTTATAATCAAAACATAAAGTGCATACTAATCAAATGTCTTCTTAATACCGAAATATTGAAATTAATCAATCACAAGTCATGTTGTACATTATCAGTAAAGTCAAGTTACAGCACAAAATAAAATTACATGACCGATTGAATATCTAATCAGTGTGAAACAAATAACACCATTTATTCAGATTTCGTCATCATTCTTAGACGATTTTTTTATAAACGGAAGGTAAATTATTCTGATGCAAATAATATCTACTGACAGGTCCTCGATTCGGATCTCGCGAAGTGGAATCGTGGATGCGCACTACTGAGGAGTCCTACAATAGGATGAAACGTCTATCCAGTGCTTTCAGGTTTTCCATAGTGATCTAACTTCAATTGACTCATGATCTCTACCATTAAAATGACTATAATATCCACAAAACCCATTCTGATACTAATATATACTACTTAAATAAATATAATACATATCACAAGTCATAACCAACCTATACATTCTAATCACTGATAATAATTAGTATTATGAGATCAACCTAATAATAGCTTGATTTTATGCCACCATCTAAACATGTACATAGATACTTTTTTTACTCGAATTCATCATCTATATTCTTCTTATTCAGTAGACACGTGTATGTAACTGACAGAAAATGGGTTCAATTAGTAAGACAAAGCCAAATTAAGATAATGTCTAATCTTACAATAAACGATTAGATATAAACAAAGTATTGTTTCAGTGAAAATCTTCTTAATTAACTTGACTAATAAAACTGGTATCAAATACCCAACAATTTGTATACATCTGGATGTATTTATATTATGTATATAGTAATATTATTAGGAGATAGTAAATACTAATCTAAAAGATAATTATGATCATGATCTATTTCACATTCAATCTCATCATTGCATCCTGTCATGATCAATCTAATAATAATAATAATAATAATAATAATAATAATAATTGTCATGGTAACAATATGTGTTATTCAAATGTACTACTGAATAATAAAAAACTATACATTACTCAGTTTAGCTACAATTTACTTTCACAAAAAAAGTACCAATTTTAAATGGCATGAAATGATGGACAGTGAATGCTTTGTGTAGATTTGTTTTAATTAATAAAGAATATAATTGGCTATCCATATTGTACAATGAGAGATTAACTTTGTTATGCATCTTTTTTCTAAACTCTTTCTCTCACACACACATTATTAGTAATAATTTTTCCAGATTTTCCATGGTGGTCTAGCTTCAATTGACTCATGAATTCAACTAGTGAAATTATTAAAATCTCCACCAAAACCACTTCTGATAATAATCATTTGCTCACGAGTTACTGACTTCAAGAGCCATTTCTTAGATTTCTAGTGAAAAGCCGTGACCAGTGAAGTTAAACATGGTCTGTTGTGAGATATCAACTCACTGAATACAGTGGTGGACGGTGGCGCAATTTCGTGGTTTGCTTGAGGCTAGACATTTACACCGTTGGATGCCGGCTCAGTCATCTAATGGTTAAGCGCTCGCGCGTGGGAGTGATTAGTCCTGAGTTCGAAACCGTGGATACGCACCGATAGGGAGTCCCACAATAGGAAGAGTTGGCCGTCCAGTTCTTCCAAGTTTTTAATGGGGGGTCTAACATCAATCAAATCATGATTTCAATCAAAAACGTAATAATCTCCACAACCCTATACTGAAAATTTTTCCCTTCGTCCTCACAATGTTCTGACCAAGTGGTGATCATCGAAAACATTACTTGACATCAATAATATCAGTGAACTGTAACTGTTGACATGAGAAGTATATGAGATTACTGCTAAGTATTTCTGAAATAAATCTCGATAAACTACAATAAAGCTTGCTGATATAATTTACTATAAACTGCCATGTCATAAACTAGATTATAATCAGAGAGGGATTTCGTGGATATTATAGCAATTTAATAGTTGAATTCCTGAGTCAATCGAAGCCAGACCACCATGGAAAATCTGTGATCTCGCGAGGCAGGATCATGAATGCACTTTGCTGAGGAGTCACATACTAGTGTGAAACAACCGTTCAGTGGTTTCAAGTTTTCCATGGTGATCGAAATTTAATTGACTCATGAATTCAACTATTAAATAAACTAGATTATTGTAAAACATCCTTAGTTATGCATTGAACAAGTAAAAATAACATACAATCTGTAAAATTGCAGTAATTGCCTTTTCTGAATTGAGTAGATTGATTATCATCTAAAAACAGTTTTAACAGCTAAATGTTTCTTCCCAATTTTATTAAACATTTATACAATAAAAACTACCATATCAGAGTATATTGAAAGCAAAATGATTTTTATGTATGATACGATATAAGGGAATGTATAGCGAGTAGTACTTTAAACTTGATGTAGCCATGGTATTATGTCATAAAAACAAAATATCAGCATATTAGTCTCCTATTCATCATCTATGACTTGTTGTACTAAATGGAATTTATCAAGATATCAAAACAATAAGCATAAAGAAGATAATATCCAGTGATGAACTAGATAAATGACACAGTAAAATAAACAATATTAACGACCGATCTTGAGATTTTGCCTAAAACATATTGATTTTATATCAATGAAGAACTTCTCGAATTAGTCTATGAACAATCTAACCTTATCACTAATATTAACGTCCTACCTTAAATAAATGCAGTAACTTTCGTAACCTGCATAAAATACAGAGAAATATCATAATAATCCTTGTTTCTTTACACAAGTTAGGCTTTCTTTCATTCACATATTAGTGTTTTCTTTAGCATTCTAAAGTTTTATTATTATTATTATTATTATTATTACTTATATTTGTCATAAGTCCATCAACAGTAAACTCGCATTTCATCTATCGCTAAATAAACAATACATTTGATTGATGTACGCATTGGAGTATTGTAATCGATTACTTTTACTGGATCGATTTGATAGTATTCCTTAGTTTAATGAATGTCGTTAACTGACTTTCCTTAGCAAAACATACTATTTCAATTTTCACTATGATTTTCTTAAAATATTATCACAAAGAAAGAATTAATTCTACACTTAACATATTACTATCCGAAATAATCCCTTTATCGATTTACAAAGATAAATAGTGGCTAGTAGTGGAATCCAGGATGCGCGTTTCGTCCTATTTGAGACTCGTCAGCTGAAGGTATTTGCATCTCAGAGTTGATGTTTACTCTGAGACTCGAACCCAATACCATTCGTTTTAAACGTCATCGTGTTATCCACTTAGCTAGTGAGTCCTGATAGCCACTTGCTTGTGCAATGGAGTGAAGTTTAAAATCACTTGATTTTGTTTACATGAATCTCTCCATTGATGTTTAGGACTATAATTGATCTGTACACATTGCACAGTATGCACATATGCCAAGTTAATTTATCTATCAAGTTATTTGTTTTCCAACCTTTATTATATACCGAATCTAATATTTGAATTCAGTGGTGCAATCTCCTTAGAAAACAAGAAAAGAAATAATAAACATTTCATTTTAATTCATTCTTCAGGGAATTTATATTCTTAGACTAGCTGCCCTAATTAGTTTACTCATAAGATATATCTTTGCATATTACCGAAAAGATTTTCCACCAAAACATGACTTCAATAGAATAAAACCAATAAACTACCAGTTAAGCCAAAGAATTTCTTCTTGAATAAGAAAGATGACAATTTTCTTCACTAATATACTGTTGTGGATGCGGAAGAATAGACCAATAATTATCATGTCAAGTCCAATGGTGTCCTTGGACTTTAAATGGACATCTCCTATTGGTCGGTATCTGTTCACTTGTTGAGTATTGTACAAAATGTTGTTTTCTATTTTATGGTACGATGTGGTATGCTTGATTGGTATATAAACAAAGTATGTTTGAAATATAATGATTCATATCTCCGAGGCTGTGACTTGTGTTCTGGACTCAACTGACTGGGCTAGACAGGGAAGTGAGGCCTATCGAGACTCTAGGCCGTCCGTACGTGTTTACGTGTCATTGGATCGATCGATAAGTACGCTGCTCTCTAGTTTTCCAGTCAAGGACACAACAATTAGCACAGGGTAAAAATCGGCCGCAACTTAAAGTCATAACATATACTTTGTAAATAAAGAAAGAAGGAAATTAATTCTTTAATAATTGGATGAATGATTCAATTAAAGCTAGACCACCATAGAAAACATGGAAGTACTGGAAGACCGTTTCATCCGAGTATGCTGAGTTGTCCAATACTAGGATAAAACGGCAGTCCAGTGCTTTCAGGTTTCAATTGACTCATTCATTCAATTATTAAATTAATACAATCTCCACAAAAACTCTCTGAAATTAATTCTATTGAATTGTTTACAATATCGAATGTAATCCTTAGATACTGCAATTAAGATTACTAAAAATTCAAACCTCCTATTAATAAATTCAAATAAGAGATATGTCTCTGAAAATAGTTCATCACTATTGATTTTAAAAAAAACAAATTAGTGGATGGTAACCAGTTTATTCAATAAAATTCAAGCGATACATTGTCACAAATATGGATACTAAATTAATTTTGAGATCTGTCTTTAAAAAACAATGAAGATAGATGGATTAATAAATTAAAAATGAAATAAGGAATTATGAATGTTTACATCTTTCCCCCCCCAACTAGATTTCATATCATATGATAAGAATTTCAGTCTAGTTAATTCAATATAATATACACTTAGCTCTTCCTAGCCTCCAAATACCCTGGTACGACCGAGAGTGGGGAGAGTCAGTTGTTCCTGTCCAAATGCTCTCACATGGCCAAGTGCATACAACTACTACCACGGAAGTCCCACTCACTGCCTTCTTCAGGAGGAGGTGTTGTTAACGAAACTGAGAGAACAAAAAGTGAATGTCTGGCGCATTAACCGGGAAGGTGAATATGGAGGATACACTTAGAGTAGTTGGCGAAGCCTGATTCCAAAACATGGGTGCGCATGAGCTCCAGAATTTTGAGGGAACAAATGGTGTATAAACCAACAGTCGTTCGTCGGTTACCGTGTGACTGCATCTCCTTACATTGTTTCACTGACTTGTGTATCAGACTTTTAGGTCAAAGGCTCGTGATGTGGCTCCATAAGGAAATCACCTGGTTCGTTGTGGATACCCGCAAAGTATTACAGTCCACACACAAATCAAGTGACCTGTGTTGTGCATATGGATTCGTTGTCCGTTTGTACCAATATTTATGTCTTCAAATAAATAATGAATAAATAAATAGGTTCCTCTTATCGTCTTAAATAATGCGAGAATATATATTTAGGCAGAATATTATGAATTCAGTTTATTTATTATTTGAACCACCTTTATTTTCACTTGCTCTATGAATCCACATCTTTTAAATGAACTGATTTCATCTTATTCTGCTTAAATGATTGGCTTTACTCTTGTCATGATCGCATTTTGGATAATAATCTTACCCATATATCTATGAGAGTTGCACTGTGACTTTGAAACTAAAATTCTCGTAGTTTGTAGACAGATTTTATTTAAGTTCATTTTTATTCAGTTGAGTAAATTGTGAAGACTGGCAAGAAAAAGGCTCACTAATTATTTCTACGTTTAGTAATTGGAGGTAGTCAACAGGAATTCCTTTACCTAGTATCCCATGATATTTGGTACTCATCAACGAAACGTAGAGCTTTAATCCTTGTCGTCCAGCTTCTCATAATACGTAGCTACCAATAAGGTATTCAACTAGTGGCTAAGATACAATCAGTTGGTTACTGAATGATAACCAGTTTCATGTTTGTTCAGTTCTTTAGTGCTAATCTATTTCTATGATTCTTCAAATACCGTCAGCTAAACAAATCAAGTATCATTTTCAATAGTGTTAAGCATTTTGATTTATTTAGACAAATAAGATAAGGCAACAAGTAAATAATTTAACTCCAGTCAATTCTTTCACTTTATCATTAATCAAATGATACAATTGTAATGCATTTTCTTAAAATAAACCACAAGATAAATACATATGTTTCTTCTTATTATTCTTGCCTCTACACAATTCATCATCGTCATCATCAGCCCCCAAATGCCCTGGTACGGCCAAGAGTGGGAAGAGCCCGCTCTTCCTCTCGAAATGCTCTCACATGGCCACGCGTATATAGCCTCTGCCAGGGAAGTCTTACTCATTAACTTCTCGTGGCAGGGGTGTTGTCTACGAAATTGAGGGGAGGAAAAGCGAATGTCCGGCGCTTTAAACGGGTTGATGGACATGGAGAGTCCATCTAGGGGAGTTGGAAAACCCTGATTCCAAACAAAGGGTGCACATGGGCTCCAGTATCCTCAAGCCACAAATGGCGTATGAACCAATCGCTGGTCACCGGCTACCATAGGACTGCATTTTCCTACGATGCTCCACTACCTTGCGGATCAGACTTTCGGGTCGAAGGCTCCAGATGTAGCCCCCTAAGAAAACCACCTGCTTCAGTCTGGGCACCCGGGCAGTATCACAGCCCACACACAATTATGATGAAACGTTGTGGCGCATATATATTTGGTGTCCTCTTTTACCAATATCTATGTGTTAAAATAAATAAAATAAGTAAATCATCATCATCATCAGTTCATTCTTTGTTAAATCACATCAATATAGTTTATTGTGATAAGCCTTCAAACCTACAATTAATAATGCGATAATAATATTGAAAACATTGTTTTATCATTAGAATACAATAATAAAATTCTGCAACTGTCATCAATCCTTTATGAAGATATAAAGAAGTTTATTTTTCTATTTTAATCTGATTGGAAAAAAGAAATAATACATCATAACCATTGAATTATTGAATAATGTATAGTAAGGGTAAAATCATTAATGCTTTGTCATATCCAGAATTTAAAAAAAGGTTAAACTGAGAGGTATAAATGTTGAATAACAAGAGTTCTGTCATTAAATTTCATGATTAATGAATCAGCCTTTTTTATCTTTTGAAATTTATTTTGTGTTTATTATCCCTTATCAATATTTCACTGATAAACTTAATTGTTTCTAGTTTAAGGCAGTTAATTACCACAAACAATGGATAATGGTTAAGTAAAAGTTGATTATGTAAACTATTGGGAGCTAACTCAATGGTAGCCTTCCATGAAATTTAGAAGCTTTCGGTTCGATACTTGATGTGGTCACGAATGCGTACTGCTGAATAGTCTTAGACTAGGACGAAACAACTTCCCATTGCGTCTTAGTTTTCAATAGTTTTATGATGTAGTTTGATTCATAATCACGAGTAATAAGCTTGTTAGATATATCTTTGATTAACATATTGAATTACTCATCCTAATCTCTTAGGATGATTACTAATTTAGATCATGATAAATTCCATGCAATATGCTAAAATATAATAGCCATTTTTCGATTGTCTGAGGTAGATACCTGTCTCTACCCGACACCGATTGAACTCCACTTGTCACGGCTTCTCGCTTGAACTCCGAATGATGTTAGTTAGATAACTATTGGTAATTAATAATCACAAGATAGTTGCCTTGTCCCAGAATTAAACTACCTTAAAGAATTCATTCATGATTATATCAAGAATCAAAGCCAGGACTTGTAGAACTCATAGAGAGCACTTAAATTTCAAACCATTGAAATTCAATCCAATGGTTTAGATTTTTTTGAATTTCAGTCAATTCCTAGTACTATATGATCATCATCCATTTTCATTTGTAATACATACTTCAAACCTCACATAGTTAGATTCAACTACTCATGGTTTCTCAGTGTAACTCCAGGTGTTACATTTCAAAGTTAACTACTAGTAAGAGCGTAATGATTGTTAGAATGAAAAAGGTTGTTGAACGTTGTTGATTAGTATCAACAGGGGTTTTGTGGACATTATAGTGATTTTAATGGTTGAGGTCATGAGTCAATTGAAGCTAGATCATAGAAAACCTGGAAGCACTGGACGGCCTTTTCGTCCTATTGTGGAACTCCACAGTTCAGTGGTTTAGTGAATAAGCGCTCGCGCGCGAGACTGATATGTCCTGGGTTCGACTCTCGTGGGCGGGATAGTGGATGAGCACTGCTGAGGAGTCCCACAATAGGACGAGACGGTCGTCCAGCGCTTTTGGGTTTTACGTGGCTATCTAGCTTCAATTGACTTGTGATCTCAACCATTAGATTGTTGCTTTATCATAGTTTAACTAATAAAGTTTTTCATTAGTTATATGTACTTTAAGATTTGCAAAACACCTCAAAAAACCCAAATGAATCTAATTTTATAAGGTTTTATATTTGCACACACACACACACCATCCTTTATTGTTACTATTCTCGTTATGCAATCTAGTATTACAATGTTCTTATTACATCATCATGCTTATTCTTTGTTCATATGTCCACACGGAACTAAAACTAACAAAATTTTCATATATATATATGTATGTATTTCTGGTTAGCGTTGTTTTAGCGAGTTAGTTTTCTACGGGATGGGGTCGCTAACCCTATACACAACCATCTTCCTTTATCCGGGCTTGGGACCGGCAGTAGCCCCTGGAGGAGTTCTAGGCGGAGTTATATATATATATTTATATATAATATAACAGAAATTTTTTCTCTATGACTTAGAATCCTTTTACAACTTTACAGATGGTAATACAATGAACTTGGAATTTACAAAAATATTCTCGTACTACTGATTACATTAATTGTTTGTCAGTGTAATAATAAGCTCTTTTCAATCTTTTGTTTATTACACTTTCACTATCAAAGATTAGTATGAGACCTATGATATTATGATATTCCCCTAGTAGTAGCTGTTTCAAATAATCATTAATTAGATTCCTTGAACTTGTCTTCTTTCAAACTTAAGCATCAACCTCAATATACAACTTAATTATACAGTTAGATATTGTCTGGCAATTATTTTGTATGTATCATTCGACCAGATAAAGGATTAATCATGGATCCACTATCTAAATATTCTTAACTATAATTATGTTTCTGAGTAATGTGAATTTTTATTTCTATAAACTACAGGATTTTCATATTGTTACCAGAAGTATAAAATTCAGATTGGTTGATATGTATTGAATGAATATAACCACTGTATAGTATGCCTTATATAAATAATGTCAAACCAGTAAAGAACTTAGTTAATAAGATATTCTTTAAATACTTTCCTTTCTCAGTCGATTACATATCAATGTAAACAAGAAATATAAGCATAAATCATCCGTCATAATTCTCGGAATCCGTCCCAACAGTTTCATCACTCTATAGGGAAGATTTGAAATATGTTTACTAAAACCGAAGGTTTCTTGTTGATATTGATCATATGTCAAGGAAAATTTAAAAAGATAGATTAAACTAATAACCAAAGATCTTAAGAGGATATACCATGAAATAACCAAGGCAAATTCATTATTGATCAGTGACGTTTTTAGAAAAGTGATATTTTAGGTAATATGTTAACAAATGTTCATCTTAATTTCCAGCCAACTTCATTTTCATTTGTATCTTCATCTCACCCTGTAGTTTTGATTTAGAATTATACGACAGGTTTTAAGTAGCTGTTGAAGACTTTATAATAGAATTTCTATGAGGTAGTTTCTATACTCTGTATATCACTCACCTCGATAACCGCAAAGGTGTATAAATTGTAGTAGTCAATAGAAGGCAGTGACTACAGTTTATTAATGTACAGTAAGGATCATGAAGCCACAAACACACGAAGCGAAATAACGAATAAGATCTCTAAGGTAAGTTCTATATAGCGAAGCAAATTAATAATCGATCGATCTAAGTAATTCACATTTAAGCAAATAAGAGGAAATAAATATTTGGCCTGTGATCAAACATACTTGATCATACTAACGTGATAATAATAATACCAAGATATTGATAAATTGTTACTGACCGAATGAAACTGTCTGTTAAATAAGTTAATTGAATAGCTTAACAAAATTAAGCATATGCATACTTAAGTCTTGGTGAAATGCTATAATCTAACAAAATAGAAATGATTTCATATCATTCACTCATAATTCATCTTTGCATTGGTTGTTTGAATCTTCACATTGATGTTTAAAACAGAGATTTACCAGCCTCTAATTGGTACACATGTATCCTGTGCAGATTGCCTCTATATTGCCATAATTCACAAGCGTTATAATCAGAGTTGAGGATGGCCGATAGTATGATCGAAGACCTATATCTCAAAGTGAACATCAACTCTGGGATGAAGGTACACCCATCTGGTGAGTCCCAAATAGGACCAAATGAGCGTTCTAGATTCCATTGTTAGCAACCACAATCTATTCTTGTTATTCTTTAAAATACACAAAGAAATGACATGTGCTGTCACTTTTCCTTTGCTATTCAGAATGAACTAGTTAGCAAATGTATTCAAACGTGATTATTAGTAACTCAAAATTCTACTTAGAATGAATAAACCTCTGATTTTTTGAAAGTGAGTGTTCATTATAGATTGCCATTACAGCTTGTTAGTAATATCTATCAACTATTTTGAATTAAATCATTCGGCATAATACAACTTATATGATTAATAGCGCATATAAGATATCATATTTGATAGAAGCATCCGTTTGCTTCTTCCTCATATTATTACTTACTTACTTACTTACTTATCCCTGTTACTCCTCGTGAAGGAACATAGGCCGCTCACCAGCATTCTACATCCAACCCTGTCACAAGCAATCCTTTCGAACTCCTTCCAGTTGTTATTCATCCTTTCCATATCTGCTTTTATTTCCCGACGTAATGTGTTATTTGACCTTCCACTTTTCCGCCTTCCTTCACGATTCCAAGTTAGGGCTCGTCTCGTGATGCAGTTTGACGATTTGAGTAATATATGTCCTATCCATTTCCATCGTCTTTTCCTAATTTTCTCTTCAGCTGGAAGCCGGTTTGTTCTCTCTCAGAGAAGTATGTTGCTGATGGTATCTGGCCAATCGATGTTGAGTATCTTGCGTAGACAGCTATTTATAACTACTTGTACATTCTTGATGGTGGTTGTTGTAGTTTTTCTCCAAGTTTCAGCTCCATACAGTAGAACTGACTTTTTTGACGTTGGTATTGAAGATTCTCACTTTGATATTGGTTGAAAGTTGTTTTGAGTTCCATATGTTCTTCAATTGTAGGAATGCGACCCTTGCTTTGCCATTCCTCGCCTTTACGTCTGCATCTGAACCTCCTTGTTCATCGATGATGCTTCCTAGGTATGTGAAGGACTCTACATCTTCCAGAGTTTCGCCATCAAGAGTGATTGAATTTGAGGACCTTGGTTTTCCCCTTGTGTATGCTGAGGCCTACTGATGCAGAGACTGCTGCTACACTGGCTGTCTTCATCTGCATCTGTTCGTGTGTACGTGATAGGAGGGCTAGGTCATCTGCGAAGTCCAAATCGTCTAATTGATTCTGAGCTGTCCATTGTATGCCGTGTTTTCCTTCATATGTCGAGGTCTTCATAATCCAGTCGACCACCAGAAGAAAGAGGAAGGGAGAGAGTAAACAGCCTTGTCTGACTCCAGTCCTTACTTGGAATGCATCTGTCAGCTGTCCTCCATGCACTACTTTGCACTGTAGTCCGTCGTATGAGTTCCGGATAATATTGACAATCTTCTCAGGAACTCCGTAGTGTCGAAGAAGTTTCCATAATGTCCTCCTATCTACACTGTCGAATGCCTTTTCATAATCAATGAAGTTGATGTATAGTGACGAGTTCCACTCAATTGATTGTTCGACGATGATCCGTAGTGTTGCAATTTGGTCTGTGCACGACCGATCCTTACGGAATCCAGCTTGTTGATCTCGAAGTTGGGCGTCTACTGCATCCTTCATCCGGTTCAGCAACACTCTGTTGAAGACTTTCCCTGGTATTGACAGTAGTGTGATGCCTCTGTAGTTTTCACATTTGCTCAGATCTCCTTTCTTTGGAATCTTGACGAGGTGTCCTTCTTTCCAGTCCATTGGCACTTGTTCCTCCTCCCAAATCTTTTTGAATAGAAGGTGAAGCATGCTTGTGGTTGCTTCGATGTCTGATTTCAGTGCTTCAGCTGGTATGTTGTCGGGTCCTGCTGCTTTCCCGTTCTTGATTTGTCTGACGGCCATTCTAATTTCTTCCGTCGTTGGTGGGTTGACATCTATAGGAAGATCTATGTGTGCTGCTTCGATGTCCGGTGGATTCATTGGAGCCGGCCTATTCAGGAGTTCCTCGAAGTATTCTACCCATCTGTTACGCTGTTGTTGAATTTCGGTGATTGGCTTGCCTTCTTTGTCTTTGACCGGTCTCTCTGGTTTACTGTATTTCCCTGCTAGTTTCTTCGTTGTATCGTAAAGCTGTTTCATATTTCCTTCTCTAGCAGCTTTTTCTGCCGTCGTTGCTAGTTCTTCCACGTATTTCTTCTTGTCGGCTCTAATGCTCTTCTTCACTTGTTTGTTTGCTTCTATGTATTCAGCTTGTGCTTGGACTTTCTCTGCTCGTGTTCGGCTGTTGTTAATTGCTGCCTTCTTGTTCTTCCTTTCTTTGATCTTGTCCAGTGTTTCTATAGAGATCCATTCCTTATGATGGTGTTTCTTTAGGCCCAGAACCTCTTGACACGTTGAAGTTAATGCTTCCTTGATGCCTTTCCAGTTGTCCTCCATAGTAGTTTCTTCTTCTTTCAGTAGATCTTGTAAGGCTTGGAACCTGTTGTTGAGAGCTATCTTGAATTCATTGAGTTTGTCAGTATCTCGAAGGAAGGCTGTATTGAACCTTTGTAGTGCTGTTTGTCCACTTGTCCAGTTCTTTTTTAGCTTCAGTTTTAAATTGGCTACAACTAGGTGGTGATCTGAAGCTACGTCAGCACCTCTCCTGGTTCTCACATCTTCCATTGTCCTTCGGAATTTTTTGTTGATGCAAATATGATCTATTTGGTTCTCTGTAGTGTGGTCCGGTGAGATCCATGTAGCCTTGTGTATACGCTTGTGTGGAAATATTGTGCCTCCTATGACCAATTTGTTGAATGCACATAGATTTGCAAATCTTTCCCCATTTTTGTTTCTCTCACCCAGTCCATGTCGTCCCATAATATCTTATTATTATTATTATTATTATTATTATTATTATTATTATTAGCTTTATTCAATATTATATTTTCGGTACAATATAGAATTATCAGCACAAATTATTTCAACAAGTTTCCGTTTCTTTCTTCTTTGTAGGTCCTGGCGATGAATATTGAGTGATCGCCAGTTAGATGTTAGCAGTTCAGTAAATGAACATCTGAATAATGTGCATTCTTTTCGTTGTATATTGCCAGCAACCACATTGGCTCTTATTGAGTTTTTTGTAACTTTAACAACGAAAGGTTGTACACTTTTCAGAAATGCAGCAGAATAGCTTATGAGATTAATAAACATAATGATATATTAAAACAAACAAAAATAGATAACTTGTTGAAATATCTAGATGGCAGGAACAGGTAGCCCAGATGCTCAAACAGGCCGCCAGTGTTGTCTATTCCAACTTTGGCCTTTAGATCTCCCATCAGAATGGTGAGGTCCTTTCTTGGGCACTTCTCTACGATTGACTGCAGCCGCTCGTAGAATTGATCTTTAATGTCGTCGTTGCTATCATTGGTGGGTGCATAACATTGGATAATATTCATTGTGATCCCCTCCTTCTTTGTTTTGAATGATGCTTTGATGATTCTGGATCCATGAGATTCTCATCGTACAAGTGCATTTCGTGCTACTTTTGACAGCATTAGAGCAACTCCTTGAGTGTGTGGAGCATTTTCCTCTTCGTAACCGGAGTATAGTAGCATCTCTCCCGTATTTAGCCTTTGTTATCCAGCTTGGGTCCAATGGTTTCGCTGATTCCCAGTATTGCCAAGTTGTATCCCATCATTTCCGTTGCTATTTGACTAGTCTTTCCGTTCTCCCACATTGTTCGAACGTTCCATGTACCTATAAAAATTTTTGCTCTATTTGTTATAAGGGGCATTGGCTTCATGGCTTCCGAAGGAACTCGGCTTTCACCATGAAGCGTCATAATTCTTCTACATGAAGACCTTCTAACTTTCAGGGCAGAGTTTAAATGGTTTGACTAATTTTTTTTAATAAGCGTTTTTTTAGCGAGTTAGTTTTCTACGGGATGGGGACGCTAACCCCATGCCCAACCCTCCTCTTTTACCCGAGGTTGAGACCGGCAGTAACTCTGGAAGTGCTACAGGCGGAGTTCTCATATTATTAGTGTGGGGTTTTGTATAGATTATAGTAATTGTAACAGTTAAATTCATGAGTTGATCTTAGCTAGATCACCATTGAAAACATGAAAGCACTGGACGGCCGTTTCGTCCTAATATAGGACTCCTTATGATTGCACACTCACAATCATTTATACGGGACTCGAACCCAAGACCTTCCGTCTTGCGTGCAAATGCTTAACCTCTACACGCCTGAACTGAAATCCAACCGTGTTAATATCTAACTTTTATCGATTCATGATCTTGTGTAACCATTTATCGATTGTCTGACGTAGACACCTGTCTCTACTCGACACGGATTAAACTCTACTGGTCACAGCTACTCAATAGAACTTCATGATAGAATATACCCCAAACTTTGTATTTAATTTTCACTTTTTCATAAGACATGTCGTGAAAAGAAACAAAAAAAAATAGTACAACAAATGTAATATCATATTTGTGAAGTTATATCCCAAAATTCTTTCTAAAAACTAATTCCCCCCCCCTCATCATTCCTTAAGAGATTATTATTATTATTGAAAAATTTATTATCATTTTACTCAAAATTCAATATATTTTTTCCTGCATACATCTATTTAAGAATACAAAGAGTTTTGGTTATAATATTGGTAAACACATTTCATAACTAATACACATTGTAAACTATGATGTAACAACTTGAGTAAATTAACAACCATTTAAAAAGAGATAGAATATACAACATACATAACACTATATACATCAATATAAACATACCTACATTTATCAATTATAATGACGATAAGGATGAGAATATTGTGACGAAATATGAAAATGAAAACAAAAAAACTTAAGCATAGGAGTTTAGGGAAAAGTAGATGGATAGACAAAATTCTACTTGTTATTATGATAACAAATTTTATGACTGACAGATTATTTTGAAAGAAATTTGAGATGGAATGAGATATACATTAAATATATATATATATATATATATATATATATATATATATATATATATATATATATATATATATATATATATATATATATAATAGATAGATAGATAGATAGATAGATAGATAGATAGATAGATAGATAGATAGATAGATAGATAGATAGATGGATGGATAGATAGATAGATAGATAGATAGATAGATAGATAGATAGATAGATAGATAGATAGATAGATAGTCAGCTACAGCGTAGGACCGGGCACATGTGTGCATCGGTCCAGGTTGCCATACCGCATCAGCACAACAAGATGAACACCGGATTCATAGCAGTGGTTAGGTCAAAGGTGGTAATAAATAAGAGGAAGATTGCATATAGAGATATAGTACAAGAAGAAAGAATTGGTTCGTAGAAAGAAAGATATGAAGTGATTTTAATCTCTTAGTTTAAGGGAAGATAGATAGATAGATAGATAGATAGATAGATAGATTTACGTTTGTAACTGTTCATGATAGTTTTGTAAAGAAAAACTAGAATGAGGAGAAAGTGTAGCAAGATCTCATGGCTGATAAATGGAGAGAGAAAAAATAAACTAACATCAGAAATTATTAAGTTCCTTTTAGCAGTTTGGATTGAATAAAAATAGATGTTTAATATTTTTATAAGGTAAAGATCAGCTTCTTCTTGATTTATAAGTCGATTTATTTAACATAAAGCAGATTGAGAGTTATATTTAGCCAAATTTAGTGTTTCCTTTAGATAACTAACTTTTATATGAACATGTCAAGTGTAGGAGAGACATGAGAATGTCATCTAATTCTACCAATTTAGCTACTAAATCTTCTTTTCTGAGTCTAAATTATGTGAACTGAAGTATGATAAATATTAGAATGATTATTGAGTAGACTAAACACTAAAGAGTACTGAGCCAACTTCTTCATATCTCAACAGAACTGATCAAATTCAGCCATAAACATTAAAAAAAATTCCTTATGAAAAACAGTAAAGCATTTAATAAGACTATTTTTTTACAAAAATCATAAACCGATGTAAGTTAGACCACCATTGAAAACCTGTAAGCAATGGGATTCGTCAACATGCCACATCCACATGCAGGAATTGAACCCAAGGTCTCGCGCCCAAATGCTTAAACTCTAGAACATTGAGCAGGGTTTCAAAGGTTGTTCAACTTAGTTCTTTTCGTGATTTCAGTGATATGCAACAACCCGATATTAAAAAGCTTCTTTTTTATGTAAACATTTACATGTACTCAGATGATAATTTATCATCGCTGTTAATTCGACATGGATGAAGTGTTCATTTTATTTGATCCACTAAAATTAGGACAAGTTGAACAACAATCGACTACATTTTATGAAAATAAGTCAAGTCAAACATTTTATTTATTCATGTACTTGTCGATTATCTGGTGTCAAATAATTCAAGGAGTCATTTCTTTGGATATAAAGTAAATACGGTAGAGAGTTGCTTTCTTGTTCCGGAAAATGTATACAATTACCACTTATTACATTTTACCTATGTTTCCACCAGCTCCAATGAATATATATAGGTGTTATTCATTGAATAATGTTAATTAATATAGAATTTTCAACAAATCAAACCACTTTTATATATTCCTATGAATGAGAGTTTATTTGGAAAATCTTTCGAATAGCTTTTATCATGAATATATAGTAGCTGAAAACACTGGTCATGAGACTTTGCATCAATGATTTAAAAGTACCGTGAATGATGCTAAACTGGAAGGTCATAAACTGGACTTCTGATCATGTCATATGCTCTCAAAGTCAAGTGCTTCTTGATTTCCAACTAATAATATTCCACTACAATCACCCCCTACATTATTGATATCGCGTGAACACTAGTATTACTTATCTTAAATAAGACTTCAATAAGAGTATCAATGAAGTCATAGTTTCTAGATACAATGAAGTAATATATTCAGCTCGGTCTGTCGCACTAGTTAAGCAATTTTATTGCTAACCATTTAGCTACTAACTTATCATTGTTTTTAATTAGCTTATATATTAAGAAAAACCTCGCCTGGAGTCCCTCAGGGGGCTACTGCCGGTCCCAAGCCCGGATAAAAGAGGAGGGTTGGGGATGAGGTTAGCTACCCCATCCCGTAGAAAAATAACTCGCTAAAAAAACGCTAACCAGAAAAAATAATTCAAACCATTTAGACTCTGCCCTCACTTGGAATCCTCAAGGCCAAAGGAGAAGAGGAAGACCAAGGAACACATTACGCCGAGAAATGGAGATAGACATGAGAAAAATGAACAAGAATTGGATGGAACTAGAAAAGAAGGCCCAGGACAGAGTGTGTTGGAGAATGCTGGTTGACGGCCTATCCTCCATTGGAGTAACAGGCGTAAGTAAATAAGTAAGTACATAGTAAGAAAAGTGAATTAATCCTTGATTAATTTATTGGACTAAAACTTATAATTTTAAAAAAATATCATTTACACTGTCTACTTTTTCGTTCGGCTTTGAGTTTTTAAACACTGGGGTGTCATTCAAACACGTGAAGACGATGTTATGAAATTACTTTGTTTAAAAAAAATTGGTATGTGAACTACAAACACAATTTTTTTTAATGGAATGTATCCTAGTTTAGACTAATACTAACTTCTACAACTGTGCTGCATATGTTACCATAAATTTCTGTTTTAAATGTATTGTAAATAGTTAATGATGCATATTGATCACTACACAGTGATCAATCAATCAGGAATACATCTCAGCCCAATAAGAGGTCAGTCGCGGCCTAGGTAGCTCAGTGGCAACGTCTCTGACGTCTCTGTGAAGCTGGATGACTCGGGATCGAATCCATTAGGGAGCACCAGTTCCCTCAAGATTCCAGGTACACCTCGCTGACGAGTGCCGAATAGCACGAAACCCGGGTTCAGGATTTCCTGTTGACTACCTCCAATCCCCATCATAAGATGAGTAATAATTTATCAATGTTGTAAAACAGTTTTATATACATATATATATATTTAAATATTTTTACATTCATAGATCGATTGAAGTCAGTCATTAACACGGCCTGATACCGGATCATTGGTCTAAAAATTAAGCGTGAGCACATGAGACTGAAGGTTTTTGGTTCGAGTCCCGTATGTGGGATCGTGAATGTGCACTTTTGGGGAGTGCCATACTAGGACGAAACAGCCACTTACTGTTTACAGGTTTTCAATACTGATCAAGCTTACATTGACTCTTTAATTCAACTATTAATATTTATAAGTTAAATGGATAAGAAGGGAATTTTTTCGCAAGAGCCCAGCTATTCAACTTTGGTATATTTACTGAATAATCTAATTATCTTTTAAAATCATAACGAAAAGTATTTCATTTAGTAAGGTAAGATTGACACTTACAGTGAGATATTCAGTTATACAACAACAAATGTTAACTAATATAAATGTCATTTAAGATATAGTATGATTATAGGATTTTGTAAATTTTGTTTTTTTAAATTCCCTCTTATGTAATTTAAGAGATTACAATAAATGTCAATCATAAAAGACATCAGTATAATTTTCAGGTCACATTATTAACTATAATCAACTTAGATGTGTATAAAATAGTGAGATTTATCACCTCCCAGTGGTTTTATTTATGAAATAGTACTAGTAATAAAATCTTTATCACACTTGATAAATAATCGCATTGTGAAAACTTATGTACGAGAATCATCGTAGACTAAAAAAACTTAAAAATCAGTGTGGAGGTATGTTGAGATTTTTCAGCTGAATTCGCAAGTCGATTTAAGCTATACCGTTAATGAAAACCTAGAAGAACTAGGTAGCTGTGGCTTTTTAGAATGGGATTACTCAACAATGAGCATCCACGATACTGAACATGAGATTCTATTCAAGAACCTTCGGTTTCGTTCGAGAATGCGTAATTTGATAATATTCATGTGCTTACTAGTGGCTAACTTCAAGATGAAACTCCTGGAGTTCTGGTGATAAGCCATAACCAATCTTTAATCAGTGTCGTGTTTGAGACAGTTATCCACCTCAGACAATGGATGTAGAATTGTGCAATATAATTGATCGACTGGAGTTAGAAATTATTACTATTGAATACCGTTTCAGTGATCTAGAGGTTAAGCGTTCGTACGCCAGACGGAAGGTCTTGGGTTTCGATTCTTGCGTTCATGCTAGGGAGTTTGCACTGTTAAGGAGTCGCATACTAGAGAGGAACGGTCGTGCAGTGCTTTCACGTTTCCCATGGTAGTCTAGTTTACATGGAGTCTTGAATTTACTTTTAGAATCAATAATCCTACACATTGGAAGATAATAAAACGTTGAAATATTTATTTAGAATGCATAGTAAAATTATAATTTTTTTCAGTGATACATGCTAACATAACTTGATGATCTGTTAGATAACACTATGATATCCGATGTAATAGATGCTGAATTTTAGTGTTACAGCAAACAACTACACTATAATAATGCAATGTCCATTTTTCGTGTATTCCATCGCCAAGCTAGATCTGAAATACATATATAAATTCAACGTGTAAATACTGGAATCGTGATTTAAACGGATACTTATCTAATTCAATCGTGTATATCGATAGCCAGAAAATATACACCCTTTAAATTAATAATAAAGTCAACAGTTGTTTTACATCTAGTTTAACAAGTGGTGATAACTCTTGTTTCCCACTTATATGTATTTGTTGCTGTATTCTTTGGTTACCTTTATAACTTTTGTTTATTTTAGTCAGATAGATAAAAGTTCTCTATACTATACGGACTTAAAATGATTCTTATTTTGTATACAGAATGAGATGTTACTGATAGAAAAAATGTTCCCTGATAAAATCCAGGATCTGAATGTTAAGTGATACTAAATATTTGTCGGCTATTTACAAAACTTGATGGGGATGTTAGATCCTCAGAATTCACTTGATAAATATTTTACTTCTGTAAATCTATTTTAAAAATTTGAATTTATTGTCTTTTCAACAGAAGTGTTCATTTTTACCTTCATGTCGTATTTCTCACTTGGGAGGATCTTAAACGCTATTAGTTCGTTGTATATTTTTAGTATGCTATTTTGTAACGCTTTTCAAGGACATTCTTATGCTGTATATATACGCTTAATTTGTGTTTCTAATTGTTGTTTGTGAGTCTGGCTGCTTGTGTAATATATTTCCCTCTGTCGAACTTGGACTTCTCTCTTTACATAGCAAGGCTGGGACGAGTCGGAATAGCTAGCTTATCTGTCATTGTGTCGCAGAGTCTTCGTTCCGTTCTCAAATTAGGTGAACTCGTAATCTCTTCAAACATAGGTAAACTGAAGGACTGATATATCACAGATAAAAATTTCTTTGTTTAAAATCATTCAAGAGTTATGTGACAATGTGACCTATGTGCCCTGTTAATGTATAACGTAACGATACCGCCAATTAGAGAGCAGTGTATTGTCGATCGAACCAAAGACGCGTAAAACACGTAAGAACGACCTAGATTTCTGATTGGCCCTGCTTCCCTGTCTAGCCCAACCTGTTAAGTCCAGAACACCACTCTGAGCCTCCTCAATATGAATCATTCATTTCAAGCACACTGGGTTTATATACCAACTAAACAGACCACATCGTACCATAAAATGGAAAATAACATTTGTACAAGAATTAGCCAAATGTGGCTGTGAATGTGGCAGGTAGTTAATAATAGACAGGACATAATTCAAGAATGGTAAATCATATAACAGTAGTTTGTAGGTCAAAATAAAGCTTATGATAAGAGTAACATGAATATGAATAGTTTAGTTACATAACAATTATACAATAAAATTATACGCATAGTACTGGTCCACAAATGGAACCCAAAAATTACCGCTCATTATGCTTATCGGGGCATAACAAACAAGTTACTACATATCACTAGAATTTGTTTAGTTAATTTAGAGTATAATAAAAGACAATTGAGATGTAATTCTTGATAAAGATTTCATGTAATAAGTACAAATAATGACTGAAAATGGTTTACCAAAGGTTTTATACATCTATCAATGGTTTGGATATATATTATACCAAATGAATAATAATGTCTTGTGTGAAGATAATTTTCACTACAAAATATCGTAAGCTCAAAAACCAAAAAACATCTATTTCGTTCTATTTTTGAACTGATTTATCATAAATCTGTTTCTCTCAATGCTCAACATTCATAATTAAGATTTCTTTCAGGTTTTCACTGCTATGAAAAATATCAAGATAAACCTAAAGAGTTGACTACAGACCCGATGATTTTAGATAGTTCCACGACTTAAATCATTTCATCATGTAAGCTGTCTTTACATTGAACATATCTCGATATATCTCATCCAGTAACAAATTTGTTCATTTACTGTAAGAGTAATTTAGTTAAACAGCTTACAATTCATATAGAATTTATGAATTATTTATATCATTCCTTTATTACCATTATTCAATATCTGCTATAAATGAATGAATCTCAATCCGTTACAGCTTTAATTAATCGCAAAAACTAAATCTTTTTTATATATTATGAAAAGATTGGACTAGTTGATTGACATTATTACAAGAGTTTTCTAATTATAATTACATAGAAAACTATTTCATTATTCTTAAGATCCAAACATAGACAATTCAAGTTAAATTATACATACAGTATGATTTTATGATAAATTTGAATAAATTAAAGTAGTTCACATGGTGATAATAAAACTTGAACAAAAATAAAACATTAAGAGAACATAAACATTTATTAACAGTAAACTGATTGAAAATTTATTTATACAATCACTAGTAATATTTATCAAACATACATAATAAGTATCAGAAGGGGTTTTTTGGAGATTGTTAGAAGTTTCATTAATTGAAATCATGAGTTAAGCGCCTGGTACGAGACTGATAGGTATTTGGTTTGAATCCCTCAAGCGGGATCGTGTATGCGCACTGCTGAGGAGTCCCATTCTAGGACAAAACTGCCGTCCAGTGCTTCCAGGTTTTCCATGGCGGTCTAGCTTAATTTGACTCATGATTTCAATCAATGAAATTTATAATAAGTGCCAGAACGGATTTTGTAGACATCATAGTAATTTTATTAATTGAAAGTTATGAACTAATTGAAGCTAGATCACTATGGAAAACATAGAAGCACTGGACGACAGTTTCGTCCCACTGTAGGATTCCTCCTCATCCTCCTCCACGATTACGCCTCGTGAGATTCGAAGTCATGTCTCGCGCGCCAACGCCTAACGTCTAGACCAGTGAGTTGGCATCCAACAGTGTTAATGTCTAACTCCAATTAATCCACTAAATTGAGTGACACATCCATCATGGTTTGCCATTAATTTCACATGATATTATACAACAAAACAGATTATATAATGTCTCTTACAGTTAATTTATAAATATAGGCAAACGTAAATATTTCTGCGAAAAAGAAAAATAATTAACTTTGAATTCAAGTCAAGTTATTGTAATAGTTTGTTCTTCAATATTCATTTAAAATTACACTAACTATCAATCATAAACAATCATTTCAAGTATTTCTATTCAATTATATTACTTGAAATGACTCACGTGAACGTTACTACACTCTGAAATCTTTTCTTTATATTATTACATTTAAGTGTTCCAAAGTTGTTTCTTCTGAATGATAAAACAAACCTTTTACCACATATGTGATTTACATAAAGAGTGCAACAAACTAAAAAAAAATGTACACTAAAACACTTACACATACTTCAGCTAAGAAACATGGAACATACTACATACAATATACTACAATAGTAATAATAATACAAAGAAAAAGTGATTCACAATTATTATAGGCATTCAGTATACTTTTATCCCATAAGTCTATTCAACGGCATGTGGTTTAACATGTGTTTATTATAGTAATACATAAGACATCATAATCATCATTATAAATCAGTAATATGTATATATATATAAACACTAATTTTACACTTAAATGAATTCCCAGCATGAAAAAAATCCCGATTATTTTACCATAATGAAACATACTTTTCTCTTTGTTTTTTTTCCCGTTGAAGATTTTCTTTTTTATTTCATTCTCTTTAAAAATTGGAAACAAGAAACTAAATGAAGAAAAAAATTTAAAAGAAATTTTAGGTCTTCAGTTGTTCTTTTTATTTATTCTCTCTATGGTAAACAATAAAAAACAAAGTGAAAACAAACAAATAAACTTTAATGACTGTGAATACTTGAAAAGATGAAGTTGTATAAGTTAAATAACACCGCCTTATATATATGTCAGTCATCAGTAGTAAGTATGTAACTAAGTAATCAGATTCTATCAATGATGATTGTAAATGTAAAGCTAACTAACGGACAGTAACGTTTATTTGTTCCGATTTTTTTTCGTTTCTTTTCTAAATTAGGTCAATGATATTTCAAATGGGTGTATAGTTTGAAATGTGTGAAAGGATTTGAAATTTTGTATTATTTTTATTTTACTTGACTAATGTTTGATTATTTATTTAACTTCTTTGCATTCAGTGTTTATCAAGAAAATTTAAGCTTAGATGTGTGCTACGGATGTTGATAGATATAAGTAGTATGTATCATCAATCGAAAATAAAATAGCTGGCTTCAGAAGGTGAATGATTAGTATGGAAATGAAGGAATAGGAAAGTCTTAGACAATTGACTGATATAAGCCAAGATAGATAGTGGCTTTCAGTGGAATCCAGGATGCGCGTTTTGTTTTATTTTAGACTTGTCAGCTGGATGTACTACTGTCAGCCACTATCCATCTTGGCTCATAATGCTTGTAAAATAAGGCAATATCGAGGCAATACGCACAGTATGCACATATACTAATAAGAGATTGATCAATCGCAGTGCCAAACATCAATTGGAAGATTCAAGTAAATGATATCAATGAATTGACTGATATTTTGCAAATGAAGTATTTTCTATATGGTTGTCAGATTTCACGAAATGATCCTGTAATTTTGTGTTCAAATACATTTTATTGTCCCCGCTTATGTACTCGTTCACTACAAATTAACCTATACTCCTTGAAAGAAATCAATGATAGCTTGAAAAACTAAATAGTTTAATCAAGTTAATTTAACGCAAGTTTTATTATTTAGAGCTGATCAAGTAAATTCTAATGTGGGACTATATTTTATGGACGATCTTTGATCGACACTAAAGTAACGTTGAGAGTGTCTACCTACTTACTAGGGCTAAATGGGGGTTATAAAGCAGTTTGAAGAATATGGATTATGAGCTACCACTCATTACGATTTGTTATTATTCTTAGCTTTATTCAATACTATATTTTCGGTACAATATAGAATTCTCAGCGTAAAGTATTTCAACAAGTTTCCGTTTCCTTCTTCTTGGTCGGTCCTGGCGATAAATATTGAGTGATCGCCAGTTAGATGTTAGCAGTTCAGTAAATGAACATCTGAATAATGTACATTCTTTTCGCTGTTTATTGCCAGCAACCACATTGGCTCTTATTGAGTTTTTTGTAACTTTAACAACGAAAGGTTGTACACTTTTCAGAAATGCAGCAGAATAGGTTATGCGATTAATAAACGTAATGATATATTAAAACAAACAAAAATAGATAACTTGTTGAAATATCTAGATGGTAGGAACAGGTAGCCCAGATGCTCAAGCAGACCGCCCTTTAATTCACAGTTGATGCTTACGGTTAGGAATTAAAATTACGGTTTTTCATCACGAACTGACATCAGCTATAATGCCAAGACTTTATTTAACCAAATGGGTGAATGAACTTCGCGCCAAAATCTAAAACGTGTTATCCTTAATCAGATTGGCTCGTCCATAAATTATCGTCTCACCAATTCTAAAAGTCAATAATTATATTATAAGAAAATAGTTCTCATTAAACACAATGAAACTTATTGTACAGTATTTCACTGAAATACCTTGATAATATTATGTATTACAATTTTATTTATCATGGCTACAGGATAAAGCATACACTTTTGTAAACTTTTTTTCCAGTGTATTACATAAGTTGACTTTCATTTATATACTGTCAATGAAAACTTTTGATAACAGATGGTAACCATTAAGATTTTACAATAGTTTAACATAAAATTAGAATATATTCCTTTTGAACGTCATTATCATTGTATGTTCGTATAAAAGTATATAAACATTGTTTATTTTTATAATCTTACAGAAATATGAATACTACCACTACTACTACTACTATACTACAACTGTTTATAAACATGAATACTTCATGTAGTAAACATTAAGATCATAAAATTCATAATAGCGTCTATTGCTTTTATAGTGTTTTGTTTCATCTTACTCATTTTCACCATAGAAATAAACAGAAAAGCTTTAATAATTCATAGGTGAACAAAGAGAGTGAGAGAGGGGGGGAGTGAGGGAGAAACAGAAGGTAAGTAGGATACAGACGCGTAAAAAATTTTCTATAATTCTTAAATAAATAAAAATTAAATAGAAAAAAACGAGAAGAAGAAGAAGAAAAAGAAGAAGAATTTTAATGTGAAATTATCTTCTAAAGTGTAAAAATGGATAAAACAAAATATTTACTCTATTTATATTAATATTTTTTTCACATTTTATTTAAACTACTTATGTAATCATCATAATGTACATTTCTATAATGATAGGGGTGTAAATCTATGATAAATTAGCTCATTTAATATTGAATTATTTAAATAGATTTAGAAGGGAAAAAATTACACATACACACGCACGCGCGCACACAATTGAAATTGAATAAAAGAAAAAAAGTAAAAAAAGTAAAAAAAAGTAAAAAAATGGAGAAAAAAATTTTTTTAATATTTAATTTATTACATCAAATAGCCTTTATAATGATATAAGAAGATGATAGTTTTAATGATAATTTTATATTGTACTTATTTGAGTTAATGAATATTCTGTATACTCTTAGATGAATTACTGAAAGTTATTCTATTATATCATGTATATAACAGTACTGATATTAAATCTTGATTCTATTTAAGTAACAGAATGATTATCATTGTTTACTTTAATGAAAAGGTTATGGTCAATAAGAATCAATCAACATTGAGGTGTACAGGACAAGCTGTGAACTATATGTAGAAAAATTCGAACACTTCACTTCTACCTGAAGTTTTTGCTGATGATGTCGTTCAGAAAAAATGATGAAAGTTCCATAACCAAATTATTCAGCTCAGAGAACAAAACTCTATCAAAATTATCGATCTGAGGTACAAGTCTTCTCCAACATCCCAACTTTGAATATTGTGAAAATTTCCATTTTGACATTTGATAAATAAAGAAGGGACGAGTTTTCATTCCATGTGTATTTATTGACTTAGCTGTTCCTGTGGAACCAGTTATATAAGGCATACAATTCGACAAGTTCGTCGTCGTATAAGAGAACACTATCCGTCGTGATTGAGGTAAGTGTGATTAAAAGTTCTATTCTCGCCCACTTGATGGACACAAGTCATTCAAGTTGAACTGAATAAAGCTTTTAAGGTTATCCACCAAATCCCATCAAATTTGCCGCATGATTTACGAGTGCATCCCTTGAACATTGCTGAAGACATTGCAATCCATGTTCACAAACCTAACTTTTAAATCCAAAGAAGTTTGTACAACCACTCTCTCTACCTTGGTTATCGGTAAAGGGGAGTTTGTAGTAGAACACTGATATACTACTTCCGTATTTCTTCCATTATTTCTATATTTTCTGCATTTGCTTATTCTCGACATTCGTCTTTTGATTCTTACATAACTACTATACTACTGACCATTCACTGAAATATTTTGTATATATTACGCAACGTAGCAACTGTTTGATTTTCGAATAATTACTTTGATGATTATTACTCCTCTTCCTTCCAATTACTCAATGTTAATTTATAATCGATATACCACTATATAACTATTACGTGAAGTACCCAATAGATGAGTATTATATATATATATACTACTGTTTAACATCCATCTATTCCAGGACTAATATCAATGTGCCATAAATATATGTAATAATTCAGTAGACATTAATTGAATTTAAACCTGTGTTCAGCCAAAAGTTAGTTTCATTATATCATGGATAATAACTGAATTTTTATCAGTATTCATAATTCGGATGTTAATAACAACAGAAAGTGATGTATTCTCTTCTGAACGTAATTTTTCACATAATTTCTTATCCTAAACTTCTATGATTGTGAGATTAATCAGTAAAAGTAATCGAAGGTAATGGATAGAATCACCCTAAAACTCTGGTCAAGTAAGTAAAATGATAACCAACGAGTCATTAAAATAAACTTGAATCTTTCCATTGATGTTTAGGACTAAACTTGATCAATTTCTTATTGGCATATGAGCATACTGTGCGTATTGCCTCGATATTGCCTTAATTCACAAGCATTATAAGCAAAGTGGATAAGTGGATAAGGCGATGACGTTTAAAGCGAATAGTATTGGATTCGAGTCCTGGAGTGAATATCAACTGTTGGATGCAGCTAAATCCATCTGACGAGTTTCAAATAAAACGAAACGTGTGTCATGGATTTTACTACCAGCCACTATCAATCTTTGTTTATAATTCACATCGTCAGTTTCTTAAAAATGCTTACTCACATCAAACACACCCAAATCTACTAAGTATATTTACAAAGTAATTAAACACTGTTTTTGAACAGGTTTTCCCTTTTTCCAAAATGAACAAGAAGACAAGTGGAGACAATAGAACATATCTGACAACAAATTACAGAACTTGTTAATAAAATCTAACAATCATAAAGTAAATGCTCAATTTGCAAAATGACCATCAGTTGTCTCAAAATGGCCCAGACTTCATTGTTCTTATATCTTCATACAAATTGCATCCTGGTTCCATTCTTTACTGTCCACTCCTCTTATCTTTCTGCTACCAGACATTCTGTTGACGACTAACATCATGTACTACTTATGACAATATAAGTAGCACACACCAAATAATCATGCAGAATATGTTGAGCAAACAACGTGTAACTGTCAAGCGACTGCAAAAAAATATTCTGATGAGATCTCATATAAAAACTACTTTTGAGAGTTGAAAAGGAAACATGTGGAATCTCTTTATTTTATATTTTATTTGAAAACGTCACTATCTCAATTTTTAAGTCCATTATGTCTCAAAAATTTATCATTAAGATTAACATAATTAATATAACATAAGAACCATCCATATATATCAACACCCATATATTATCAGTATGGGGTTGTAGAGATCGTTAGGTTTTTGAATGAGATCATGAATCGATCGATGTTACACAACCACTGAAAAACTGGAAGGACTGGATGACCCTTTCGTTCTAGTATGGGACTACTTAGAAGTGTACATCCACGATCCAACGTACGGAACTCGAACCCAAGACCTTCGGTCTCGTGTGCAAATGCATAGTCTCTAGACCACTGAGCCGGCATCCAACTGTAGTAATGTTTAACTTCAACCGATCCACGAAATTGCGAGATCAAATTTCGTTGTCTGACGTAGATACCTGAATTTATCTTATACGGGTTAGCTCCACTGGTCATGACGTCCCACTAGAAATCCAAGAATTTCCTCACGAAGTTATTCATTAGTGAGTACATTATAATTATCAGTATGAGGTTGTGGAGATTGTTAATTTTTTTTATTAACATCATGAACCGATCTATGATCGTGCAGTTACATGGATTGCTTGAAGTTAGAATGCCGGTTCAATGGTTTGTAGGTTAAGCGTTCGCACGTGAGACCAAACAGCCTGGCTTCGAATCCAGCACACTGGATCGTCGATGCACACTTTTGAGGAGTTTCATACCAGGATAAATCGGTCATCCATTGCTTCCAGGTTTTCAAAGTTGGTCTAACATCGAACGATTCACGAACTCAATAAAAAAACTAAGATATTTAGAAGATAGTTTAAGATTTCGAAATAAAGACTGTATCATAGCATGCGTCTTGAGGCGAAATTAAGGATATACTCCAAACAAAAGATTGAAGATAATTATGCTTCTATCTATTCAAAGCAGTACCAAGATTTTACTCGCTCATTTATCAATATTTTGAAAAGATTTATCGTGATTAAAATCTACTTCATTCAACTAAAGATATGTTAGCTAATTATCCAAAGATATGACAAAACGTCTACCTACAATGCAGATTTCAATATATAAAGAGGTCTTTGCGTCTCACGGCAATAGCCTTACATTCAGACTATTGAGCTAGCATCCATTAGTGCATAGTGAATTTCAGATACATCATAAAACTAGCATCCCCGATGGCAATCAGTGGATAATGATTGTCTGGTAACGCTAACTTGACTAAAATTGTCAGTATGAACCAATGGATTACAACTCAATGAGCTAAACAGTGAAGCAATCATCCTAAGAGCTGTAAGTTCTAGTTCTGATACAAGTGGAGATCATAGGTGCTCACTGTTTAGAAGTAAAACACTAGGATAAAACACCCATTAAACATCCTCTGATTTTCATTGACTGTCTGGTTGAATTCAGTCAATAATATAAACTAAGTAGTTATAAACTTCTATCGGTACAGTTTGCTTGACAAGAGATAGGATATAAGAAAATTTAAGTGGACTTTTGAACTATTAACAAAAGAAAAATACATGACTTAAAATGTATGAAGTTATTCCAACTTTTAGGTAGTCAACTGACCCGCTTGGTAGTATTTTGTAGCAGCTCACGTACAACTGAGTTTGTTGACATCTAATTTGTTTAAGCCATTTCGTTAACTTAAGGGACATAGTCATTCGTACAATAACAACTTATCTTACATCACTGTACCTTTATTATTGTTGCACTTGTTTGAATATACATGCTTGAGCATTGATTACTGCCTACGCATATATTCATTCTACTAGCCTTACTATTAGTCGGTTGATTGATTCGATGATTCACTCATTTCACTATATATATATATATATATATATATATATATATATATATATATATATATATATATATGTACATTTTAATCCTGTTCATTGACTCGCTCATTGGACTCACACGCTCACTCGCTCGTCTGTTAGCTTTTAGACACTACTATTTCATGCCTTGCTTAACGTACTTGTAATTTTGGTTAATTGTGCGTGGTACAATAATAAACATAATCAACACTTCATATTCGCCTTCTGATTAATACACCGTTGGAATGTTATCTAGTGACGGTGATCAGGACGAATTGTAATAAGAAGTTTAAGGATTAAATTGATTACCGATCACCACAGAATCGGTGAACGCGACGTGATTCGAACACACAACCTTCTGATTAATACACCGTTGAAACGTTATCTAGTGACGGTGATCAGGACGAATTGTAATACGAAGTTTAAGAATTATATTGAATACTAACCACCACAAGTTCTAAGTAATTCTAATATCATTTTTTATAACAAAATTTATACATGTGATTAATTAAATAGTTTAGATTTTCTAAAGTTGATTATAATATTTATGAAATTATGGCTCCACAAATATAAAAATCAAATATACTATTTAGATAATGGTTATCTATGTTTAAATGACGAATTTCAACAGATACTTTAGTTCACTGGATGTTTTAAAATTGGATTATAAATTTTGTTTTTCAAATTCGTTTCATAAATTTAATAGAATTGAGATTTTTTCAACAACAACAACAAAAAAAAGTTGAATATGTAAGATCATAGCAACTAGCTTACAATCAGTTTCGATTATGGTTCATTTTGGTTGTACCCTTTCATTCACTTACTTAACATAAAATGTTATCTGAACAGTAACAATTCGCATATTTCTTTGTACCGTTATAATCACTAAAGCACATGATAGACTCTAGCTAAAATGTTGATTGCTCAAATGTCACTCGATGATTCATCTTCCTCCACATATATATAATTCACTCAATGTGCTTATAACTTTGCGATCTGCGCTATTCGTTAATAAACTTTAGTTACCGCTTCTCTTTGCCTTTTATTCACCACTGAGACTTATATTATGACGGTTCTCGGGATGATCTATTAACGAAGCAAAGCCGCTACAAGATGAAATTTTTTTTCTATATAAAAGCTAAACTGGCATACAATAAGTACATGGTGAATGTTGTTGAAGAGTGACTTGGTTGAAAAAATAGTTTTCAAGCAATAGGCTTAATGAGTTAAACTTCAATCAGTTTACTAACTATTCATTAATATCGTGTCACTCGTTCAATGTTAGTCAACAAAAGACTGATAATGATACACTGTTATGTAGATATTTAAATGAGTCAAAAATGGTTGAAGTTAGGCATTAACACTAATGGATACCGGCTCAGCGGTCTACACGCGAGATCAATAGGTCTTTGGTTTGAATCCCTCAAGCGGGATCGTGGATGCACGCTGTTGAGGAGTCCCATACTAGGACGAAACGGCCATTCAGTACTTCCAGGTTTCCCATGGTGGTCTAGTTTCAAATGACTCATGATATTAACTACTAAGTTTGAATTTCATCAAAGAATATGGTAAATCTTAATTGCTACTATATTATATCTCCGAGATAATAAGTCACTCTGAATTCGCAAACTTTTATAATTAATTGGGTTTCGTAGACCACTAATTCATTGAACAACAAAGTACCAACGAAAGTTTATTAGAGATCTTTTAATATATGATAAACGTATATAAACGTTGTCACAATGCTCTTAGGACAATTTTTTTAATATTCGCAATATCACTCAATCGTCATCTAAAGCCACTGAAATCCTGACGTCTGATTTTCTTTGTAGTTCTATAATTTTAAATTCACAGGTTCTCGTTCGAACTTCAAAATAGTTATCTAAAAGTCGGGTTTCATGACGCACCAATCTGTGCAAATCACTTAATAAAATCATTATGTTTTATGTTAGGAAGAGAAGTATGCATTACAAACCGCCGCCTATCGTGTGGCATAATGCTGATTGACATTTGAATAATTTCTGAGATAGTCAATAGGTGTTGGGCTAAGAAAAGTAGTAATTTCAAAAATTCGTAGTATATTCAAGAGATGTAAACTGGCCAGTTAAGGCTTCATATTATAATTTTAGCTTGTGGGTGAAGATGGTAGTTGATATAGCCTAGAATCGGTCACAATGACTCAGTTCCATTTGTTTTTATCCTACGACTTTGTAGATTAAGTAATGTAACGCTTTTATTCTTAATTCATTTTGCACTATATTTTCTATATGTTTAGTACCAGCAAACTTCAAATTTCCTGGTGATGTTATGTCTGAGGTTTCAAACATAACTATTATTAATTCGTTCAGGGTGATATTTGTCCATGAAGCACTGATATTTTACATCATTTATTGTCAAATATTTGTTTGGAGCTACCATTATGGACTATCAGGCCTTTTATTTCACTTCATATTGTTTTACTTGAATATTCCCATTGATGTTTGAGGACTGAGTTTGAGTCCCACAGTGAACATCAACTCTGAGATACAGGTACACCCAGCTGTTTAACATACTACTTAATTACTGCATACAAAGATTTCTTGATATTTAGTTTCTTTGAATCTTGCATTTCTGTCTATGTTGTTTTCATCTAGTAGCCAAGAAAAAACTTTTTATCACCTTTCTGTGCTCATTTATCAATTACCATAGGTAGTATTCAGAATTGTGTTAGTGAACTTACCATAAAAAAAATTAGTTGCAAAGAAAAAGATCATTTTTAGTTCAACCTTCGAATCTTTAGATAAATAATTATTACGTAAATCACATGTAACACTAAAAACTGTAGTAAAAAGTGTTTAGACCTTCTCATTGTTTATTTACTCAATGCTCAAATGAACTTAGGATTGTATAAAGTTATAGTTTTAAATATTGCATAATATTTAACGGGTCCTACAATAAATCATACTCCATTTATGTTTAAAAGATTAAAACATATTATTCAGTACTTAAATTTCATTTCATTTTATAGTTGATATCACAGATTGATTTTAATTTGGTAATCCAGTAAAACCCAATGAAAACTATACAGATATTTTTTTTCCTATCATGAGACTTTAAAGTAATGTAAATCTACAACCTTATCAAGGATCAAGATGAGAATCTTCAAGAGATGCAGAGATAGCTTAAACTTTGGGACGCTAAATTGATATCCATTTGTTTATATATATAATTTTAATCAATTCATAATATTTAATAATTAACAATCTTTACCAGTCATTTATGGTTAAATAACTAACGCGTGTCATGAATGAACCCCATCGGTCATAGCTTCTTATATGAAGCAACAGTCGAACATCAAAAAATAAAACAAACAGAATTGTTTTAAAATTGATACGATATAAGTAATTTACTTGGAGTGATTAACACCAACTGAAAACCTTATGGAGTCCCATCAGCTTTACGAATGGTGTAAAAATGACAGGATAACATTATATTTCATTTATTTTTTTTGCGGCTGATGATTATTGATCTTCTAATTCATTTTAGTGACTTGAGATCCGAATCCAGGTAGATCATTTACTGCTTCTTATCGAGATATATTTCTTTCCAACCCTCATATATAATCATTGGCTTAAATCGCGTTGGGGAACAACGGAATTAAATACGTCAAATACGAGAATGAAGTTTGAAAGGGGATATTTCATACAATCGTTGATCTAAACAGACAATCAGGGAGAGTGAGAGGGGAGAAAAAGAAGCGAAACTAAATATCACGCAGTGGAGTCAACATCATTAAGCATCATTATGTTTTGCTTCGCTCTATGATTGTATGACATATACGTATTCAAAATCCATTCTCATATTCGACTTATTTCCGTTATTCACTAACGTGATTGAAGTCGATAGTTTTATACGAGGATTGACGATTTGTATGTTTTAGTAGCAATTAGCAAACGATCTAGCTGGAGTTAAATCTCGGACCACTAAATCATTTAGGCATTTCATCTGATGTCATGTATATTTATTGTTATTCAGCCTGAATATATGTTAACGCTTTCTTTTTATTGAAGCACGATAATTCTCATAAACATCTGCAGGAGTATATAAGAATGTATAAAGTATACACATCAAATCTGAACAAGGTTTACTGTTAAATTGTTTTCTACTTCTTTGTTAAAAAAAAGATTCATTCATTTTAATAATCATTTTTATGATACATTGACTTCATTTTAGTTTACTGTTGAAAATCAGGTAACATTGTACAAATTCCTCGTCTTGATCTAAGATTTCTCTGTTGTATAGACCTATTAATATTAGAAATATTCAGCTATGAAAATAAAACAGAAATTCAATCAATCTACATCTACATAAACTATAATATAATGAAGATATCAGGTTAGGTGTTGTGGAGATTGTTAAGTATTTGATTGAGATCATGAAGATAATTTAGAAGCCTATAATTGTAATATTAATAAGAAACTTCAACCTTAGCAACAAGAATTAAGATCTCTGAAAATATATAAACTTATTCTTAAAGAAATATTTAGTGTATATTTAGCAGATAGTTAACCTTGAATGATAGTTTCTAGGTAATTAAAAGCGTTACTATAAATCAAGTGAATTTCTCAAGATAAAGTTATTAAGATTTTCCAATGCTTATTAACTTTTCAATGCTAAGTATTAGTTTTCCAACTTTAAGATAACATAAATTCTGTTTACATGAATGTAAACTGATTTCTTCTGAATCTATTCTTAATCACCTGCGTATTCTCAGGAAAATTTGGAGAATTGAATTTTTCAAATGACGTAAAAAAGGGATCATATACAGGAATCGTAATTTATTTTGATATTTCTTCCACGTAAACTCTCTTACAAGTCAGTGACGTACCACAGAAGTGATTTATTTAGTGTTTTTTACTAATGTTAATAGAGAAGATTAAAAGAATGTCTCACTGTTTGACACTCACCATAGAAGTGGGCAAGCATATAGCATATATGGATAGTGGATAGCAGTGGAATCCAGGACGCGCGTTTCATCCTATTTAGGACTCGTCAGCTGGATGTACCTGTATCTCAGAGTTGATATTCACAAGCTTGTGACTTAAGGCTATATCGAAACAATATTCATAAGATGCACATATGCCAACATGAGACTGATCAATTACAGTCCTGAATAACAATGGGAAATTTCAAATAAAACAACACCAAGTGAATGTAAGCATATACCATGCTTCACACCATCATCCCCATCTGCTGATGACAGCAAAGAATTTCTCCTAACAATTATATATATTTTGGACACTGAACGATAATATTTCTACAGTCTAAAATCTAAGATAAAAGTCATTCATTTATTTGTTGTTGTTTTTTTAATTTTGCACATAAGACTCAAACTCATTTTACTTTATATGATGAGTTTGACCCTACTGTCACTATAAGCGTTGTGAAGATTATCAACTCTTTGATTGAGACCATCTTGGAAGATGATCGCGCAGTTTCGTTGTTTAGTTGACGTTAGACAATAGGTTAAGCGTTCGCGCGTGGGAATGAAGGCACTGAGTTCGATTCTCGCTAGCGGTATCGTGGATGTGCACTGCTGAAGAGTCCTGAAATATGACGAAACGATCGTCCATCGCTACCAAGTTTTCAATGGTGGTCTAATATCAATCAGTTCATGACCCTATTGTATTGAGAGATCAAATATTTGATACACTTTTCATTAAAATCTTATTATTTATTAGTTTATTTCATGATTAAAATTGAATGTAAATTGTTAGAAACAATCGGAGTTATTATTGTCAAGTTATAATTCACTTCTATTTTATTTACAAACTTTTCACACACTATACAAACATTACTTAAACATGACTATCAGAGTACATAACATATAAGCATAGTAGTTGTAATAGTGTGAGAAAAAATATGTGTAAATGTTTCCCAAATAAAATGATTAATATATCTATATTATTGGTATTCTCTATATTATCTAGATATGTTGAAGCTTGTTTCAAGACAAGCATAAGTCCTATACATTTTTCATAATGTTTACATTCATAGTTATATTGTTAAGATATGAAGGAATATTGATAAGATTGTTCATGTTATTAGTTTCAATGAATTATGTTAGATTTCACCAAGTTATCCCCATTTTAAATGCCCACCTAATGTGTTGCCAATTGTTGAAACGTGTTTCGAAAAACAAGTTGGGCGATTAATTGTTATAAATAAGTAACATTCTTAACATGATGTGAATTACAAAGTTAGACAAACAAAATGTATTAAGTCTTAATAAATTTATTGATAAAGAAGTAAATAGGTTTTTAATGAATTCTGTGGAACCTATTATTTTGATATGTAAAAGTATCACCTAATGTAAAGGTTTCCCTGATAAACGAGAATTCATGCATACTATGTATTGTTTGATCATTACTCGTGTTCAAAGAAACAAAAATGATGATTAGAAAAAATATCAGTATAGGTGTTATGGAGATTATTAAGTTTTTAATTGAGATCATGAACTGATTGATGTTAGACCACCTTTGAAAACCTGGAAGCAATGGACGGCCGTTTCGTTTTTCATTGAGATCGTTTTTGTTGTGTCCCGATAAGAATAATGAATGGTAATTTTTGGGATCCATTTATGGACCAATATTATGAGTATATTTTCGTCGTAAAATAGTTATGCAACTAAATTGTTCATATTTATACTCCTCTTATTATGAGCTTTATGTTGACCTATGAACTACTATTGTACGGTTTACCATTCATGAATTATTCCCTATTTGTTAATCGCTACCTCCCTCATTCACAGCCACTTCTGGCTAATTGTTGTACAAATGTTATTTTATATTTTATTGGTACGTTGTGGTCGGGTTGGTTGGTATATAAACAGAGTATGCTTGAAATACAATGATTCATATCTCAGAGGCTGAGACTTGCGTTCTGGACTCAACTGGCTGGGCTAGACAGGGAAGCAGGGCCAATCAGAACTCTAGGTCGTTCTTACGTGTTTTACGCGTCTTTGGTCCGATCGATAATACACTGCTTTCTAATCTTTCAGTCAAGGACACAACAATTGCACGGGGTAAAAATCGATCCAAGTTCAAGTCACAACAGTTTTATTTTGGGACTCCTGAGAAGTGCACATCCACGATCCCGCCCGCGGAATTCGAACCCAGGCCTTCAGTCTCGTACGCGAACACTTAACCTACTGGACCACTGAGCCGGTATCCAATGGTGTTAATGTTTAACCTCAACCAATCCACGACGTTGCGCGACCATCTACCATTGTAATGAGGTAGATACTTGTCTCTAGCCGACACGGATTAGCTCCATTGGTGGTCTAACATTAATCGATTCATAATCTCAATAAAAAAATAAATTAGCTAATTTTTTGTAAAACATTTTACAATTCGATTATTACTTGAAATCAATACATTAACTTCAAGTGAAGGTATCTAATCACATTTGAATTATGTAAAAAATAGGGGGAGACTTTTTAAGCCATCGGGTGCAAGACCGAAGGTCTTGAGTTCGAATCTCACTTACGGAATTGTGAGTGCGCACTACTGAGGAGTTCCATACTAGGACGAAAAATCCATCTAGTACTTCTAGGTTTTCAATGGTGGTCGAACAACACTTGATTGATGAACTCAATCAAAAACTTAACAATTCTTATAACCACATAATGATAAATCTTCTGTACTTAGGCATTTTTTCTAAATTGTTCAACGTTTTGCTAAACTATTCGAAAAAAATATTTTTTCTTTCAATAAACAACATTATAAAGTCTTATCAATTCATTTTCATCAGTGTCTTGTTGTTATTACTTCATTGTTAACTAACTTCCGTTATTTAGATTATTGAAATTCTGTACACATCTAAGGAATCATTTGAAAATAGAATGAATCATTAGTCATTTGAACAGCACTGTTTCTTCTTCATTTCAAATGTTTGTTTGACTTTTTTTATTGTAACTTGTTTCATGTCTTTTTAGTTTTCTTCTCCAAAATTAGTCATTGAAAGTTTTCATTTGTTGATAAAAAGGGTAACTGAAAGATAGAATAACTAATCGTCAAATCTATGAAGGTAACATATTCATTTCCTTTACTTTTAAAACTTATAGTAATATCATTCTTTTCTTTTACTGTAAATATGTATATAGTCATTTGTACGGTTTTACTGGTAAAGAAAAAGTAGCCCAATGTTTCAAAAAACTAATGGAAAGGTGGGTTATATTCACAGATTGACTGACAAAAACACATTTTTGCCTGTTTAAATGAATGAATTAATAAATTGATGTTTCAAATGTTAATATGATAGAATGTATATGCAAGCCAAATAATGCCAAGTGAATTTAAGTTCACCCCATTGCACAGGCAAGTGGCTATCAGGACTCACTAGCTAAGTGGATAACGCGATGACGTTTGAAGCGAATGGTACTGGGTTCGAGTCCCGGAGTGAAGATCAACTCTGAGATGCAGGTGCATCCACCTGACGAGTCCCAAATAGGACGAAACGCGCATTCTGGATTCCACTGCTAGCCACTATATATCATTGCTTACAAAATGATAGAATGTAGGTTTCGAGAAAAGTATATTAATAAACAGTATATTTTCACGACAGACTATTGTGAAAGAGAATAAACTAGCTTTCAGCTAAGAAGGAAATTAAGAAAAGACGTTGAAAGTGGATAGGAAAAATATTGAGTAAATCAGCAAATTGCATCATAAGGAAAGCGTTCACTTGGAATTCCGAAGAGAAATGACCGAAAAATACACTACGTCGAGAATTGGAAGTAAGTATGAAAAGGATGAATAGCGACTGGAAAGAACTGTAAATCATTGTCTAGGATAGAGTTGGATAGGGCATGTTGGTAGTTGACCTATGCTCCTCTATGAGGGGTAACAGGCGTAAGTAAGTAAGTAATATTTTCACGACGTTTACACTTATTACACTGAATAAGTGTTTTTTCCTTATAATTTGGAAGAGCTAAGATCAGTGTTGTGGCTAACAGTCGGATTTATAAAGAAACCATTTTTCATGTTCTAGTTGTAGCTTATCCTTTGGTTGTACATAAACCCTAGTTTCAATGATTACACACTATAAATGATGACAGTCACTTTACTGCCTAATAAAGTCAATTTATTTTTTGTTATTTGTTTCATTCTTCGACCGTTTCGTTTTAGTATGTGACTCCTCAGCACTGTGCATCCACGATTCAAATTAACAAATGTAATCAGTCTAACTCAGTAAATAATTGTCTAGAAGTTTTAATTTGATGGACAAAATATCATCAGGATTATATGTTTCTGAGAATTTTACTAAACTATATGTTTTCTTAAAACAGGTAGTACTGAAAACGTATTTCAGACAAGCATCATGCTAAATACAGTTTTCAACAAAAATAGTTAATAGATAGCAGCAAAGTCCAGGAAGTGCTTTCGGTACTATCTAGGACTCGTCAGCTGAATGTACCTGCATATCAGTGTTAATATTCACCAATAAACCTAAAATCTTCTGCCTCAAACTCCAAAGCATTATTTACCAAGCCAAAATGACGACTTGGATTATATAACTGGAATCATTTTAACTTGTAAGTGTTCATATCTTTCCATCGTTATATTAAGAGCTGTAATTGATCAACCTACAACACAATGTGGAACATAATTTAAGCGAACAATAAATGAACTCAACTTCGTCCAATTAACCAACAGTTTATAGAAATCATGGCCGCTCACCACAAATATTCATTATCATAATGGTAATATACATGTTATTATGTAATATAGCTAAGAAACTAGTTTCAGAAATAAAGCAGCATAATACAATTTTGATAAGTGATTATAATTCTAAATATTAGATTAGTTAAGAAGAATAATGACCATGGACTTTGAAGGATAATTATTCAAAGAATTAATAATTCCATAAGCCTATAATCTATGATTCAAATAGTACTTAGAATTATATGTATTCCTATGATAATTCATTTACTATTCAAAAACACTTTCATAAACAATCTATCAATTGTAGAAAAACGATATCAGGTTTCTTATTAGTCACGGACGTTTAATGTAACAAGAATGGTTTCAGTCTAATAGGTATATTCATTTCACTATTTAAACATATTTTTTCATAAATATATAGGGGCGGCCGAACCAAAACATGGCATCAGTGCTTAAAGTCACTAACTTCTGGTCTGAGCCATGTCGGTAGATGGAGACTACTTGGTTGGGGTTTGTGTAACTATCGTAACCAATGGTTGGAGCCTCTAGGTGACATGGCTCAGAATCGATCACAATGACGTCCGTGTACACACTCTCTGTCTTCATCATCATCCGGAATTCATATGACAGACTACAGTCCAAAGTGGTGCATAGAGAACTGATGACGAAAGCATTCCAGCTAAAGACCGGAGTCAGACAAGGCTGCTTACTCTTCAATTTCCTCTTTATTCTTGTGGCTGACCAGATTATGGACACCTCCACATCTGAAGGAAATCACGGAATACAATGGACAGGTTGGATGCAACTAAACGATTCAGACCTCTCAGATGACTTATCCCTTCTTTCCTATACACACGAAGAAGTCCACATGAAGACAATCTGTGTGGCAGAAGCCTCTGTAGCAGTAATCCTCAACAAACAAAAGGGAAAAAGCAAGATCCTCAAATACAATACGGAGAATACCAACCCAATCACACTTGATGAAGAAACTCTGGAAGAGGTGGAAACTTTCACGTAGCTCGACAGCATCACCGATTAACAAAAAGGATCTGATCAAGCCGTAAATTAGAGGATCGACAAACAGGAACAGTATTCTTATAGTTGGAGAACATAAGAAACTCAAAACAACTGTCAACCAACATCAAAGTGAGAATTTTCAATATGAACGTCTACAAAGTTCTACTGTATGGAGCTGAAACTTGGAGAACTACCACAATCATCATCAAGAAGGTACAAGTATTTATAAATAGTTGTCTACGCAACATACTCAATATACGTTGGCCTGATACCATCGGCGACAGTCTACTGTGACAGAGAACAAACCAGTTTCTAGTCGAATTGGAAATTAGGAAAAGACGTTGAAGGTGAATAGGACATACATTTGAGGAAATCACCAAACTGCATCACAGAGAAAGCTCAAACTTGGGATTCTGAAGAGAAACGGAAAAGAGGAAGACCAAGAAACACGTGGTAATGAAGGCAGATATGACTAGAATGATCAGCAACGGGAAAGAATTGTTTCTGACAGAGTTTGATAGAAAATGCTGGTGGTTGGTCTATGTTCCTTCGTCAGGGATAACAGGAATAAGTAAGTAAGTAAATACTGATTTCATAAAGAACATTTGACATTAGTTTTGTTATATTTCAAGACTCTTCTCTAGTGTAAACCAATAATTCCTAAAAAAAGTCAATGAGATTATAAATTTAAGAGACTTGTCTTCAGACACAAAATAATGTTTAATTATCGTAAAGTTCATTGGCTCCTGAATATTTAATCAGATATGAAATACAAGTAAAGTAATATTTGTAAACGACTGACATATTAGTTTTTCGCTTCTATTGAACTTAGGCCAATTTTAGTTATCTACGTAAGTTAGTTGGTAACAATAAAAAAATTGAAAATCACACAGTTACAATCTTTTACTTAAGCCATTTAGCCCAAATACGATTTTCATCAGCTAGATATCGATTCCAACTAGTAATATTGGCTGGTTTTTATAAAATACTGGAAATTTTCTCATTAAACCTTTTCTGAGTGAATTCGTCTATGTCTAGATAAAAAGCATATTGAAATAATGCATGAAGTTATAAGTAGACAAAATGATTAATCTGTCAATCAACCACTATCTTCATCATCAACAATACCATTTTAATAAGTGTCAACATAGCTCTCACATAAAATGAAATGTCTTGATTATACCTGAAATTATATATATAATCACTTTAGACCTATGCACTTACCCTTGAGCTATGGAGGAATAACTACCAGTTAACAAAAATCTATCTCACATTAATAGAACACTTCAGTCATGTACAAGCGCCATTTTGGCTATGTATATATGTTACCCTATGAACAATTAATCTATTAGAATACCAACCTTGATACTTGATAATATTCAATAAAATGTAATTGTTAATCAATCTGTCATCAGTGAATTTATTCGTAAATAGGACGTGAGAAATAAATGAAGTGTTTAGAAAAAAAGTAGTCAGAAAATAATTTCTTACAATTACTTATTTTTGTTAATCAATTTAATTTCAATAATTGAGATCATGAGTTAATTGAAGCTAGACTAAAATGAAAAACCTGAAAGAACTGAACATCAAACTCGTCCTATTATGGAACTCCATAGCAGTGCTCATCCACGACCTCGTCTCGCGGAAATCGAACCCAGGACCTATCAGTTCCGCGCGTAAGCGCTTAACCACTACACCACTGAGCCGGCCGACATTTAACGGTGTTAATGTATAACCTCAACTTATCCACGTCGTGGGTGCACACTGCTGAGGAACTGTGGTGTCTGAATTAACTAATGTTTCTTTTGTACTTGTTGAATGCTCGATTTCGAATTCTAAATACAATACATTCGTTCGTGCTTGTCTAGTACTTCTTGATTTGATTGCGTCAGTTCTGGGATTCCTAGTTCATACGATAATTCAAATACTTTCAAACACAATAGGAACCCTACGATAGGACGGAATGGCAGTCCAGTGCTTTCACGTTTTCCATGATGATCTAGCTTCAGCTATTGAAATTACTACAATCTTCGCAAAAACCTTTCTGATAATAAATTTAATGTAACTTTTGAAATACATTCGTAATCTTTTGTGGTAGCATTAGAACAGTTATTAAATTGATATCAGAGATTGACCAAAGATAATCATTAGAAATTAGTAAGTATTAGATAATTGTCACACTCTAAATGTAGACTCTCCACAAGTATTAACGGATGAACCCAGAAATATCAAGTTTAACATTCAAATGAAGAATTTGAGAATCAATAATTCTTATTTTTAACTTCAGTCAATTCCCAATATTCTTGAATAATCGTTAACTATAACAGGGGATGTCCGCCTAAAGATCAACACAACCACAACCAGAAACTTTACACCAAAACCCCGAAAATATTTTGTAGGAGTTATTCGGTAGTGAGTGGTTAATTACACGATTATCACGTTGCATAATATCATAAATTGACTGAAGTCAAAGAAGTGAAGTACTGGATGCCAGCTCAGTGATTTGAAGGTTGTATCCTCACTACGATGCTTCCCGGATTTTAATGATTGTCTAGCTAAACTTAGTTATTTATGTACACTTTGAAATGAATCATTCACACAAACCTCCTTCATCAGCAACTATACAATATGGTAGCACATCGAACAGCATCAATAATATTTATAAGATAATGCAGTTCTAAGACTTTTTTAAGATAATGTTATATCATCAGCCTAAGAACCACTGAAAACCAAAAAGCTCCAGACAACATATGATATAAACTATCTTCATACATAACAACTTTTACATATCTTCCATGCTAGCATATACCTAATATTGAACTGTCAACTTATGACACGAACAAAATAACTTTAAACCGAATTACCCTATCTCCTATAAAAAAGGATTATATATGATCCAATCTTAGACATGATAATGAAACTACCATAGACTGGAAACAGGTTTTCAGTTTCTTTATAGCAGTATAGTTTTTTAGCTGGTATTCAATGCCTTCCAAAATGGAATAGTGCTAATCTGTTTTCTTGAGAGTCCGTTAGGGGGCTACTTTGTCTGTGCTTAACGAATTTAACTTCATACGTTATTTAAATCAAAACACTTAGTTGGTATATAGGTGGTTGGATGTCCTAAGAAAATACTATTCTTTCAATGGCTATATATGCAATGTTTGCTAATCTCTGTTAATGAATTTAAGGCTTTGGCGAATAATTCACGTGATTATGTTGAACACAAACTGCTACGTCCTTGTTCTATCTTTTTACTAGTCTTTTCATAATATCCAAGATGATACGGTTATTTCATTATAGTTTAAGGCCTTGACTTGATAGGTTACATACTATAACCTTGTGACTTACAAATCTCAAGTTCAATTTGTGACTGGATAGTCTTGAAAACAGAAAATAAAACTATCCTACCACTGACCTACTACCGATTAGTTGGCACTCGTAGGGAAAACGATTTGTCTAAGACTTTTATCCGACTCAATTCTGATTAGAATTAAGTCAAAAAAGCATATGAATAAATATATGACCAAAAAGACCACAACGCACATGAAATAGAAAAAATATAATTATGTCCAAACCAGGACAGGGTTGAAAAAAAAGGTATACACGGGTTACTTTGGAATAGAAATAACCATAACAGTAATTTATACCTTAAATGAAAGTTTATGTTTCAGTGAATAAACTAAGCACAAAACTAAATTCAAAAATCTACAAACTGGAAGTTAAATAATTTCTTAAAATACCTTCTATCGTCTATGATGGCTTCTTTATCTCTCTTTTCATAATAGAATACCTTATAGTTCCACTAAATTCTTATTATAACATGGCAACTGATGATAATAAAAATGTACCACAACTTTGGTACCCTTTAGTGGTATTTGTTTTATAACATAATACTGTAAAACAATTTCGTATATTCAGCATTTATTAAGATCTGTTAGATAGATATTATATAATAATAACTAATATAACTGCACAGCATGATGTCATATGAAGTAATTTTGATAAATAATGTTGGTTCTTTCCAACATAATCACAGGGGGCTTTTTTGTTTACTAATAAGCACTAATTACATCATTATTTCAATCTATTACAAAATAAACATTAATAACTGATATCTATATATAAAAATCTAATAATTGCAATAAGATAAAATTACAAAGTTATCAACAACACTTTATTGTTCTACAATTAACTACACTATGGAGGCTTCTTCGACATTACGGTGTGTCTGAAAAGATAGTCAATATCATACGGAATTCCTATGATGGATTAAACTGCAAAATCATGCATAGAGGACGACAACTGACAGACTCGTTTGAGGTAAAGACCAGTGTCCGGCAAGGTTGCTTACTCTCACCCTTTCTCTTTCTCCTGGTGATCAACTAGATCATGGAGACGTGAACATCTGAAGAGAAGCATGGGATACAATTGACAGCTATGATGCAGCTGGACGATCTAGTCTTCGCAGACGATCTGGTTCTTCTATCTCACACGCACAAACAAATGCAGGAGAAGACGACCAGTGTAGCAGTAGCCTCAGCAGCAGTAGGTTTCAACATACACAAAAGGAAAAGCAAGATTCTCTGGTACAACACAGCATGCAAAAACCGAATCACACTTGACGGACAAGATTTGGAAGATGTAAAAACATTTACGTATCTGGGCAGCATCATTGATGAACACGGTGGATCTGTAGCAGATGTGAAGGTGGGGATCGGCAAAGCAAGAGCAGCATATCTACAATTGAAGAACATCTGGAAATCAAAACAAATGTCAACAAACACCAAAGTCAGAATTCTCAATACGAATGTCGAGACAGTTCTACTATATGAGGCGGAAGCTTGGAGAACTACGAAAGTCACCATCCAGATCACACAAGTGTTTATTAATAGTTGTCCACGCAAAATACTTCTGATCCGTTGGTCAGACAGTATCAGCAATAACCTACTATGGGTGAGAACAAACCAGATCCCGATGGAGGAAGAAATCAGGAAGAGGCGCTGGAAGTGGATAGGACACATATTGAGGAAAGCACCCAACTGCATCAATAGGAAAGCCGTCGCTTGAAATCCTCAAGGTCAAAGAAGAAGAGGAAAACCAAATATGACATTACGCAGAGAAATGGAGCCAGACATGAGAAGAATAAACAACAATTGGATACGACTAGAAACGAAGTCCCAGGACAGAGTGCGTTGGGGAATGCTGTTCGGCGGCCTTTGCTCTATTGGAAGTAGCAGGCGTAAAAAAATTAACTGCACTCTTATAATATGCCTAGATGAATCTTACAACTAAGCCGGATTATTTATAGATGAGAAATAATTAATTATAGTATGCTGTAATATACTAGTTAACTAAAAGTCAATAAAACATTGATTTATCATTTCTAATATTTATTGTTGTATAATCAACTAAATGATCTTTAGTGATGCCCTTTATTTTTGTCGTCATTTAGATTCGACGATGTGGCCCGATATCTGATTCCAAGTTGATCGTAGGAATGATCGTTGTCGAAATATGTATGTCGCCTATCCTCGTATATAATCATCGACTTAAATCGCGTTAGTAAATAACGGAATTAAATAAGTCAAATAACGAGAATAGACTTTTGAATGCATATATTTTGTGTATGGAGCGAATAGAATAGAGAGAAGCGAAACAAATCTCAGTAGAGTGGAGGGTAAGGCAGCTCCCTTTAGTCAAGCGTTAATCCATATTTATAGTCACACAAAAATAAATTACAGACATGTGATGAATAGGATAAGAAGTGTACGCACATATATGCGCTCATATAAAAACAGTCAAGATTGATAAGCGGATAATTAACAAGGTCAAAATGTAACTCAACTAGAATAAATAGACTGGCCTGTCCGAAAGCGAGAATAAGATATCTAGACTTAACATATCAACCGACACCACAGTGCTTTAAGTTAATTTACGAGCTTAATTAATTTCTTATCTCAAACATTTGAAATAAGATTCAACTTATTATGTGTGAAACTTAACTCTTTATTAATCTTCCCATATTGTTTGACATTGCATACTCATGTCTATTTCCCCTTGTGGAACAACATTGTCCGCTGACCAGCATTCTCCATCCAACTCTGTCCTGGAAAATCCTTTCCATTTGCTTCCGGCTGTTATTCATCCTTGTGATGTCTACTTCCCATATATATATCATAAAAATATCTTTTGACAACTATAGATGAAGATTATGAATCTTAGATATTTTTGACAGTTCTATCACAACAGTACAATAAATTGTATCATTACAATTAGACATAATGAAAGAATTCATCTGGTCTATGATTACTTGAGACTGAATGAAGAAAAACTTCAAAATTCCAAATCAGTAATTCTACGACTAACTATGTATCATTTTATGTTTATGTTTTAATTTATAAACAGTTTTAAAAAAACGTTACAAGCTAAACAATTGTACCTTATAACCTGTTTTCCTGTTGTAGTGAACAGAACACTGGTGGGGATAATCGAACACATCTGACAACAAATTACAGGACTTGTTAATAAAATCTAACAATCATAAAGTAAATGCTTCGTTTGCAAAAAGTCCACCAATTGTCTCAAAATAACTCGGACCTCATTGTTTTTGCATTTTCATACAAATTGCATCGTGATTCCATCCTTTACTGTTCGATCCTCTTGTCTCTCTGCTTCCAGACCTTCTGTTCACGACTAACATCATATACTACTCATGTCAATATAAGTAGCACACACCACACTTACACTAATGGTTGTAGGCAGTCGGCAGGAAACCCGAGATCTATGTTCTCAATTAATTAAAACTTGTCGGGATGGAGTTTGTGCAATCATAGAACTTACCGATATTTCCTGAGACATTCATACTCGTATCATCTAGTTTCACATTCCGAGATGTAATCATTAGACGAATTGTGTGGTGAATTATATCCCATACGATTGGGATCAATATCATTTTTGTCTAATCTTTGGTACTGATCGAATTCTATCGGTCAAGTTCAAATCGATTAAATAAAAGCCGTGACGAGTGGAGTTCAACCGTGTCTGTTGTGAGATATCAGCTCACTGAAGACAATGGTGACGGTGGCGCGATTTCGTGGATTGGTAGAAGTTAGACATTAACACCGTCGGATGCTGGCCAGCTCAGTGGTCTAATGGTTGAGCGCCCACGCGCGAAAATGATAGGTCCTGCATTCGAATCCCGCGGGGTGCGGGATCGTGGATGTGCACTGCTAAGGAGTCCCATACTAGAACGAGACGGTAGTCCATTGCTTCCAAGTTTTTCATGGTGATTTAGTCTCAATTGACTCATGATTTCAACCATTGAATTTAATAATTAATAACTAAAGCATTCGTTAATATACTTCTAAAATAGAAATTTAGAAATTTCAACTTTAACCAACCTGATGAAATTATATAAATCTTTAAAAAATATTGTTTACAATTCTTTCTTTCCAAGTTTACTTTACTCTACTAAGGAATAATAATAATGGCAATAATAATAATAATATTAATGGCAATAGTAATAGTAATAATAATAACAAAGTCATACAACCAATTTCACTGAATAGTTTTTTTCTACGTTTTATACTGAAACATTCTATAATTTACGACTTGTTCCACATGTTTTACACTGAACTTTTTTATTAAATATTTCTCACAATAAATTAGTAACAACAACAACAACAACAGATTAGCAACAAAAGGTCTATTTCTCACATACGCGCACACGCACGCACACACACATAGACACAATGATGTATGCATATACCCTTGTGGATACAGTAAGATGTAAGTTTAAAATTTTATTTATTTATTTATTTATAAAATTGTAAACAGTATTAGAATTCATTGTATACATCTATGAACCCTAAATGTATATATTAAGATAATGCAATATATACATTAAAGTAATGGTTTGTAAAAGTCTTCTTTATGATGGCTATTTCATCTTACCTACTAATGTTGTTTTGAATAAGTTCATTTTCATTGGTTTGTCTTTTAAACAGGATTTTCTTTCTTCTTTTTTTTTCTTTCAAAAAAATTTTTTATGGTAAACCACTTTTATGAATAGAATGAATGAATATTTAATTTATATTAGGACCCGAGAAACATAATGAATAGTAATTTTGGGATCCTTTCATGGGCCAATACTAAACGTATATTTTTATTCAATTGTTATGTTATGATGGAAAGAAAAGTCAATTTTCGATTGAATTACTTATTAGGAGTTTTATTCAACATTGACATCCGTTTTGATTCAACGTGAGGATCATTCAGTGTAGTATTTGATTTTTTTTCCCAGTATGATATTACCTTCAGTATAATATACGATATTTTGTATTTACTTGACATGAACTATGCTCAGTATACGATTCGTTATAACTGAGTATATGATTTAATCCTAATTATTAATCAAAATGGGAGTACAATCAATATATAAACAAGTGTATTTTAGACTATTTTGATTCGTCGTCATAGTGTTTTGGGGCTAATAAATCTGCACTTATACCAGTCTTGTGTTCTTACTTCGCATCGTGGGAATTGCCGAGGTCCCTCGTTTCGAGCATAAGTGATCAGCATTTTTATTTTTTTTCCGGCACAACAATTTAATACAATGAAATACCTTTTATGGCAATCTATTTATTGTTTATTGAGTCATCAAGAGTAATATGATTGTTGGAAGAAAAAAGCAATCAAAATTCAATTACATTTGAATGGATAGTTATATAGTAGTTAGGTGCTAAATTATCGGATGATATTGGTATACAGTTAATTTGTAAATCTTATATTTTTATTTAGTAATTTCAAAGTTTGATTATTCTCTATGAAGATGCTTAGACAAGATTGTCTAGTGAAACATGGAACTTATTTCACTTCCGATCATTTAGATCTTTGGAATCTGTTTGAATAATGTAAACATTATATATTACATAATCATTGCTTAGAAAATTGCTTTAGAATAGAAGATTCAATATGGAAATCTAATTTCTACTTATTGAGATAACATAAATATAACAAGCTAGCAATGAAAACCATTTATACTAATTTAAACATTTCATCTCAGTTCCCAAATTGAAAACTGATTGGTTTTTTTCCACAATGAAATCTACACTGTCGAATATTAGTGAAGAAATAAAAACTTTGGATACAGTGAATACTGATCAGAGTAACCTGTCAGTTTAATAAATTGTGATAATTAAAACTCATATTACACAACAAGGGCGGCCTGCTTGAGCATCTGGGCTACCTGTTCCTACCATCTAGACATTTCAACAAGTTATCTATTTTTGTTTGTTTTGATATATCATTATGTTTATTAATCGCATAAACTATTCTGCTGCATTTCTGAAAAGTGTACAACCTTTCGTTGTCAAAGTTACAAAAAACTCAATAAGAGCCAATGTGGTTGCTGGCAATATACAACGAAAAGAATGCACATTATTCAGATGTTCATTTACTGAACTGCTAACATCTAACTGGCGATCACTCAATATTTATCGCCAGGACATACCAAGAAGAAGGAAACGGAAACTTGTTGAAATACTTTGTGCTGAGAATTCTATATTGTACCGAAAATATAATATTGAATAAAGCTGATGACAATAATAATAATAATCATGTTTTTATTTAACAACTAATAAACATCATAAACATTTATTAGTTGAGATCACGAGTCAATTAAAGCTAGATCACCATGGAAGACCTAGAAGCACTGGATGGCCGTTTCTTCCTAGTACGGGACTCCTCAACAGTGCGCATCTACCATCTTGCTCGCGTGATTCAAACCCAGAACCCTCAGTCTCATGTGCGAAAGCTTAACCTCTGGACCACTAAGTCGTGACCAGTGAAGTTCAACCGTGTCTGTTGTGAGACAGTTACTCACGGAAGGCAATGGTGGATGGTTGCGCTATTTTGTGAATTGGTTGAAGTTAGAGATTAACACCGTTAGATGTTGGCTCAATGGTCTAGAGGTTAAGGTCCTGGGTTTGAATCCCGCGTACCGGATTGTGAATGTGCACTTCTGAGGAGTTCCATGCTAGGACAAAACGGCTGTCGATTGCTTCCAGATTTTCAATGATGCTCTCACATAAGTCGATTCATGAATTCAACTATTAAATTACTACAATATCCACAAAACCCCCTTTCTGTTAATTATAAACATTTATTTACTTTGATGATCATCGATAGTAATTTATCATATACATACAAAATATTTTTAATTAATTCACTTGAAATATACCAGCATAGTTATAAACAGTCGGTGAAGAATAAAGATGTACAGATTTAAATTATATAATGAACGATTAGTCACTATTGATATCATCAATTGAAATATTTTAATTATCCTTATTTACATCATAAGAAACGTAATCATTTATTTCTTCCTGATGGTATTACATTCCTTTATTCACATATATATATATATATATATATATATATATATATATATATATATATATACATCTATAAAGTATTATGGTCAAGTTCATTCAAATAACAAGCACATTACACTACAATCTAAGGGAAGATATTGTTATACTTGTAGACAATACATTCAGTAACCTAAAGGTAATATTAAAACAGAAAGAAAAAAAGGGAACAGGATGAAGTTATAGAGAAACATATATATATATATAATTAATTGGCTTGTTTCCTTGATGATAATTCAAATAATTAGTTTAACAGTTCGGTTATTTTATATATAATTTTTCAATAACAAAATGAATATGTTATTCTATATACCATCATTAAACTATAGTTATAGACTAGTGATTAACTTCACAATAAATTCTTGATTCTTTATTGAGGTATCGTTTTTAACTAATGAAGTTCAAACTAGTTAAAACTAACCGAGATATCATTAAGATGATTTAATGATGGGAAAATATAACAAACTGTATGAAATTTAAAATGTGAACCAATGAAATACAACATAGTTTTTTGATGAAGTTTTGTTCTCTGAGCTGGATGGTTTGGTCGTGTGAGATCTTGATTTGTTTTTTCTTTAAGGTGTTTCTTCTTTGTTCTCTGTGTCGTTTGCATAATATCTCGATGGCTGTTGTCATGATTTCCAAATGTTCTGACGTGAGTGTCCTTTGAAGCTTCATCTTTTGGTCCTCTATGACGTGTTTATATTTTCGGATCCTGTATCATTAGGTGCACCATTTTTTCTCCACTTTGCTCAGCTATTTTCCATCCTAATGGGCAGTTGATTGGAGGTCTATATCTTACACTTGTTGGTAGAACATGCTGGCGAAGACGCTCATGGAGAAAATATAGTTGTTCTCAGTGGAAGCCTGCCTTTTGGCTAAATTCTCCCATTTTCGAACAACGAGAAGCGTATCACGCTCATATGATTTTGAGATGGTAGAGAAGATTTGTAGCTCAGGTGGATGATTTTGATAGAGTTTTGTTCCTGAGCTGGAACAAAACTCCATCAAAATCATCCACATGAGCTACAAATCTTCTACACCATCTCACATAGTTTTTCCCTTGTATTATACTTTTTACATAAGACAGAAATGGTATGGTTTCGTACCCTAATGGGACTGAAGTTCATTTTCTTGAACATTCTTAATTTAAATTTACTTGGTGTTGTCTTACTTGTATATTCCCATTGTTATTTAGGATTGCAATTGGTCAGTCTCTTATTGACGTATGTGCATTTTGTGCAGATTGCCTCGATATTGTCTTTACAATAAACGATACTGGGTCCGAGTTTTGGAGTCAACATCAACTCTGGGATGCAAGTGCATCCACCTGACCAGTCCCAAACAGGACGAAACGCGCGTCCTGGATTCTACTACTAACCACCATCCACCTTGGCTTATAATGTTTGTGACTTAAAGCAATATCGAAGGGACTAATCAATTGTAAGATTCAAATAAACAATACAAAATGAATCAGGTAGCAAGACGGATTATAGAGATGTGACTCAAACTGTGAACATTACATTAAAAGACGTATTTTATAATAGATAAGTTTTGATTTATGACAGGAGTCTCAGATATAGTTGCTGCTATATTAAAATAGAAACCAAACCACTTTTCTGTTAATTCATCTTACTTATTTACGCCTGTTACTCCCACTGGAGCATAAGCCGCTGACCAGCATTCTACAACCCACTCTGTCCTGGGTCTTTCTTTCCAGCTCTATCCAATTTTTGTTTATTCTTCTCATATCTGTCTCCATTTCCCTCTGTAATGTGTTCTTTGGTCTTCCTCTACCCCTCCTTTGGCCTTGAGGATTTCAAGTGAGGTCTTGCCTTGTGACCCGGTTGGATGATTTCTTCAATGTCTGTCCTATCCACCTCCAAAGCTTCTTTCTGATTTCTGTTAATCCATCTAATTACCCCTAAATAACATTGCTGTTCAACAAATCATAACTTACAAACAAACGAAGTAAAACGTAAATGATATTAACGTAATTCATTTGATATATAGTCATCACCATTGACAAATTTTAGCAAGTGGAACATACTCAGGGTGTTTTCAGGTCTCTTGGTAAGTGTAATAGAATAAAACTGTTGGTTTTAAATATATCTCCGCTTGAAAATCGGTTTATAATGAAGTTTTCGTGTTAATACATCAAAATAATCTGGAAATTTTCTATTCAACTAATGAATAATAACAAGTTTTAATTTGATATACCATCAAAATAGTCTATCTTATTTTATTAAGCTGAAGATTAAAGATCTGAAATTCATCAGTGTACAGGTAGTTTTTTAAATACAAAATATTATTCTAAAACACTTGATGTTGTATACTTGTATCTTCACTTTGTTGCTTAGGACTGTAATTGATCAGTCTCTTATTAGAATATATGCATCCTATACAGATTGCCTCGATATTGCCTTAAGTCACAAACATTATAAGCAAAGATGTGGATAGTGGCCAGCGGTTCAATCCAATACATGCGTTTTGTTTTATTTGGGACTCGTCAATTTTTCACTCTGGCACTCGAACCCAGTACCGTTCACTCTAAACGCCATCGCGTTATCGACTTAACTACTGATTCATTCATAAAAGTTAATATTAAACAGACATTTTTCTCGACCTTTAGACAATTCACTTCAAAAAATGATGTATAATAAATAAATCTTTTTCTAATCCCTAATAAACTATACATTCGTATAAACAATCTGTTAGCTACAGATTCTTTATAAATGGTTGGTATTTCCTACTGCTCATATTTTATCAATTTTTTTTATTTTATTTAATTCTTTAAAAAGAGAAAAAGAATGGGAAAAAGAAAAAAGGGAAGCTAAAACTATATGACATTGATTAGTTTTCATTAATTGATAGGTGGATACAAAATGAGAATGACTATTATAAACATCAAAGTTAATAAATCAGTTGTTCTAATCCAAAAGAATCTATATTTATATATATTTCCCCAAGTAATTGTTATGTCCCGATAACCATAATGAATGGTAACTTTTGGGATCCATTTATGGACCAATACTATGTGTATATTTTTATTGTATAATTGTTAAATAACTAAACTATTCATATTCATATCCCTCTTATTATGAGCTTTATTTCGATCTATAGGCTATTATTTTACGATTTACCATTCTTAAGTTATTCTCAGTTTATTAATTACAGTCTCTCACATTCACAGCCATATTTGGCCAAATCTTGTACAAATGTTGTTTCATATTTTATGGTACGATGTGGTGTGTTTGATTGGTATATAAACCCAGTATGTCTGAAATAAATGATTCATATTGCAAAGGCTGAGATTGGTGTTCTGGACTTAACTACGCAGTATGCAGGACCGATAAGTATTCTGAACTGCTCGCATGGGTTTATGCGTCACTGGTTCGATCGATAATTCGCTGCTATCTAGTTGGCGGTATTGTTACGTTATACATTACCGGGGCACACAAGTCACAAGTTATAACAGTAATTTTCTAGATTGTTATAGTTCCATAAGTATTATATCATTTAAGCTGAATAAAGTTCATAGTTGAAACGCAAGAGCTACATGGATGCGTAGAAATAAGTAAATATATAATTTGATGAAAGAGAATATGAATTAAAATAACGTTTGTTTGAATTGAAAAAATAGTGAATTTACGGATTTACTTTAACTCTATATCTTAATTCTTCCCCTATTGAATAAAGCCTAGGAGGTTGTATTTATCATATCTCATGTCATTAGTATGGCCCATGACAGATTGGATTGGAGAATGTTGATCAGGCGGCCTATGCTCCACTGGGAGTAACAAGAGTAAGTAAGTAATTAAGTAGTACTATTAGTGTACTGTTATTTATTCAGATTGCAATAGATCATTTGGAATTATCAAACATTTAAAGAATGGGAACTTCAATTTATTGTATTCATGAAGGCAACCTTCAATAAGATGTTAAAAATATATGAGAATGATAAGTGACAATTATTTATGCACATAAATAGGTATAACTTGACAATCAGATTGGACAAAGTTATAATCATATGTTATAGCTTGATATGGTGCAATATTTCAACTATAAACAGTGCTCTATTGTTCATGAATTCAACATACTAAATCGTTAGGATGATCCAGAAAACTTCTCGCAGAAGCTAAAAAAGGCTCTAAGAAACACTAAGAAGCATTTCATTCAGTCAGGGTTCACTAGAAGTTTAGCCAGAAACATCAAGAAAGCGAAAAGTCACATGCAGAGTTTCTGATTGGCTGATTACTATGTTGCTACTATGTTTAGTAGCGTTCCAGAATTTTCGGTAAACCCAAGGACATCTAAAATACTTTAAAAATTCTATATTTTTTCTACTAAAACGCCTTTTCTCTCATGTTCAGGTTACTGTGTAGTTCTAGCTTGGGGGTTATGAGAATAGCTTAGGAACCGAATATAGTGTTCAATTAGCAACACTTATCATAAGTACGAACAAAAATGTAGTTGAACGGCTCAAGATATCTCAGAAGTTCTACTTGCTTTATATTCGTGTGTTTGAAGCATCACATTACCTAGTGACCGATTAGGCATGGCTATTTTGTCATGTTAACCAGATGATTCAAGCAGTATTTCATGCAAAAATTAGTAAAAACGCCTAGATTTTTAATGTACAAGAATACATCCCACGAAAATGTTTTTATATGTACTCTATATTAGTTGAAACTTTGTAGGTTTGTTTTAACATGAGGGAAATTCTTACTGACTTGGTTAATCCAACAACACTCTGATAAATTCAGAAAGCTACCTTTGATATTATTTGAACGTCACAAACCTACAAAGAGTAAAACCTACATGAGCAAGCTTTGAATTCCACTGCTTTCTGGAACTTATAAATCAGTTTTTAGGTTCTACAATATCATTTTAGTAGTGGTCAAATTGAAGTGTCCTTTCAAAACTTGTGTACTGAGACATCATACTTGGAAGATCCTTCGAATGGTTTCATTCTTAATATCATATCGAAACACATACGGTGTTCTTTTTTTTGAAAAAAACACAACTTCAAACCGGAGACTGAATAACTGTTGATAGCAGATTACATATTCATAAGCTGATGATCACCAATTGATTAATAGGATTTCATTTAACAATGATGAGTAAATTACGTCAGCAATTACTTTCAGACAATTGATGTTTCTACATTTACTCACATTTGAATCATATTATACATTAGTTATACATTAGTTAAGTTAATCGACAGTTTTAACTAGTTGATAATATTCGTTTAAAAACTTAATATTTAATTCGATCACTGAATACCTAATCAGTGATAACACATACATAATGTGACTTGCCTTAATAAACTAAATTATTCAGAACAACTCAATTTAGTTAATGATCGTATCAAAGCCAATCTGAGTATATGACTATATGTTCGTTTGAATACAAATAATACGGCTGCACAACTCTTTTATGTGATTCATATTAGTCATACCTTTAACAATCACAAAATGATCGAAGAGTCTAGATAAGATTTCTTTAGCCATACAGTATTTCATTTGCAAGACTGCAGTATTTTCTGTTTCTCATTTAAATGTGAATACTACAAACCTCCAACTTGATTTGAATAAGATAATAATCTTTTTAAATTATAACAAATTATAACAAATTCGCCACATTCCTAGTGCTTTTTGATTATTATTTTAGTTGTCAATATTCAGATCGAGAATGAATTTGACCATTCCCTGTTTTTATATGAGTTCTTAAATGAGACCATGAACCGATTGACATTAGACCACCATTGAAGCCGTGACCAGTGGAGCTAATCCGTGTCGGCTAGAGACAGGTATCTACCTCAGTACAGTTGGAAGATGGTGGCGCAATTCCGTGGATTGGTTGGTGTTAGACATTAACACCATGGATGCTGGCTCAGAGATCCAGTAGGTTAAGCGTTCGTGTGCGAGACTGAAAGCCCCGAGTTCGATCCCCGCTGGCAGGATCGTGGATTCACACTGCTCAGGAGTCCCACAATAAGACGAAACGGTCTTCCATTGTTTCCAGGATTTCAATGGTGGTCCAACATCAATCGGTTAATGGTCTCAATTAAAAACTTAATAATCTCCACAACACCTATACTGATAATTTACATGACTTCCTTAAATTCATCGTTCATTATTATTATTATTATCTGATAACAGCAAACAGAAGTGTTATTCCGCTTAAGACTTATCTACCGAATAAAAATTATATTTCGGAGCTGATATCCTAACTACAACTTGAATCTGGTATTGTGTTTCTTTTATACTACTGATACTATTAAGTTGTTCAAACAATTCAACCGTGATTATTATTTGTAATGTAATATGTAGTTTAAATCCAAGTACATTTAATCAATTTATTCTGAATGGAATAGAAGTTGTTTATTGAATTACATTGCTCATTACTAATATTTTTAAGTAAACTAATAAATGGTATAAATATAATAATTAAATAAATAGGATAGAGAAAAATAAATAAATAAATATATTTGGATTTTATTTATTTTATTGATTAAAAAAAAAGAAGAAAAACAATCAATATTTCCATTAGATTTTATTGCTTTTCATTGCTTTTATTATTATCATTATTATTATTATTCCGATTACTATTATTATTACTATTACTATTATTATTACTGTTACTATTATTATCATTATTATTATTACTATTACTATCAGTATTATTATTATTATTATTGTTATTAGATACGTACACGAATATGTTTATCTCGAATAAGCATTTAATTAATGGATGACCAGTGAGTAAACAAATGAATGAATGGACAAATAATTTTTTTGTAAATTTAATTTTACATGTTTCAGGAATTTCGCTATAAATAATTTGTTTTTGTTTTTCCGGATTATTTTTGACCCTAAATATCAAAATATTTGATTTTTCTTGAATTTAGAAATAGATATAATCCTTTTAGAAGGGGTTTTGTGGATATTATAGTAATTTGAATGGTTGAGATCATGAGTTAATTGAAGCTAGACCATCATGGAAAACCTGGAAGCACTGAACGGCCAACTCGCCTTATTGTGGGACTCCTCGGTAGTGCACATCCACAATCTTGCCTTGCGAGATACAAACGCAGGACCTATCAATCTCGCGCGCTGATGAAACGGCCGTCCAGTTCTTCCACATTTTCCGTGGTGGTCTAGCTTCAGTCAACTCACGATCTCAACTATTGAAATTACTATAATATCCACAAAACACCTGATACTAATCAACATATACTCACTAGTGATTGGCTTCAAGAGGTATTTCCTGGAGTTCTAGTGAGAAGTGGTGATCAGTGAAGATCAAACAGGTTTGCTGTGAGATAGGAACTCACTGAAGATGATGGCGTACGGTGGCGCAACTTCGTGGATTGGTTGAAGTTAGACATCAACACCGTTGGATGCCGGCTCAGTGGTCTAGTGGTTAAGTGCTCGCGCGCGAAGCCAGTAGGTCCTGGGTTCGAGCCCCGCGTGGTGCGGAATCGTGGATGCGCACTACTGAGGAGTCCCATACCAAGACAAAACGGCCGTCCAGTGCTTCCAGGTTTTCAATGGTGGTCTAGCTTCAACTGACTCATGATTTCAACCTGTGAAAATGACTTTCATAATGATAAACAAAAATCCATATTTCATAGTTCAAAGCCACTATGAAATTAGTGTTACTATGTTCAAAGATGTGTAATATCAATGACATTTTGTCAGTTATCGCACCGAAAAAAATGCATAGTGACTAGCAATGGAATTTAAAAGGCGTGTTTTGTCCTATTTAAGATTCGTTAGCTAGATGTACCTACTACATCTTAGAGTTGATGTTCATTTGCTAATAAGAGACTAATCAATTACAGATCTAAACATTGATGGGAAGATTCAAGTAAACAATACCAAATGACTTTCATATTTATTTATAAGTGAATTAGATTTAGATAGAACATTTACAGTTAAATCTATGAAGAAGCATATTCAATGTGGTTTATGTATTCATTAGAAAAGTGTATTTAAAAAATGAAATACGACGAATTAATGTAGTAATTTGTTTATTGAACAATTCTGATATATTTAAGAATAACGATGAAAACAGTGGTATGTTTTCGTTGTATGGTGATACAGGAAATTAAATAGGATTGAATTAGGCCTACATTGTTTAAGATTATACAAGTTTTATGCACAACATTTTATCTTTAAATATGTAGAATATGTTTACCGAATAGAATTAGATTAACTCAAAAACAATTATGTGAGTTATAAAGCAACAAACATTCATGATTTATTTCTATCTAGCAACACAATTGAACACTTCTGTTTAATATCAGAAGGGGTTTTGTAAAGATCATGAGTCAATTGAGGCTAGACCACCATAGAAAACCTGGAAGCACTGGACGGTCAACTCGTTCTATTGTAGGACTCCCCAAAAGTGCGCATCAACGACCCTGCAAGCAGGAATCAAGCCCAAGACCTCTGGTCTTGTGCAGGCGGTGAATGAATATTTTAAAGTTATACATTAAGATCGTTGGATCCCTGTTTAGTGGTTTTGGAGTTCAATTACAACTAGATATGAACTACTGAGGAGTCTCATTTTCGTACGATACAAAAATCTAGTGCAATCCTCTATACTAATTGTAGCTGTTTCAAACGACACGAAACAACATTTCAACAAGTGCTATGCTATTACTCATTTTATTGGTTTTAGAAAGTAAATGCTATGAACAGATATTATCAACAGCTTTTGGCTTATAATTTTCTAACTAGAACTTCATTAGTAATACACAGACTTAATCTATTTCCATATAAACCAAGTTCTCTTGGGTTTTTCGTAAACACTTAGTCACTCTTCACAGATATGATCGTTTCTAAATGATTGGTATGCTTTAATGTACTTGCCAACAATCCAATTTTATACTGTCTAGTCCTTTGGGCTGGATAAATTGCCATCAACCAAGATCACTAGGCTTTGTGATTATATAGGGTTTAATGCTATAGTTAAACTAACACATAGAATCATTCAAGCTGTAAATTCCATTTTCCTATTTTTTTTAACTAGTGTTGTAGACTCATAGTGAAAATCATCCCACAATATAATGAAAGCCTTTTTACTATTGATGTCAAACTTATATTTAAGTATATTCATAGGATCTTATATTATAATTTGCATTTTTGTCGTATTATATTAGTATGGTGCGTGCTACTTATATTGATGTAAGTAGTATATGACGCGAGTTAAAAACGTAGTGTCTGGCAGCAGAAGATGGGGGAAGATCAAGAAAGGAAGAGCGGAAACACAATGTAATTTGTAAGAAAACGCATGAGCAATGAAATGTGAGACAATGGATTGATGTTTGCAGCAGGAACAGTCCAGGTTGATATGATGGAATGATATTTTGCAAATTAACGAATAGCTATATGGTTTTTACCAAATAACCCTGTAATTTTGTGCTAGATACCATTGATTGTCCCACTCGTGTTCTGTTCCCATATATTGTTAGTTATGTCGTATCAATAACAATCAGATAGGCAAATTTCGAATGTACCTTGTCGATTAGGAATAAATGTACTGTTATTGGCATGAAGTTATCCTCTCTGCAGCTGGATAATAAAATTTAGTCTGTAAAACAGAAATCGAAAATTTCAATTTGGATCTAGTTTATGTTTGTAGAAAATTTTTATACATTTGAATAAATAAGATTAAGATTTTGCCTACAGCTAAATATTAGTCTATATTTAAGTCCATTCAACCTTATGAAGGAATAAATCAATGAATATCATAGACAAAAAAAACTAAGTATGATTCCATTTAATTAAATATACGATGTTCATAGCTCATAATATAGTGAAGTAGAATACAAGTGAGGATAATCGAATGTACTTGAATACAAAATTACAGAATGTCTTAGTAAGATCTGAGAACCATATAGTAAATACTACATTTAGAAAATGTTGATCAATCGTCTCACACTTTATGGTTCCTTCGTTTCCACATCAATCACTCTCTGTTCTCGTTGTCCTTTCATCGATATTCTTAATCTTCTGCCTCTAGACATTTGACTTTCGATTGATGATACATATTACTTATATCTATCGACATCAGTAGTACACATCACAGTACTAACAACGAACGTTACTTTCAAACAGTAGATCACATTTAAGCTTCATTACTAATGTAAAACTAAAAGAATTTGTTCAATCTTGATTATTGACTCCATTGGAAATAGTTGTTTTAATTAAATTTCTTATCATCAAGGTCAGTGAAGAATTGTTGTGGCGCGTGCTACAGATGTCGACAGATATAAGTAGTAGCTTGCGGCAGAAGATTGAAAAGATCAAAGGAAAGAGAACCAGAATAGAGAATGGTTTGTGTGGAAACGAAGGAACAATAAAGTGTGAAACCAACGATTAGCATTTTGTAAATGAAGTATTTACTGTATGGTTCTCAGATTTTTTATTATGTTCTGTAATCTTACATTCATGTACATTCGATTATCCTCACTTGTGTTCTCATTCACTACAGTACACTTTAAATTCTAAAATCCCTACTCTTAATCCGTGTTATAATTACATTGATCCACTGTTTTTCAGATTTGTTAATGTGTCGAATATTATTTACAAAATAACATAAGGAACTGAAATATAAAAGTGTTATAAGACCGAATTTGTCATGTAAATAGATGATATACCAACCTTCAATGAATTCTTAAATATATTATCTGTAGTTACAAGTTTCATTCTATATTCAGATGGTGATGAACAGATAAATTCAAAATGTGAGTTAAAGCCAATTCATACTTTATCAGTTGGATATGCGTATATCTCATTATTGATGTCTAAACTAGATACCCGATTATATTAGTAATATATATGTTTAATAATTTATTTAGTTCTTGTGTTATTTCAACAATCATTTTTTCCTCATATTTGACGTATAGGATAACGCATATTATATTCACATAGAACACATAAATACGTGTACATATTTTAACCCATACTAAACATATTCTCATGTGAAAATCACTCATTCGCTTTTTTTATTTACTTAATCTTGTTCTCTTACACAACAAACTATATGATTGATGAGTTACTATCTCAGAAACAAACGCATTGTTTAAATTTTTCAGATATTTTTTTCCAACTTTAAGGGAACAAATGAATTGTATAGGAATAAGCAAAGATGAATAGTGGCTAGTAGTGGAAGCCAGGACATGTGTTTCGTCCTATTTGGAACTCGTCAGTTGAATGTACCTGCATCCCAAAGTTGGTGTTCACTCCAGGACTCGGACGCAGTACCGTTCGATTCCAAAGACATCACGCTATCCACTTAGCTACTGAGTCCTGATATCCACCTACTTGTGCAACCGGGTAAACTTTAAATTCACTTGGTGTTGTTTGCTTGTATCTTCTGATTGTTGTTGAGTATTATTTTTTTACATCCATTATTGACTTACATTCGCACCATAACCTAGTACGTTTGATTAGTGTCCGACTTTATCACTCTCTTTGAAAAAATATATTCTTGGCTGATGCTCTTGGCATATAACATATTAACCTACATATACTGTTAGTAATACAGTCGGAACGGGTTGTTTATCAAAAAATCGACCTCAGAAATTAATAATAGTTCAGCTAATGGCAACTATGTTATTAACCTTATCCGTGAAACTTAGGGACTACCATTGTAATACAATTTTATGACTAAACTCACGTCATATATCATTGACTGACTAGGTATCTAACGTACACACCTCATCCACACAAAGAACCTACAGCACAGATGACTTGAAATGCAAACTAGGCAGCATAATCAAGCAATTAAGACATAAACACTACCAAATGGATTCTCTTGCAAGGTTTTTATCAGCACGTAATGATATCAAATAGGAAATTAAAGCAAAATCACCCTTGAAGCAAGTTTTATTGAGGACAAGTTTCCTTTCGATTTTAATATATTAAAGCAGGATCGGTCATGAATTTAATGTCTAGGGAACTTGCTAAATGGATGATATCCAGAGATATTTTGATCATGTATAACATATTTCACAAGGCCTCGCTTAAATTGATTAGACAATCGACGATAAGCGCAGTTGACTTCCTGGATAATTCATCACAATTCTTCCGTCATGATAAAAAAGCACCAAAAATACTCATTTTCCATCTTTGGATTTGATTTACGTTCAGCTGCTAAATAATCGAAAGAATTTGAACAGTTAGTTGGTGCATTTACTAAATTTAAAAATCTCCGTATAGTCCCGGACAGGAATAAAAACGAAAAACTTTCAAGAAGGAGGACTGAAAGCAAGTTATGTCACAGAGATTATTGGGAATGTTGCCATCTCGTCACAAATTCTAATTTGTGAGTCAGACTTATCTCTTAACCAGAACTTTAACTGATCAACGAAAAATGTTAGTCTGAACCAAACTTGACGTAATTCTGACCACGCTTCTGACAGCCGATTTATGCCACAAGTTTTCGAAGTACTTTTAAGTTTTAATTTACATAGGATGGAAGTACAATTAAAAGTATCTCGTTCCAAACTCAGTGCTGGAAATATCATTATTGCTTGATCAAAGATAAACAGACTCCTCGGTTTTAAGTCTGATCCCTTGATCATGAAGAAGCTTATAAGGGGCCACCAACATTATGTTACGTCATCTAAACCAATAAACAATACATAGTCTGTGTACACCACACTCACTAGGCCAACCGAATAAACGTTATATGGCTATCACACATGAATTCCACTATAACCCAAATGTTAATAGATTTAATATAAATACAAATGTGTCTATAAGAAACCAATCTATCTAATGTTTGAACCTACAGTTATCCTACACGGAATCCCAAAGTATTTAAAACATCCTTATCACTTTACCAATTATGCACAAGTGGGACTCATATATTTTCTGCACATCTTCCTCCTCAACCGCAACAAGCCGGTGTTTTTCTCTAATCGTGCATCAAGTTGAATAAATTTATTCCTTTCTTTTGCCTATAAAATGATTCTTTTAGTCTAAAGAGATTCCTAGTCCTTTCTGTCACAACTTGTTTAAGGTATAGCACAAAAGTTCATATATGCAAAATCATAATCTAATCACTAGTAACAGTGATACGAATATGATTTCATTTTTGGCAATAAAACTGTTCTCATGTGATATACGTTTTACTGACAATTTTGTTAGTTTGTTTATTATGATAATATTAAAAAAGAAATTGTATATTCAAATTGATAGGTATAAATTATACTTTCTCAAAATTTTTGGTATTCGTCATACTGATGTCAAAGAAGTCAAACTATTGAAGATAAAACTAGAAATCTTATTAGATTTACCGTGCTTAATCAACTTATTTTAGGGTAATTTAATAGTTGAATTCATGAGTTAATTGAACGTGGACCACCATAGAAAAACTGAAAGCACTGGACGGCCATTTCGTCCTAGTAAATGACTCGTCAGCAGTACGTATCTTTGATCCCGCCCGCGGGATTCGATTTTAGGACCTATCGATCTTGCATGAGAACATTTCAATTGACTCATGAATCCAACTATTAAATTACTATAATATCCACAAAATCACATTCTCATTATTCTAGGGTGATCTTAATTTTCTTTAGACTTTTAAATAAAGATCTACCACTGGTCTGTTATGGGTACAAAATACGAAGTAGTTTTAGTTCATTTTCCTAAATATTTACCATTATTTGATGATGGATATCCTTTCTCTCTTCAGCTAGATAAGATCCAACTTAATCTATATAAGCACAATAATTTTACTTAATATTTGGATTTATCTCATCCATCACAGTATAAATAATGAAGTTGTGTCGGGAGATATATTCCTGTTAGATTGTACTACATACACACAGACCATTCACCGAGGTCTTCCAAATGAAAAAAAACCTAAACAAAAAACCGAATTCGAAAATTTTCAAAGAAAATCTAAAATTGTTCTCGAGATTTTTCCGTCGGCTGTTTTCCATTGTCTAATCTGATATTTTATCTCATAGATTATCACTGCTTATGTTTTATTCTGTAATAATAGTCTTATTATGTCCAGGAAGATAAAACAGTATAAGATTATTATTCTAATAAAATTCGATTCGCCTTTTAAATACTTTCATTTATTACTCACTAATATCTCCAAACTATTCCATTCATACAAAAGGTTAAAGACATAATGTTAAGTGAATTAATGAAACTCTAGAAAAGGGAAGGAATAAATGAAAGATCATGATTTGGATACTAGATATAATAACTTTGATTTATGTTCAATATATATCCAATTTATAAGTGAACACCAAAGAAAGTCATCGTCATTAAAATAATATATTCCAACCTTGTTTTGAGTGTTATAGATATATGATCGTTACTTTAAAAATGAACTTGTCATTACATTCATACGATTCATTAACTTCTAGTGAAATTCCATAATTACTAATACAGATTCCTGAATGACAGAATGTAAATACATTGTGATTATATTCTTGATTGATGTAGACTAATTATAAACAGAAGTACACCGATACATTAATCTACAAATAACATTTTCACAATTTAACTCAACATGAAAGGTTATTGTAATTACATACTGTTGAATATCCTTGAAGTAAAAGTAAAAACAACTGTCAAATAATCACTGATTTTAGAGGTTTCTTTAACCGATACTAGTTGTTGATACAATATATTATCAGAATTTAATAAATAAGAACTTTCGCCTTAATTTGAACGGATAGTTTCACAATATTCGCGAGCCGAGTTAATGTGACATATTAAAGAGGAAGAATGTTGTATTTGTAAAATCTCAGCGAAAGAATTTGAAGTAAATCCAACGTTTCGCCTGGCAATCTGGTCCATTTTTTTTTCAAGGAAAATATAATCAAACAACAATACCTACTTTAAACATTGTTCACGTTGATTGGATGACTTATTCAGTATACATTAAATCAGAGAATCATGTACTTATTTATATTCGGTAATTTTGTTATTTGATTATATTTTCCTTCAAAACGCTTGAACCAGATTGCCAGGAGAAACGTTGGATTTACTTTAAATTCTTTTGCTGACATTTTACAAACACATTCTTCCTCTTTTATGAACATTGAACAATAGTTGTCCCCTGTAATCAACATAATTGATAACTTTGTCCTTATACATATATATATATATATAAACTTAGTCTAATCTAAAGGAAAATAACCTAAGTCATTAAATGAAACTATTTTTTTTTGTTTAGTTCAATCATTTTATTCCATTTAATCCAATTCATTTAAAGTACTTAAATTAAACTATTCAATTAACTGATCCTTTTCATATGTCAATAAATGGGACATTTCACAGGAACTTGATAAGAACATACATATATGTATACATATACCCCATTATCTATGTTATCATTGGTTATTTACTTATTCATATTCAGTGAATATAACTGCCCTTATTATTATTATCATTATCAATATATATTTGTTGATTAGAGAATGCATCAACAATTTTAATAATAAAAAAAAGAAAAAAAATAATAATCGAAATGACAACAATATTAATAAGGAATACAAAAAAAATCTTTATTTTTATTACTCAAAATTTTGAAGATTATCATTGGAGATGATCGGGTTATAACAACAACAACAACAGCAACAACAACAATAACAAAAAAGAAATGACATTATTGATTTTTTGTTTATTTCTTTCTTTCTTTATTTATTTATTTCTAATCTAATATGTATATATAGAAATTTATTCATAGAGTATATAATTTTCTGGATTATAATGAGAACATTAGAGTTAAAACAGTAAATATTAATGCTGATTTGTATATTTAACCAATTATATATAAGCAAAGATGGATAGTGGCTATCAGTGGAATCCAGGAGGCGCGAATCGTTCTATTTGGGACTCGTTAACTGGATGTATCTGCATCTCAGAGTTGATGTTCACTCTGGGACTCAAATCCAGTACCATTCGTTTCAAACGCCATCATGTTATCCACTTAGCTACTGAGTCCTCAGAGCCACTTGCTTGTGCAATGGGGTGAAGTTCAATTCCCTTGGTATTGTTTTACTTGAATCTTCCGATTGATGTTTTAGAACTGAAATTGATCAGTTTGTTATTGGCATATGTGCAAACTGTGTGTATGCCTCGATATTGCCTTAATTTACAAGCATTATCAGGACTCAGTAGCTAAGTGGATAACGCGATGTCGTTTGAAACGAACGATACTGAGTTCAAGTCCCAGTGTGAAGATCAACTCTGAGATGCAGGCACATCCAGCTGACGAGTCCCAAATAGGACGAAACGCCCGTCCTGGATTCCACTGCTAGCCACTATCCATCTTTGCTTATAATGCTTGTAAACTGGGGCAATATCGAGGCATACGCACAGTATGCACATATGCCAGTAACAGACTGATCAATTTCAGTCCTAAAACATCAATGGGAAGATTCAAGTAAAACAATACCAAGTCAATTATACACAGTTTGAATTAGGTTAGGAAAGATAGATTTGAATAAGGAATGTTAATATTTGCTTATTATTTAATACTGAAACTGATATTTTCCTATGGAAAGGTTGAGTGATATATGATAGTTTTGATATTTAAGGTATGAAGAGTTTTGCTGTTTAAGATATCAATTTAAACTCATTATTTTTACACCAAAATCTTTCGTATTATTTAAATAATAAAAGGTCAGTAGTTGAAAGACTAGTTTTCTTTCTTTTTTTACAAAAGTACTTGTATTACAGAAATGTTCTAACCTGTTATGCTCTAGTTGAGAATTTAACAATGAAAACCTTTCGATGATTACAAAACTAAATATGAAGGAGCAGATCGGCAAATCACGAACGGCATATTTACAACTTAAGAACATGTCAACCAACACCAAGGTCAGAATGTTCATTACAAATGTCATGACAGTTCTACTATATGGGGTGGAAACTTGGAGAGCTACAAAAGTCATCATCCAGACGATACAAGCGTTTATTAACAGTTGTCCACGCAAAATACTTCTGATCCGTTGGTCAGAAACTATCAGCAACATAGTACTATGGGCGAGAAGAAACCAAATCCCGATGGTGAAAGAAATCAGGAATAGACGCTGGATGTGGACAGGACACACATTGAGGAAAGCACCCAACTGCATCAGAAGGAAAGGTCAAGGACGAAGAAGATGAAGACCAAAGAACACACTACGTCAGGAAATGGAGGCAGACATGATAAGAATGAATAACAACTGGGTAGGACTAGAAAGGAATTCCAAGGACAGAGTGAGTTGGGGAATGCTGGTCAGCGGCTTGTGTTATGTCGGGGGTAACAGGCGTATGTAAGTAAGTAAGCAAATGCTACCCACTAAAGATCCAAGTTGAAATTTATTATTCGTAAGTGAAAAATTTGAGATATATCAGAGGTTTAAAAAATTTTTAAATACCATAAATTACAAAGTAGTTCAAGAGAATTGTTTTCTTAAAACAGGGACTCATAGATTTTAAATATATAGAATGTTATACTCTTTGGCAGCGATAATCTCGTCAAATTCATTAGCTCATTGTAGTAGAAATCAATTTCTTAAGTTTAAGCAGGTGAGTCAACTGAATTTAAAAATAATATTAATAATATGGGATATTCAAGAAGTAAAATGGAAGATCTAGTTAGGAATGTTTATTCGATTAAACAATGGTTAAATCACACATTCTATTAATCAATACCTTTATTTATACAATTTACTTAGTGAATTGTATTTATGATAAAACAGTCGACTGCGAAATAATCATAGATGAGTTTTGTAGTATATGATGAAAGTATTATGCAGATTTAAGAAGATAATCACTCTTTCTGACTATGTGGACATGAAATTTATTACATCCCTTTCTTCAAAAAATAAGAACTTAACATCTGTACGAATATTGCGAAGCGCGAACGTGGATGTGCACTACTGAGGAGTCCCATAATAGAACGAGACGGCCGCCCAATGTTTTCAGGTTTTTCATTTTGGTCTAGCTTCAATTTATTCATGATCTCAACTATTGAAATTACTATAATATCCTTAAAACCCCTTCTGATATTAATCAACACATGACCACTAGTGATTGTCTTCAAGAGGTATTTCCTGGAGAAGTAGTGACCAGTGGAGTTCAACTGGGTATGTTGTGAGATAATAACTCACTGACGACAATGGTGGATGTATCACTTAACTTCGTGAATTAGTTGAAGTTAAACATTAACACCTTTGGATGCCGGCCGGCTCAATGGTTCAATAGTTAAGCGCTCGCACGTGAGACTGATAGGCCCTGAGTTCGAATCTCGCGAGGCGGGATGGTGGATGCTCACTACCGAAGAGTCCCACAATAGAAAAAAACTGCCATCTAGTGCTTCCAGGTTCTCCATTTTGGTCTAGCTTGAATTGGTTCATGAATTCAATTACTGAAATTACTATAATATCTACAAAACCCCTCTCTGATTATAATTATTTATAAATCCAAATACCTTCAAGGATATATTGGTAAATTTCAATCTTATTGACATACAGTCCCAGGTTTGCAATTACGAACCCCATGTTAAATGAAGATTTTCTTATTTGCATTCCAACTTTAGATAACGTAGTCGCTCAACGAAGATAAAAGTTACTAATAAATCATTCGTTCACTGAAAATCTTGACAGTTCATATTATGATTTTTTTCAGACTGTTACTGTGTACATAAAAGCAAGGTACTTACTTTTTTAACTCTACTCCTTCAACTGAACACTACAAAAGAATGATTTTTAATAAATCTTGTTACTTAATTTAAGTAGTATTCATTTTGATTGAACTAAGTATCTGGTTACATATTTACTTCATAACACTGATGATTTCATCAACAGAAGTTGTATTAGATACTGTACAAGGCAATACCTAAACAAAGATTTTTGACATGATAACAATTTCATTTAATGCCAATTTCTATTTCCATATAAATTTTAATGTTTTACGATCTTGTGGTGTTTGAATGAACTAATGATTCATCTGTACTTGTTGAATGGTTGATTTCGAATTCTAAATACAGTACATTGGTTCGTGCTTATCTCATAATTCCTGATCCGATTACGTTATTTCTGGGATTCTTAGTTCATACTATAATTCGAATACTTCTAATTATCATATTGACGTTGCGATGGAGCCTGTGACTGAACGGTTGGACATACATTCAGATTTCGATACTTTTGAGGATTACTTTGAAAGGTCCGGAATCTGGGCTATGACCAAGGAAGATGATGAGGATGTTATTATTGTAGCACATTTCCTCACATTCATCGGAAAAGAAGCATATAGCTTATGCTGATTCCTCTAATGGTCCTTCATTCTGCAATGAAATTCTTAATAAATTTGAGGAAACTATTTCAGAAGAATCAAATCTTGATGTTCTATCAAATATTATTTGTCCTCATACTGCATTTGTTTTTTGTGGAAAACTTATTAAGTGCGAAGCATAAGTACTAAATGAGCTCGATTCTGATTACAATTGGGATGATTTCATATCAACTGCTGTTTATCCTTATCACGAAGTTACTTCTAATGTTTACTGTAGTCAACGTGAGAAATATGTTTTAAATGAAGCCACATCGTTCATAACTTGAGGATATAAAGATCCGACATTGTTTCATGGGGAGGATAGTGTTGGGAAATTTGTGCTTTAAATTCTAGATAGTGGCGATCGTATACAATCCCAGGAACCAAGTGAGTCTGTTCTGACTTCGGTTGCTAATTCCAATAGTAATGAGTGCATTCAAGATAATAGAGTTTTTATCCAATACACTGTTCGATGGACACAGGATGAACTTAAAAAGAAGACGTACAAATGATTACAGACGCCTAGACTCTAATTTAAGCTGTGACGGATGTGGTGTTTGAATTGTTGTAACGTGTGTGACTGAGACTGCAGGTTTTGATAAGCAGCGTATTTATCGATCGAAGTACAGTGGACACGGAAAACACGTATGAACGACCTAGTGCCCTGATTGGTCCCGCTTCGCTGTCTGTCCCAGCCAGTTGAGTCAAGAACGCAAGTCACAGCCTCTGAGTTATGAATCATTATATTTCAAACATACTTTGTTTATATACCGATCAAGCATACCACATCGTACCATAAATAGGAAACAACATTTACAAAATATTTAACAAGTGAAATAAACATCGACCAATAGGAAATGTACATTTAAGGTTCAAGGACACCATTGAACTTAACATGGTAATTATTGGTCTCTTTTTCCGACTATCCCAACATGAATGAACTAATGATTCTTTTGTACTTGTTGAATGCTTGATTTCGAATTCTAAATACAGTACATTGGTTCGTGCTTATCTCATAATTCTTGATCCGATTACGTTATTTCTGGGATTCTTAGTTCATACTATGATTCAAATACTCGTAATCATCATAGATCTTTATGGTCATTGTGTTTTAATGTCAATAATCATCGAGATCTAAACAAGTTCGTACAATGAGGAATAACTATTTTCAGAATAATATCATGATATTTGAACATTGGTTTCAAATGAGATGTACATCTTTACATGAAGGTATAAATAGTTACGAGAGAAAAGAAATTTTATAAACATAGTCAGGAAGTGACTTGTAAGAATGAAGATAAGCACTAAATATGTTCATTCGTATAATTAACTCAGTAGTGAATGAATTATAAAATCCCCTATACTAACAATTTACCATTAAATGATCCCTAATGATTTAAGATGGTGAAAAATATTTGGGAAAATTCATAAAAATCCCATTATATTCAAGAACAAATATGAGATTATTCTACATTTCTATTATACAGTTTCTATGTATGGATTTCATTTGGTCAAAGATTGAAAACATTAAGCCGCACGTTTTATTCTGTTTCTGAAACTACATGGCATCATCTTGAACGTTTTTCTTACCAACCTATGATCGATCCCAACGTGATTGAGGTTTCCCTTTTAAAATTATCCATTTGACTACTTTATATCATGAAAATATAGATTATCAGTTTAAACATCATTGTAAATAAATGAAAATAAGTTTTATCAATCAAAATGACTATTTTTTTTAAAAATTCTACTGAAATGTTTTCATAAGGCTAGACAAACATGTCTCGTTAATCCTATATCTTCTTATCAAGAGAACTTCTCTATCCACTCTTAAAATATTTGTTCCCTAAGAAATCCATTATTAAACATGTTTGAACATTTTTTTTTCTAAATCACAAAATCATTTGATTGATAGCGCTTAACGATGGCTAATGGTTATATCCATAAAACACTTACTTCACCCCACCTACCCTCTCAATTCATAGAATGAATGTATCCCTATTCAAGTCACGTTCATAACGAAAATCTGAAGCATAATTTATAAGATAATAGCATGATACTATTAATAAATATGTTCATAAAGTTATGCAAACGTCTCACAGATTAACATAAATTACTCATTTGAATATGGGATTTCAATAGAGGATGAATGAAAAATTTTTTAAGAACATGCTGTTCTCTTGTCTGAGTTATTGAACAAGATAAGTTAATGACTCAAATGACGCCTTACTTTTTAAAGTAATGAGTGCTGACTTCAACTCTCTGTTGCATCAACAACACATTGGTTTTAGTTGGAACTATAAATCGTTGAATATTGAATGTGTCCTCTAAAGGTAGCATAATTCTTTTGTGGCCTGTTGGTCGTTGGTTTAACTCCTGGTTGTATTGTTGGTCAGTAATACTCAACTTTCCTAAAATAAGGTGAAATATCTGTCAAATACTCGTTAGATGACTTGATTCGTGTTACAAGCTAAATTCAACACTCATATGTTTGATAAACATTACTTTGAGATGGTGGAGAGGATTTGTATCTCAGGTTGATGATTTTGATGGAGTTTTCTTCTTTGAGCTGGGTAGTTTGGTTGTAAAGCTTTCATTGTTTTTCTTAACACCATCATCAGCACTAACTTCAAGTAGAAATTCGAACACGAAACTTCTACTTGAAGTTCGTGCTGATGATGTCGTTCAGAAGAACGATGAAATCTCCACAATCAAACTACCCAGCTCAAAGAGCAAAACTCCACCAAAGTAAATCATTTAGCCCCCTTTCCGACTTATTATAACACAAAGATTCATATGAAATAATTTGCTGATTTATCAATGTCGTTCTGAATTATATGGTCCTTATAGATTAGTTAAACTTTGAGATGACATTATGATATTGACTGGAGAGCTATTGAAAAAATAAGCAAACGCACATTGAATATCTGAATCGTTCTGGTTAATGGTTACACACTTATACGCTTACAGAGTTAATTGGACGAAATTTAAAACTGCTGATTACTTAGAAACGGAGTTTATTAATTGACCGAGTGATTCCAGCTAGTAATAATGGCTATTTTTTAGTATATAACCAACCATTATTACAATATACATAATCTCTAGTACTGAAAGAATTCCTTCACTTGAGAACGATATCAAAATTAGACGTTACGGTATGTCTTTCTAGTGATGAATAAGAGTTCAGATAACAGTAATAAAAAGGATGTTTTACACTTTGTATTTAATAACACTCAGTGATCACAACAACAGGAATATGTAACTGTCTTGAAAACTGAGAACATAACTACACAGAGTTACAATGTTTTAAGGTTTCTATGCAATGATATATTCTTTGTACCTTATTCTACAACTGATTCGAATAATAAAAATACAATATTTTGTATACGTTCACTGATTTCTCTCTGACTTTGATACTGATTTATTCGAGACTACCAGTGCACGAAGTGAACAGTCCTAGTTATATTATTAGTTAGCGTAAACATTTGGTGATTTATTTTAATAACAATAAGTGTGCAACCAATCAAGTTTCTATCAATCAAATCGGTAAATCCTTATTTAAGTTGAACATAATATAACTTTTTAAAAGCCAACAGAATCCTTAAATAACAAAATATAATCTATTTTAACTGTTTATAACTATGATCATGCTTAATAGTGATTTACAATTTTATGAAGTCGACAAAATCTTACATGCGCCTGTTACCCCTCGTGAGGGAGCCTAGGCCGCCAACCATCAATCACATCCAGCTCTGGCCCGGACAATCATTTCATTTTCTTTCCGGTTGCCATTCATCCTTTGAATGTCGGATTCCAATTCTCAACTCAGTGTGTTCTTTGATCTTATTCTTTTCCGCTTCCCTAAAAATAACAAGTTAGTACTTACCTCGTGATTCAGTTCGATAATTTCCTCAATGTATATCCTTTCCAACTTCAACGTCTTTTCTCGATTTCCTGTTCAGATGAAAGCTGGTTTGTTCTCTCTCACAGTAGATTGTTGCTGATGGTATTCGGCTAATCGATGTTGAGTATCTTGTGTAGACAACTATTCATAAATACTCGTACATTTTTGATGATGATCGTGGTAGTTCTCCAAGTTTCAGCTTCATGCAGTACAACTGTGTTGACGTTCATTTTGAAGATTCTCACATTGATATTGGTTGACAGTTGTTCTGAGTTTCATATGTTGATGAATTGTAGGAATGCGGACCTTGCTTTGCCGATCCTAGCCCTTACGTCTACATCAGATCCTCCGTATTCATCGACGATGCTGTTGAGCTACGTGAAGGTTTCCACCTCTTCCAGAGTTTTTCCATCAAGTGTGATTGAGTTGGTGTTCTCCGTATTGTATTTGAGGATCTTGGTTTTCCCCTTGTGTATGTTGAGTTCTACTGCTGTATAGGCTGTTGCCACATTATTTGTCTTCGTCTGCATTTATACGTGTGTATGAGACAGAAAAGCCAGGTCATCTGTGAAGTCTAAATCTTCTAATTGATTTCGAGCTGTCAATTGTACTTCGAGTATTCTCTAAGATGTGGAGGTCTTCATAATCCAGTCGACCACCGGAAGCGAGAGAAAGGAAAAGACTGAGAAGTCTTTTCTGACTCTGGTTCTCACTTGAAATGAGTCTGTCAGCTGTCCTCCATGTAAAACAATTAAATTAAAAAAATAAGTATAAGTAGGATGGTCTACTAGTTATTTTATCTAGAATCCATACTGTTTTCTTCTGTCGAACTAATAATTTCATAATATTCGTGAATTGGTTGCATTCAGATATTAACACCGTTGGATTCCGGTCCAGTGTAGTCTAGAGGTTAAGCGTTTTCCCACGGGACCGAAAGTCCTGGGTTCGAATCTCGCGAGACGGGATCGTGGATACACAACAGAACGAAACGGCTATCCAGTGCTTTCACGTTTTCCATTGTGGTCTAGCTTCAGTTGACTCATGAAGTCAACTATTAAAGTTTTGAGTTCTTTTCTAGTGATGAAGTTAAGTAATCATTAAAGCTATACATAATATAAAACCATTAGTCCCTTTGATAACCTTCGTCTTCTGATTGCACTATACATAATATATATTGTTAATTTGTTATGATCACCGGTAATCAATTTGGTAAAATACTAACAATTTTAATACATTGGTATTATGTCACTATGTCTCATAGAAAATTCGAAAATCTATATTTTAATTCTAGGTCAACTGACTAGCACAAACTTTTGAGTACTATTAAATGAATCATATCAATTCAATTATAATTTTACTAAATTAGCATATTTGATGTATATTATTTATGAGTAGTGAAAATAAGTAGTATGATGATTCATCGATAATAAATTCACTGTGTTTTTTCTCTATTTGTTAGCTGAATACATTAATACATTTGAATTACTATTTAATTGAATATTATTTTATATAAAAGTCATTAAATTAACTTTATTCCATTCATGTTAACACTTGTAAATTAATAGAGTTTCAACGATAGAAAACAAAAACATTCTAGTTATATTGTATTTACAGTGTCAATTAGATGAATGAAATTTCTAAAATCTCCACAAAACCCCTTCTGATAATACTAATCACCTACTCAGTAGTGACTGACTTCAAAAGATACTCCCGGAGTTCTAGTGAGAAGCCGTTTCCAGTGGAGGTCAACCAGGTCTGTTGTGAGATATCAAATCGCTGAAGACAATGGTGTACGGTAGTGCAACTTCGTGGATTGGTTAAAGTTAGACATTAAAACTGTTGGATGACGGCCGGCTCAGTGGACTAATTGGTTGAGCGCCTGTCGCGAGACTGATAGGTCCTGGGTGCGAGGTGCGGGGTGCGGGATCGTAAATGCGCACTGCTGAGGAATCCCATACTAGGACGAAACGACTTCACTCTGTCACAAAATGATTGAAGTTAGAAATGCGGTCTACTGGATACAGATAAAATGGTTTAAAAGTGATACTCTGGACATGAGGTCTGAATTTTCTTGATTTATACCCGGAAGAGTCACGAATAAACGCTGCTCACTAGAATTTCTCATAACTACCTGTTGCAAGGTTATTCATGAATGTACTCATATTGGATTTTTCACGAAGGAAATATCTTTTGTTCCTTGTCAATATTTTAAACAATAATGGAAACCTCTCATTCTGTAGACTACTAACAATACAAAATAACTGTTGACCATATTTCATCTACTGCGGATTATTTAAATATATTCTACAGAGTTTTTTGTGATATAGAGTTTGCCATTTACTTCAAAACACATAAAAAGTCATTAAAGTCACTAAAAAGAGGAACTATTGAGTAAAAGTTGAATTGGTTAACCCTTAACTAGCTACAGTAACTTTAAATAATTGATAAAACACTTTATGTGATTTGTTTAAGATTTGCAAGGCGATTGATCCGAAGTCTAGTAGTGAGGATTAGTGAAAACCCAATAACCTTGATGACCTCTCTGATTGAGATACATGGTAACGGATCGTTGGTCCCTTCAAAATTATTGATATCGTTTGTTAATCAGCTCTCACTTACATGAAGCTCAGTCCTTGAGATTCCTCGTCGATTGCTTCCAAAGCCCAACGTCAAAATATGTCCCACGTGACGTCAACTCACTTAGACTAGTGACAAATTTGCGACTTGGTCAGTAAAATCTAATCAGCGCCATAATTATGAAAAACACGAAACTGGTTACTAGCTAGTGATTTATGCGTTTAAAGAGCTTAGCACAAATGAATCTTATCCACAGTCTCTATAACCCAATATTAACTGAAACGCCAGGTGATTCGAAATGGAATCATTTGGGAATAAACATATCTACCAATTCTGCGGATACACCTCACTGATTTGTGCTAACCTACAGGAAACTTAAGTTTAAGGTTACCTGTCAATTATTTTTAATTACCTACCAACAAACAAATTTTCTTTTATATTGTAAACTTACTCATTTGTCAATCAAGACGTTTGTTAGAGAATCATGATATATATGTATTTAAATGGGAATTTCGATAACAATAATACTGTCCAATAATAGGAAAACAAACAATGGAACGGAAAAAAAGTGCTTTACAGCCATAGATTATTTGATAGCAGTTTATAATGGCCTTTTTTTCTATGAAAACGAAGTAAGAAGATAAATAAGAACTTTCGTTTAAATTTGATCGAATAGTATCACAGTATTTGAGCATCAAGGTGATGTGAGACATTAAAGAGGAAGAATGTATTTGTAAAATGTCAGTGAATGAATTTGAAGTAAATCCACATTTTCGCCTAATAATCTGGTTCAAGATTTTCCCAAGGAAATATAATCAGACACCGAAATTATCGAATATAAATAGTTACTACTCAATACTCACTGCTAGATTTCGGCTCAATCGCCTTGCAAATCTTAAACAAATCACATAAAGTGTTTTATCAATTATTTAAAGTTACTGTAGCTAGTTAAGGGTTAACCAATTCAACTTTTACTCAATAGTTCCTCTTTTTAGTGACTTTAATGACTTTTTATGTGTTTTGAAGTAAATGGCAAACTCTATATCACAAAAAACTCTGTAGAATATATTTAAATAATCCGCAGTAGATGAAATATGGTCAACAGTTATTTTGTATTGTTAGTAGTCTATAGAATGAGAGGTTTCCATTATTGTTTAAAATATTGACAAGGAACAAAAGATATTTCCTTCGTGAAAAATCCAATATGAGTACATTCATGAATAACCTTGCAACAGGTAGTTATGAGAAATTCTAGTGAGCAGCGTTTATTCGTGACTCTTCCGGGTATAAATCAAGAAAATTCAGACCTCATGTCCAGAGTATCACTTTTAAACCATTTTATCTGTATCCAGTAGACCGCATTTCTAACTTCAATCATTTCGTGACCGAGTGAAGCATTATCTTATATCATTAATGGATATGAGCAATATATCTTATTTTCGTAGCTTTTTCCAGGCATTGATCAAATTTAAAAGGTTACTGAAGACCAGAATGTATTAGGCATCTTTTCCGTCTCATTGATATTCAGCAGTCGTTACCAACCTCACATAACAATATGTTATATATGTACATCATTCGATACCGCCTCACCGGTCTGCAGTTTAAGCGTTTGCATAGGTGATTGAAAGTCTTGAATCCCATCTCTTACAGAGGTATCGTGGAGGCTCACTGCTCAGAAACCTTATGCTAAGACGAAACAGCTATCTTGAGCTTTCACCTTTTTAGTTTTCATTTAACTACAATCAATTCGGTTTGCTGTTTAGAAAATCTACGCAACGTACCATACCAAATTATCTAGACAAGTAGGATAGATGGACATAAAATACACTCCTCTGAGCGTGATTTTCTTTCGTCATTGACAAAATAAAACATTCATAATCATTGGGTTGGGTGACTACTTGTTCATTTCTGAGACTATCAATAGTATTACATTCTGTCTTGGATCTTTAGCCTTCTATTCTAACTAGACAAAATAGAATCACTACAATATCAAGATATTTTCCTCTCTATTTATTTCATTAAAATGATAAACTTTTAGAAATTAATAAAATTAATTTAGTTACTATTGTCCTTTAATATTAGTTAAGTAAATTCATTATACAATGTACTTGTTATGTTTGTAAGTGGATGTGTATAAGTGTGTATACTTATGTAATAATTTGCTAACTGTGTCATTACTTAATTACGACTGCTACCCCCAATATAACATAGACTGGCGACCAGCATTCTCCAAACCACTCTGTTCTGGGAATTCTTTTCTAGTTCTATCCAATTGTTCTTCATTCTTCTCATGTCTTTCTACATTTCCTGACGTAGTGTGTTCTTTGGTCTTCATCTTCTTCTCCTTTGACCTTGAAGGTTTCAAGTGAAGGCTTGTCTTGTGATGCAGGTGAGTGCTTTCCTCAATGTATTTCTTATCCACTTCCAACGCTTCTTCCTGATTTCTTGCTCCATTGGGATCTGGTTGCTTCTCTCCCATAGTACGTTGTTGCTGATAGTGTCTGACCAACGGATCAGAAGTATTTTACGTAGACAACTATTAATAAACACTTGTATGTTCTGGATGATGACTTTCGTAGTTCTTCAAGTTTCCACCCCATATAGTAGAACTGTCATGACATTTGTATTGAAGATTCTGACCTTGGTGTTGGTTGACATTTGTTTTGAGTTCCAGATGTTCTTCAGTTGTAAATATGCTTCTTTTGTTTTGCCGATCCACGCATTTACGTCTTCATCAGATCCACTGTGTTCATCAATGATGCTGCCCAGATATGTAGAGGTTTTTACATCTTCCAAATCTTCTCCATCAAGTGTAATTCGAATGGTGCATGTTGTGTTGCATCGGAGAATCTTGCTTTTCCTTTTGTGTATGTTGAGATCTACTGCTACTGAGGCTACTGCTACACTGGTCGTTTCCTCCTGCATTTGTTTGTGCGTGTGCCATAGAAGAACCAGATCGTCTGCTCCTGGAGCCCCTCTGGGGCGACTCTATGTGACAATTGATCTCAATTTCTGATGACTATTTTCAATTATCAAACATTAAAGCATAACGTATACAATATTGAGTCACTTAACTCCAATGACCATGTTGTAACTTGATCGATAAAATTGGATCAACATTAAGGATTAGACTAACACAATCTTAGCTACTTTCAAATGATCAATTGAAGTAAAAAAAAAACAGTGATCCAGATTTTTTTCCAAATATGTTAAACAATTTGATTATTATCGATTGAAATAAACAATGAATGTTATTGACGCTCTACAAAACCAACTAAATAGACAGATATTCAATCTGAGTTTAAAATAAATAATTAAGTAGTTTCTAATATTTAGTTTAGCAGTATTATGAATATGAAATGTATAAAAAGATAATTATCAGTTTAGGGGTTGTGGAGAGTGTTAAGTTTTTGATTGAAATCATGGGTCAATTGAAGCTAGATAACCATGGAAAACCTGGAAGCACTGGATGGCCGTTTCGTCCGAATCTTGCGAGGTGCAGGATCGTGGATGCACACTGCTAAGGAGTCCCAATTTCAGTTGAATTGTACTATTGTACTATTGAGTTCTTAACTTATAAAAAAAGAAAACAACCGTGTACTTTATCCAAGTTTTCTAACGTTTAATAGCTGAGATTGCTTCATATATTCCAGTTTTGTCCATATTAAACTGTTATAATCATCACATTTAACACAATGTGCAAATGAAACTAAAGAGATCATCTAGACAGCAATACATAATTACTTAAAATTCATTATTGCTAGATGAAGTCATGGAATAAGATATAATTTCAGAATGAGATTTTCCATTTAATGTAACTAAGCATCAGTTTGAATTTTTTTTTTTTGAAAATTGGGACTCTGTTCATAAGAAGTTTAGTCTAAATTTGATCGAATAGTTTCACAGTATTTGAGCACTGATTTGATTTGAGACATTAAAAAGGAAGAATGTACTTGTAAAATGTCAGCGAATGAATTTAAAGTAAATCTAAATTTTCTTCTAGTAATCTGGTCCAAGTTTTTTTCAAGGATGTTTCCTGTGAAAATGTTTGATCAAATTTAGACGAAAGTTCTTATATACCTACCCCTCCTATCCCATACATACGAAAAAATGCAGATAAAGACAGCCAATGTAGCAGCAGCCTCTTCATCAATAGGCCTCAACATACACAAGGGTAAAACCAAGATCCTCAAATACAATACGGAGAACACCAACTCAATCACACTTGATGGAAAAACTCTGGAAGAGGTGCAAACCTTCACGTAGCTCAACAGCATCGTCGATGAACAAGGAGGATCTGATGTAGACGTAAGGGCTAAGATCGGCAAAGCAAGGTCCGCATTCCTACAATTCATCAACATATGAAACTCAGAACAACTGTCAACCAATATCAATGTGAGAATCTTCAAAATGAACGTCAACACAGTTGTACTGCATGAAGCTGAAACTTGGAGAACTACCACGATCATCATCAAAAATGTATGAGTATTTATGAATAGTTGTCTACACAAGATACTCAACATCGATTAGCCGAATACCATCAGCAACAATCTACTGTGAGAGAGAACAAACCAGCTTTCATCTGAACAGGAAATCGAGAAAAGACGTTGAAGTTGGAAAGGATATACATTGAGGAAATTATCGAACTGAATCACGAGGTAAGTACTAACTTGTTATTTTTAGGGAAGCGGAAAAGAATAAGATCAAAGAACACATTGAGTTGAGAATTGGAATCCGACATTCAAAGGATGAATAACAATTGGAAATAGCTGGTAAGGTTGCTTAGGACAGGATTGGACAGTGAGTGCTGGTGAGCGGCCTATGCTCCTCTACGTGGTGTCACAGGCCTAAGTAAGTTAGTAAGTAATATAAAATTTACAAATGCTACCCTACTGTTAAGACCAAAATTATATACAAAACAGGATTATAAATCCTTTCATTCTATTATAAAAGATTTGAATGATTTTTCCACAATATCACTATATTAATTGAGTTGAATGTTCTTATCAAACGTTTACTATCTTTTTTTTTAAAAAGATGAATATAAAATTATTTCTGAGGTGTGGGCTATAAAACCAACAATCATAGACTGTAATAATAACAATCATTATTATTACAATTATAACGGTAATAATGACAAAATTAATAATTTTATGATTTTACATAAATTACCTGAAGTATTTTATGCCTCACTAATGGTGACTAAAACGAAGAAAAAAAACACAACAAAAAAGGTAATAACTAATAGTGATGGAGAACAATACTAGTTGTACAAATAGACAGATATATATATATACCAAGTATTGTACACACATTGTCTTGTATCTTATCACTTTATAATTGAGCAAGTTCTAATACAAAGGAAATAACTCAAGTCATAAATAAAATAATAATAAAAAAACAATTAAAAAAATTTGAAAGATAAAAAGACATTTATCATACTTATAAACACTTGACATATAAACGTAAACTATGGTTTACATTGTGACAGTTTTGTTACCCTTCTCAGTTAAAATATGATAATAATAATTACAGTAGTCATATATATGTATATATATATATATATATGAGTTTTATTAGGATTTTATGACTTTATATGTTTACATCTTATGAGTTATTTCAAATTCTTACTTCAAGTATTATGATTTATTGACCATTAATTTGTAACCTGGAAGCTCTGGACGGCCGTTTCGTCCTATTGTGGGACTTTTCAGACAATAGGACGAAACGGCTGTCCAGTGCTTCCAGGTTTCCAAAAGTGGTCTAACATCACTCAGTTCATGATCTCAATCAAAAACGTAATAATCTCCACAACCCCTATAATAGTCATTGATTTGTAGTTTAATCAAGAACTCAAAATGTTTAGTTACTTTTTGAGCAGATAAAACCGAAATTATTCAATTGTTATTTTTTTTCGTTGGATTATAATTCACTCTTCAAAATGTTGAGACCCGAGAAACATAATGATTGATAACTTTTGGATCCTTTACGAACCAGTACTAAAAGTATATTTCCATCGTATAATTATTAAATAACTAAACTATTTATATTCATGTTCCTCTTAATATAAGCTTTATTTTGACCTATGAACCAATATTATACGCCTTACAATTCTTGAGTTATACCCAGTATATTGATTACTACCTCCTTCATTCACAGCCACATCTGGCTAATTCATGTACAAATGTTGTTTCATAATTTATTGGTACGTTGTGGTCGGTTTGATTGGCATATAAACTTAGTATGCTTGAAATATAATGATTCATATCTCAGAGGCTGAGACTTTCGTTCTGGACTGGGCTAGGCGGAAAGCAGGACCAATCAGGACTCTAGGTTGTTCTCACGTGTTTTACGCGTCATTGGTCCGATCGATTATTCGCTGCCATCTAATCTACAGTTACAGTTATAACACAAATAATGATCCTATCTCTCATTTAAACTATGTGTTAGTTGTCAGTTAGCCTATAGTCAATGATAAGATGCTGAGGAATCCAATACAATGGATGAAATGGCCATTCAACGCTCCCAGGTTTTCCATGATGGTCTAGCTCATGAATTCAGTTATAAGTTATTTCATTATTCTTTTTGACGGAAAAATGGATTTGAAGGCTTTTTTTTCTAAATATAAACGTTATGTGAAAATATTTCATAGCTATTTATTAAGAATGATTGGAAGTGAATAGATTTGTTGCTGGCAATATTTACGTGGTTATTAAGGTCATTTGCGGTTTAAATACCTTTACGATAACGTCTAAAACCAAGAAACCGAGTACTTACTTACTTACTTACTTACGCATGTTATCCCAAATGGAGCATTGGCCACCGACCAACATTCTCCAACCCAATCTGTCCTGGGCCGAGTAGTAAAGATTTGAATAATAGGATTAGCATAATTTCCCATAAGACCACAGATACACTTTGTTGATCGGGCCTAACATGTCCCATAACTTCTAACCAAATGTGTTTATTGACCTTATATTCAAACAAAGTATATGGAATGTTAAATTATTCAAAATACCAATCACATCGCAACTGAATGGAATTTAATCAGTACTAAGAATTATATAAACATAATATTGGTTTCTACTCTGTGATCAATAGTTATGATTTTGATAGTCTACTAGATTTAAGGAATTATGTCAGCTGTGAAATTTTAAGTGCCAGTAAACATTCAACGTTATTTGTGTTACTTAACAAATAATTTATTGTTTGGTTGAGTTATGATAAGTCTTAGTACAACAAATTTAGGAAGGTATAACTTACTAATTCGCGCTCCTTTCGAACCGAATCGTTTGGCTGTGTAGATGATTCTGAAGAACGTGCCAGGTGGGTCCCTGTTACCAGAGCTTACAAGATGTCCTAATACTGAACTCTTGATTGGTTCACACTCACTTTTTGAAAACCATGAATTAGAATCTTTGGAGAAGCATTTGGAAGGCACTTCCTTTGTGCAGCCTATATAACCTGCTTCAAAAGAGCAAGTGAATTTATAACTGCATATTGATATGCTCCAATACAAGATTTTATCCTCAGTATATCCATAAATATTGTGCCGCCGGAAAAAATGATACAAAACTTGGGATATAAAAAGTTTACCTCGAGGACTTCATCAGATAATTCTTCAGAATTTCCACACTTTTATCCCCCTTAAACTCAATTTACATGAAGAAGATTTTTTTAGGAAATGTATGAGGTCATTCAGATTGTAATATAAGTTCCATGTTTCACTCAATAAACCTGGATGGATAGCCGCTTTGAGGAATACCTGTTGGAGTTTTGATTGTTTCTGGACTGTCGTGACCTCCGAGTATATCCGACTAGATCTTGATGATAAAGATTTGGTTAATTTTTGCTTTCTGACCTAAGGGACACAGCTATTGTTTTTATACTTTATTGACTCGTTCTAAACATTTATTTTAGGGTAACATTTTTATTGACTAAAAATGTGCATTTTTGGTCTCTCATGGACTCGACGAAACTATGCGTTCATAGATCCCCCAATAATCTAAACAAAGATCCACAGCCCCCCGTGGCAAGAGCTAATTGCCAGAACTCTGATCTGGGATCAACTGTTTTTTATTATTCTACATCTATATTGACCTTCGCCTTAATCAATACTTTTCTAACAATAAAGCATTTTACTTGTCGTATTTTTATAAGGGACATTTCAACTTTTAGATTATAAACAATTGAATAGAATTCAGAATATAAATGAAATTGTCTCACTCTGCTACGACGATTGATTTTCTTCACCAAACCTTATAAAAGAAAAGAACCATACGAATTCAAAACAAAATAGTTAACGATTGATCGATAACTGAAAGTACATCAAGTCCTTCCTAGTATTCATCAAATTCTATCGATTTAACTTCAATCTTTCCACTGGATTAAATGATTTAATATTTATACACTGTGTTGAAATGTAAAATGTTGGAAACATTTTTTTTACTATCAAGTTTGATTAAACAAGATCGGATCCATCAGAAGGTATCAGTTTCCATAAAAGCAAAAGCACATCTTACTAACAAATGTCAAATAGCACAAAATCTAAATGAAACATAGTTATCTATAAACTACTAATTAAAATAATTAACACATTATTCTACTATATTTTCTAATCAAAATTGTTTGGTTATATTTGTATTCTATTTCAAACGATCAGTATTTCATTTTTAGTCTAAATCTCTCACTTTTGTGATTATTCAGTTTGTTGTATAGATAACAATTTTTTTGGTTTGTAACATTGTTATTGTTTTAGTTCAATTTCATTTTAGTTTAACTAATCAATTAATAGAAATTATTTCGATGGTTAAGATCATGAGTCAGTTGAAGCTAGACCAAAATGGAAAACCTGGAAGCACTTGACAACCGTTTCGTCATATTGTGGGACTCCTCAGCAGTGCTCATCCACGATCCCACTCCGCGAGATTTGAACTCATGACCTATAAGTCTCGTGCGCGAGCGCTTAACCACTAGACCACCGATCTGGAATCCAGTGGTGTTAATATCTAACTTCAACTAATCCACGAAATTGGGCGACACATCCACAATTGTCATCAGTAAGTTACTATCTCACAACAGACCTGGTTGAACTCCACTGGTTACTACCTCTCACTAGAACTCCTGGAAATACCTCTTGAAGCCTATCGCTAGTGAGCATATACTGATTCATATCGGAAGAGGTCTTTATGTATATTATAGTAATTTCAGTGGTTAAGATCATGAGTCAGCTGAAGCTAGACCACCATGGAAACATGGAAGCACTGGACGGCCGTTTCGTCCTATTGTGGTACTCCTCAGCAGTGAGCATCCATGCCATCTCCCCTTGCGAGGAATTACTTGCCAAAATCTGACTTAAAAAAATAAATCGTTTCCCTTTCTCCCTCCCTCTCTTCCTCTACTCATCCCACGCCCCCAAAAAAACTAGATGTGATGATAAATTTCTCGTTTGAAATTCGGTTTTTCTTCTAAATTGTTTATTAGTTAATTTATAAAAAGACAGAAAAATAATGAAACATAATTTGAACAATAAGAGTTGACCAAGTTAATTAAGAAATAAATGAAAAGTAGAATCAAGTCTGGATTTAGTACATTTTGTCTATCTTAGTTAACTACTTGGCAGTTAATATAGGATACCAAAATTTTAAGTTGCTTAGTCTAGTAATCATATTGTTTAATTTTATTTACAGAATTCAACCATCATTGAAGATTAGACATTAGCTGTTACTCAAAGGTTATTTAGTTGGCAAATAAACGAACTAGTGATATTACCCTTCACTGTGACACGAGATGACCGACTTATGAATAAATAACGTTATTCCAAGTTTGTAAATAAGTCTTATTGATAAAGCCCAACTAACATAAAAATTAAGGCACATAACATCCTGATAATTACTGTCACCCTACTAGAAAAAGCACCTAAATGATTTATTAGTATTTCAATTTACTAAAACCTCTAGAATACTAGAGTGTGCCTTCATTATGAAATACTAATGAATAGTATGTTGTAATGAAAAATAAGATCATAGAGATTACAAAAGATTAGTTATCAGTCTAACCAATGAACAGACTATACATTCATTATGTCTCATAAATAAGGCTTATGAAGTAAATGCTCCCACCTTGACTCGGTACAATCAAACTATGATAAGCTTTTTATTCATACTACTGATCTGTATGTTACGTAAAGGAATGAGAAGTGGAATGACTCTGTTCAAACTAATCTCTTTGGTATGTCGAAATTTCCAAGAAATTTAAACTTAGGACACTGTGCTAGAGACAATCTGTGTAGTGTTACATTGTCATACATTTAACACATTAATCATTGCAATAGTAATCAACAAATGAAGTAAAAACAAATCACAGAGAGATTTCTTAGTTGTTGACTTTAAAATATATGAACATTTTACTCAGAGACTACAAATAATCCTTATAGATATTTAATATTTGAGTAAAATGATACCGTGGGTCAATGTTTAAAAAACATCCTCTCACGTCAGTGGATGCATATTCAGGTAATTAAGAAATGTTTTTAAAAGTTATCGGTTCACACTCACCATTTCCATTCTGTAAAAAAACAGGATGTCTAGTTATTGAAACAAGTATTGAATACTGATAAAGCAAGAATATACTGCCTTATCCTAGAAAGCAGTTCTAATGAATAAGGCAACTAAGTTCTGTAAAACAGAAAATATCCATAAGTGAAAGTCACAAGGAATAGAAATAATTCATCAATGAATTAGCTACATGCATAATCTCAATCATTATCTTTTTCTGTTGATCTGATAAACACTTGAAACGGTAATCAACTTCGCATTTCTAACTTCTTTTATGAGCTAAGCTTTCTGACACATGTCATAGATAAGATTCTTGAACACAGTTGAGTACTTTATACAAAATCATTAGAAATTCTAAATAAATACGGATAATATCACTCATTGTCCGCTTCATAAGCAATTCTTGAATAAGATCACTAAATGTACAATCCAAAAGTAGCTGATAAAACTGACAATCTACTAATGCTGTGCGTTTGAATTATTGTTAAATCAAATAATAAAAGTAGTGATCATTATTTATCTTTCGAAAACTAATGTCTCACATCAACGAACACATCAAAACTATAATGTGATTTTAATTATCAACTGAAATCACTTCAGTCATCCAAATAACACAATCAAATATAATTTGTTCGAAGTGAAAATTTCTCGAAAAAGATCATACTCTACCACAAATATACCAATAATGCTTTGACTATTCTTACACACCACAAGCGTTACATATTCCACAACCACTAGCATGCGAATTAGCATGTAGTGTCAGTTGCTATGTTAAGCCCACATAGTTTATTCTAGCTTCTGGACAAACCAATTTAGGAATTCTTATCAAGCTATATTTTGAGTTTGTTAGTTATTCGCTTATCAACCTTGACTGCTTTTGTAAAAGCGTAAATGTGTGCACTTCTTATCCCATTCAGCACACATCTGTAACTCATTTTTGTTCGGCTATAAATATTGGTTAAGGCGTGATTAAATCGAGTTGGTCCATACGCCTTTTCCACTGCGTATCGTTTTGCTTCACTTTCTTTTCTTCGCTTTATCCGCTTCATACCTCTGATTGTCAGTCCAGATCAATGGGATCTTACGTTGAAGTCAAATCATTGTCTACACTGACTCGTCGTATCGTAACAATCACCGATATACGATGGAGAACAAATTTAGGCTGAAAATTCAACAATGTTTATTCAATATGAATAAAAGTGATAAATTACATGAGAATGACCATGCTTGCAAGGCTGAGCTTCAAAGGTTGTGTGGCTAGGGTCCAATGAGACTACGCTCTTTTCAGACAGATATTAGTGAAAAGAGGTGAGTTCTATGACAAAATTCATTAGGTTTAGTGGCTACGGTAACAAAAATTCTATTTATATAAAATCTATTTGTGACTAAACAGTAGGTCAGCAAACTGTGAATCCATAGTGTATGATAATCTAGTTTACACTGTTCAAATAAAATTGTAATAATTATACATTTTACACTATACTCTAGTGTGATCACATTAATTATTCCCGTATGTACATAGCTTATTTGTATACTAGAGAAATGGATCCTTACTAAGATTTATTTATTTATTTATCAAAAACGTTAGAGACTGATACCGAGATCAATATTAGCATAGTTAGACAGTGTTAATGAGAGCAAGAACGAAGATTGATGCGTCACAAAATCCCATATAGAATCAACAAAGTTACTGATTGAACGTTTGAGGACAGAAACTAATGTCATTGATGAATTAGTCCACGATTTAAGTATCGTAATTCTGCACCAATCTTCGTCCTTGCTCTCTTTAAGATAGTAAACGGAACTATGTGTATACAAAGTCATCAACTTAATAAATAAATAAGAATTCAGTAATAATATTGTCTGCTTGATAGCATCAAAAAAACTTTACGCTCATCTGCTATAGACAGTAAACGGAAATATCTGTCTTGGTATTTTATGTCAAAAGATATTCATCAGGAAAACAGGGATCTTAAACTTGCGTCATTAAAAGCTACATAATAAAGGCGTTTAATATTCCCAGTAATATTTTTAATAAACAACTTATGAGACAATGTCTTTGGTGAAAAGGTAAGTCATTAAACATTTATCGGAATGGGGATTTGTGGAGATTTTAGTAATTTTTATAGTTGAATTCATGATTCGATCTAAGCTAGACCACCACTAAAATCCTGAAATCAGTGGACGAACGTTTCATCCTAGTATGGAACCCCTAGGCTGTGCGCATCCGCGATCCCGCACGTGTAACTCGAACCCAGAACCTTCGGTCTCTAGCGCGAACGCTTCACCTTTAGACCACTGAACCAGCATCCGACCGTGTTAATGTCTGACATCAATCAGTCCATATCTTGCTCAACCTTTCATCCATTGTCTGAAATGTATAACTGTCTCCACCCGTCACAGTTCGGACTCCACCGGTCACAATTGTCTAAAACTTGATGGATATCTTATCTGACTGAAATTCGATACTCATTAGTTCAAACAGCGATTAATTACAAACAAAATGTGATTGAAACTATGATTTGAGTACTTCCTACAAATAATAACTGTTAAAACTTTGTTAATCTTCCGGCTTAAATATTCTTTTGTACTAATTCTGTTTGCTCTCTCTCTCTCTAAATCTATCTCATAAAATATGGTCATATCATTCATTTATTATCTTTATGCCTTTCAGTTAACGCACAATTAGGGAAATAAAATCATTATTCATAATCACCATCCAGAGTTTAGCCTTATGTTGTTCGTTTATATATATATATATATATATATATATATATATATATATATATATAGATGTCTATATTTCTACTAATTTCTTACCTTTATCTCTGTAAAATTGTTAATTTAAAATCCTAAGGTCATCTTTCATTCACTTTGATTCTTTTATTTTTAAATCTTAAGTAGGGTCAGCTCTGATTTGAAACTAAGGCCATAACATGATCACCATGAAAAAAAAATCAACAAAAAGAAAAAAACAAAACAAAGAAAGGAATCTATCCTGTAATCCTTCATCAATTAGTTTACTTCACCTTGTTAATGATCATTCGTGCTAAACTTTTATTCTTTTTATTTATTTATTCAAAACTACAAAATTAGAATGAAAATCTCTTTGAAAAATTTTATCTTGACTTTTTTCAAAAAGGAAAAAGAAAAAAGAAAAGAAAAGAAAACTTATCTATAATCAAACAGATTTGAAATCATTAAAGAAATTTTTTTAAAAAAGAAAAGAAAATTGTATAATCCGTCGCTTGTTAAATAGAAAAATAGTAAAAGAAAAGAAAAGAAAAGAAAAATGATTGAATGAATGAACGAAGAATAGTTCAATTTTCTAAAATCCTTAATGAATATCCCTATTTGGCTTCATGATAGATCTATTAATTTATTGACACTAAAATGAATGTGTTCTAAGCTCATTTAAATTAAGTTTAATGATGAATATCGATTTTTTTTAGATGTTATATTTTGTTGCTACCAGATTTTTGCTTTTTTTGGGTATTCAGATATAATCGAATGAAAAAATTTGTATTTTGGTAAACCTAAAAAAAATGCGATGGAATTTAACAAATTAATTGCAAATGAGATTAAATTGTTTTTACAAAAATGATAAGTTTTATGATATATATGAATCTTTAAAAGGTAAAACATAGGTAGTTTTGTAAGCAATGATGGATAATGGCTAGCAGTGGAATCTAGGATGCGCGTTTCGTCCTATTTGGGACTCGTCAGCTGGATGTACCTGCATCTCAGAGTTAATGTTCACACTGGGACTCGAACTCAGTACTATTCGCTTCAAACGCCACCGCGTTATCCACTTAGCTACTGAGTCCTCAGAGCCACTTGCTTGTGCGATGGAGTGAATTTGAATTCACTTGGTATTATTTGGCTTGTATTTTCTCATTGAGGTTTAAGACTGCAATTGATCAGTCTGTTATTGGCATATGTGCATACTGTGTGTATGCCTCGATATTTCCTTAATTCACAATCTTTTTGTAAGAAATGATAGTGGCTAGCAGTGGAATCCAAGACGTGCGTTCCGTCCTATTTGGGACTCGTCAGCTCAATGGGAATATACAAGCCAAATAATACCAAGGGAATCTAAAACATAGGTAGTTTGTGAAAAAAACAAATACAAGATCCATTTAGTGATCCTAATTTGAGTGTTTTAAAATGGACACTTAAATCGATTCACAGTTATACATTTAATACGGACTGTTAACAGAGATGAAATGGGATGAAGTATCATCTTCTGTAAACTATCTTAAATTATCTGACTGAAATTCTTCGAACAACGTAGTTACCTATTTGTGACTGGAAAAGTAATTGTATCAATAAGCTATGATATTTATGTACATATATCGATAAAATTAAAAGACTGGGCAAACATATTATTGGCACTATTTAGTGATTAATCATTTGTAGTTAAATTGGTTCTACATAAAGTAATTTAGTGCCCAAATATCTCAGTATTAATGTCTTTGATTGTAAAGCCGAGTGATATGAGATCAAATCTATCAAACACAACTGGTTCATTTCAAGACTACAAGCACACCTTGCTGATAAATGGCAAATAGCACGAGATATAAGTCCAGCATTACCTGATGACTCTCCTCAACGAATATACATATATATAATAGGTGTCGCTCGAGTAGACATTTAATTATTGTAGCACTACTGAAAGACTTGCGATATCATTTTTATACACAAACATGTCTAAATGTGTAACGATAATTGTTTCTATCTTTGGAAATCTATCGATGATGATGATGTTGATGAAAAACTTATATATTTAACACTTTTGATGCCTACGTTGTACTTGAAATACTAAACTGTGGTATCAACAGAGTTTTTCTATTTAATCAACTACCTAATCACGGTCTTAATGGCAGGTCAGAAACACAGAAACATTAAGTTTAAGAAATACTATTGAACAATACGGGGAATTAAATACTAGTTAGCATTTTTAGCAATGTTCTTTCTACGGGACAGGGTTTCTGACTCCGTGCCCAACCCTCCTACTCTACCCTGGCTTTGGACTGACAGTAACCCTAGAAGAGCTACAGACAGAGGTGTACGTGAGGAAAGCGTCAACATCATCCGCATTTCATACGACAGACTACAACGCAAATCCGTGCATGGAGGACAGTGGAAAAACGCATTCCAAGTAAGGATCTATGTCAGACAAGGTGGCCTTCTCCCTCTCCTTTTCTTCTGACTGTTGACTGGATTGTGAAAACCTCGACATCTGAGGGGAATCACGGAATAAAGTAGACATGTTGGATGCAACTAGACGATCTGGATTTCGCAGATGACCTACCTCTCCTATCTCGTACACGTCAATAAATTCAGATCAAGACAACCAGTGTGGCAGAAGCCTCTGCATCAGTAGGCCTCAACATACACAAGAGAAAAGCAAGATCCTCAAATACAACACAAAGTGCACAAAGTGCAACACAATCACACTTGGTGGAGGAGCTCTGGATAAGGTGGGAACTTTCACGTACCTGGTCAGCATCATCGATGACCAGAAAGAGCCCGACGCAAATGTAAAGGCGAGGATATGCAAAGCAAGGACAGCATTTTTACAATCAAAGAACATTTGGAAATCAATTTAACTGTCTGCAAGTCAATATCAAAGTCACGACTTTCAATACGAATGTGAAAACAGTTCTACTGTACGAATCTGAAACTTGAAGGTACAAGAATGTATGAAAAATTCTCTGTGTAAGATACTGAATGACCGTTGACCAAATATCATCAGCAATAGACTACTGTGGAAGAGAACAAACTAGTTTCCAGTTGAATAGGAAATTAGGAAAAGACGTTGGAGGTGGATAGGAAATACATTGAGGAAATCATCCAACTGCATCACGAAGCAATTGCTAACTAGGGATCCTGAGAGAAAAGGAAAGAGGAAGACCAAAGAATATACTACGTCGGAAATTGGAAGCAGACATGAAAAGGATGAATAGCAACTGGAAATAACTGGAAAGAATTGTTTGGGACAGTGGTGGATAAAGAATGCTGGTGGTTGACCTGTACTCCTTCACGATGGCCAACAGGAGTAAGTAAGTAAGTATGCGTACATACTAAAATTATTTTTACACCAAACAATTATTAGCCTCATTTATTGGCGATTTCAAGCAATATAAGATTAGAATCTCAGGAAAATGCTTGTGATATATTTATGAGTTGAAACATAGACTATATTAATATCACAAGTGGATAATGCTCACCTGAGACTTGTTTTGATACCGCCTAAACTATTTACAAGGGATCTGTTGATTACGAATTTAAATCATATAGACCATTCCCTCATCCAAACATCTTAAATTATTTTACAATAGAAAATTCGTAAAAGTTTTTGAATTTTGTAGTTCACATCACCGGTTAGCCTTAGTTAGAGAGCTAAGTTTAGTGGCCAATGTGGGGTGGCTGACAAGAGTCACTTGATGATATAAACTCCGGCTATATGCTATCATTTTTAAACTGTTTAATCAGTACTATGACCTTCTATGTCAAAACACTTAATGTGATCCAAGATAATCAGAGATAATTGTTTGTAAACCAGTAACTGTTTTCTTATAACAATTGACCTTATCAACCAGCTTAGTATTTTCAATGGACATCACTGAGTAATTTACATAGGAGACGAAAAAATTATGAAGAATTTACGGGTTCTTAATCGCTCTCGAGTTGATATACGTCTATGATGACTTCTCAAAATAAATTATATAGGTAACACAGATACTTTATAGGCTTCCTATGAAGGTGGAAAAAATTTATTTTGAGTCAAATATTTGTTGATCAAATCATCCTATCTTGAGCAAATGTCTTAAATATTTACTCAACTTGGATTGATAGATCATTTGACATAATAAATTAACGTTTAGAGTTTCAATTGAAATCTCGTCCAGTTTATTCAGAAAATTTTAAAGTTATGCCTAGTAACAAATCCCTATCTAAGTTGGTGTTTGGAGGTAGTTGACAAGAAATCCTGTTTGAACCAGGTGTTGTGTTATTCAGTATTCGTCAGGAAGACATACCTATGTTCTCAAAAGAACTAATGCTCCCTAGTGAACGTGATCCAGTTTCATCCAGCTTCACATTCAGAGACATTATCATTGAGCTATTTGGATCATGATTCACCTCCTGTAAGACTGAGCCGTATTTCACGACTAATTGATCATCCATTGCTGATTAATACTATGATCAATAGAATTCGATCAAAACTGAGAAGGATTTGACATACATAATGTTTTTCAGTACTCAGTGATTAACCAATTATGGAAATTCCTTCCATCAACACAAAAATGCATTTTGTTTAAATATTTTCTCATGAAATACAATATTTTAATTACTCTTCACAACCAAAATGCTTTCATGAAAAGTTTTGGCAAGAAATAGATTTTTACGTTTATTTCCCGCTATCATCTACTTATATTAAATTAGTTATATATTTTCAGTTGATCAATATTTAGTCGAAGCTTTTTGGCGCCGTTTGTTTTTTAACATTTGAATAACATTATATTCCTGTCAGTTTCATGATTATAGAATTGCTTAACTGGATTGGATTTCCGTGTAACTCAATCGAATTCCCTAGATAACAATGTTCTTTTTATATAAAACTTATAACCAGTACTATTGATTTTCTCATACATTCATTGGTATACGTCATTTATTGAGTAGAGTGATTCTACTTATTTGATTGTTCACTAACGTTATAAGAAAAGTTTGTTCACCGGAGGGACATAAGCTCAAAGATAGATTACATGAAGGCTGTAAATTAGTGGAATTAACTAAGTTTAAAACTAATTATTGACTTGCCGATGATAACAGTTGAGTACAGAAGTTAAAAATGTCAGCTAATCGATAGCAACTCAGTGGTAAAAAGGTATCTTATTTTTAAGAAAATATAAATTTCCATAATTCTGTTAGTTTAAAAGACATGAGTGTGAAGTGTTAAGAAACATCTTATGTTCAATGTCCTTTGATTTTCATTGGTTTTTTCAAGTGATATCAAGTCGTGATGAAACTTAATGTCGATAGCATTATTCAAGATAAAATAATAATTTTCCAAAATAAATAATATGCCTAACTTCAACCAGTCTACGAAATTAAGCCACTCTCCACCATTTTCTTCAGTCATTTACTATCTCACAACAGACCGATCGATTATGGGTCCGAATCACGCAAGGAAGGATCGAGGATGCGCACTATTGAGGAGTCCCACAATAGGACGAAACGGTCGTCCAGTGCTTCCAGGTTTTCCATGTTGATATAGCTTCAATTGACCCATGAACTCAACTATAAAATTACTATAATATCCCCTTTCTGTGTGCCCTACGAAAATCCAGGTAATTTAGTAGATCACTCTAGAACTTTGTATAAAATTCAACCGAAGCCTTCCAAATATCAATTAGAAATGTTAGTGAATATTTCTGAACTAATTTTTCCAGATTAGTTCGTTAGAATCTTTTTCATTCGCTTGAACTTTTCGATAACAAACAGAAATAACAGGATATGATAAAATATCAAGAAATTTGATCATCTTGTTAGTAAATAAACATAATAAATAAATAAACAGAAATTTTCTTTTAAGTTATAACTGAGTTAATGCAGCCATTCATTAAACTCAATGGCTGAGCAAAAATAAAGATTTTGTAAGCTGAGGTGGATGGTGACTAGCAGTTCAATCCAGAATATTCGTTTCATCTTATTTACGACTTGTCAGATTGATGTACCTACAATTCATAGTTGATATTCACTTTGAGACTTGAACCGACTATCATTCACTATAAACACATCCCATATCCACTTAGTTACTAAGTCTAAATAGTCACTAACGTGTATAATAATGAAAATAAAAGATCCATTAAAAACATTTTTGGATAAAACAAGTAAATTAGTACTTTCTAGACTTTATCACAAGTTTAATTCAAGTTATCAAAGAATCGATTATTTTCAACTGACTTATAACATTTATCTAACCTCAAATATGAATAAATCTTTATATCAGAAGGGGTTTTGTGGAAATTTTAGAAATTTCACTGGTTGAAATCAAGAGTCAGTTGAAGCTAGACCACCATGGAAAACCTGGAAGCACTGGACGGCCAACTCGTTTTAGTATGGGACTCCTCAGTAGTGCGCATCCACGATCCCGCACTCCGCGAGATTTGAACCCAGGACCCATCAGTCTCGCGCCAGGTGCTTAACCAACTGGACGACTGAGCCGGCATCCAATCTTTATATATTTCTAAAAAAATCCCCTTCATATGTGTACTTTTTATCCTGTTAACAGATAAATCTGTTATTCATTTATGAAGTAATTCTAATATATTACTTTTGTTTAAATTTCGTGCTAAGAACAATTTATTAAAGAAGTAATAAAAATCTTTATGATGTAACTACTGAAATGAGAGGGAACTCCTTTAAAGTAAGACAGTATTAATTTTATTATCTGTTGATGTTTAATCGGTTACAAAATTTAAAAAACAGAGTGATTAAAATTCATTTTTAAATATTAAAACCTCTGCAATAACATTGAACTAGGAAACTCACTGAATGATACGATGATCTTTAATGTGATAGTTGCTAAGTATGTATTGGGATCTAGGTACAATCAAATGTCAAGTTAAAAACAAAACGAAACATACATACTGAATTCTGTTCCAAGTTATCATTCGAGTATATTAATAGGATATTAGTAAGGTGAATAGATAGTTTTAAATGCATTTCGGTCATACTTGATGACAAAATGAAGAAATTCATGAAATATGCTTCATCTTAAATTCACTTGATATTGTTTACTTGAATCTTCTCATTGATGGTTAGGACTGCAATTGATCAGTCTCTTATTGGAATATATGTATAATTTGTGTCTTACCTCAATATTGCCTTAATTCCACTGCCAGCCGCAATCCATCTATGAGATTAGATGGTGGTTGGAGGTAGTCGACAGGAAACCCTGGACCCGGGTTCCGTGCTACTTGGGACTCGTCAGCAAGGTGTACCTATAATCTTGAGGGAACTGGTGGTCCCTGACGGATTCGATCCCGTGTCACCCAGCTTCACAGTCAGAGACGTTACCACTGAGCTATCCGGGCCGCGACTGACCTCCTATAGGACTGAGATGTAATCAAAACTGATTGATCACTGGGTCGTGATCAATGTCATGTGTGTCAATTCTTTATTTTAGTGCAACATGGCCGATAGCATTCGATCTGCACTATCTATCTTTTCTGTAATTTGTTGTTTCAAGGTCTATAGTAATATGTAAACATAAATATAATCTAGGTTTTTCTAAGTTATCTAATAAGATAAAACAAAACTTGTTATTTACTAAAAATGTAAACCTAGTCAGAATATTAACAGTTCTGGTTATGAATAAATATCCAGTTAACCTAAAGAATGATATTCACATGGTTAAAAATGAGCAATGAACACATGATTCTAAATCAGTTGTTCGTCTAGTTTCTGATCATCTGAAACAATAAAATTTCATTATACGAATTTGTAAAGATTTCAGTATCATTTCAAGGGTCAGGAACACTATTAGAATAGAAGGTTTGTAGAGATTATATAGCTTCGGAAATAATTTACATCATAGATGGACTTAAGTCACATAATTATTTTCTTTTAATAGGGGAAGCTATTTCATCTTAATTAGGAATCTTAACAATCCACACCTGCGTCTCTCCAACGTCCATACTCTTGAAGTGAGTACATAGCTTTGAAATATTCACTGATTTACACTTCCAACCTTAAACAATTCTCTATATTGCTCAGTTATCATCCTTTGTCATTTGTGATACCTTTTTCACTCTCATGGATTTTTGTAAGTAATTGGATAACATTAGTCGATGCTAATTGTAGACTTGTATCGCAACCAAAACACTGATAATATAAGCTATAAAATAATCAGTTGTATATTAACAAAAAAAAATTTTTAACGTTTCTTTGATTCGTACAACCAAATCTATGGATGAGTTTAAGCAAAGCAAGAACAACAAAGTTTGCAGAACAAACTGAATTCATCCTATTTCACGGTTTCTCATCAGCTACAATTACTGATATAAATATAATTATTAACAAATGTTCAACATACTTCATTTTATCAAGTTTAGACAAACATTCAAGAGGGGCCTCTACAAGGTTTTCCTCAACATATTCCTAAGAATGAGAGTAACTTATTTACAAGTGCAATTGCCAAATATATTTTCGATAGTTGACATGAAACGGATGTAAGTAACTCATCTAAACTAATCTAACAGACAAAAAACACCAGTCTTAATCCGTTTTGCAGAGGGACACAGAAGGAAAGTTTGATTAAACTTTCCTTGCCATGGTGACTATATATTTATCTAATAGCCTTTTTTTAATTTTAATTTTTTTCCCAACTCTATCCACAACCTTCTGTCTTTGTTTGTATTCTGTCTTCTGATATTCATAATAATAATAATTTTATTATTGTATGTTACTGAACGATTACGCAATCATTTATTAATTTAATTACTTTGATATAAACTCTTAATTATTACTTCTTAGCATATAAATACACATGGATCTTAACTAAATTTATTCATACACTTTAGATCCCTATTCTTCTGATAATTATGATTTTGGTTACATATCGAACATTTGTCTAGGCTTGACAAACTAAGATTATCAGAAGTGGTTTGTGGAGATTTTAGAAATTTCACTGGTTGGAATCATGAATCAACTGAAGCTAGACCACCATGGAAAACCTGTAAGCACTGGACAGCCGTTTCGTCTTAGTATGGGACTCCTCAGCACTGCGCATCCGCGATCCCTTTAGACTGATAGGTCTTAGGTTCGAATCTCGCTATGTTAAACATTTGTTAATAATTATATTTATAATTGTAATTTTTGTTTGTCTGCGGTTAATGAGAAACCATGAAGTAGAACTAAAGTGAAAGAACACTCAGGTGGGGAAGAACAATTTATTGTTTAATACAAAATCATAGAGTTATTTGATAAAATGTGACAATCATACACGGAATACTTCATTTACAAATCTTCTATCAATTGTCTTTTACACTCTTCATGATTCCTCCAATAATGGAATCCAGTACCTGATTTCTTAGCTCAGACACAACAGAATTTCCTTTTTAGTTAATATTATCATTAGATTTTAAAGGGGCTACAATATCTCATGAATTAAAGTAGTTTGTATTTCACTATTTTTGATATGGATGACTATATTCTACATTGAACCACTAATTAGAAAGATAAATCACATCCACTTACAAATAGTATCAAAATATTTATTCATTTAGATTGACTGTCATAAGTAACTGACCATTCTAATTTTGAGTATGACTAACAAAGAAACTACACATTATTACAACTAAGTACTAATTGTACATTGTTTTGAATAAAAACAGTGTTATGGTTTCTCTTAACGCGACCCAGCTACTCTTATTGCTTAGTATTCTTGGGCACTACTTCACGCGACAAGTCTCCCAATCAGAACACAGTGGAATAGAAACATAATTATATTCCTAATAACAAGGTTGAATGGAACCAAGAATTATAATTTCAAAAAATGGTATTATATTTATAATTTTTAGATCAGAAGATTCTATGGTATTCTCCAAGTCTTGGTTAGCGCTAATTGATTAATAAATAGTCAATCAAAGTGCCCCAACACAATCCTGTACGGAACATGTTTTAATCTAATTTATATCCTGCTAACAAGCTGATGTGCTGGTGAGGAAGATAATGCTTGGTTGTTTGCTTAGTCAGAGTTGTAGATAGTCTGACAGGTGTTAGAGGAGTTATATATTTTCTTATCCTTACTATTGCTGAAATTGTGTTGGATTGTTGTCGGTTTTTGGTATAGAAATATATTTACGTTCTAGTCAGGTTAATCACGTGTTTTTTTATCCGTGTTGTGTTGAAATCCTGTAGAATAGACATTAGGAAGAAATCTAGTGTAGATATTTGTCTAAAGCAAATTAATGTCCCATTCGTGTAGACATGGAAAACCGAACGTTATAACACAAACATATATAGAAAAACCATTACATTACTTATGATTATCCATATAAACTTTTCATAGATATACACATGATAATAATATAAAATTAGACTAAGATAATGTTTCAATTCAATTCTATGAACTTTTCTATACAGTATTCAATAAGAGAATAAATCATATAAAATAAAGATTTCGCAATATCATTATCATCCAAATCATCATCATCATCGTCATCACCCAAATCAGTATCATCATCCGAATCATCAACATCATCATTATCATTACCACCATCATCATCCGAATCATCATCATCTTTAGCATCATCATCATCATCATCATCCAAATCATCATCAACAATATCATCATCAACAACAACATCATCATCCAAATCATTATCATCAACAACATCATCATCATAATCATCATCATCATTAGAAAACTACCATTTATCATCGCATTTTGAAACTTTCCGTTATTTTCTTTCGAATATGTAAATTAAGTATTTTCGTTTTCCATATGTAAATATCACCCAAACAGCTAAAAAAAATTATGCAATGAAAAATACAGAAATTTATCACAATATTGTGATGTTTCAATGGTTCCCTGTGAAATTAAACAGTTCATTGTAATAAAAGGTAATCAGGAAGAAGAAGAAGAAAAAAACAGTTGACTGTAATCCAAAATCAATCTATGTATTGCAAAGAGAAAAAGAAAAGGAACATTGACGTCAATAAACTAACTCTGTAGAGATAAAGTAAAAAACAAACTGAAATAAAGCAACTATTTTTCAAGTATTACATAAGACGAATAATAATAATAGTTAAGAGATCTCTGTCTATAAAGGAAGATAATTATGACAATGAATACTAACAAACATATTAAACATATTTCATGGTTATTACTGTCTAATTACCATAGATTATAATAAATAAATCAATAATCAGTTTATGTATAAAATCCACTTTACTGATCAAGTTTAACTGCAGTTAAATAATAAAATAGTTTCCGTCTAACTTCAACTAATCCACAAAACTGTACTATCGTCTACCATTGTCTTAAGTGAGTTACTATTTCACAATAGACCTAGTTGAACTCCACTGGTCCACGTGGAACTGATAGATCCTGAGTTCGAATCTCGGGCGGGAGTGATCGTAGATGCGCATTGCTGAGGAGTCCCATGCTAGAACGAGATAGCCGTCCAGTGCTTCCAGACATTCTTTGGTGGTCCATCTCCAATTGACCCATGAACTTAATTATTAAATTACTACGATCTCCGTAAAAACCCACTTTGATTAAAACAGTTTCCATTTAGGGACATTTAGGAAGGTATTATAATTGCTTATTGAATACACGAGGTTGGACGGTCAATAAATTTTATTCTAGTCGCCACTTATAATGCAAACTGTAGATAACATTGATGCTGTAAATGTAATTATTGTCAACTTATTATATTTATTTATTTGAACACATAAACATTGGTACAAAGAGGCACCGAATAGATATGTGCCACATAAATCACTCAATTTATGTGAGGGCTGGGATACTGCCCTGGTGCTCAAACCGAAGCAGTTGGTTTCCTTAGGGGGCCACACCTAGAGCCTTCGACCTATTGGTCTAATTCAGAAGGCACTGAAGCAACCTTGGGAGATGCATTCCCTTGGTAGCCGCTGACCAACGATCGCTCCATCCTCCATTTGTTTCTCTAGGATTCTGGAGCCTATGTGCACCATCGATTTACGAAATAAGTGGTAGAAGATGTGGTACATACATTTTATATCTAAAACTCAACTTTTTGGATGAATTTACAAAGTGGAAAGTTTAATTATAGTATAATTAGAGAATATAATATTTGAAAAATACATGACAATTCAGCCATTTATCTTTGATAGATTTTTTAGTCATATTACCAATATGATTATTTCATATAGGATTAGGAAAAATAGATACCAGATATTGGATATGCTTCCATTAAAAGCATGTCATCAACTAATATCACTAAATAGAACGCTTATGCACTGTATATCCACACTGTAGTGTATGCTACTTATGCCGATAGATATAAGTAGCATGTATCGTCAATTAAAAGTCAAGTACCTGGTGGCAGAAAGTTATGAAGATCAAAGAAAAGAGAACGAGAACAGTGAATGATTACTGTGGAAATAAAGGAACAGTCGAGTCTGAGACTAAGATATTCTGTAATTTTGTGTTCAAATACATTCGATTATCTCCACTTGTGTTCTCTTTCACTACAATATGATAACTCAATATTGATTAACAAACAACTGAATAACAAAACTCAGATTATCTCTTCTTCGTTGTGATCTTAGTCAATGTTGTTATTTGAAATAAGTTCATCATTATTATTTCGATTGTTGAAGTAACTTAGAACTTACCGTTATCTTTTAATCCTTCATTCTTTAAATAATTAACAGTCTAAAATTTGCTTGGTAATCTATTCCTGGTCAGTAAAACAAAAAAATGAATTCTTTCACTGAATTACATAGTCACTATGAATAAGTAAATGCATACTTGGTCATAAATTAGTTTCATAAAGAGATAACATATATATGCACACATCTAATATTCATGTCCTAGTAAAATGTTAATTAATTTCTATTACATTATATCTAATCTGGTTGTTTTTTTTAGCAAGATTTTTTGCTACGGGATGAAGTTGTTGACCTAATGCCCAACGTACCTCCTTTACCCGGGCTTGGGACCGACAGTAACTTTCGAAGAGCTACAGGATAAGTTTATTATATTGAGACGAAAAAAATTAAGCTAATGATGTGTAAGACACATATATCATTAAAAAAAATCACAACTATTCAGCAGAAAAGTTCTTTACAATGATATTTAATGAAGCTGTACAGTTGTCCTTATAAGTTAATTAGTGTATATAACAGTCTATCAAAGAATAGAGTAAGATCACATAATAAATTTTTATGAAATACATAACATTAAAAAAATATTATATAATGTTCTTAAGATTACTGAAAAGTAGTCGTGGATGTGCAATTCTATGGAGTCCCGTACTAGAACGAAACGGTCCTTCATTGCTTTGAGGTTTTCAATTATGGTCTAGCTTGGATGAAAGCATGAATTCAACTGTTAAAATACTGTTATCTCGACAAATCCCCTTACTGATAAGTAGAAATACATTATATATATATATATATATATATATATATATATATATATATATATATATATATATATATATATATATATATATAGGTAATTAAGTAGCACAGTATCGTTTCAGGTCGTATTAATAGCTGAATAATTACTATGAAAAATTTAGAAAGTATTAATGATAATCAATTATTAAGTATAGAAAGTAGAAAATTAGATTAGGACCATAGGAAATTAATATTTTGAATAAGTCGTTTATGTAAACAAAGTGATTTACAGGAGATTTTATTGTAAGTAGGCTTATAATTGATACTCACTCAGACCATGAATCAATCTAATTTAGACAAGTAACTGAAATCCTGGAAGCACGAGATCGAAGATCCAGGATTCGATCTCCGGTCATAAGGTTCTGGATCCACACTGTTGAAGAGTCCCACATTGGAACAAAACTGACGTTTAATGCCTACAGGTTTTCAGTTGGTTGTCTAACATGAATCAATTCTTAATTCCAATTATTTCTAACTAATAATAATTTTTATACTAAAATTTTTATCATTCCACTTCTTGACATTTTCATTGTTTACCTATTAGGCGATCCAATTTGACATTAAAATATATATGATCTAGTTTGAGTTGTGTAACCATTTTGAATTCATCAGTACACATCCCCAATGAAAATGTCACTTCGTAAATTAAAAAGATTGGCTCAGTGAAAAGTTCTCTTTTTGGTAAACTCATTTTCAAAGCTACACAATTAGAGTTATATACTTACTTTCCAAAATGACAATAATCATAATAATAAAATTTTGTTAAACATGTTAATAGTGAGGTAAAAAAAGAAAGGCATAAAATTATTATTTTTATTATAGTAATTATTATTAATTTTGAACAAAGATGGATAGTGGCTAGAAGTGGAATCAAAGATGCGTGTTTCTCCCTATTTGAGACTCATCAGATGGATGTACCTGCATCTCAAATTTGATGTTATTTCTGGGGCTCGAACCTAATACCGTTCGCCTCAAACGCCGCCGCGTTCGCCACTTATCTACTGAGTCCTGATAACCATCTGTTTGTGCAATGGGGTGAAGTTTAACTTCAATTCTATCGTCCCATTGTTATTTTACTTAAGAAGCTTGTGACTTAAGGCTATATCGAAGCAATCCGTACAGGATGCACATATGCCAACAAGATACTGATCAATTTCAGTCCTAAATAGCAATGGGAATATACAAGTAAAACAGAATCAAGTGAACTTAATAATATTTTTAAGAGCTTGGATATTTATCATGGAGATAGATAAGAACATTATTATTGAGAAGGAAAGGCTTGACATGATAAAGTAAAGTGTTTAAAATAAGATGAATTATAATCAGAAGGACCATAGAAACATAAAATATAAGTCAGGAGTAAAAGGTCTATTCTTAAAGTATCTAACATTAAAAACTTTTCAAAACAACAAGTTTGTCGACAATATAACTTAAACAGGAGAATAATAGTTCTCTTTACTATTCTAACTAGCGTTTAATAATGATTCATGGAACCTAAAAGTAGTATTTAAACAGATCAGTGATATTCTCATAGTGCTTACAATAAATCACTGTCAGTGAATGATTTTCTCATATATCAAGTGACTAACTAATGACCACTCACTTATAAATTCAATAGTTAAAATCATAAGTCGATTGAAGCTAGACCACCATGGAAAACCTGGAAGCACTGGACAACCCTTTCGTCCTAGTATGGGACTCCTCAGAAGTGCGCACCAACGATCCTACCCCCCCCCTCGAGATTCGGACACAGGACCTATCAGTCTCGTGAGCCAGCCCTTAACCATTAGACCACTGAGCCGGCCGGCATACAATAGTGTTAATATCTAACTTCAACCAATCCAAGAAATTGCGCCCGTCCTGTGCTTCCAGGTTTTTCATGGTGGTCTAGCTTCAATTGACTTATGATTTCAACTATTGAAACTTCTAAAAAAAATACTCCACACAACCCCTTCTGAAGATAAATTCAGACAAACAATCTTTTCTTAGACCCTTCCATTTCACTCAACATATACACCATGGAAGTTGTAATAAAAATCAATAAATTAAGTCTGTGTTAACACAAACGTTTTGTTTATAAACACGTTTCTATAGTATCCTTCACTTTACTATAATTACTTCGTAACAGAAAAACAAAAAATTTTTTTGTAATTTGATATATTTTCATAACTGATCCAATTACAAAACCAAAATGAAGTATGTTTTCTGAAGAAAAGAAAAAAGTTTTTAATATTTTACATTAAAATAGATAAATATTCATTGAAATTTTACACTACATTACTTTTTCATGGTTAGTAGTCAAATCTAAGACAAGCGTTTGGTCCTATTTTGGACTCGTCAGATGGAGTCAGTTGCTAAGTGAATAACGTGATAGTATTTAGAGTGAACAGTATTGAGTTCGAGTCCTAGGGTGAAAATCAACTCTCAGATGCAGGTATATCTATTTGATGAGTTTCAAATGGGATGAAACGTGAGTCCTGGATTCCACTGCTAGCCACTATTCATGTTTGCATAGAATGCCTGTGAATTAAGACAATATCGAGGCAATACGCACATTGTACACATATATCAATAAGAGGCTGATAAATTGCAGAGCTAAACATCAATGAGAAGATTCAAGTAAACAATATCAAGTGAATTTTAATCGAAAAATATGTAATTCAAGAACAAGAAACATTATAGGATGAATTGTATTTGTTTCATTTCATGCATTCTAAACCTTTTAAGTATGGATTGATGTTTTGCAAATGGATCGAGTTAAAATAGTGTTAACCCCTTTCTACATTCAATCCAAGTTTTATTTAGAGGAATAAATATTTTGACTCCTATATGAAAAATGAAATATTTTTTTTAAAGCTATTAACAAGTGAATTGTTCAATCAACTTATTGATAGAGGATAATAAATGAAAGTAAAAATACTATCTGCTTAATATTTGAATTCATGAGTTAATTAAAGCTAGACCATCATGGAAAACCTGGAAGCACTGAATGGCCTTTTCTTCTTCGTAGGGGACTCCTCAGCAGTGAGCACTCACGATCTCGCTCCCCTCGAGATGTGAACCCAAGACCTGTCAGTCTCGTGTGCCAGTGCTTAACCATTAGACCACTGATCAGCCTCATGTTGGCATAGGTGGATCCAGCTGACGAGTCCTAAATAGGATAAAACGCGTGTCCTGGATTCCACTGTTAGCCACTATCCATCTTTGTTTAAAATGTTTGTGACTTCAGGCAATATCGAGGCGATCCGCACAGGATGCACATATGCCAACAAGAGACAGATCAATTGCAGTCCTAAATAACAATGAGAAGATACAATTAAAACAACACTAAGTGAATTTAACAGTTATCAGTGTGATTGTTTTCATCTCAATATACAAAATATACACCTATTTAAATTTGGTTAATTTTCTCTGTCAAGTACTATGTTGTCCTTACCTCATTGTTTTTTTCCTTGAAATCTCTTTCTTAAAAAGTCTACTCTCGATTGGTGCTCATGTAAGTTTATCTTCATCAACGTATCATTTCCTAATCGTTTGATTTATCTATTCTGATCAGATCCATTAACATATTAGCAGTATTTCCAATTTCTTTTATTTTAGACTTAAGAGTTTAAAAAATTATGACGGATTCTTTTCTTCACATGATTGCGAATATTTTAGTTATCTCACTTTTGCAAAAACAATCACACTTTTAATATGACAGCATGTTCTAATACTGATAATTAGACTTCAGTTTCGTTGGTTTGTGTGTTTGCATGTGTACGAGTGACCTATAAAACCCGTATCCTTAGATCATTTATATTTTAAAGAACATTTAGTCATATATATTTTGATTCATATTTTGTAAAGTAGTGTGGTAATATTTTAGGAAAAACGTTTATTCTACCTAAAAACTACTCCACTTCCTAATATTAAAGTATTTAGATCTAAGATATAATAATTAAGTCTCATAAATATTTAATATTTTTCTGGTTAGCGTTTTTATTTTAGCATCACAAGGCAAGCCCCCACGTGGAATCCTCAAGGTCAAAGGAGGAGAGGAATACCAATGAACACATTACACCGAGAAATGGAGACAGACATGAGAAGAATGAACAACAATTGGATCAAACTGGAAAGGACTGCCTAGAACATAGTGATTTGGAGAATGCTGATCGGTGGTCTATGCTCCATTGGAGCTCCATTGTGTTCTCCCAAATTTTGATCTCTTTATTCCGCCTTGTTTCTTTTTTTTCTCTTCCCAAATTTATTTCACTGGATTATACTCCTTAAATAACATCTCCAAACACTAATTTTCCTGATTACTGCTTAGGCTCTTTTTACCTCTACCACTACAGGATTTGAATCGACAACTGCATCTCTGTGTTAATGTGGTGTGGCAACCCGAACTGATGTACGTACGTACGAGTTCTACGTTGTTACTGACTGACTGACTGGCTCCATTGGAGTTAAAAAGCGTAAGCAAGTAATAGTTAGGAGTTAGTTATATCGTCTGATATTATTTCTCGATCAATATTTCCTTTACCATTTTATCAACCCAAAATGTAAACCATCAAAAAAAAAATTCAAAAAGAAGAAACTGTCTTACATTACTATGAGATCTAATTACTTATATTCTCAACTAGAAGTTGCAGGTGAAAATAAAAGACTAAGAACGAATTTTCTTTTAGAAACCATGTTGTGTATAAAATTTCATTATTCAAACTGAAAATTCCATATTGCCGTTTTACAGTTTAAAAATATACACTTTAATTTACCCTCTTATTTCCCTAAGGTATATATATATATATGTATATATATAGTGGTACATATGTCAAATAGATATATTCCCATCTAAGCTGACAATTTCTAAATAAACAAATTGGAAATTCGAGATATTTTCTTAAATAAAATTTTTAAAAAACCTTCATCAAGTTAATAGCTGTTTTCTAGAATAATTTTCTTTTCTTCTTTTCTTCAATAATACAAATAGTTGAAACAATTGAGACTATAATTAGTCCATAAGTAAAATCTACTCATTCAATCAACAAATTGATTGTACTATGAAGAGGTATTTATTTATTTATTTATTTGAACACATAAATATTAGTACAAGAGGGCACCAAATATATATGCGCCAAACAAGTCATTTGATTGTTATTCGGAGCAAGAAGAATATTTTCCATATGTAGACAGTTCATTATTTTTCGTGTGTGGGCTGTGATACTACCCGGGTGCCCAGATCGAACCAGGTGGTTTTCTTAGAGGGCCACACCCCGAGCCTTTTACCTAAAGGTCTAACCCACAAGGCAGTGGAGCATCGTGAGGAAATACATTCCCATGGTAGCCGGTGAGCAAGAAATTGGTTCATACGCCATTTGTTCCCACAGGATACTGGAGCCCATATGCACCATTGGAGTGGGATCCGCTTAAAGCGCCGGACATTCGCTTTTCGTCCTCTCATTTCCGCAAACAACACCCATGCCACGAGAAGGCAGTGAGTAGGACTACCCTGACAGAGGCTGTATACGCGTGGCTGTGTGAGAGCATTTCGAGAGGGAATGCGAGCCAACCTCGTTCTCGGCCATACCAGGGCCTATGAGGAGATAAATATTATTATCTAAGCACTATATACAAAAATGGATAGTGGCTAGCAGTTGAGTCCAGGACTCTCGTTTCGTCCTATTTGAGACGCGTCAGCTGGATGTACCTATATCTCAGAGTTGATGTCCACTTTGAGGCTCGAACCCAGTACCATTCGCTTCAAACTGTATCAAGTGGATTATTATATACGGTCTAATATTGGATGATAACAATTTATTTGAGATTTTAGTCTTCAAATTCTGTTTATTTATCATGAGTACTTAGTATTATTAATTAACACAAGTATATCTTCAACGATCTTTTTGCATGATGTGCTTACAGTTGAAATATGTATCACTAAGTGGTATTATATTTCAAATACTCTAATCACAACAAGTTAATCGTGCAAAGTACAAAGACTGTAAGAAATATGAATGAATAAATTATATTGTTTGGACTGAAGATTGATTTGGCAATCAATTAACATGTTGATGGGATTATGGGACTAAATAGGTAGATTCTTAGTCCCGTATATATATATATATATATATATATATATATATATATATATATATATATATGTATATATATATATATATATATATATATTGGGCTTTACACTAGTTCAAACAAAATTAGACTTGAGTAGGTGTATGCTAAAGGTGAATAATATAAGGCTGCTACAAAGTTTATATGCAGTGTAGCGTTTTCTGAATAATTTTCATTTAAATAAATTCTTTTACACAGTCAAAAATATGCAGCATCTATACTTTCTAGTCTGGTAATCAATCAACCAATTTATGTTAGTCAACTATTTAGATTTCAATTTATTTTTGTGCTTCTTAAAATCTATCAGTGGACGAAACATACAATTTTAAGTGACAGTATTGAAATTACTATAATATCCACAAAAATTCCCTTCTGATATTAAGCAACATATTCTCACTAGTGACTGGCTTCAAGAGGTATTTCCTAGAGTTCTAGTGAGAAGTAGTGACCAATGGAGTTCAACCGTATCTGTTGTGAGATAGTAACCCACTGATGACAATGGTGGATGTGTCACTCAAATTCTTGGATTAGTTGAAGTTAGACAATAAAACCGTTGGATGCCGGCCGGCTCAGTGGTCTAGAGGTTAAGCGATCCCACACGAGAGTGAGAGGTCATGGGTTCGAATCTCGTGAGGCGGGATCGTGGATACGTACTGCCTTGAGGATTCCACGTGACGGCTTGCCTTGCGATGCAGTTCAGTGCTTTCCTCAATTTATATTATATACTAACCTCATTCTTTACTATACATTTTTATATGATTCTCTCATAGCTATTGAAAAACCTTTGGATTTATTTTAGTTAAAAACTCAACTTTATATGATAACATATTAGATAGTGAAATTTTTTTCCATACGAATATACTACTATTAATCATGATCCAAAGCTCTTTTATTCTTGTTAGAAAAGAGAAGTTTCATTCCTTTTATTCTTTTCTTCTGTTATTACCACAATAAATAATAATGATAATAATAAAGAAATTGTTAAAACAACAGAAAAAGAAAAAAACACTTTCACAAACCATGCAACAAACAAATTCTGTCTGTCTGTTTGTTTGTTTTCAGTAGTATAGCTTTACATTATATATATAACTGCTTAACATGCAATTATTATTGCTTACATTGACAACAAATGAATAAAATATATGAATGGTGAATCAACTTTTGAATCAGCGAGTTCTGTGTGTGTGTGTATATATATATAAGTAGGTAGGTGGGTGGGTAGGTCGGTAGGTAGGTAGCAATTTATTCACACTCATAATGCATGATTTATTTTGTTACTAGCCGATATAACTATATGTTCCTTCTTCCTCAAAATTGCATTGTTATTTTCTTCTTTTTTTTGAAAAATTTCAACACTCATTTGTATTTTGATTGAGATCATGAACCGATTGATGTTAGACCACCATTGGAAACCTGGAAGCACTGGACGGCCGTTTCGCTCCGGCTCAGTGGTCCAGTAGGTTGTGCGTTTGCGAGAGAGATTGAAGGCTCTGGTTTCAAATCCCGCGGACGGGATCGTGGATGCTCATCGCTGAGGAGTCCCACAATAGGACGAAACGGCCGTCCAGTGCTTCCAGGTTTTCAATGGTGGTCTAACATCAATCGGTTCATGATCTCAATCAAAAACTTAACAATCTCCACAACCCCTAAACTAATTTGTATTGTTTTGCTTCATTTCATAAAGAAATATACAAACTTGTTTGTTTACAAAGTTATTTGTAAAATTAGGTAAATTTTAACAATTCAACGGAATAGATTACTATTGAATATTATCAAAGTAGACAAATAATTGCTGAAAGTCCCCATTATCAAAGATAAGTTTAAGGCACTTGAGACTAATTCAATATATAAACCTATCCCAAGTTGATTTTCAACATGTATATATGTTTATTCATGACCTCACATAATTATATTGGATAATACTTAAAAATTCATTGGACTGGATTTCTAGCCTCTAGCTTATAAAGTCATGAATAAATGAGATATATAAAGCTTATGTTTAAAATAATAACCGAAATGACCTTGACTCTTGCCTCATTACTTATTTCATCTTTTAATCTATGATCATATCCTATATATGAATAGGGAAATTACAAAATAGAAATACACTCCAGTTCTATGATATTATTGTTCTGTAGAAACAGGAAAATGTCGTTTACAGATTAGTTACAATCTTTTTTTATCTCTTTGTCCCAAGAACAGGTGGATGTGTTATTGGATCATGTTAATCCCTTGTAGTTTCTTGAACTAGCACTCGAATTCCACTTAGCACAAAATATGCTAAGAAAATCTAGTACTTTTAAATAAATATCTCACAAACTTAGTATATATTAGTATCATGTATATGTACTATAGTTAACCGAAACAATCAATCACACTAAGCTGAGACAATGGTAGCTAACAGTAGAATCCCAAATAGGACAAAACGCGCATCCTGGATTCCATTACTAGCTACTATTCATCTTTTCACTAATTGGTCTATTATTTAATTTAAAATGGTTCATAGTTGATTGTTACCATTCCATTCTTTATCTATTGTTCATTGAGCAACTCAAAGTTTCTGACTATATTAATATCTTGTATGTAGTGAACAGAATACCAGTAGGGAAAATCAGATAAACTTAACACAAACTTACAGGACTTGTTAATACTATCGAACAATCAAACAGTAAATACGTAATTTGCAAAATGTCCATCGATTGTCTCAAAATGACTCAGACTTCGTTGTTCTTGCATTTTCATAGAAATTGCATTCTGTTTCCATTCTTTACTGTTCGGTCCTCTTGTCTCTCTGATGTCAGACCTTCTGTTCACGACTAACATCATATACTACTTATGTCAATATAAGTAGCACACACCACATAGTACACCTATATCCTATCAACCTTACCCATTAGCTAACAACGGAATTAAGTAATTATTTCACAATTGATTCATATTACTAAGATAGAATGCAACAAGTGAAGAGACAAAAATTAGAAACAATCTGGAAAGAACTATTTTTCTAAAACAAAACATAACCTACTTCATAATTATCATGTGATACGTCAATTGAAATGATTCAATGATCCACTTAGAAGTGTATTCGACTTGAAATACAATTATATATATAATTTAATCACTGACTTCAACTTCACTACTTAAAAACAAAGTAAATCATTTTCTTTTTGATGCATAAAACTACGAAAGAATCATTACGTTTGAATTAACCTAAAATATTTATTAGAGAATAATGGAGAGAAAAAAAGAAAAGGAAAGAAAAGAAATGAAAGAGAGAGAATCTAATCTGGAACCGATAATTAATAGTCTGTGCTCTATGCACGCATTTTGAATTTTACTAAAGTAAATTGAAATGAAAGAGGGAGAGAGAGAGAAGCAAAACATCAAAGATAAAATCAGATGTTATTAAGACATCAACTCTTGTAACTATTCAGTGAAGTTTCTTCTTTTGTTTGCAAAGAAAAAAAATGAAATATCATGTGATTGACCGTTTAAAAGTAAAAGATGATGATTAGTTTCTTAATACTACATTGAGTTTTCTTCTTTTTTCTTTAATTTGTAGCGGTAAATGAATTCCTAAAATAAATAGCACTGTGAGTCCTCGACATTGGATGCTGACCACATGTTTTAATGGACTCACCTAGCTGAAGGCGCTCGGTCATGCAACCGAACCAGATCACGAATGGAAACGCCGTGTTCAATATCCCCTGCAATCGCTAGCCAGATTAGATCAGACGATCCTCGATATATTGATAGCCTATCAAATATACCTTCGAACCTCCTCGCTTCTGTCTTTTGATTTCACTTGGTGGTACGACTCATATTGAAAGGTGTTACTGGTTAAAGCGTTGTCAAACTCCAAATACCTGTGGCAACTTCAAATTATTAAATTCCGTCGTAAGAATTTCGATATTTTAAGATTAATTTACGTTATCAGTTTTGGGTTGTGGAGATCAGTAGGTTTTTCGTAGAGATCATGAACCGATTGATATTGGACCACTATGGAAAATCTGGAAGCAGTGGACGGCCATTTCGTCCTATTGCGGGACTCCACAACAATGCACATCCACGATCTCGCTCGCGAGATTCGAACCCAGGGTCCTCAGTCTCTACAACTCCATAATAATAATTACCATGAGCTCACTGATGACTATCTTCGTGAGGGAATTCTTGGATTTCTAGCGAGAAGCCGTGGCCAGTGGACCTAATCTGTGTCGGTTAGAGACAAGTATCAACCTCAGTACAATGAAAAATGGTCGCACAATTTCGTGGATTGGTTGAGATTAGACACTAACACTGTTAAACGTTTGCGCGAGACTAAAGGCTCTGAGTTCGAATCTCGCGGGCGAGATCGTGGATGTGGACTGCTGAATAGTCCCACAATAGGACTAAATGGCCGTCCAGTGCTTCCAGGTTTCCCAGAGTGGTCTAATATTAATCGGTTCATGATCTCTATCAAAAATAATTTACTTTAGTTGAAACCTGACATAATGTAATTCAGTATTACAATATGTTACTATCGAAATATGACTAAACATTGTGCAGAATTTTAAAGAAGAGATGATACATAAAGATAAGTTGAAATATCCAGTTTTCCTCATATTTGAATATTTCTCTGATGGACATCGATAAAACCAACCTGAAAACTAAAAAAAATAATGGGTTTAAGTTTTCTTATTTCCACTGGTTATTCAGTAGATCCCAAGTTGTGATAAATAAATTCAAACAACTGATATGATTTCTCGGTTCAAAAAACTAATTGGTAATTAGATTAGTTAGATTATGGAGTAAAATTATTTAATAGAGTCTTCTTTGGTTCAGCCCTCAACTTACACAATGTCCTTATTTACGTGTTACTAACATAAACACTAATTTTAAGTTGAATTCTTCACAGGTATAATCAATAGCTAGGGAGTATTGGACAACGGTTTGTTTCTGGTGGGAAACTCTTTAACAGTGAACAGGAGTTTTTACTCATAAGAAGTCCTATATAAAGAGCTATATATTGCCCTATTGTTTTCAATGATACTTCAAATGTGACCTATTATGTAATAATTAATTTTAACAAAACCCTTCAACTAAACTCTTTGTAGTGGTTGAATTAGTAAACTGTATTTAATTTAATCCTGAAAGTGAATGATAATCAATCTTCTATGCAGTAAGTATTCAGCTGAACTTTGAACTTAACTAGCAATAATCTATGCAACAATTTAATCATAGATCATCTTGGACTTGATTGAATGTCATGCAATTCAGTAAATGGTATTCAACTGAACTTTGAACTTAGATAATTCTATTGTGCATAGAAGTTATAGAAGCTATTGAAGAAATCATTATTAGAGTTGTATCGTCACTTTAAGAAAAAAGGAAACAAATTCATTCATTCGGTGACTGATAAACACCAACTTTATTACTGTCAATCAAACCAGCTTTTTCTTATCTCATTCCTAAACATAGAAAGATAATTGATATTTATCCATTTAGATTTCTTTCTCAATCTCTAAATAACAGATAAAATCACAATGGCTTTTTAATCCATTCATTTCAAAATCCTCTCTTAGTAAATACTTTAGATAAACTCTTGATTATGGTGGGGCACTCATTGAAAAATATTCAATTAATCGATAAGATTTTTATTAAAAGTAGGTAATCATCAGGGGGGGGCAGGAAAAGACATTGGAAGTGGATAGGACATATATTACAGAAATCATCAAACTATATCACGAAGTAACCGCTAAATTGGAATCCTGAAGGGAAGCGGAAAAGAGAAAGACCAAAGAACACACTACGTCGTGAATTGGAAGCAGGCACAAAAAGGATGAATAATAACTGGAAAGAACTAAAAAGGACTGCTCACGGCAGGGTTGGATGGAAAGTGCTGGTGGTTAACCTATGCTCATCTACGAGGGGTAACAGGCGTAAGTAAGTAAGTAATCATCAAGGCAACTTAATTTACGCTACACTCAAACTTGTAAGACTGAACACAACTTATCAAAAGTCACAAACAAATCAGAAAATCTTCAAGAATTTAGATAGACATCAATGATGTTGATTATTAATTAATCAGCTTATACAAAATTTTAATAATTTGGTTGACATTTATTACAATCTCAAACAGCATTCTTGATATACTCATGACCTGGATTACTTTTTTCAAAAATCCATTCAACAAAAATAATACTGACTATTCGTGTATTTTATTCCGTGAAATTTCATGGAATCTGCAGATGATCACTAGTAAATACTCATAATCAAACCCCAGAAATGAATCGAAAGTTTTATTAATTTAATAGATGAATTCATGAGTCAATCAAAGCTAGATCACCATGGAAAATCTGGAAGCATTGGGTGGCTGTTATGTCCTAGTATGAGGCTCCTCAGCAGTGATTGCTGGTCTAGAGATTGAGATCGATAGACCCTGGGTTTGAATCTCGCGGGGCGGGATTGCGGATGAGCACTGTTGAAGAGTCTCGTTCTAGGACGAAACAGCCATCCACTGTTTCCAGGTTTCACATGGTGGTCTAGCTTCAACTGACTCATGTATTCAACTATTAAATTACTAAAATCCCCACAAAACCCTCTTCTGACAAAAGCTTTATTGCTAAAATTCAAACGATAATGCTTACGATTCGTTTATACTTATAGGTTACTAGACTAATATCAAATGGATGAATAAGTCAATTGTGATTGCCAATGAATGCACGAATCTCACTTACTATGTGATTTTGGGACATGTAGGTCATCGAACGTCGCTAGATTCATCAATCTTCATTTCAGTTCCTGAATCAAAATGCATACTCTTACGATAACTGACATCATTTTTCAGTTAATTTATTGAACTTATCTTAGTTTTAACACAAGGAATAGTAAATGTTTGGAGGTAGTCAATAAGTAATTCCAAGTAGGTATGTAATCATTTGACATCGTAGTCTTCTGTCAGATTCAGAAATTCAGTCAAGTTATATTGTGCTCAATTACCGAGATATTTTTAAAGAAAAAACTTGGGCTAAACGTAGAACCTCTTTTTTAACCAACTTCCTGTAAATATTTAACAGTCAAAGTGTTACCAAGTAATAATGTGTTAATTGTGACCCACCAAAAACGAATTTCACAAAATAATACAGAATTTACGGGAAATAAGTCATCAAACTAGCTAAAAATGTTATGAAAACAATTAGGAATTTGTGCAGATGGATGGTGGATAGCAGTTGAATTCAAGATGCTCGTTCCGTCCAATTTATGACTCGTTAGCTAGATGTACTTGAATCCCAGAGTTGATGTCCAGTCTATTATTTTAATCCAGTACAGTTCGCTTCAAATGCCACCCCGTTATCCACCTAGCTACTGAATCCAGATAACCACTAGCTTGTACAATTCATTTTTGTATTGGTCTTTTAAATCTTCTCATAGATGTTTAGGACTGAATTTGATCAGCCTTTTATTAGCATACGTGTGTCTTGCCTCGATATTGCCTTAAGTCCCCAACGTGGCGAAACGTTCACCCTGGATTTCACTACCAGCAACCATCTGTCTTTGCTCATAATGCTTGTAACTCAAGGCAGTTCGCACAGGATGCATATGACAAATGAGCTAATGAATTACAATTAGGAATAATTTCACAAATATTTACTTGCAACTAATGTATGTGTAAACACTTGAACAAGCCTACAAATTTATATGCATAAAATGTAGTGAGCTAATATAGTATGTATACATAAATGTTATAAAGATGAATCAACCAGATAAATGCTTGAAACATCAAAAATATAAATATCTTCAACAGGTTCGTTCAAAAATTTGTGAGTTAATAGCAGTGCTAATGAGAATACCAAAGCCAAACGCTAGCACGTTTGTTATGGGAACTACAATCAGTAGATAAGGTGTATGTACATCCGGCGGTTAACATCATAACACAAACAAATTGTTATACAATTAAGAATGAACAATATACAATTCGGATAAAATTTACAAAATATAAATATTCGCAAAGATCATTTACGAATTGAATTCTATTTAAACATTTTTGTAGAATTCTAGGTAGAACCTCTAATATATGATGTTGATCACTACTCAATGATCGCTAAACTGTAAATATATCTCAATCCAGCAGAAGCTCAGTTGCTGTTCTAACAGCTCATTGATGATGTCTCTGAATGTAAATCTAGATGATACAAGATAGAATTTGCCAGAGAGCATCAGTTCCTTCAAGTCAAGAAGTATACCACTGTAACAAGTGTCACATAGGATAAGACTTAGGTCGAGCAGGTTTTTGTTTCGACTACCTTCAATCACCTCCAACTTATATCCCAACATAGCCCATGCAATGTCGAGTTACTTAAACCAGTGGCTACATTACAACTTGATCGACAGAATTCGATCAGCACTAAGAAAGTTAGACTTAGATGCTATTTGTCACCAGTCAGTAATCAATCAGTTATAAACACTTTTATTTAATGGCCAGTTTTTTCCCTCTCAAAATAAGACAGATATTGACCAAGAAAATGATCTTAAAATGTAAGCAGGTTATCAAATACTTTTTTGGAACAAGAGAAAATATGTCATGTTTTTAGGTCATTTATATTCACATAAACATTTGGTGGAGATTTTTCTCTGAGCTGGACGATTTGGTCGTGGAGCTGTGATCGTTCTTCTGAACCACATCAGGTAAACTTCTATCAGCTCAGAGAATAAAACTCCACCTGAGCTAAAAATCTCCTCCGGATAAACATTTCTTTGTTATTACAAAAATGAAAGCAAAAAACTTTTTTCATTTTAATCATAATGATAATAATAATATCAATATTAATAATATAAGAAATAAGTTTAATCCTCATAGAGATGAAATGATAAATTAGCTTTACAAATCACAAAGCTTAGTCAGCTTAATTATAAAGCAAATTAAAAATTACAGATACAGAGTGAGTAACAATACGTTATTATCATTGTTATTGTTGTTATAACTTGCATTGTAGACCTTACTCAGTTTGTTGTTAATTCATTCTGTCTCCTCTCACTCTCTATCTCTCTCTGGCTTGCTCGCTCACTGCAACTTCTTTATCACATAATACTTCCTGTTCTCGTTATTGGTATTATTGGCCCTTTTTTATTTCACAATTCTTTTGAGATTAGAACCGGTAGTGTTTCTCCGTTTTTTTTTTAGTTTTTCTTCTTTTGTTTATCTCTAAAGTCAATTTATTGTTAGTGAGAGTTTACATAGAAAATAAAATTATACAGTGGAAGGAATGAAGAAGAAGAAGAAGAAAGAGAAGGAATCAAGAGATAACTGACAACAAAGGCCAGAAAATAAAAGACAATAGTACTAGGAAAGTCTTAGATAACTGACTCATCTTAATCATATTTTGAATACTAAGTTGATATTTGTATATCAACTGATGTTGATTAACTTTTTTTGAAAAACGAGTTGTTGTCTTCTTTTTTTATTTTTATCCTGATTTAATTTTTTTTAATTAAAAAAGGCGATTCTATTGTTTTTGATATTACATTATATACTAATTCAGGTGATACTTTCTTAATGCTTACTTAACCCCCAAATACCCTGGTACGGCCGGGCGTGGGGAGAGTCCGCTCTCCCTCTCCTAATGCTCTCACATGGCCACGCGCATATAGCTTCTGCCAGGGAAGTCCTACTCACTACCTTCTCGTGGTGGGGGTGTTGTCCACGAAATTGAGAGGACGAAAAGCGGGTGTCTGGTGCTTTGACCGGGTTGGTGAACATGGAGAGTCCACCTAGGGGAATTGGAATACCTTGATTCCAAACCAATGGTGCACATGGGATCCAGTATCCTGAAGGGAAAAACGCCATATGAACCAATCGTTGGTCACCGGCTACCACAGGACTGCATCTCTTTACGATGCTCCACTGCCTTGTGGATCAGACCTTCAGGTTGAAGGCTCCGGGTGTGGTCCCCTAAGAAAACCACCTGGTTCGGTTTGGGCACCCGTGCAGTATCACAGCCCTCACACAAATCAAATGAGATTTGTGTGGCGGATATGTATTTGGTGCCTCCTTGTACTAATATCAATCTGTTTTAAATGCTTACTTAATCTACTAAGTAGTTGAAGGTAGTCAATATAAAGCTCTACTTCACCTAGTTTTTGTCTCTTTAGTACTTGTCAGCAGGGTGTAACTGTAATCTTACCAAATCTGGTACTATTTGAATGATTCGAACCTGTGCCATCCAGCTTTAAATTCTTAAACACTACCACTGAACTTTTTGAAGTTCAACTGATCAGTTATAATGTGTGGACGACCGTTACATTAGTTAGGTCTCAGTTACTATGTTATTGTAAATACAACATTTCTGATGAAAGTTGGCCGTGGTCTGAATACATTTTTATCTTAATATGCAACTCCTCAGTAGTGTGTACTTTCTGCTATTCATGAGACCGGAACCAGAACTTACATGTTTTGTGGTTGGAGCTTAACTGTTAGAGCACTGAGCTTCCAAACGCTAGGTCACAAGTCCTACTTGAATTAATCCACGATTTTACACTACCTTTATTTATTTCCATTGTTAATGGCTATCTCATTCTCAAAATGCTTGAACTTTACTGGTAATTAATTCCAACTAGTCTTTGTGTTCTATAACTCAAGAAATTTTCAATATCATTCTTGGCTCTTTTAACCTATTTTAAAGCGTAAACAAAATAGAAACTGCACTGTATTGCTCCACTATAATTCTATTTACAGCATTTAAATAACTAATTATTGATAAACTGCTGGACTATACAGTGAAAGAGGATGAATAGTGGATTATCTGCAAATAAATTATATCAATTACAAGAAATACTTTGTTGAACAGAGTGGAATTCCCCTTTACACGTTCATCTGCAAATAAATTGCAAATGACAAAAAGAGGTGTCAATACATTCAGGCAACTGTGGACAAATGTTTCTATGAAATAATGCTAAAATTCCAAGAATCCAAGAGAATTTCTAGAAAGTAAACTAAATTATTCAATCCATATATAAGGGGTCAACTAACCATATGTTTAGTGATCAATAGAAGCACAAAAATACATGTATTGTATGAAAACAGCCATTCAAAAGAAGGTCAAGAGAATGGCCTGCCTTAATGTATATAAAAATATCTAATGGCTTACTTCTTTGGGAAGTAATAACAACGCCAAAATCTTTTCAAGCAAACCATCTAAATCAGAGAATATGACTCTACCAAATTTATCCCTTTGAGTTATATATCCTCTCTATCATTAAACAAAACAGTATATATTTGACAACAGTCGAATCACAACTTCTAGGAAATAATACCTTCGAAACAGTATTATCACCAAACTTCATGTAACTAATTGACTATCTAGAATAAGCACAAGTAAGTTCTGTATTATCAAATAAATTTTCTTAGGCCATTGAATAAACTGTAATCTGAATGAAAATAAGAATTTGTCACAGATAATCACCCCGTCAAAATAGGTGTACTGTCTGGCGCCAATGTGCATTAAAATAAGTTAGTATATCGCGTAAACATGATGAAATAAAACTAACAAGATCATCTGAAACTGAACCAAATTAATGAAGTAGCAATGGAACTGGGCAAAACTAAAATGTGAGAATGTGGGTAAAAAAAGAGCAAAATGAAATAGTTTGTAAGAATAAATTATAGGACTCAAGATCAATCAGAAGATCTTAAAAAGTAATAAAAGTTAATCCTTTCTTCAGGTACTTTGATATGAACTACAATCTAAGTGTGGGAGCTGACAATACCATGTGGCTGCTCAAACCAAGCTGTGCAGAGTTCAGCTCGAACATGGGACTCAGTGGGTGTAAGTCAAAAACCTTAACTACTGAGCTGTCTCTCCTCTGGAAGATAAAGAGTGAATTCACGTATGCCACTGTAAGACATTACAAATCATCCTACTCAACATCAACCAATGGTTATGATAATTGTAAGAACACCAACCAGGTATTCTGCATCTACTAACATGAATCAGTACAAAAGCTTATGGATTCACATACTGATATCACTATTTGGTTTTTTCACTTCTGTCTTTCTTCTAACCTTATTTTTACTCCTTAAACATCGTGTACAAGCTAGGCAGAGATTACAACAATAAACCTAATTTATGTATCAATGTTAATGACTAATTGAATGTATACTTATTCAAGTTTCATTCACTGGTTGACTTCAAACTGAGTTCAGGTTCATTGTCATCAGAAGAACTGTCAATATTAATCGATTTTTAACTAACAATTTAGGACTGATTTATATTATCGCTAAACCGATATATAGTATAATAGGATTTGTGGCGATAGTAATGTTTCCAAGGTTCAAGTCATTGACTGATTTTAGCTAAATTACCATTGAAAACTTGAAAGCACTAGAAGGCTATATCGTCCTAGTGTAGGACTTCTCAAGAGTTCTAATCCACGATCCCATATCCATGAGTCGAACCGAGGACCTTTAGTTTCATGAGAGAACACCTAGCTTATATGTTTATGACTTTGTAGCCAAAGATCGATCTTGTGTCGCTAGCTCAATGTGAAAACATTCCCAAGAAACTGATTGATTTCAGTTCTTGATATCAATAGGAAAAAATACGAGTTGTCCCAAAATAAAGCTTTATATGATAGTAATAGTGGAAATTCACTTGATGTTGTTTTACTTGTATTTTCCCATTGTTATTTAGGACTGAATTTGATCAGTCTCTTGTTGGCATACGTGCATCCTGTACGGATTGCCTCGACTCAGCCTTAAGCCACAAGCTATTTAAGCAAAGATGGATAACGGCTATCAGTGGAATCCAGGTCGCACGTTTCGTCCTATTCGGGGCTCGTCAGATAGATGTACCTGCATCCCAGAATTGATATTCACTCCGAGACTCGAACCCAGAACCTTTCGCTTCAAACTTCATCGTGTTATTCACTTATCTACTGAGTCCTGATAGCCACCTGCTTGTAGTGAGTCACCGGTTATCAAAAATTGTTTGTATTTCACTTAAACAACTAGACCAACACAAGTCATTAAATATACATTTCAGTGATATCTCAATTAAGACGATCAATTTAACACTGTAGTTCGACAAATATCATCCACTTATATTGATGTGGAGAAATATTTATTTATCTTGGAAAAACACAACTTCAAACCCTCATTTTTTTATCTGTTCATTACTGACCATAATACGATTGGCTTTTTGTTGTTTCCGTCACAAATCATTGATTCGATACAAAAACACAGAAAGATCATAGGCATACACTACTGAAAGTTACATCACTTGTTCAACTTTTTACCATTTTATTTTCAAGGATTTGTATTTTCCCATTGTTAATGTTATGATTTTTTAACTGATCATTCTAAGTGAATTACCCGAATATTGACAATAGTTGCCTGAATTCAATACTTTAATGTATAACACATTAGTGTATTCAAAACAAAATTCACTAATATATCAAACAAACAAATTATAAATAAGACGAAATGCATATCCTAAAGTCTACTATTAATCACTATCCAATATTAATAGTTGCTAACCTATTTAAAAGTATATTTCATGGGAATTTCACCTTTATAGCATAAAATGAATTGTATGAGTTGACAATTAACAAATGATCACCAGACATATGTATTACACTTATTGAAATTTGTGTTAAACTCTTTCTATGCTTACCTACTTACGCCTGTTACTTCAGTTGGAGCATAGGACGTCGACCAGTATTCTCCAACCCACTCTATCCTGGGCTTTTCTTCCCAGTTCTATCCAATTTTTGTTCTATGCTTACAAAAGAGAAATTGTGCATCATATACATGTAGTCCAGTTTATAGGTAAACAGTTCCAGTCTAATCTACTATTACAAATAATTCATATTTATAATCTATTATCATTTGGTATTCTCTTGTTTATTATTAATTAATAATAAGTAAAAAAACGAAAATTTTTTTTTGATATTTATACATAATTAATGCAATACTTAATGATAGGTACTATGATTGACAGAAGTTTATATTGTTAATGTACCAACTTTATATGGGAGAATTAAACAACAAATGGAAAGCAGTATTTTTCCCAACTTTCTTCCTGTTATCCCATCTATTATTATGATTATTATTGACGACATAATAATTTAGTTGAATGTAACAACTATAGAAAAATAAATCAAAATAATGAGTAAAGTCACCCATGTTTGCTTGTTTGTTTGTTTGTTTTTTTATAGTTCCTTTTTCATCAACTCTGACTTAACTAAACCATTTAATTGGTCAATAAATTCCAGTTAAATTTATCATTCCATTACAAAAGGAAGAAGACAGTAAAAGAGTAAAAAGAAAAAAGAGAAAAATTGAATTGAAAAAATATGAAAAACAAATGTAATTTTTCACTTGAATAAATAAGCTAATAATGAACGATATATGTGTATATGCATATAATTATCATTAAGAGAGGAAATGGATTATGGAGACGAGTTTAATTAGAAAGTAATTTGTTTTTCATGGAAAAGTACTAACTAATAATTATCTACTGACAAATGATTAACGTTAAAGATGGTAGGAAGTTGTGAATAATAAACATTCATTTCTGTTTAATATTATAAGCATAGATGGATTACTTGCTTACTTGATTACGCCTGTTACTCCTCGTGGATGAGCATAGGCCGCCCACTAGCACTCTCCATCTAACTCTATCCTATGCAATCCATTCCAGCTCTTTTCAGTTGTTATTCATCCTTTTGCTATCTGCTCCTATTTCACGACACAATGTGTTCGTTGGCCTTCCTCTTTTTTGCCTCTCTTCAGGATTTCAAGTTATGGCTAACAGAATTGGATGGTGGCTAGTTTATAATGCTTGTGATTTAAGGTAATATCGAGGCAATCCGTACAAGGAGAATATATGCTAAAAAAAGACTGACCAATTGTAGACCTAAATATCAATGGAAAGATTCAAGATTTGTGGAGTTTGCTACTTGTAAACTAATTATCAGTATGGGGTTGTGGACATTGTTAAGTTTTTGATATAGACCATGAATCGATCAATGTTACACCACCATTGAAAACTTAGAAGCACTAGACGGTCGTTTCGTCCCGGTAGGGGACTCTTCGGCAGTGTGCATCTACGATCCCACACGTGAGATCTGAACTAGGGACCTTAGATCTCATGCTTGAACGGTTAACCTCTGGACAACTGAGCTCACGTCTAATGGTATTAATGTCTAACTTCAACTAATCCACTCAGCCGTTACCAGTGGAGCTAACCCATGTCACGTAGAGACAGGCATCTACCTCAGAGAATGAAAGGTGGTCGCGCAATATCGTAGATTGGTTGAGTTTAGACATTAACATTATTCGATGCTGACTCAGTGGTCCAAAAGCTAGTCGTTCGCGCGTGAGACTGAAGGTCCCTGGTTCTAGTCTCACGTGTGGAATCGTAGATGCGCACTGCTGAAGAGTCCTACACTGGGAAGAAATGGTCGTCCATTGCTTCCAGGTTTTCAACGGTGGTCTATCATTGTAAACTAATCGTTTACTGTCCTTCATCGAGTATGATTCGAAAGTGCACACTATGTGAAAATAAGTTGCGGTAATTGTATTCAGATATAGCCTACCTCACCAGCTCTGAATTTCATAGTAATGATTATGATCATTAAATAAAAAATCACACTCATATACATAAAAATATTTGAGAGGTAATATATATTACATTCATCATTCCAGTAGCCCTATTTGAATACATGGGCTGCCTGTTCCTGTCATCCGGATATTTTAACAACTTATCTGTTTTCTTGTTTGGTTTAACACATCATTACGCCTATTAGTCACATAACCTATTCAGGAGCGTTTGTGACGAGTTTACGACATTTCTCTGTACAAGTTACAAAAGAGCTCAATCAAAGACATCGTGGTTGCTGGCAATATACATCGAAAAGAATGTATGTTATTCAGATGACGATTTCTGAACTGCTAACATCCAAATGGCGTTCACTCAATATTTATCGTCAGGATCGATCGTGAAATGAGAAAAAGAAACTTGTTGACATACTTTATGCTGAGAATTCTATATTGTATCAGAAATATAATACTGAATAAAGCCAATAATAATAATATAAATGAATCAATAACTAAGCAACCTAATTGACTCCATCATAAATATGGTCATTTATGATGTTTCATTGACTGACATCTACTTAGATAACAGCATTGAATAAAGAAGGGTTGAATGTCTAAGAAAAAAAATCAGTCGACTAGATGCTGTACATTCTTCTTATCGATAAGTGGACATCAGTAGTAAATTTAAACAAAGAAAGAATTCCAGCAGAATATTTAAGAAAAATGAATAGTTTACATCATTACGTTAGGGTAAAATATAATGTGGAAAATATTCGATGCCACTTATTATTAAAGAGAATAATTTAGTATAGAAATTTATTAACAAATACACTTTCAAAGCAATTAGTCCCTTTAATCAATTTTGATAGTGTATTAAGAACACGAAGATTATCAGAACTATGTGATGATGTATTACCGCATTATATTTCGAACAATCTGATCATACATTACATACTTGTTAAGAACATTTATAGATAAAACGATAAAGGGTTAACTAGACTAGAAATGGATGATAAGAGGAGACAATGATAATAAAGAAAATAATTATGTGAAGACTATTTGAAACCTTATCACTCTAAATAATAAACTAATAAATTCCAGCTTCATTTGGTGTTATTTTACTTGTATATTCTGATTGTTATTTACCATTGCAATTGATCAGTCTCTTATGTGCATCCTGTACGGATGGCCTCGATATAGCCTTAAGTCACCAGAGTAGATTTAAGGTGAAGACAAACAATTTTTGAAAACACAGAAGGGAGTTAGATTTTTTGTATAGCCAAAGCTTCTGATAATCTTCATCTTCTTATAACACTGACGAAAGATCAGACATTTTTGTTCTGTTTTGATAGGTATGAAACTGTAAAATTAATTGAAGTATTAAATGCTACAAAATTCAACTGAAAACTATGAAGTCAATAGTTAAAAGATTGATTTTTCTAGAGAATTTGGCACGAATATGAACACTTTTTGTCTGCAAAATGTAGCTTATTTATCAAGTAAGGTCTTTTCTTTCTACTCAGATTTAAATTATACTTTTCCTATGAGAAGTCACGCTATTATTCAACTGTTTAGAATAATATCAGAAGGGGTTTTATGGAGATTTTAGTAATTTCAATAGTTGAAATCATGAGTCAATTGAAGCTAGACTACCATGGAAAACCTGGGAGCACTGGACGGCCGTTTCATTTTATTATGGGACTCCTCAGTAGCGCGCATCTACGATCTCACTTCAATAGATTCGAACCCAGGACATATCAATTTCGCGCTCGAAAGCTTAAACACTAGACCACTGAGCCTACCGGCATCCGACAGTGTTAATGTCTAACTTCAACCAAGCCACGAAATCGCTCACTAGTGAATGGCTTCAAGATGTATTTCCTTAAATTCTATTGAAAAGCAGTAACCAATGCAGTTCATCAGAATCTGTTGTGAAATGGTAACTCAATGAAGACAATGGTGGATGCGTCGCTCAATTTCATGGATTGATTGAAGTTAGGCATTAACACCGTTGGATGCCAGCCCAATGGTTTAATGATTAAGCACTGGCGCACGAGACTGATAGGTCATGGGTTCGAATCTCGCAGGGGGCGGGATCGTGGATGAGCACTTCTAAGGAGTCCCATAGTAGAACGAACTGGCCGTCCAGTGTTTCCAGGTTTTCCATCATGATCTTTTCGAATGATGAAAAGTAAACAATAATACTAGGATGCAGTAGATACAATCAGTTGACAAGTCCCAAAATAGACTTAACTCATTTATTTCTTCTGAAAAGTAAATCAGTTATAACTTGCTTTAAATATATGAAATAAAGATTAAGAAATGAGCGCTGTAACCATCAAACCATTGTTTTAATATTAGCTTACCTTTTGAGCGATATTTAGCTCAAATGAAAACTCTTCAAATATTACAAGAAAACTAATAATTACAGATTGTAACTAACAAACGAAGTTATAAGTACCAGTAAGTATTTAAAATTTGTGCTAAACTATTTCGAGGGTCTTTATAAACATGCAACTCTACACTTCAGACTATTTATAAAAGACTATATTTCTGTATTTAGTTGAAAAGACCATAAATCAGTCGTTCCTAACTAGGCAATTTAGTACTAATGATCAAGAATTCAGTGCTAGGTGCTTAGAGGTAGTCATCAAGAGACCCTGGACGCAGATTTCGTTCTAGGTAGCTTTCATCGGTAGATGAAGACATCATTTATGTTGTGTTAAGTCATTCAGTCTAGTGGCCTTGTCGCAACTTGATCGGTCGAATTCGATCAAAATTAGAAGGACGAGACAAATAAGATATTGGTCACTACCCAATGATTGATAAATTGTAAGATATTTAGCGATTCCAACCTATATGATATAAATGTAAATGTAACTATTTCACGAAATACATACATTTTCAGTATTTATGATGTGAAATCTTCGTCACTTGTTGTCCAGAAACCAATTTATAAGCATTAAGTTATTCAGTCGTAATATAAATTTTTTGGAATCAACTTTTCTGCCTATGATAGCGAGTAAAAATGAGTTTAAAACATTAATTTCCTTTTCATTACAGAATGAATAAACCTTTCTTTTTCAACCAATCTACTTCAGACCTGAAATAAACTCCTAGCTCATTATTATTTATAAGAGTTTATATTTCTGCCATATCTGATACTCAAAGCCTCATTCATTAAGTACTTGTTGGAATGAGTACACTGAATGGAACCTTTGATATTATTTACACTTACAATATGAATACGTTTTTTTGATATGTTGTCTAATGTTAGAATCTTAGACCTACATTATGTCTTATACGGGTTAATTCCTCTATGATTCTTAGGTTAATACTGAAATATCTGATACTCTACTACATCCCACATTACCGAAATCGATCAACTGATCTAAGCAATACCGTTGCAGTTATTTAATATAAAGTTTGAACAAAATCTACTAAGATCCTCATCCATATCACCGTCAATATAAATTACTAGATTTATATGCCCTCACGTGAATAAACCTTGTTATTAACTTAAAACGATTCATGATCAATCTATAATAGCCGATATACAGTAATCTAAACTATAAACTACAATTTCGTAATCAAATCAAGTATTATATATATTTTTTCAACCAACTTGGAAGTAAACCAAATATTGACCAATTCTCATCTAATAAATGAATAATTCTGAAAATGAATAAGAATTCAAGTATCATTAAGTAATATAATCTTTTATTTCATTAGTTTATTGGTACACAGAGGGAGGAGGATAACACTCATTCTACATCTATGTAGTAGTCGTAGTAGTAGTAGTAGTCGTAGTAGTAGTAGTAGTATCATATGTATATATTTCAGTCTAGTGAAAATTCAAATCATTCTCCACATCTTTAACAATAGCATTCTATATCTATTCACGTTTATTTAGTTATGTTTAATGACTTATGTGCTATTTTGTATTACTTAAAATTCATTGAATAATAATAATAATAAGGCACTTGATCTATTTTATTTTCGTTTGTTCATTTGTTCTCATGTCTATGTTTCATTGAATTCACTTACCACACAATTAGACGTAATCATTATTGATATTATTAATAGTATTACTCAAACTATTATTATTATGTGTACTTATGTTTTTTTAAAAATATATTTGGAAAATAGTAGTAAATTTAGTTTTTGCATAATGATTCCATCATCGATCGACCATCTTCTTTATGATTGTTTTCATTCTCATAACTCATAGTTCCCCTTCTCAATTATCAGTGTTTATTCTTTAATTTTAATGATTATAAATATAAAGAAAGTAAAATAGACCGCCATGGATTACAGTATGTGACATCTGTAGAAAGTAGAATGCTTTACCAGCATAAGAATGAAATAAAGAGAAAGTAAAACTAAAAGCGATCGAACTGGGTCCTGGGCTCGAATCCCGGGAGCGGGATAGTGGATGCTCACTGCTGAGGAGTCCCACAATAGGACGAAACGGCCATCCAATGTTTTCAGGTTTTCTGTGTTGGTCTAGCTTCAATTGACTCATGATCTCAACTATTGAAAGTAAAATATGACTAGCAGAAAATACAAACAGGATGAATTGAAAGTTAGAAAAAGAGTGAGAGAAGTAGGAAGTAAAAGATGCGTCGTTCCACAATTTCGTAATATTTAACAAACTCGTGAAGAATTTGTATTTACAGGAGTCTAAATATTTTGATATAGATCTGTAGTGTCGGTTGAAATGTACACACACTTACGCGCTCATATAAAAACAGTCAAGATTGATAAGTAAATAATTAATAAGGTCAGAATATGACTCAAGTAGAATGAATAAAACGGGCTGTCTGAAAGTTAGAATAAGGTATATGGACTTAACATAATAACCGACACTACAGATCTTAATATTAATAATGACTGTAAACTATTCATTTCTTATCTGATAAGAGTCTTCTCTTGGCATATTGTAATATCTTCTTTCGGTTAGTGAGTTGGATATTTTGAATAACCATTAAAGGCATTACAGCAATGTAAATGCAGTCTGAAAACGCTAAACAAAGAGTTTTGAAAATTTGTAGATCAGAAATCTTAGAAAAAACTTGACACTTCATCAGATGACATAATGATAAATCAATCACAGTCACAAAGATCACATGATATCAGAAGATCATGGAAAAAACCAGAGTTATAATAAATAAGTAGACTATTCATCTACCTAAAACTTTTCTCTACATGTCCATATCATAATCAACCTGGCTTTTACATATAAATAAACAATACGTTGAGCTATTTTATTCTATGCTCAGTAGTAAAACATAGTATACTACACTTTTTGCTTTGCCTAGTTTGATTGCCAAATCACTATCTGATATCACAATAATAATTTAAATGTTTGGCATTGATGAACGGTTACAGACTTATTGTTTACTCATCGTATCAGCTATTCCACCCATAAAGCACTTTGTTGAACCAAAGTATATTTTTTGGAAAGTTTGTTATCATCACTTTACAATCATATGTATATATATATGATAAATTATAGATAGTTGGAAAGGTTTCCTTCACAGAATAACAACATACATTCAGGTTTCTATCATCAAGTCAGTGACTCATACCCTATTATGATATAGCCTAATTTATACTCGAAACTCATTTACTAGCCTGATATAACAAAAATATATTTCCCCAACTTTTGCACACGACAATAATTGCAATCATTCAATCGCAAAATCGCAACAGAGAAATTTTATTAGTAAAATACCGTCAACACGTAGACAATGTAATGCATTTTAACGTTAAGTTAACAAATTTGTTTTATGTTTTACATTATGAACTGCTCTTAGACAATCACAGAGAATTAGGAAGCACTGAACAGCTGCTTCTTTTTGGTATGTAACTTGATAGTAGTTCGCATCCATGAGCCTACCAGTGATTCGGCAAAATAACTTCAGATCCCATGAGCAGCTCTCGATCTTTAGACAATTGAGCTGATATCTAGTAGTTTATATTACTGACCAGTTGATCCACGATTTTGTACAACCATCTTCCATTAACTAAAATGAATAAGTACCCTACATCTAACATGGTTGAATTTCAAATTTTAGAAAAATACATATTCAGAGTACTTTAAAAATTTTCGATCCAAGATTAACCCGACCGTTACAAATTATGAAGAAAATACTAACAAATAATTGAAGATTAAATTTAGTGAAATGTAAAATAATAACTTGTAAACCGTATACAGTAATAATCTATTAACATCTGATAGTTATATGATGTTCTTTCTAAAAACACTGTATTAATTATTTATCTACAGTTATTAATCATTTGTGCATAATCAATAATTAGTCGATAGGAATCGAAGTGTAGACGTTAGATACTTACTTTATACAGACCCCATCAGGAAACCCTCCAAGTAGATCAACTCAGTGCTATATTCATTATTGGTATAATGAATACTCTTTGATTTTGAGAATTAACCTTATAAAACTTTATCATATTTATCTTAAAAAAAACAAAGAATGTTGAAGATTTCATGAAGTAAATGAGTCACATCTTCGTTCAGCCTTATTAAGGCTGATGATACTTAGATCTTAGATAGATAGATAGATAGATAGATAGATAGATAGATAGATAGATAGATAGATAGATAGATAAAGTAAGTAAGTAGATTGATAGCTTTATTCATCCACATTTGAACAATAATAATATGGAGGATATAGAAATAAAAAAGATTTATATTTGACGTTTGCTTGAATAAATTTAATCATTCTTTTTATTCTTTACAATGAAATGTCTAAAAATTTCAGCTTCCCACTTTATTAATTATTTTCTTCTCTTTTATCCTTCTGTATAATGTGAATAACAGAATGAATATTGAGGAAATTTATAAAGAGATTGTAAAATACTATGAGTATTCATATTTGCATTCACTTATATTTTGCCTTATAGGCTTCTATTCTACTATTTTAGCAATCTATTATCTATTATCCATCTTTTTTTTTAGCGGTTTTATTATAAGATGGGGTGGAACTCATTGTTCCTTTGTCTATCACTTTGTCTCTCATCTTCTTGATCAAATATTTATAAATTACTCGATATTTTTTTGTGTGGAATTTTTGCATTATGCAATTTCTCGAAGTAATTATTATCAATGATGATTATACTTTTTTCCAGCAGATGAGGTATATATATATATATGTCGTATTCAGATGGAAAATTATCTTGTGCCTTGTAGCAGAAATTACGCATATATATATATATATATATATATATATATATATATATTAGAGATTAAATAGATGTATATAAATATATGCAATAAGTCGATCAATGATTTAATTCTACTTTCTTTTCTCGTTAACATTTATATTTATCAGTGTTACACGGATATTACTGATAATGATGATGGTGTTGGTGTTTGGAAGAGAACTGAAGTGTATATTGGCTAACATTCAATGTTCGTATGTGTATATATATGAATCTAAGTATTAAAATCTACTTATCTCAAGTTATCATCTTTGCTTTAGATATCTTGGGTATTAAAAAAAATGTTGACCAGATTAAAAATCGACCACATTGGAATATCAGCTTGAAAGATTGGTTATTTTATGTCATTCAAACGATTATTATTCCTTACATGCACTGTATTCTCTTTTATATCATTTCTATATGAATTAAAACATTTGTCTTTTCACTACTATGAGACACTGGATAAGCTTGAAGCCTGAACTGTAGTCTGAAACTGTGATCAGTCAGTCTTAAACTTATTAGAATTTTGACAGTTATCACTAGTGATAATGAATGACTGTTAAAAAGTTTCATGAATCAACTGGATTTGGAAGGTTTCAGCTTTCTGATCCCAAAGCAACCCTGACAAGTTCTAAATTCGTTCCTTGATACAGTCCTTAATATCCACTACTTCCGAGTCCCACACTTGAGCTTGAAATAACCGTCGATTACTGTCTGGTTTTCAACAACTGTCTAACTGAAATCAACTCATGATAGAAATTTTACACAGTATTCACAAACATTTCATCGAACTTCGAATATATATTAACAATCTACCCATCCTATACTTCATTGAATGAGAAAAATTTCACATTTATGCTCGATTCACAATTATTTCACATTAATGATATTGTTTACGCATTAAATTACACGCAATTTTAGTATGAATGTAATTCTTTACCTCTTAAGTGAGAGCAAAACAGATACTTCTTATTAGTTCTTTTCTGTTATTTACATAAAATTCATTCATGTTTCTTTAGTTAGATATTAACAACAAATAACCTTTCTTTGTTCTTATCAAAACTGGTTTTGTGGAGGTTTTAGTAATTTTATAGTTGAATTCATGATTTAATTGAAGCTAAACCACCATAGAAAACCTGGAAGCAATGGACGACCGCTTCGTCCCCGTATGCGACTCCTCAGCTGTGCTCATCCACGATCCCGCCCCACGAGTTTCGAACCCAGGACCTATCAGTCTTTTTACCTTTAGAAATACAATTTCGCGTAATCTTCTTTCTATCTCTTGAATGACAATTTTTGCTAAGAATTTGATCAAATAATTTATTCTAAACGAAAATATATTCGTATATAGTGAATTTTTCTTCAAAGTAGTCGATTTCGATCTGTACAAGTATCCTAAATTAGTTTATATTGAAATAGGAAGATTATTTAAAATGATATCCAATAGTAATTAGATTAAATGTCATTCTGATTGGAAATATAATCTCTTGTAGCACAAAGCAACAACGAAAAAATCTCTCTCGATTAATTAGTTTGTGATGTATCATAAAAGTAATGAGGGGTAAGTAAAAAGAGATCAACTAATGATTTGTTATATATGTAATTTGTGAATAGAAATATAAAATTTGTACACAACCTTCATCATCAAGTGATATCAATTTAAGATCCAACAAAAATAATATAACGTTAAGTTACCATTTCACTGGCTTATAATAAAGATCCTCGTCAGTATACGACACTACAGTCAGTCAGTCAGTAACAACTTAGAACTTCATACGTACATACATCAGTTCGAGTTGCCATACCACATTAGCACACAGATACAGTTATCGACTCAAATTCCGTAATGGTAGGGGCAGTAAGAGTATAAGCAGTAATCGGAAACATTAGGGTTTGAAGATGTTATTCAAGGAGTATAATCCAGTGAAATAAATTTGGAAAGAAAATAAGGGACCGAAGAATTCAGAAGATTAGAATTCGGAAAGACACAAAGAGTGGATGCAACTGCGCCATTGCAAACGATTTTGAGCCATGTTATTCAAGGTCTCTAATCATCGGTTGCTATCAACCAGGTAGTCTACACCTACTAACATGACTCAGTCCACTTGTCAATGACTTGATGGATTTGTGTTATGTTTTGGTCTGGCCGCCCCTAGCTTTCTTCCAATCTACTCCTATACGACACTACAATTGATTGTATTTTAATTTTTTTATGTTTTCCAGTAACTACAATATCATTAAATCATTTGTCTATAACCAAAAGTTGGACTTGTTAAACTTTACACAGTTTGTTACATGTTGTTATTCTCATAAAATGTTTTTAGTGAGTTAACATTTCATTTCACTACTTAGAGTCACAAGTTAGAAATCCGTTTTAAACTCAATCACAGGTAGGAAAATGATTATCATTAACTTAAATATTGCTATGGAGAACCGCTTTAAAGTTTGATTTATATAATGAACTAAGAAGTTTAATAAAAGTAAATGAACATTAATACAGATCAATATACAATATCTAGTGATTGATAACTGCTCACAAAGCCAACTGATCTATCTTTGCCCTTTAGAGGAAAGTATTCTCAAAAGATTACGATCTAGAGGGTATATTCTATAGTAAAATTATATGCTTATATGACAAATATTAGATACAAAATTGAACATAATTCGATTCCATTTAGCAAATTAGTTATGAAAGTATGTGAATTTTGTACAACACAGCCTTCAATGAACGTGATACCTTACCATCATAGTGATGAGTATATATTTAAGTAGTTTAAAGATCTGACAGTCTTGAACTGTATTCCTTGTAAGATGTTGGACAAAACTATTCCCTAGTCCATACTACAATAAAATAACTGTTCAATTGTCCCTTGTTCAAAAAATAATAATAATAAGACTCAGTGTTCTAAGAGTTTGACCTTTCCAGTTTTTAATATTGAAGCTTAAAAAACTATCATTCATTAGGCTTCTGTTTTAATGAAATCTGTCTGACCAGTTCAAAATAAAACAAAACTCTTGTTCTATGATGCTAAGCGCAAACTCAGGCGTAAAGAACCAATTTATTGTGAAGCATAAAATTACAGAACTTTTTCATTAAATGTGAAAACCATACATTAAATACACTTGGTATTGTTTACTTGGATCTTCCTATTGATGTTTAGGACTGCAATTTAACTTCACCTCATTGCACAAGCAAGTGGCTATTAGGACTCAGTAGCTAAACGAATAACGCGATGGCGTTTGAAGCGAACGGCACTGGATTAAAGTAATGGAGTGAACATCAACTCTGAGATGCAGGTACATCCAGATGACAAGTCCCAAATTTAACTAAACGCGCGTCCTGGATTCCACTGCTAGCCATTATCCATCTTTGTTTATCATACATTAAATAATTCATTTGCTAATCCTCCATCACTTGTGTCAAACTTCATCACTCCTTCATTACTACTACAATTACTTCCTGTTTATACTCCCGTTCTCTTCAATTCTATCTTCTCAATCTTCTACTACCAGGCATTCCACTTCTGTTTGATACTACATACTACTTACGTTTATAGACATAAGTAGCATACACCACACTACGATACAAATTATTATCAAATCTATCAATCTATCTGCTATAAGTGCAATTCTTATATTTCCCATAGATAATTAATTCACTTAATGCCATTGAGAATAATCAAGATAATTTATCATGTCAAAAGTAATTCTGAATTAGGACAAATCTACTTACATTAAATTTTACAAACTATGCACTTTTACACATATACTTTTGAACATAAGAAGAAGAAAAAACACAAGACTATTGTCGTGTTTTGTTTTTCCATTTGTATTTAGAATTTTCACATGATAGCTGACTCAGTGAACTAGTTTATGGCCTTTATTGTTGTAAATATGATATTTTGTTAAATGTGAAAATTTCAATTCATTTTTAAGTGTTTTTCAGTTTATATTTTAACCATTAAAATTACTATAATATTCATAAAAACCCCTTCTGATATAAAACAATATATGCTCATTAGTGACTGGTTTCAAGAGGTATATCCTGGAGTTGTAATGAGAAGTAGTGACCAGTGGAGTTCAACCGGATCTGTTGTGAGATAGTAACTCACTGAAGAAAATAGTGGATGTGCCACTCAATTTCGTGGATTGGTTGAAGTTAGATATTACTACCGTTGGATGCCTGCTCGGTAGTCTAGTGGTTAGGCGCTCGCGCACGAGACTGATAGGTTATGGGTTAGAATCTCACGAGGTGGGACCGTAGATGCGCACTACTGAGGAGTCTCAAAATAGGACGAAACAGCTGTCCAGTGCCTTCAGGTTTTCCATGATGATCTAGCTTTAATTGACTCATGATCTCAACAATTAAAATTACTATAATATCCACAAAACCCCTTCTGATACTTATATGAATTAGTTATAAGGTGTACTTTGATTTAGTAGTTTTCTCAACATTTCTACTGGTTAGCGTTTTTTAGCAAGTTAGTTTTCTACAGGATCAGGTCGCTAACTTCATGCCTAACCCTACCCATTTAACCGAGCTTGGGACCAACAGTAGCCATAGCGGGGCTCCAGGTGGAGTTGTATTAAATAGCTTTAGATCCAACTATTTTTTTGAAAAAAAAGAACACAATAAACATTTTTAATGCATAAAATTAGAGAGTTTAACAAAGTTCTACAAAAAGTCAGTTGAAGCCTGTGTTTTTCAGTGATAATGTCTCTGACTTCACTGAAATACTTGATGAACTAAACTTCAAAATCAGATCTTCCACAATTTCAGAAGCCTTATGTTGTTTGAGTATCTTTAATTGTCAAAGTACAGTAGAGTATAATGAATGGGATATGTATTTAGTTAGACTAGTAAACATATTGCAAATCGATCAGCAGAATTCAATCAGAACCAAAGGCTAAACAACACAATATTAGTTACTATTTAGAGGTTAATCAGTGTAAATATATACCAATGTTATGGCTTGATAGGTCATACAGTGTAAATTTTTTTTATTGAGTCGTTCATGAAGATTTGATCGATTTGAAGTTAATATCTACCCCTCATTAATATCAAACGATGAAAATTAGGGAGTACTAAGCAGTTGTTTCTTCTTGGTTCAGGACCTCTTCCTTATGTGTACTAACCAAAACACATGAAATCAAATCAGTGATTCTCGAAGTCTCATGTAAAATTCTATATCAATAGATGCTATAAATTACTTTCCGATTTTTAGCACTTTCTACATTTAGTCATTTAAATAGCAATTTAATGTTTCTTCGAAATAATCATTTTTGAAACCATGACTCTTGGGGTTACACAGGCTAGGAAAGTGTTTATCATGTGGTCATGTTCACATTTATTTAAGGTAATACGATAAGATTTCCGGCGGCCTGCTTGAATATCTGGGCTACCTGTTCCTTCGATCTATATATTTCTTCAAGTTATCTGTTTTGTTGTTCGTTTTAGCATATCAATATGTCTATTGTGCTCACAATCTATTCGGGCGCGTTTATGAAAAGTTTACAACCTTTCGCTATACGGGATACAGAAAGGTACAATCAGCGACATCATGGTGGCTGGCAATATGCATTGAAACGAACAAACATTAATCAAATGCGGATTATCGAATTCCTAACATCTAACTGGTCATCATTCGAAATTTATCGTTACAATCGATCAAGATATAAGAAAAAGAAACTTGTTGAAATACTTTATGCTGAGAATTCTATGTTGTACCAAAAGTATAATGTTGAATAAAGCTTCTTATAATAATAATAATAATAATAATAATAATAATAATAATGAGAAATTGTAAAAGAGAAGCGCTACTGAAGTAAGTCGATTACTCACTTTCGCAAGGTCTTAGTCTATATATCATTGTTTGTATTAGAATGACAATCGTATATATACTTATGATTTGCGTATGTTACAGTCTGGTTTTTGAATTAAACCTTCCCACTCATTACATCCTTTTTATACACACAGTGGATTTAATGTACCGTAAAGATAATTTATATTGTAACTAAATCCGACTATTAAAAAAGGAATGAAGTGATTACTTATTGTTTATTACTTGAACTATATTCGGATTCTACTAGAGTTCTAAAGTTTGGATAGTTGTATCAAAACTCAGTGACTGGATGAAATAGTCTATGCTGCAAAACTTAAGTGACAAAGTGTCATGTTTTTTTCAGTTAATATAGATGACTTAGCATTAATCGATTATGATTAAATAAATTCAAAAAACAACAAGTGAACCTCCTGAATAGATGATTAATCCCTGAAATCTTCTTGATAATTTCTTCAATGATCTGTCCTACTGTCAATCATCTCTTTGTTTGTTCTTCTTTATATCTTGCCATAGTTGAGGACTAACACAATGAACTCTTTAATCCAGTGTTCACAACGATCATTACGATATTCATTTATAGATACATAAAGTACATAGTCGGCAACTTAAGTGTGTTTACACCATCTGAAAGGTAGCTGTTTAAGTATGAATTAAGATGTGACAGGTTCTAAAATAATTTAATGACTATTCCTTAATGATTTTATCATACTTGTAACACTACAAGGTGGTGCCAATCCCATACATGATTTTAGAGGAGCCATACTGACTACTGTCTGTTATGTCTTGAGGATTCGTGACCAGAATCACGTGCCCAGTCACCAATCAAAATCCTGGTTTTAATTTGATTTACTGTTTACTTAATAGCCTACTATCTCTAACCTATCCAATTACACTCCCGACTAGCACTACTGACCTTAAGCGGACTAAGCTAAGTTCCATTACTTGCATGCTTCTCTATATGCCCTTGCCTTGAGTCGAATTGTCAGCAACCAGCTTCTACGATAGTTAGATTTTAGAAAGAAGTGGTTTATATACAGAAATATTAAAACTTACCATATCATAAAATGAAAAATAACAAACACACATAAACATGACGAAAGCGTTTGTGAATTAAGGAAAACGTTCGTAATGAACTAGCAACAAATTAGGAACAATAAGTCATACGACAGTGATTTATGAGCTAACAGAAAGCTTACGATAAAAAGAATGCATATACATAGTAATCTAGTTACTCGGTCATCTACAACAACATTATAATCAATGGTAGTTCAGAAAATCAGTTCCAACTTTTGTTATATTCGTTCCGCTATAACACTGTCAGATAACAACAATCTACGTTTAGAGCTACTTGCTATCTGTTACATCAGCCACCTGATATCATAATATTAGGCATAATGTGTCATATCATTCAGATTAATGAAAGCGAAGCAAACTGATCGGTAAAAAAGTGGATAACTACAAACAGCTAAATATGAATAATTTTCTTTAGTACTCAGTAATCTAGATGCATGAAAAGTATAATCCCACTTGTACAAAAACTCGATTTCTCATAGTTGTAAGACAGATTATGTTCCCATAAGTGATTTTGAATATACTTCGAGAAATCAGTAAGCATATAAAACTTTTTTTATCACCAACTGATTTTTCCGTCATATTGATTTTTGGTGAAAGTCACAATTGAAGATGAAGAAAGATTTCTCATTGACTAATATTACGTTCAGAATGGGTTTTGTGGAGAGTTTTAGAAATTACACAGGTTGAAATCATGAGTCACTTGAAGCTAGACCACCATTGAAAACCTGGAAGCACTGGACGGCCGTTTCGTCCTGGTATGGGACTCCTCAGCAGTGCGCATCCACGATCCCGCACCACATGGGGCTCGAACCCAGGACCTACTGGCTTCGCGTGCGAGCACTAGTGACTGACTTCAGGAAAAACTCCTGGAGTTCTAGTGAGAAGCCGTTACCAGTGGAGTTCAACCAGGTCTGTTGTGAGATATCAACTCACTGAAGACAATGGTGTATGGTGGAGCAACTTCGTGGATTGGTTGAAGTTAGACATTAACACCGTTGGATGCCGGTCTGCTCAGTGGTCTAATGGTTAAGTGCTCGCGCGCGAAACCAGTAGGTCCTGGGTCCGAGCCCCGTGTGGTGCGGGATCGTGGATGCGCACTGCTGAGGAGTCCCATACCAGGACGAGACGGCCGTCCAGTGCTTCCAGGTTTTCCATGGTGGTGTAGCTCCAACTGACTCATGATTTCAACCTGTGTAATATTACTTTGTAACAAATTTGTAATGCTTTCATTGTTCTAAAAGTATAGTTGTTGTTCTTTTTTATATCTAAAATCAATTGTTTGTCTGATGCAGAACATATGAAATATGGTTAATACTAAGACCTAGAATTTCATCTTATTTGGAACTCGCTGGCTGGGTGTATTGATGATGTCCACTCCAGCACTCGAATCTAATACCTTTCACCTCAAAAGCCTAGATGTTATCCATTTAGCTATTGGGTTCAGATAGCCAATCACTTGTACAACTTTGTTAGTCTAATTTCTAATAATTAGTATCATTCTGTTGTTAATATTTTCCTAGAATTTCGACTAATATTAGTTAATCTATGTGTATTCTGTGTGCATACATTCACATATGAATATATACCAACTAAGACTGCTCAAAACTCATCAAAATATCAATAACAGAATAATCTAAGTCATTAAAAACTAAATTACAGTTGTTTATTTGTTTCCAACTGAAACGATCTTCAAAATTGAATAAATTCACACTAAAAAAAAGAAACAAACCACTAATAAAGATACTTTAATTGTTCCCCCCCCCTCAATTCATTTTAGATTTTTGCAAAATAGTAAATTTTCATCACCATAAAATAAACGAAAATTAATTTTCTCAATCAAAAATATGATTTTTTGATTCTTACGTAACTTTTTTTCTTCTCGTTTCTTTTATTATTATGAAGAGGGGGGAAAGAGAGAGAAACAGTGAAGCATATTCAAAACAAAATATCGACTACAGTATTTATTTTTAACTTGTATTCCATTGCGTGTGTATCATAGAATGTAATTTCTCTTCATAAGATTTGTATTATAATTTATGAAGTATTTCAAGCAAACATTTCTTGAAAAAGAATATGTATATTTCATGTAAAAATTCTCTATATATCAATCATACCAGAACTTATGGATTTATTTTATTAGTATCAGAAGGGGTTTTGTGGAGATTGTAGTAATTTCAACAGTTGAGATCATGAGTCAATTGAAGCTAAATCACCATGGAAAACCTGGAAGCACTGGACGGCCGTTTCGTCCTGCCATGGGACTCCTCAGTAGTGTGTATTCACGATTCCGCCCCCCGCGAGATTCGAACCCAGGACCTACCGGTCTCGCACTAGGCGCCTAACCAACTAGACCACTGAGTCAGCAGCCAACAGTGTTAATGTCTAACTTCAAACTAATCCACGAAACTGAGAGACATATCCACTATTGTCATCTGTGAGTTACTATCTCATAACTGACTCGGTTGAACTCCACTGGTCACTGCTTCTCACTAGAATTCCAGGATATATCTCTTGAAGCCGGTCGCTCAGTTTCGTGGATTAATTGAAGTTAGACATTAACACCCTTGGATGCCAGGCGGCTCAGTAGTTTATTTGATTAAGTGCCTGGCGCGAGAACGATATGTCCTGGATTCGAATCCCGTGAGGCAGGGTCGTGGATGCGCGCTGCTGAAGAGTCCCACAATAGGACGAGTTGGCCGTCCAGTGCTTCCAGGTTTTCCATGGCAGTCTAGCTTCAATCGACTCATGATCTCAACTGTTGAAATTTATTTTATCTTGTATCAAAATGGCGATTGGAAACAACTGGAAATGATTGTCCAAGATAGAGTTAGATAGAGAATGCTTCTACACTAGGGGGTAACAGGTGTAAATAAGCAAGTGATTGTATCCAATATATTTCCATTTCTTTCTATACATATTGATAAACTGCAAAGTTATAGAAACATGAGATTGATCATAAAGTGATCAACTCTGTAATTATGCTAGTTTCAAGTAATCACAGTTATTGATTGAATCCAATATAACCATTTAGGTAATTCACACAGTCAAAGCTGCTTGTAACACAGTAGTAGAATGTAAAAATAACTCGATGATCAAATGTCATTATATTTAAGTGTTAATGCTTCTACCGAAACTCAGAACCAGAACTATTTATCGTCTTCACAATTTCAAGCGTTACTTGAATACTGAATCAGAAGATCATCCTTATCGGTTGTGTATTATTTATCACTGAAGCTTCCAATTTTAACTGATTAATATAGTCAATGAGTGAGTGGATAAATGAGTGATTAGTGTTAGCTAGTATATGGACTACTTATAGGGATCCATTACGTCAAAATGAAATGTAAACTGATTAATTCACAAACAATGTCTTGATAACTATGTAATCAAGAAAAAAGCATTGTCAGTTTATGTCGTATTCGTCGATACCCAGTTGAAAACATCTCTATTTTTGTCACTGACTACTTTAAGTTGAAGCCTACAATGTTATATGCGTAATTCATTCATAATGAAATTCCATAGAGGTAATTCTAGATGAAAAACCTTTAATTGAATATGGACTATTCATGTGTCATAGACTAAAAAACATTAGTCTAACAATGTCACAGTTTATGTGTATAAGAAGATTTCCATCTGAACATATCGTCGCTTAAAGAGTATATCTTTAGCTGAGTTAAAGTTATGTCCATAAGACAAAGTTTCAGTAAATATGAGATTAAATATTTAACCAATCTTACGGAAACTAAATCTTTTGTCCCTCTTAACGTGAAGTTTCAAATCACTGACTAACATTGATTAGATTACCATTGAAAACCAAAAGGCCTTAGACAGTTATTTCACCCTAGAATGGGACTTGTCAACAATGTGCACCATGATCCGATCTGGAATTCAACTCAAGACCTTCAAGTCTAACAGTGAGTGTGTCAAGTTCAGACCGACAAGTTGGCATCAAGCCTTCTTACTTTCTAATTTCAGCTAATTCGTGACTAACAGTGAAGTAGATCATCCTAAAATTTTAATGGCGAATCGTGACTATTGAAGTTAATCATATAGGGAATGAGACATTAATCTACTAGTAACATTGAATTACTCGATCACAGTACATCGGAAATTCATCGAAAATAAGACCGTGGGTCACGGGATTTAAATTTTTAATGTTTTTTTTTCATTTTTACTGTGAGATTAAAATTTCTTGGATTCAATTCCATACTCACTCGTGGGTATGCTCTGAAGCAAAATTTTAATCCAGAACCGAATATCAATTCAGTGCTTCTTAAGTTTCACTGAAACTCTATCTTATGTAAATTTACAATGGAATATACTCCCGAATCGCTTCAAATTTCCATTCTGAAATATCGTCTACGTAAACCCTAGATATTCTTTCTAATGTCCCCCTTGGGGTTATTGTCGGTCACAAGCCCGGATAAAGGATGAGGGTTGGACATGGGGTTAGTGACCCTATTCCGTAGAAAACTAACTCACTAAAAAACCCCAAGTACTTAATATCATTTAGTGGTTAGGTTAGTAGAAAAATCATTAAGACAACAAAATGTAAATTATGAAAATTTCAAGAGAAAAAAAGAGACAAGGTTAAACAAATACTTTTTTTATTTCTTAAATTAAAAATTAGAAATTAGTTTAATAAAACAAAATGATTCTGTATGTAATTGAAATGGTTCTTACAGTACTTCAATATGAATTATATTTACCATAAAACTAATCAGCCTGAAAATTTCATAGACATAATTCTCGAATCGATCAATGTCACACCAACAATGAAAACTGGAAGAACTAGATGGCTGTTTCGTTCTAGTATCGGATTCCTCAGAAGTGCGCACACGGGACTCAAACATTGACTGGTCTATGATCATAAATAAAACTCAACAATCTTCATAACCCTAAACTGATAACTCTCGATTACTTTAAGCACATATGTGTTGCGATATTATAAAGTGTTCTGTCATGTAAATAAGGTTCACTTAAAAATATATATACTTCTATAACTCACTGTTAATGATTTTTTTATTTGTATTCTACTGCTATTAACGAATCATCGTGTAATCTAACAAATGTATGAGTTGACTTAATAAGAAGTCATAAAGGCTGATATTTACTATGGCCAAATATGTGACTTACAAAAGTGTCAATGGTAAACATTCTATATTTCTCAGGATTGGAGCTTGTGACAAAATGGTATTTTGCAGGTCATCCTCTCAGAATCCACTTAAGCCAACATATTTTGGTCAATTAAGATCCTTAATATTAACAGCGGCAAGGTAAAAGCCGCAGAAACAAAATCCATACCCATTAAACAAGAAAATGCTAATCTGGATTTAATAAAACAGTGGATGACACATTAGCCTTTGAAAATATAAGTTTGGTAAGGTATTGAGTTCGAGTCCAAGTGTGAATATCAACAATTAGATGCAGGTATATCCAATTGAAAAGTCCTAAACAGGATTAAATGTTTGTAACCTAGTATTAATACAGAGACCTTTCGCTCAGGATATACAAACGTTAACAGAGATCAACCAATTGTTTTCTTTAACTGGTTGAAATCATGAGTCACTTGAAGCTACACCACCATGAAAACCTGGAAGCACTGGACGGCCGTCTCGTCCTGGTATGGGACACCTTAGTAGTGCGGACCCACGATCCCGCACCCCGCGGATTCGAACCCAGGACCTACTGGTTTCGCGCGCGAGCACTTAACCATTAGACCACTGAGCAGACTGGCATCCAACGGTGTTAATGTCTAACTTCAACCAATCCACGAAGTTGCGCCACCGTACACCATTGTCTTCAGTGAGTTGATATCTCACAACAGACCTGGTTGAACTCCACTGGTAACGACACTAACATTAACAAAGCGAAGATATAATTCTTTACAAAATAAGGCAAATTAACGTTCAACTTTTCTTCTCATTTTACAGTTTGACATCTACAACCTTCTGCTAAAACTAATGAATATTCCTTCAAATAAGTGCCAACTTCTATTAACTCGTAAATTATCATCAAACAATAAAGTTATCATACTTATTGACGTTTCAGTTCAAAACCTTGAAGCTTTTGCATAAAACAATACAGGTAAACTACAATCAATGTGTTTCCACACGTCCGATGGTATCTCAAAGACTGAAAAATAGATTACCTAGACTAACCACCTCTTTATGTATCTATCAGTTCAACTGCTCTATTGGTTCAATTAAAACGGGTAACAGCCCCATTTTAGCTCATTTAGTTCAAACGGGCCATGCAACTAACATAGAACAAACATTTACAGTAATATATCGTGTTAACAGCAATCTACCTAAATCCGTCAAACTAAGAATCATTCAGAGAGCTGAGTTCAAAATACATATACTCAAACACTCCTTTTACCTTGACTAACTTCTGATTCAATTAGTTACTGATCAGTTGATGATTAGTGAAATAATTCGATTATTGTTCATGCAACTTTCCTCTTTGTATTTTCATAGCTCAAACTTATCTTAATATCATAAGGGGTTTTTTGTGGATATTATAGTAATTTTAATGGTTGAGATTATGAATAATTGAAACTAGACTACCATGAAAAACCTGGAGGCACTGGACGACCGTTTCGTCATATTGTGGGACACATTCACGATCCCGCCTCTCGAGATTTGAACTCAGGACCGATCAGTCTCGTGCGTGAGCGCTTAACCACCAGACCACTGAGCCTGCCGGTATCCAAAAGTGTTAATGTCTAAATTCAGCGAATCCACTAAATTGAGAGACACATCCACCATTATCTTCAGTGAGTTACTATCTCACAACAGATCCAGTTGAACTCTACTGATCACTGCTTCTCACTACAACTCTAGGAAATACCTCTTGAAACCAGTCATCCTTATCATAACACCCAACCCTTTTTACTAATTTGTACCTAATTGATATTATTCTGCATATTACGCGATTTCTAATTTGTAATTACATTATCATCCCTTTTACATCAATATTAACCATATTCATTCTGATCATTATCCTTACAGTTCCATTTAACGTATAAACTTATTGAAGTCATCACATCATTTTATTTGTCTTAACATAAACCCCTGCTCGAGCCCTTCTGGGGCCACTGTCGGTCCCAATTCTGGATAAAGGAGGAGGGTTGGGCATGGGGCTAGCTACCTCATCCCTTAGAAAACTAACTCGCTAAAAACTCTAACCAGAAAAAAAGTAATTCAAACCATCTAAACTCTGCCCCGAAAGTTAGAAAGTCTTCCATTTAGAAGAGTTATGACGCCTCATGGCCAAAGCCGAGGCTGATACCTTTTCTGACAACCAGAGCAACCATTAATTTAGGTACATGGAATGCTCGTACAACATAAACGATTCGATTTTATTCATAATACAAACAATCCTAAATTCACATCTTGTAATTTTAAACGATGCATTTTAATTCAAAACCTATCCACTTATTGAATTATTAAATGACAGAGTATCTGACGAGAATTTATTAAAAAGAATATTTTTCATTCATATTTATCTGTGTATAATTATGATGAGAATTTTTCAGCTTTAGGCTTGAGTTGGTGGATTGCCAATGACTCAACAGTGATTGATTCGACACCCCTTCAATCCAATTCCTTTCACTCTGTAGATTACTTTAAAAGAAGAATTCTTTGTAGCGATGTATCCACAGAATTTTAATAATTTTTCAGCTATTAACTCTATTGTTCCATTTAATAGCATCAATCCACTTGACAATAATGAATATAAAATAGTCAGGCAAACAGAAAGATTTTTCAATTTTGACTACTTTAAAAGTACTAATAAACATGAAAATCATTTTTAATGAATTCATGAATGCACTGTTTATACATTTATATCAGATGTAGACAATACACAAACTAACAAAGATTATCCTATTGATGATTAATTTAAAATACTATTTGTATGTGTAATGAATGTATAAAGTTATAAATGTCACAATTAACCTCAAGTTTTATGATATCCAATTTTTCAATTATCTCGCTTTAGGTACTCTTTGCTATATCCTAGTGAAGATTACATTATGAGTAACGTCTGAGACTTATTAATGGACTATTATTATTTATATATTCTCATGGTATGAATATTCGGTAACTAGATTATGTATATTTATATTCCTCTTATTATAAGCTTCATTTTGATCTATAATTTATTATTATACAATTTACTGTTCGTAAACTGTGTTCAGTTTATTGACTACTACCTCCCACGTTCACAGTCACTTTTTGACTTTATTGTGTATAAATGTTATTTCCTATTTTATGGTGCGTTGCGATTTGTTTGGTTGATATATAAACCCAGTATGTCTAAAATAAATGATTCGATTCGATTCGCATAGTGGAAGCTGGTATCGGTGTTCTGAACTCAAGTGGACGAGCTAGGCGGGCACAGGACTAATAAGGACTCTAGGCTGCTCATACCGGTCGAACGCCATTAGTTTGGCACAGTGCTAAGATTGTATAAGTCGTATTTTGATTGGTGGATGAATCACATGATAAAAAGCTGGACACAACACTTTACTAAAACTTGGTTAGCCTTTGTTAATAAGTGTACATCTTACGTAAATAAACTCATTATAAACATTTTATCACCAATTATATAGAATAAATATACTGAAATATATATTGAATATATTTTTGTTGATATTCGTTTTGAATTCTCAACCATTATTCATTTTTAATTAAAAACTTTGTTGGAAATGAAAAATTTTTAAAAAATGTTAATATTTTATCGAATATTCCTTGAAATGATCAATTATCGATTTGAATTGATTGAGAATATGTCAACATGATAAAATACATTTCATTTTGATTAAGGTTACTGAGTATCTATCGATTTCTGGCTGTTGATTTTGTATACTTCATTAAACTATCTCTTTGTAACTAGGAAACATTTTAACAGGATAAATTGATAATATACAATGTCAAGTAGTACATTATAATGTAATTAACCAGAAAATATTCTTGGCTAGCTATACCCTTTGAATGCTATAGAATTATCTAGAAATTGACAATCTGATGTATTAATGAAATCAAATCAGATTCAACATTTTTGTTTCGTTTCATTTTGATGAGATCAGCCCACCAACTAATTTAATTTATTTGTTCTACAATCATAAAAGAACTATTTGAATAGTTTTGTTTCATTCTAGATAATGTAAACACTGAAAAAAAAATAGTATGAAAATATTTGAAAAAGGATTAGAATTTCACTGTTTCGCCTTGTTTTCATTCCATTTAGTGGTTAAAATAAGAAATGTCGTTTTAACTTTGTTTAAACAATTCTCTCTCAAAAATCAATGTTTACATATATCATTGTAGGAAACAAAATATGTATTAAATAAGAACTTTCTTCTAAATTTAATCGAATAGTTTTACAGTATTTTCGGTGCCAATTGATATGAGACATAAAAAAGAAAAAATATATTTGTAAAATCTAACGAATGAAGTCAAAGTAAATATACAGTAGTGTATTTTTCACTTTCTGGTATATCTCAACAGAATTTATCTTATGGCGACTATGAATAAGTGAAAACTAGACAATTATTGAAAACTAGAAGGGTTGGTTATCCGTTTCATCATAAAACAGGACTCTACATCAGTAAGGATTCGCCATTGGATTCCAACTCAGTAGCCTAGGGGTTAAAGGCTCCCACATGAGACCAAAAGTTCCACGACTAATTCCTATTGACAGGATCCCATATTAGAACACGATAACTGTCAATTGTTAACAGATTTTGAATACTGCCTAACCTAGATCAGTTCATGACCGCAATAATATTAAACAGTCCAGAAAGTCTCTATACTGTGAATTTATTTTAAAGACCAGAAGAGTACTTAAGTGTACAACTGTTTTCATTACTTTCATCATCAGACTCTACTATAGAGTTAGCTCAAATATTCTTTTTTAAATATTCTATAGGGATTGTTTAATGATTTTACTTGGATAACCTATACTTACTTACTTACTTACTTACGCCTGTTACTCCTCGTGAAGGAGCATAGGCTGCTCACCAGCATTCTCCATCCAACCCTATCCCAAGCAATCCTTTCCAGCTCCTTCCAGTCACTATTCATCTTTTTCATATCTGCTTCTAGTTCCCGACGTAATGCGTTCTTTGGCCCTCCTCTTTTCCACTTCCCTACAGGATTCCAAGTTAGGGCTTGCTTCGTGATGCCGTTTGATGATTTGTGTAATGTATGTCCAATCCATTCCTATCGTCTTTCCCTAATTTCCTCTTCAGCTGGAAGTTGGTTTGTTCTCTCCCAGAGAAAGCTGGATAACCTATACAAATCTATAAATAAAATTTATATCCAATCTTCAAAAAGAAAAACTATCCAATTTTAATTGAAATAAAAATTGAAGAAAAAAAAGAACAATCATTTCTCATAAAAAGTTATTTTAAAAAAAACAAAAACATCGTTTTTTTTTTAATTTTAAAATTCTTCCAATTTATAAACTTTAATTTGATTGGTTGATATTTTTACAGCTGATTATGATTTGATTGGACAGTAAATATAACACACAAACAAACAAAAAGTTAAACAAATTGAGAATCATTGTTACCAATACAGTAGTAGTCATTATTTATCGCGTGTATTGTTAAAAGAAAAAAAAATAGAAAATTTTTTTCTCTTAACATGGATAAAATGATGAATTTATCAAATGATTGATCAACCATAGCCAACAACAATTAAACACATACATTAAATACAATTTTCATTTGGCTACTCATATCAATGAGGAATATGTAAAAATTGAATGAATTAATTCATCAATCATTTTGTTTAAATTACGTAATCAAGAAAAGAATTAACCAATCAGATGATGAGAGGATTTGATTACCAATCAGTGAATGATTGATTTATTATTACTATTATTATTATTACATATATGCGGTAAAACAGAAAGTTTAGTCAATGACTTAGTTGTCTTCTATCCTCTATTCATAATTTTAAATTATGCAACATTTTAATTCCATAATTTAATAACGTTGAACAAATTGAATATTAAAAAGAATTGAACTATTCACTTATAATTTATAATGGATCTTATTAGAAATATTCTAAGTCGATTAAACAATAAAAACTTTATATGTTTTGGAATTTGTTCTATCAATTTAACATAAATTAAATAACCTTTTGAACAAATACTTATTATAGTGATTAATGAATATCTTGGATGTAAATAAATAAATACAAGGACTACAATTTCCTCTAGTCAAGTGAGTAAATTTTCATTTGTTTTTTTTTCTGTTGTTCAATATTCTATGGGTTTATGAAATGAACTTGTTTTCTTAAATAGTAATTATTGAATAAAATTCCTTTCCTTTGTAAAAGGAACACAATATTTGCATCTTAAAGAAAAAGTTTATTAATTTCCTGTTGCTCTTGATTAGTCAGTCCCTTTTAAGTGCTGTTAGAGGTCTGAAGGCGGTTATCACTTACTGGTTGCTCATATCGTAGAAAGGTTTTTCTGGAGATACCTGGAAAGGAACTTGGATTAGGAGTGATCTTGGTGACCCGAAAGCGTGACCGCAGTGCCCAAGGGATGACTGCATGAAGCCGGTCAGGCACAACCATTTTGTGGGTAAGTTTCGTGTTAGCTCTGTACATGTTGAGATCTTACCGAAGAAGACGGATATCCGTAGGATAAGGCAAGGTGTGCATTTTTAGGGTCGACCTTTTCTAACCCCACATCTCCTTGTGAGAAGGCAGCACCGCTGTCATGCTGGTATCTGAAGGAAATACCTTACTACCGTCAAACCTCCATACAGTCTATATTACGACTTCGCCCTCGGACCTTGGGTTTGTTGCTTTTAGTCATACCGCTCTTCGACCGACTTGTCTGGCATAGTAGGACCTTGGGGAATGATTTTTCGGGCCAGTATAACTCGATTAATTCATCACGATAGGCAAGCCCGACCACCACGTCAAGGTATAAACAACCGTTGAATGCTCTTAATTAAGAGTAAGCGCAAGAAAAACATTTCTAGTTTGCGAAATTCTGGTTAAGTAGTGAACAAAAATGAATCTGCTAGTATAATCCATGTATTTTAAGATTTGTTAAATAATATTTCATAAGATTTCTTAAATTTTACCTGAAAAATACAAATAAAATACTGTAAACAATCGTGCATTTCAGTAAAAATTGAATGACAATAATATTAACTCCTTACTAAGTTTTTAAAAAACTTTATTTACATTTACACCCATTACTCATCAGTTGACATTCAGTTATTAAGTTCATTTTTAAATTGTTAGAATTATGTCATAAAAATTACTGTCAATTGGGTTTCGATAAAGCGTTGTTCTCTGAGCTGGATGGTTTGGTCTTGCAGCTTTCATTGTTCTTCTGAACGATATTATCACTTCACTTCTACCTGAAGTTTGTGATGATGATGTCATTCAGAAGAACGATGAAAGCTCCACGACCAAACCATCCAACTCAGAGAACAAAACTCCACCAAAATCACCCACCTGAGCTACAAATCTTCTCCATGATGTCTATTGGAGTTGTATATCAACATTAAAATGTGGGGAAAATATTTTTCAAAAGTAGGAACTATTGAAGCTTTAAAAATATTCAAAAACTTAAAACTTTAGTCAAAAAAATGAATTAGGAAATAAATACTGACTCATGAATAATTTACACACTCATATATCTTTATTATATTTTTAAAGTCTACTAATTAATAATTCAACTATGAGTAGTATAAATTAATAAATAGATTATGACTGATTACCATGCAATATAGTAATAATCATAATATTAATGGTATTTGTCGTATTAATCAGTTGCATTAATCAGTAATCAATAAACATATGAATTTTATCATATATAATACTATCATAACATTCTATAATATTTACTAACTTACTTACGCCTGTTACTCTCAATAGGGCATAGACCGCCAACCAGTATTCTCCAACCCACTCCGTCCTGAGACTTCCTTTCAAGTTCTATCCAATTGTTCATTCTTCTCATATCTGTCTCTACTTCTCGGTGTAATGTGTTCTTTAGTCTTCCTATTTTCCTCCTTTGACCTTGAGGATTTCAAGTGACGGCTTGTCTTGTGACGCAGTTGGGTGCTTTCCTCAATGCATGGCCTATCCACTTCCAGCGCCTCTTCCTCATTTCTTCCTCCGCTGGGATCTGGTTTGTTCTCTCCCACAATAGGTTGTTGCTGATAGTGTCTGGCCAACGGATCCGAAGTATTTTGTGTAGACAGCTGTTAATAAACGCTTGTATCTTCTGGATGATGGCTTTCTTTGTTCTTCAAGTTTCCATCTCATAAAGTAGAACTATCTTGACATTTGTATTGAAAATTCTTACTCTGATGTTCATTAACAGTTGTTTTGACTTCCAGAGGTTCTTCAGTTGTACATATTCTGCTCTTGCTTCGCCGATTGCGCCTTCACATCTGCATCAGATCCACCATGTTCATCAATGATGCTATCCAGACAAGTAAATGTTTTTACATCTTTCAAAGCTTCTTCGTTAAGTGTGATTCGATTGTTGCATGTTGTGTTGTATCGGAGAATCTTGTTTTTCCCTTTGTGTATGTTGAGAAATACAACATTCTATAATGGTATTATTTATTAATTTATTTCACTGGATTATACTCCTTGAATAACATCTTCAAACCGTAATCTTTCCAGTTATCGCTTACACTTTTACTACCCCTACCACTATGGGATTTGAATCGACAACTGTATGTCTATGCTAATGTGGTATGGCAACTTGAACTGATGTACGTACGTATGAAGTTCTACGTTGTTACTAACTGATTATAACATTCCGGTTGTGTTTCCTTCTTTTTTATTGGTAATTACGAATAAAAAATAGTCGTTTTTATTGTTATTACTTCGCAAAAAGAATAATAAAATTTACTCAGATGACACGTGTTTCATTCAATTTTTATTAAGCCAATGGTATTATGGCATTATTATTATTATTATTATCATTATTCGAAAAATCACATTTAACATATAAGTATAGGTTCTTTCTTCTTGCACTATGTCCCTATATGCAATCTTTCTTTTATGTATTACCACCACTGAATTAACTACTTCCATGAATCCGGTGTTCATCTTGTTGTGCTAACGAGGTATGGCAACTTGGGTCGATGCACACATGTGCCTGGTCTTACATTGTAGCTGAATGACATAAGTGTAGGTGTACATTTATGTCATATAAAAACTAGACAGAAGTTATAATAATAATTAGCTTTTATTCTATTGAATATATTTAAAAACGAAATTTCTCTAGTTTAAAAGTAAAATTCTTAAACTATTTAAACAAGTGAATGTAGATTTTGTTGTAAACACATTGACCTTGGAAATGATGTTTTTAACCTTGAATATTGTTAATGAGCTTCAATTTAATGTTTAATTGTTAAAAAGTGAACAATATACATTGTAATAACCTTCCATTGAATATCATAATATCTTATTTCATTCGAATTTATTAGTGGGAAAAAGTTGTATGAGATAATTCAATTAGGTTTCGTGGAAAATTTCCAGAGTTCTAATGAGAACCTGTGACTAGTCCAATCCACTCCGCGTTAGGTGGAAGATAGTCGCGTAGTATCGTGGATTGAATGAGTTTGGAAATTAATATTGTTGGATGGAGCTCAGTAGTCTATAGGTTAAGCGTTAACGCGCAAAACCAAAGGTTTCAGGTTTGGCTCAGCATCTGAGGTCGTGGATGTGCATTACTGAGAAACTCTGTATTACAAGAAAGCGACTGTCCAACGCTTCGAGACTCTCAATATTGATCAATTCTTTGTTTCATTTAACCCCCATTATTCATTGCTTTATCTCTTTTTAGCTGTTCAGTCATTTAGTTTACTTCCTTGTTATGTTTTTAGAGAATGTGGTGATTTTCATTTATGTCCAAAAAGGTTAGTGATAATAGTTAAATGAGTGGGTACATATGTATACATACTGGGCAAGAGTTTTTTGTTATTCAGATCAATTTATCTAAGATTAATGATTCAATCAATGTGATTATTTTTACTTTAAAACAAACTACTTCACTACATTTAACTCAGCTTGTTTCGTAATCTTTCCTTCTTTTTTTATGTATTCTTCAAATAGTTCGTATGGATAGAATTAGTTGAGTCGTAGAAACAATAAAATAATTGAGCACTTAATTTAATTGAAAAAGAGTCGGAAATTTTGTTAATGACTTTGTAACATTGGTTAGATCTGATAAATCATTATTTAAAAAGAAAATATAACTATTGTCTAATAAAATTCACTTATCTCTGTATGAAACTGAACCAATCATCGATTGAATAATCTTAATATAAACGTAACTATTATTAGACTGAAAGAAAAACAACTATTGTTTCTGAGTAATAAGTAGTAACTACCTAGTTACAATCTATATGAGTATTGTAATCAATGATAAAGGAATTCAGTAGGTACATTCATTACTTTTTTTTGTCTTCCTTTAGAACATAAATCTTGAAATCTTCTGATAACTTTTATTTTATTTTCTATTACTCTTAATACAATTACTATTTCTGCTATTATGGAATTAAAAAGGAAGAATGTATTTGTAAAATCTTAGTGAATGATTATCAAGTAAATCTTATGTTTCACCTAACAATCTGGTTTAAGCTTTCTCAAGAAAATATCTAACAGTTGTATATTTTCTTCGATAATTTGATGCGATTGCAAAATAATAAATAAGAACTTTCGTCTAAATTTGATCGAATCGTTTCGCAGTATTTGGTTGCCGAGTTAATGTGAGATATTAAAAAGGAAGAATATATTTGTAAAATCTCAGCGAATGAATTTGAAGTAAATCCAACATATTGCCAAACAATCTCGTCCAAAGTTTTTCAAGGATATTTCCTGTGAAACTATTCGATTCAATTTAGACGAAAGTTCTTATATACCATGTAAGGTTTACAAATGTAAACCTACTGTTAAGACTCAATATATATACAAAACAAGATTATAAACCCTTTTTTGTCCACAGAGTCACTATATTAATTGAGTTGAATGTTCTTATTAAATGTTCACTATCTTTGTGGGCTATAAAACCAACAATAATAGACTGTAATAATAATAATAATCATAATAATAATGATTATGACTACTATTAGTATAACGATAATAATGACAAAATTAATAACTATGATTTTACATAAATTACCTGAAGTATTTTATACCTCACTAATGGTTACTAAAAAAACAATAAAAAAAGGTGATAACTAATGTCTCGCATCAACTTGGTACCCAAATACTGTGAACCTGTTCGATCAAATTTAGACGAAATTTCTTATTTATCACTCTAGAATTAGTCTTACTGTACAAATATGGTATACCGACTTGAAACAAAGCACACGTGTCAGCTTCTACGTTGTATATGACTAGGTGACTAAGTAATAGGTCTTTCATATTTCTTTATATTGATTATATGAATAAAAATATATTCACTATTTGTCTTACTTTAAATCATCGGATTTTCTAGAACATAAGTATCCCATATATATGTTGCTTGTCTGTAGTAATTGTTTTTTGTTCATTTGATTAATTCTATAATAATCAAGTACACTTGAATATTCCTCGAAATACATATATCAAATACTATAACCTAGAATAATAAGTGATTATGTTATATTTAATTTACTTCTGTTATTTACTCGCTATATGGAAATTTTATGGAGGCTGCTAAAATTGTATACACTTAATCAACTAACAGAGAATTAAATGAGTTGACTTTAGTTAACTGTTTTATCTGCTTTCTATTTAATCAGTAAATTCCAAGTTCGGATCATATTACACTAACTAAATTTTTGATGCTTGAATACTATCACTAGCCTTCACATAAACAATGATGCTTAAAACCAATTACAATAGTATGTAATCAACAAATGAATTCCTTCGTGTCCTCAAATGAGAAAACATGTAATGAATTACTATCTTTTACAATTACTCAGCTGAAACTTTCTAGAATCATGTATGATAAGCGATTTACTTAACCTGACAAGAGTTGATAGTAACTAGAACATTAATATCTATATATAATCATGTATAATTCATTAATTATTAATATTATTTCCATTAACTATACTTGAATTTTAATAGTTGAGTTCATGAGTCAATTGAAGCTAGACCACCATAGAAAACCTGGAAACACTGGACGACCGTTTCATCCTATTGTTGAACTCCTCATCAATGCGCATCTATAACCCCACTTCACTAGATTCGAACACAGGATCTATCAGTCTCGCAAGCGAACGCCTAACCACCCGACCACCAAGTCGGACGAAACAGCCGTCCAGTGCTTCCAGGTTTTCCATAATAGTCTAGCTTCAACTGACTCATGATCTCAACTATTAAAATTACTATAAAATCCACAAAACCTCTCTCTACTATATATGAATTATCTAAATTATATAAATGTTACACTTACTTACTCTAATACTACTAACAATGCATTAAAATTCATTGAATTTAATCGATACATACGTATGCTTGAAACAAAACTGTAAAAAAGAGAAAAAAACAACCCGATAAATAAGTGTAGACAATCAATCATGATGTTTCCTCGTTAAAATAATGTTTCCACATACTCAACATACTCGTCCTTTTCTTTTTATTTTATTTTCTTTTTGTCCTGTTACATTGAATGATGATGATGATGATAATAATAAATCAAATAAAGTTTTTTTTATACGCTAAAATACATCCGTTTAAAAATCACTGATCAAAAAAAGATGTAGTCACTAGGTGAATAGTTAAATGAATAGATTATCTACTGATTAAGTAACTGAGTTAATATGAATGATAATATGTATGAATGTTTTTCATCAATGACCTACCTAATGGATGAAACTAAATTTATTCATTATTGTTTAATTTTACTTATGGATACGATAATTATTTTGGATTTTTCGAGTGCACAAACAGACTCTGAATAACATATTTGCTAGTTTAAATATCTACTTAAATAAATTAATAGAATACTTACTTACTTACTCCTGTTACTCCTCGTGGAGGAATACCTGAAGTTTGTCTTGATGATGTCGTTCAGAAGCTCCATGATCAAACCATCCAGTTCAGAGAACAAAACTCCATTAAAATAAGCGTGAAAATTTTTTTCTTGATAAAGTGAATTGTAGTTTATACTTGTCAGTAGTAAACTATATGACTTTTTAAAAATAGAATAACGTTTTGGGGAATTTCTGAAATTCTCGTACACAAATATTTGTTAGAAGCGAGGAAAAATGTTCCGACTTCTGGTTATGATTTTCAGTCCAATAAATTCAGGACAAATGATGTCAACCATTGAAATCGCTATAATATCCACAAAAACCTCTTCTGATATGAATCAACATTTACTCACTAGTGACTGATTTCAAGAGGTATATCCTGGAGTTATAGTGAGAAGCAGTGACATGTGGAGTTCAACCGGATCTAGTGTGAGATAGTAACTCACTGAAGACAATGGTGGATATGTCACTCAATTTTGTCAGTTAGTTGAAGTTAGACATTAACACTATTGGATACCGGCCGGATCAGTGGTCTAGATGTTAGGCATTCGCGGTCCGAATCTCGCGAGGCGGGATGGCGAATGCGCACTACTGAGGAGTCTCACAATAGGACGAGATGGCAATCCAGCGCTTATAGGTTTTCCATGGTGGTATAGCTTTAATTCATTCATGATCTCAACCATTAAAATTACTATAATATCCACAAAACCCTTCTGATACAAATGTGCTTGACAAAGTAGGGTCAAAATTCGGATTAGTGGCCAGAATTATATTAACAGTTGTTGCATGATAAGTACAGGAAAGAAAATTTATTTATTTATTTGAGCACATAGATATTAGTACAAGGGGGCACCAGATACATAAGCGCCACACAAATCTCATCTGATTGTGTGAGGGCTAGGATACTACCCGGGTGCCCAAACCCAAAACATGTGGTCTTCTGAGATGGCCACATCCCGAGACGTTGACCTAAAGGTCTGGTCCAGAAAATACCAACGTTAAAAGGTTAATCTTAGGTTGATTTAGGTATCCAACTAGTAAAACAATGCTTCGATTAAGGCGGATCCATTATGTCCTATATAACACTAGACACCTAATGGCAGCGAGTTCATTTATGCAGAAAGATATCAGATAAATGCAAACTTCGAAACTAAAATGATGCAGGTAAGAGAGTTCTAATAGATAACTATTTATGACATGGCGTATATTCTGTTTTATATTATCTTCACTATGACGCTACAACCAACATTAATGGGACTCATAACCAGTTAGGAACCACCCAAACTTATTAACCTTATTCATATACCAAAACATGGTTATCTAAACTTAATATGTTAGCTCATCAATTGTATATTAGGGTTAGTTTAATTAAAACACGTAAACCAGATAAAAACATATTGATAAAAACCAAGAACAATTTGAGTAAAATAAGGTGGATCATTTTGTTCTCATCGGTTATTATTAAAACCGGTAGTATTTCGAAATTAAAATCACGAAATACATGGATAGAATTATTTTAGAAGTCAATTTGAACACATTCACATGAGATAATTTAGAAAATTAATGTCATGATATCTAGTGTTGACAAACTCGAATTGAACGCTCTTTCTAATCGTACAAAGTAGTCAATTTAAAAGTGAATACTGACAAATCATGTTTATATTTTGTTTAGTTAATATGAGATTTTATTCCCGACCTTAATAACTAATTAACTAGCATTGTTTCATTCACTTGATGCTGTTTTACTGTATCTTCCATTGTTATTTCGGACGGCAATTGATCAGTCTTTTGTTGGCATATGTGCATCCTATGCAGACTACCTCAATATTGCCTGAAGTCATAAGCTTTATAGCATTGTTTCACTAAAATTAATTCTAGGATATTATTCACAATTGATTGATCACTGGGTGGTGATCAATGTCATATGTGTCAAGTCCTTCTTAGTACATATCGTATGCTATTGACCAGGGAGCAACAGTACCCTCAAGATTACAGGTACATTTTGCTGACGAGTGCCATGTAGCACGAAACTCAGGTCCAGGGTTTCCTATTCACTATCTCCAACCACCATCTTAACTCGGATAATATTGTTTATAGATGTAAATATAGTAACCGGAAATTTTCCTTTCTTAGATAATGAATCATTCTTTATAATAATTGCAAAACAAACTTATCAAAAAGATCAAAACCTTTGAGATGGTGGAGAAGATTTGTAGCTCAGGTGGATGATTTTGGTGGAGTTTTGTTCTCTGAGCTGGATGGTTTGGTCATGGAGCTTTCATCGTTCTTCTGAACGACATCATCAGAAGAACAATGAAAGCTGCAAGACCAAACCATCCAGCTCAGAGAACAATACTCCGCAAAGATCAAAACCTTTATTTTATTACTATTATTCAATGTATTCCTATAGCAACGAGTTGAAATTATTTTTTTAATTTCCGACCTTTCATTATAAATTGATAGGAAACATTTAGTCCTATATTCAGTGGTATGTATTTTTAGACAATGTAAATCAAAGGTCATAGTCCATTTCATTTAGTTACTATTAATTCTAAATCATTTCATGGGATATGTGAACGAGTTGACACAAGTAACATGTCACCTTTGACCTTTGTTTATATAAAAGAAAATTGTCCTGTGATCTCATACCGGAAGTTCATATTATTATTATTATTATTATTATTATTATTATTATTTAACAACTTTCCTTCATTTGACAGATAACAGTCGTTGAATAATTTTTTTTAACAAAACCATGCAATTCACTAAGAGTTATTTCAGTCAGTATACCCCTATTTCATTATTGAAAAGCATAACAATTTGAAAAACATGTTATCCTTCAATAATTTATTACTTAAAAGTAGTATTATAATGAATATGATTATCTATTTCTATGAATAAGATTGAATCATTTCTATTCATAACAATATAGGTGTGGCTTATAATTATGACCTATAATAACATTGTATAACGTATTTTTGTCAATTATATCATAGATTGTACTACTTTATCTATCTCATACAATAATTGAAATATCTAAATCTATTCACATAAATTACTACTGAGAACCTAATTCATTCATGAAACTTTTCAGTTGATCTAATACTCTTTTCATGTCCAGTGTACTTAGGAATTTGCTGTAACCGGTATCAGATAAATCATTCTTTTTTTCTCTCTCACAATTATCATTCAACCAATAGGTCATGAGTTCATATTATATTAGTGATATTATCCATTTCAACTTATACTGTTAGGTGTAGTTTATAGTTTTGTTTTGTCTTGTAACTAAATAGAATTGTAACATAATGTAGTTGACATTTATCTACTTTTAGACAAAAGAAAAATATAGTATAAACTGATCTGTCATACGTATATCAGGAAATGTTAGTATATATATATAGTACTCCAATGTGCGCATTTGTATGTTTCTCTCTAATCTTTTCAATTGTAATGCCGTCAAATAGGAGTGAGAAATAAACCTCAGGTATAATTTTTGGTTATTATTTACCTGAACACATAAATATTGGTTAAAAGGAGCACCAAATAAATGTGCACAACACAAGTCACTTGATTTGTGTGTGGGCTGTGATACTGCCTGGGCGCTCAGGCCGAAGTAGGTGGTTTTCTTAGGGGCCACACCCCGAGCCTTTGACTTAAAAGTCTAATCTATAAGGCAGTGGAGCAACATTAGGAGATGCACTCCCACGGTAACCGGTGACCAGCAATAGTTTATACGCCATTTGTGTCCCTCAGAATACAGGAGCCCATATGCATCACTGGTTTGGAATTAGGGTTTTCTTACTCCCCTAGGTGGACCCTCTGTGTTCACCAATCCGGTTAAAGCGCCGGACACTCACTTTTCATCCTCTTAATTTCGTAAACAACAGTAAATCCGCGAGAAGGCAGTGAGTACGACTCCCCTGGCAGTGGTTGTATGAGAGCATTTCGGAGAGGGAGAGTAGGCTCTCCACATCCTCGGCCGTACTAGGGCACTTCCAGCGTTGATCAGTTAGTGATTGCAAAACAATCATAGTAATAGTTGTCTGATTGACACAAAGCAAATAACAACATACATAAAAGAAATATCATCATTTCACAACATTCGAATTGTTTTTTTTACCTGTATACCATTTAAACGCGTCAGTGAAACGACTTCATTACAATGTAGATTGGTATAGAGAATAGGGACAATTTTGAAAAATAAATGAAACAAAATGGATGTTTAGATTACATTAAACATTTCTCTTGGAATATCACAATGGAATTTGTCTGAAATAGCCTTCGTTATCCCAACTAACAACCATTTGTTTAATATTTTTAAACACTACATTTTAAATTATTTCCCTTCAAACTTATTTTTACTGTTACCAATTATACTATTCCGAAATTCATATTGATAATTTCATCTCACTATATTGATACGGTATAGTAACTTGAACCGATCCATTTATCAGCCAGCTTCTATATTGTTTATGATTGACCGACTAATTGACTAATATTTCTTCATACACATATATATGGTTACTAAATAATATTTCACAGAGAAAGTATAGAAAACCAATCTTTATTTTCACTATCCATCTGATAACAATCGAATATGTCAATCAAAACTATACATCTATATTCCGTTGTATTAACTTTTCATTGTCTATTTATACCATAGATTTTGTATTAAACAGAAGTACACACTTATTTACAACACTATAACGAGTACTATGTAAACAAGAGTTTTCTTTTCTTTCTTTTTTTTTCTAAGTTTTATTTTCATTTGACAGTGTTTAATATCTGACTGTTTTTAGAGATTGATGTATGTGTGTGTATGTTTCATCATATGTCTATCATATTTTTATTATCAGTAATAAAGTTGAGAGTGCATATTACACCAGGTTGTTTACGTTATACTAAAGTAAAAACCTTCCTTCCTCTCCAAAAAAAAATAAATAAATTTTATCGCCTTTTCTCCTTGTTCTTGTTAAGTATTTAATCGGTTTTTAAAATGTATACTTTTGTTTATGTGAAATGATATATATATGTTTCACTGTTTGAAATCATGAGTCAATTGAAGCTAGACTACCATGGAAAACCTGGAAGCACTGGAAGGCTGTTTCGTTCTATTGTGGGACTCCTCAACAGTGCGCATCCACGATCTAACTTCAATAAATTTGAACCCAGGACCTATCGGTCTCGCGCCAGGCGCTTAACCCACTTAGATGGTGGTTGGAGGTAGTCAACAGGAAACCCTGGACCCGGGTTTCGTGCTACTTGGCACTCGTCAGCAAGGTGTACCTGTAATCTTGACTACCTCCAACCACCATCTAAATCTCAATAGATAGTGCCCGCAGTGTCGAGTCACCTAGACTGGTGGCCACATTGCAACATGATCGATAGCATTCGATCTGCACTAATAAGGACTAGACAAGCATGAGATTGATCACCACCCAGTGATCAATCAATTGTGCTTAACCCACTAGACCACTGAGCCTTCCGGCATCCAACAGCGTTAGTCTAACTTCAACCAATCCACGAAGTTGCGCCACCATATACCATTATCTTCACCGTTGGATGCCGGCTCAGTGGTCTAGTTGGTTAAGCGCCTAGCGCGAGACTGATAGGTCCTGGGTTCGAATCCAGTGGGGTGCGGGATCGCGGATGCGCACTGCTGAGGAGTCCCACAGTAGAAGGAAACGCCCGTCCAGTGCTTCCAGGTTTTCCATGGTAGTTTAACTTCAATTGACTCATGATTTCAAACAGTGAAATTTCTAAAATCTCCACAAAACCCTTCCTGATATATAGATGTGTTTGTTACATCTCATTGTTTAACATAGAAATTTTTTAATGCATTACAGTTCATATGAAAACGTGAAAATGATCAAGAAATCACTCAATAAAGTTAATATGATAAAATATGCTGCTAGAACACTTATTACTGACATTCTAGCTAATTCCTATGACTTTTAACTAGTTTTATACTTCATTTGGAACGATAAAAAAAGGTGCGAAATGTAAAAGCTTTGCTTCATAGTTAGTTATGTACCAAAAACTGAGTATATATATATATATATATATATATATATATATATATATATATCAGTCAGTCGGTCAGCTACAACGCAGGACCAAGCACATATATGCATCGGTTCAATTTGTCACACTTCATTAACATAACAAGATAAACACCGGATTCATATAAGTAGTTACTTCAATGGTAATCATATAAAGAAGAAAGGTTTCATATAAGGATATAGTACAGGAAGAAAGAATTAGTTCATAGAAAGAAAGATATCAAGCAATTTTAATCTCATAGTTTAAGGGAAGACAGAGAGTGTATACACCAACGCCATTGTGATCGATTCTCAGTCATATCATGCAGAGTCTCCAACTATTGGTTATATATGTATTTTTTCGTGTAACTTTAGTCTCCTAGAACTTCCTGGAAACATACCTAATATAATAATGATACGGGATCCTCCATTTGTCTGTTTATGAGGAGTTAATATTCAATGCTGATTAGACGAAATATTTTTCTGGAATTTTCTAAGCTTTTATAGATTTGAAGAGGATTATTTCTGAATTCTCCAATAAAATATTTAAACAAAGGGAAATATTAAGAATTATTGTTTAGTCTGGCGTGATATATTATGGTAAAATGTAATCGAAGAGAGAACCTTTGGAGCTAGTTGAGAACATCAAAATCAAACCATCCAGCTCAGAAAATGAAACTCCACCAAAATCCCTCACTTGAGCTACAAATCTCCATCATCTCAAGTAGTTGAGACTCGTAAGCAAGTGTATTCATAATCCTTATGAGATCCAAACTTCTGTTAGTCAATATCAGAGTTAGAGTGGTTACTACTTAGCTAATTAGGAGGCAAACTGAATCCTGTAGGACTGAGATCTTTGTTGACTTCGGTTGACTAACGAATTAATGCTGATCTATTATTTTAAAGAATAAACTTTAAAATAATAGTGCAGTGATCTAATGTTTAAATAAGTCGATAATAAGTTCCAATGAGGTTTCAGATATGTCAATGTATGTCTCTAGAAAATATTCTCTAATCAAAATTGGTAATTCATTTCGACATTATGTTTATTCTTCAGGTAGGTAAACAAACTTATAGGTTATTGCTTAAATATTCAATATCTATATAAGTCGCACCAATTGGATAGAGTCAGTCATCAAATTCATTGTTTAAAAAAGAATGAATGGAAGACAGATAATTGTAAGAAAAAATAAATTTACAAAAGTGATTAATCAATAGCTTGTTTGATTAATATTGTTTTATAATGTATAAACTAGATATGGTATTGCAAAGATTAAAGTCTTCTATTTATTTGTATGAATTCTTATCTATTTATCATCAGATGATAAGCAAGAAAAAGGTCTTGACTGACAAGATTAACTCGTATTTGAAAGGTTTCAATCACTGGTCGACAAAGCACGTCAAAAGAAAGATAGGAACGTCCAAACTAATATATGACATCAGTTGATGAAGTCACTGACAGTTGGACTGTCTCATATTAATGGTACAGATCACCTCTTTGAACTCTATACTATAATCGTTCCCAACTGTTAGGAATACCTGTTGATAGGACTCAGAATCAGTTTCAATAATATGGATGGATTGACTATTTACCTTCCTTTGAATGATTTTATACGTTCTATTCCGCATATTCATTCGTTCTTCTTCAACCGTTTTGTCCATCCCTAAAAATTTCTACTATTATTGATACTGTTACTGCTCCTACTACGCTCGGTTTCATCTCACAGGGGTGATATGTTAAACCGATATACCCATGACCCAAGTTCTATGTTACTTATAACTGACTGATGATTTATTTTAACAGTTTATTTAGTGTACAATCGTCTTACTACTATAGAATTACTGTTTAACTTTTGTGTGATATGTAAGAATTAAATTTAGTCATCAGGAAAAACTGGAACGCCCAACCTTCGTTTATTTAAGAAACCAACTAAAATTCTTCAGTGCAATTTAGACAATATTATTAAATATGTCAATCCAAATTATTTGCTACCCCTCCTCCCGCTCTCAAACAGAAAACTTTTCATGACCCCACATTATGATTTTACAATTGAGTCTAAGTTTCCATTTCATATTACTCGTTTTTTCAATCCCCACCGTCATTAATCTTTACTTCGTAAACAGAGATTAAAACCATACACGTGTTCCATATTGAAACATTGAACCAACAGTCACACAATCACTACTGTGATTAATAGTAATAATAATAATGCTCTTCATAACAGAATGATTCCGTTTATTATTTAATCATTCAGACAAGAGTTAAGTTTAAAGGTCAACTATGCTTTTTTTTCCTCCTTTACATTTTATTAAAAGGGAAAAACGAAAGCATCCGTATTCTATATTCTAATAAAGTTTAATATTACATTAATATTATAAGGAGATTAGAACATGAAAATAAAAATGTCCACGCCTATAAGAAAAAGAATAGATGAATAAATAAATAGAAAAAGCAAGACTAAATTGACCAACAAAATGTCTATTAAAGTCTTTCCTTAAAACGGATTTAGATGTCAGTAAATAAGTAGGTATATGATAATTAATGAATAAGGTCAAACTACTTAAAGTAAGAAAAATAGAAGAAGGAGAACGTGACAAATACAATCTAAGACATATTAAAACTTTTCATGTCATGAAATTTAACACAAGTGAATAGATTTTCATTCTTATTTATGTTGTACCATAATATAAATTGCTTCTTTTATACATGAGAGTTGACTTAGTAACTAAAATACTCAGATTTTAATCAATAATGTGTTGGTTTAGATAATATAGTAATATTATAATGAATGGGAACACAATTGAGAACAATTAAATGACTTCAACAACGAAATTACAGAATTTCTTAGCAAAATCTGAGAATCATACAGTAAATACTTCATTTTCAGAATGTTCATCAATTGTCTTAGACTTGATTATCCTTTCATTTCCATACTAATTACTCTCTGTTCTCGTTCTGTTCTCTTTAATCTTGTCGATCTTCTGCCACTATGTATTTCACTTCCGATTGGTGTTACATACTACTTATATCTATCAACTTATATAACACACATTACAATAGTACTAGACCTTAGTCAACCAATATAAGCCCCAAACCTGTAATTGGTAAATGATTTTCCTAATGCTAACTCTTTAAACACGAATACTTACTTGATAATCTAGAGTATCTTGATTTCACAAAATTAAGACTAGGATACTCCATTGATGATTGACTTAATGGCCGAACTTTTCATGATTTCGCCATAAAATTTCTATATCAACCATTTCAATAAATAACGGGATCGTGGATGCTCACTGCTGAGAAGTTCCATACTAGAACAAAACGGCCGTCCAGTGCTTCCAGGTTTTTCATGATGGTCTAGCTTCAATTGACTCGCTTAATTTACATGATATCCAAATCCTAGCTTACGAAATATCTCATTTATTCTATGTATGAATGAGTTGTTAAAATCAGACCAGTGAAATTGCTATAAAAAAATTGATACTAGTTAACAGTAGAACTTATAAAATTCATTTATCCCAGTTAAGCTCCAACAATTAGGTGTGTTTATAAATATTAATGTTCCTAACCATTAATAGAACCTTGCATTCATATCCTTAAATATCAGTTATCGATCAGGTTACCGAATTACGATAGTTATCGCTTGTTGATGATAGTATACGATGTTAATGATATATTATTACTGGTCTCAAAAATTCTTAATCAATTTATTCTAATAAAAACCTTCATCTTGTGATATCAGATTTCTTGATTCTGAAGAGGTAATGATACCCTTTTTGTCAAGAAAGTACGAACGTAAACAAACAAATTCTTAATATTATTCTGTTTTACAAATAACAATTTATCAGTGTGGAGTTGTGAAAATTATTAAGTTTTTGATTGAGATTATGAACCGATTGATGTTAGACCACCATTGGAAACCTGGAAGCACTGGACGGCCGTTTTGTCCTATTGTAGGACTCTTCAACAGTGCACATCCACAATCCCGCTTGCGGGTACTGAGTTCGAATTGGTTCATGATCTCAATTAATATCAATTTACTTTGTAATGAAACTGATTCATCAGTCCCTTGATCTATCGGGTTTATTTTCCAGTGTAACAAATAATGCTTGTTTCAATAATTTTCATTAGTATATATCTTTTCACATACTTGCTGACTTGTAGTTATGACTACCAAACTGTTAATATTGCTTACATATACTTGTTATCAGGCGTACAATGATCTCTACACACAAAAAAAAGAAAGATGCATACAAACTGAGATAATTAAATTTAATATTATGAACGTATAGATTAAAAAAAAGACAGAAGAAGAATTTTATTTCCCGCATGAATTAATGCTGTGTCTTACTGATTCAAACCAATATATACCCACTAAACTTAATCATATACTCTACTTATCTTGTCTTACTATCTAAGTATTAAGTAGATAACACTGACTCTTGGGTACACTATACTCAGCATGATTTCAAAGAATAGAATGTGTGTTTTATTTTCTCTTCCAAAAAAAAAATAGTTGTAATCTCAACCTTAAGAAAAACAATTCCTACTGGTATCACTAAAACTACTATTATTATTACAAATAATATATATTTGTCCAAAATATAATAATCTAAGTGCTTGTTTAACTTGTTCATTGAATTTCTTCTCTTCCCTTATAAACTATCTAAATACTTCTGATCTAAGCAACACCTACTGTGAAGTGCATAGATTAGATTAACGTTTTCATATAGAACGTAAATTAAAACAAAACAAAAATGGAAATATAAACTTTATAACCATGTTTGACGCTTTATACATATATATATATATATATATATATATATATATATATATATATATATATATATATATATAATTCCCCTTAATAAAGCAGTACAGATTAGGGCTTTCTTTTAATAGAAAATATAAGTTATATGACTAGTCAGTATATTCTATAGAGAATGTACTGTAAACTCGTCAGGTGGCAAAATAATCAGATTATTATATGATTTATTTACCATTGAAGGTGTACAAAACTTATGCATTATCCAATGAACATTTAAACATACAATGTATCTGTGTTGCACAGCAATAATATAACTTTATATTTATACATACGCTTTTGTGGTTACGGATAAGTTATTTTCCATACAGTTTTTTCCAATTAAGAAACTAGTCTATATCCTTTCCTTTCACTGAGAATTATTCATTATTTATCCTAATGATTCTTTTACCATTTTCTTGTGTTAACTATTCTATAAATCATGATTAATCATAAGAATTATAGTAGTAATCACTTCGGTGTTCTTTATTTTATGTATAAAAACTTCATTTCAAGTATAAATGGTTTGTTTCAATAAAGTTAGGTATAATTATTGTGAATTACTTGTTGGATACTCAATAGAAATATCTTTTGAGGTGTTATGATTATTCATCATATTTCCATATGGTTACCTTGTAGAATTCCTTTTTATTGTTATTATCAATATATAATTTCTTACAATTATTTCTGACTAGCATGTTGAAGTTATTGTTGTTAACTGTTTTACATATAAATATATCCCTTCATTTGCAATCTCATTCACTCAGTACGAGCTTATCCACTAACTATTAAGTCAAATGTTTTATAGCTATTGATAATACATGATTGTCTAAAACAAACTAGATGAGACAGAATTCGAAACTGAAATCTAGTAATTGATATCTAAATGTATCTACCAACGAGCTATCATTCCATAGATCACTTTTATTATACAACGGTAAATAATCAAATATCAGTCAGTTTAAAGTTTTTGACTTTTTTTTTTACAACGGACATAATCAGTCTATGTTGGTTTACTGGCTTAATTATGTAAATTTTTAGCTATTTTCTTGGTTTTTCATTCCTCCAGAGGATGGTTACACTTCTAGACTCTATTATATGGTTTTATGACAACAGATCTTTCCGAGAATAAAAACTAGATCACAAGCATTTACAGGAACAAAATATTTGTTTCGTGATATCTATTTACTGACTATTCCATTAAAAAGAATCGTCAAATATGTCTAGACATTGAAAAATACTGAAGATACGACTTCTAACTGTTAATAGTAATCACATGTTGCGTAACCTTTATAAGGATTCACTTTGTGGTGAGCTACCAATGTTAAACATATAGCAAACTCACTCAATTGAACATCTAAATCGTTAGATCACAATTTTTTTTCTATTTAGAATAAACTTAAGCAGAACGTGACTATTTAGTTTAAAAATATGTCTATTCCATTTGTAAATAACAACGAAAACATTATTTGATATGTTTGAAGTCAATATATATTATCAACACTAGGAAACACTGAAAATGACTATGAATTATATCCGGTCTTATACTTTTAATATGGTTATTTTCACAGTAGCAGCCTTGTGAAACTTCTTTGCAAATACAACCAGTCAGTTCATTGTTGTATTTCATCAAATTAATCAGTAGTATTTTATTCGAATACTCTATATAAAGATCAGAACTGAAGTTTCCAGTATACTATCACTAGTGGATATAGTATATAAATAACTTTTAAAACATTACTATTCACTATAAAATTCTCATATTTTCAATTCATTAATATTAAACTAAATCGTTCACAATATCGAGTCATTAGGTGTATTAGGCACATTGCAATCACCACCGAGAACTACAAGACAAGCTGAGAACCATATATGGAGAAATTCGAACACTTCATTTTCACATGAAGTTTTAGCTGATTATGTCGATCAGAAGAACAATGAAATCTCCACGACAAAACTATACAACTCAGAGAACAAAGCGTTGAAATAAGGATTAGTTACTAATAATATGATTATCACACTAGCATGCCATAAATGTACATGATCTTTAACCTTATATTTGAATTCGTTTTATAATTACATCTTTCTAAACTTTCACTATGGAAATTGTAATAATAAATAACCAAAAGAATAGATCTTTGCATTAGTTACTAGTTCAACACATGATGAACGATTGACTATATCTTAATATACTTGTACCTCTATTTGTATCTCTATTCACTTATCCCAAAGAATAACCTAATTTTTTTTCCTTAAAAATAAAAATATCTTCCGGTTTCATAATATCCCTTATTATTTTCTTAGCTTAAAATTATTGACCGAATGTTATAAAAGAAAGAATTTTTGTAATTTATCTTGATCTAATGAAAATTGATACATTCCCATTGACCTTTATTTAAGGTGAAAGTAAACAAGTGATTTTTTTTTGAAGTTTCTGAAAAAAATTCCGTTGTAGTTTTCATTTTCTAGATTGATTAAATACCCCCAAATGCCCTGGTACGGCCGAGAGTGGGAAGAGTTCGCTCTCACTCTTGAAATGCTCTCACATGGACATGCATATATAGCTCCTGTCAGGGAAGTCCTACTCACTGCTTTCTCGAGGCGGGGGTGTTGTTTACGGAATTTAGGGAACGAAAGGCGAATGTTCAGCGCTTTGACCAGATTGGTGGACATGGAGAGTCCACCTAGGGGGGTTGGAAAATTCTGATTTCAAACTAATGGTATACATGGGCTCCATTACCCTGAGGGAATAAATGGTATATGGACCAATCGTTGGTGACCGGCTACCATGGGACTGCATCTCTTAAAATTGCTCAACTGCCTTGTGAATCAGACCTTTAGGTCGAAGGCTCCAGGTGTGGCCCCTCAAGAAAACCACCCACTTCGGTTTGGGCACCCGGGTAGTATCACAGCCCTCACAAAAACTAAATGAGATTTGTGTGGCACATATATATCTAGTGCCCCCTTGTACCAGTATTTATATGTTCAAATAAATAAATAAATAATAGATTGATTAAATGAATGAAAGTAATCAGAGTAATTTCTGATTGCTTTCAATATCATCAAAGAAAAAAAACATTAAGGCAAGGGGTTCCGAAATGCCCAATGGCCAATATAAAGAAATTTGGTTTAGTTGATTAAAGTTACAGGATGGACAATTCAATATCACTTACTATTATATGATCAATTAATGCGTAGTATGGTTTATACATTATGTTTTATGATGGCGGTTGGATGTAGTCAACAGAAAACCATGGGCCTAGGTTTCGGGCTACTTAGAACTCGTCAGCAAGGTGTACCTGTAATCTTGAGGGGACGGGTGCTCCCTGACGGATTCGATCGCGTATCACCCAGCTTCATAGTTAGAGACGTTACCACTGGGCTATCCGAGCCACGACCGACCTTCTATATGACTGAAATGTAATCACAATTGATTGATCACTGGGTGGTGATCAATCAGTTTTAGATGACATTTAAGCAAAATGTTGAGGATATTTCACACCATGTTCATTCCGCAATATTTGGTATTTGTTAGTCTAATTCATAAATTTGCAACTTATTTTATGGAAATAACCACAGAATCTCATCTCTACATGTATTTACATCCATTTACTTTACTCCTATCGTTAAACAAAACTTAGATGGAAAGTTCATTCTTTACTCATCTAATTTTGGTACATTCCCGAGGTAACACAAGTATCTTACTATAAATTCTTGTTTCTACTTAAGTAATTAATTATTCCATTTTATTGTCTTTATCAAATAAATCAAATGAATCATAATATATTTTGTCTAATTTATAACTCAACCACTTGTTTATGTACTCAGTTGTAAACCACATAATTTATGAAGGCTAGTAATAAAACCCTATTTCCTAAATAAAAGTAAGTGGAATGAAGTTCGAAGCTGAGAGTTTTAGCATAGTATTAGAAATTTACTAGACGAACAATTTAACTGTCACTTCATTTATCTATTAGTTACTTGCATAGATTTAAACATTTGTTTATTATTCTAATTGATGATAGCTTCAAATTCACGAAATTATGATTTGTAATAAATTGATGTTAGACCACCGTTGGAAACCTGGAAGCACTGGATGGACGTTTCATCCCATTGTGAGAATCCTCTGCAGTGCGCATCCATGATCCCGCTCGCGGGATCCAAACCCAGGGCCTTCGTTTTCGCGCGCGAACGCTTAACCTCTAAACCACTGACCTGGAATCCAATGGTGTTAGTGTCTAACATCAATCAATCCACAAAACTTCGCGACCATCTTCCATTGTACTGAGGTAGAGACAGGTGTCTACCTCAGTGGAACTGAAGTTGATAATACCTTGAGCTAGAGTGTACAATACTCAATAGTAATTTGTGTTTAATTTTCGTAACATATGAATTAACATTTTCAGATAATTAAGATAACCCATAATGTCATTGAACAAGAAAGAGAGAATTCAGTGAAGAAGATTTTCTTTTCGATGAAATCATTTACTTAAGCTGTACATTCGTATATATAGTTATATAGAAAATATAAGTCTATAGAAGGAGTCGAATCTTCTTCTGCCAGACATTCCACTTCTGATTGCGGCTACATACAATTCATATCTTTTAACATAAGTAATATACGCTACATGTATACTGATTAACTATTAATACAAGTGTACAGCTTTAGCAATAAATTTTCCATATCAATTATTCCAATTATCTGACCCGTAAATTATTTTCTTCCTTACCCGTTGATTAGTACGTAAACTCATTTGTTACTTAGTCTCGAATGAATTTATGATGTAATCTTTTCTATCCTTCTATAGACCTATATTTTTCATATAACTATATATACGAATATACAGCTTAAGTAAATGATTTCATCGAAAAGAAAATCTTCTTCACTGAATTCTCTCTTTCTTGTTCAATGACATTATGGGTTATCTTAATTATCTGAAAATGTTAATTCATATGTTACGAAAGTTAAATACAAATTACTATTGAGTATTGTACACTCTAGCTCAAGGTATTATCATTTATTTCTAGTTGAATTTCAGTTCCACGTTTGTTACTAAAGATTCGTTTGTTCTGTCCTCATCTTTTCTTCACTGTTTCATACACAACCTATAGAAAAATATACTGTTTCTTTCCAATTCATATACAGAGGATCTGGCATGAAAATCAGTAGCTAGAGCGTTTACATTACTTTACACATAATACAAAATCATTTCAGTAATATTGTATAAGTTATGATAAGTGTCATCTACCAATTTGGGTTTATATGTTGGGACTGTTATCACTAATCGTTCTGAAATTCTGAACTATAGGATAATAGAAGATATCCAGTGCTTGACTGGTTTATATTGATTGTCTAAAATCACTCTCTATAATAAACTAACCCTAACAGTCAACTCACCAAATTTATACATACACTGAATCTACTGAAACTATCTATTTATTTATTTGAACACATAAAAATTGATAAAAAGGGACATCAAATACGTATGCACAACACAAGTCACTTGATTCGTGCGTGGGCTGTGATACTACTTGGGTGCTCAGACCAAAGCAGGTGGTTTTCTTACGGGGCCACACCCCGAACCTTTAAAATAAATGTATGATCCACAAGGCAGTGGAGCAACATCAGGAGATACAGTTCCATGGTAGCCGTTGACCAATAGTAGGTCATACACCATTTGTTCCTTCAGGATACTAGAGCTCATGTGTACCACTGGTTTGAAATCAGGGTTTCCCAACTCCCCTAAGTGGACTCTCCGTGTCCACCAATCTGCTCAAAGCGCTAGACATCCGGTTTTCGTCCTCACAACTTTGTAAACAATATCTTTACCGCTAGAAGGCAGTGAGTAGGACTTCCATGTCAGTGACTGTACACACGTGGCTATGTAAAAGCATCTGGAGAGGGAGAGCTGATTCTCCCCACCATTTGGGGCATCTACGGAAACACACGTCTATAAATAAATTTAATGCCAACGACCATTTTCAAGGAAGTACACAATTTCTTTTTCTGAAATTTACAATGAATTTTCATAGATTCCTAATTTTATCCTTAGCATACAAACAAATTAAAGTCTTGTGTGTGTTATCTTTTTAGGAAATTTGAAACAAAGTTTTAAATACTTCAAATTTTTATCAGTTTCACAACAAAATACGTGTATATTTTATTAAAAATATGCCAACTGATTGGATCTACTACACTGTAAATACAGCTCAGTCGAATATTTCACGCGAACAATTAAAACTTATTAATTGATCATTGAACAAGTTGTTCTAACTTATGGTCTTGTGCCCTATTAATATATAATATAATGATACCACCAATTAGGGAACAGTGATTTATAGACCAGATTGATGACACATAAAGTAGATACAAGCAGTCTAGAGTACTTATCGGTACTTCTTCCTGCCTATTGAATCCAGAACACCAGTCTCAGCCTTTGCGATATGAATCATGTATTTCAAACATGCTGGGTTTATATTCAAACCAAACAGATCACATCGTACCATAAAATAGAAAACAACATTTGCACAAGGTTTAGCCAAAAGTGGCTGTGAATGTAATTGATAGACTGAGTATAACTCAAGAATGGTAAATCGTATATTAATGGTTCATAGGTCAAAATAAAGCTTATAATAAAAGGAATACAAATATATACAATCTAGCTACTGAATAGTTTTACATTAAGAATATATGTATAATATTTGTCTACAAATAGTTCATAAAAGTTACCATTCATAATTCTCGCCGGGATATGACACGAGTCACTAATCATAGAATATTGTTTCGTAATATTGAATACAATTTTCTGCGTTTAGCCTATTAGTTACTTTAAATCAGGTTCATTGATCACCTGTCGTTGTACTAAGATATTTCCCAACAAACACATCTAGATGTAATGTTAATAGTTCAATCCATGAGTTTATCTAAGCTAAGCCACCATTGAGAACCTAAAATCACTGGACGACCGTTTCGTCCTAGTATGAGTCCTTTCATCAGTGAGCATCTTCGATCCCACATGCGGGGTTCGAACATTAGACCTTCGGTCTCACGAGCAAACATTTAACCTCTAGTCCGCTGAGCCGACATCCAACGGTGTTAATGTTTAACTTCAATCGATCTTACGCAACTCTTCTTCCACGACACGGATTGGACTCCACTGGTCATGGCTTCTTACTTGAATTCCAGGAAATCCATCTTGAAGCCAGTCACTAGATTTTCAATGGTGGTCTTGTTTAGATCGACTCATGAAGTCAACTATTGAAATTACTACAATCTCCACAAACCTTCTTTCTGATAATAAACATCTAAATGTGCTGGGTAAATAAATTGACCACTAGAAAAGAACCAGTAATATTATGAAAACATTGTTATACATAGTATCCTTTTCCTCCGACTTCAAGTTTTGACTGTTAGAACTTTTGACATACATAGTCAAGTTTATAAATATTTATTACTGCATGCATATTTGTCTAAATACATTAGTAATCACGATGATTACATGTAACTGTTTTACTTGCTAGCTAATATACCATCGGCTTTATAAACTAAATTTGTTATAATCTCCACAACCCCCATACTAGTAATTTGTTTAATTGACTAAGGGTAGAAGATGTTCATATGTAATGACTAGTAAACAAACTAGTGAACAAATTTTCTATTACGTAATCATGAATACAGTGTACAAGAAGTTTACATTATTTATGTTATAATCATGTTTACAAATCTGGTAACAAAAAATTTTGATAACAAGAATTTACATAAAAGGGATGTGGACATTTCTGTTCTATAGTTTCATGCTGATTTCCGGTGTGACACAATGCCACCTGAATACATCTGAATCATCATGATACCATGATAAATTGACAATAAGGCCAAACACACAAACAAATTATGGTGAATTTATGTTGAGATTGGTCAAATTTCTCTCTTAAAATGCTTGCTTTATTAACATGTCTTAGTAAGAATGTGTTGTGACTAGCGGAGATCAAAAATATCAGGACTAAAACAACGTCGGATGATTATTGCGCTATATCACAAATCGGAAGACTTCTACTTACCTTGTAGATGACTTTGAACGCAGTCATCTACAAGGTAAGTAGAAGTCTTCCAAAGACAAGTAGACTGCATCTTCTTTGCACTGCTGAATCATTAGCCATACATTTGGAAAAAACCAGAGTTGTGTGTGCATAAGAGACTGGTACAACATCACAAATTGACCAGATTTTAATCTCAACTACCGGGTGATAACACAGTGGTTGTAATGGCAAAATGTACTCTGAGAGACATGAAGGCCCCAGTATGATCTCTACCACGGTCGTGAGTGCGCAATTCGAAGGTTCCATACCGAGACAAAACGTTTGTTCAGTATTTCCTAATTTTGTAATGATGCTCCAGCTGGTTTCAATCGGTTGCGAATACAACCGTGTCAAATACTCAGTTTGATTCTATAAGTTCGATACTAAAGCGTCATTCGTATATGTGAATAAAAATCCACCACTTGAATCCAAGTTGATATTCACCACGGTATTTGGATCCACTATACTACATTAAAGTTATATAATATCATAGAATTAGGCTTTGTTAAGGTTTAGATAGAACTGAGGTTGATTATCAAATAAAGTTATCCTCTGTTGAGTACGATCAGTATCGGGTTGAATATATCAAACACCTTGACTACATACTGCTTAACTTATCAATAAATCACATAGCATTATAGTAAAAATGACTCAATTTGTATTAATTTTTAATGTATGTCACCTACATAAATATAAATGTTTTGTAAACAAGGACGTCATAAGGTTAATTACGCTTATGAAAGTGACAAGTAGATTGAATTAAGGTTTCTATATTCGATGTGTCCGTCAATTAATTCATCATTTACTCCCCTACAGACAGTGATAGGAGTCAGAGACACAGTGGTTTAAGGACTGAAATTTTGTTCACTTATACTATTTTTTTGGAACCGAATAGTTTATTCAACTTCAATATATAAACTGTATTTAGATACATAATGTATAAATCTCTATTTTTCATTAATAGCACCACTATCAGGAACCGATTTTATCTAAAAATAATTCTGTTTGCATTACAGCTTTTTTCTACTGTATGAAGCTAGTGTGTTAAAAATACACTGATGAACTAATAAATATAAAGCTTGTGACTTCAGGCAATATCGAGGCATTCCGCATAGGATGCACAATGCCAACAAGAGACTGATCAATTGCAGTCCTAAACAACAATGGGAAGATATAAGTAAACAACACCAAGTGAATAACAAATATATAGTTTCAAATATTACAGTGGTTTACCTTATCCTCATTCTTACCTTATTTCATTCTACTATATACATGTATTCTAGACGTCATTAACATTATATATGATTATACCATATTATAATGTACAAATCCTAATAATCCACTATACTCGGGACAGACTGTTTTAATATGGTCATAATATTCTTTCTTATGTTTCTTAAATTATTTACTAGTTATTTATTTGAACATATAAATACTGGTGCAAGGGGGCACCAGATAAATATGCGCCACACAAATCTCATTTGATTTGTGTGAGGGCTGTGACACTACCCGGGTGCCCACACCGAAGCAGGTGACTTTCTTACAAGGCTACATCCCGAGCCCTTGATCTGGAGGTCTGATCCACAGGGCAGTAGAGCAATTTTAAGAGATGCAGTCTCGTAGTAGCTGGTGGCCATCAGGTTCGTACGCCGTTTGTTCCTTCAGGATCCTGGAGCCCATGTACACCATTAGTTTGGAATCAGGATTTTCCAACTCCTCTAGACGGATCCTCTGTGCTCACCGACCTGGTTAAGCGCTAGACATTCGCTTTTCGTCCTTTCAATTTCGTGAACAACATCCCTGTCACGAAAATGCAGTATGTTTATGTGATGAAAGCATTTTAAAGGGGAAGAGTGGATTCTCCTCACCCTCAGCCGTACCAGGGTATCAATAGTAAGGTTTAAAGTTTCGGACAAATACAATTATCGGAATATTAAAAACAAAACCCAACAGAATTTACTAGAATATTTCTATGACTAGTATCTATGACTATTCATCAATTCATTGAAACAATCAATAATTATTTCATGTTCAAATACAATATATTGTAATATATGTTGGTTATAGTTACGAACAGAACTCATCTACTTCTATTATTGATCGAATGAATTAGTTTGTTACTAACAAAAATCTACATAATCAAATGACTTTTTCTTCTTCTTTAAACATTAATTACTAATCCATGATTATGTTATTCAACCATTAGAAGGAAAAATCAATATTCTGCAAGAAATTGTTAAGTAGATGATTGAAAATTTCCGGAAATAAATAATCTTTCATATAATTAAACTAATATGAAACACAAAAGATGGTTATAATAAATATACTTTTTTAAGTTACAATAGAATTTTCACAGTTTAACTCATGAATTAATCATAGCTAGATCACTATTGAAAACTTGGTAACTGTTTCATCTTAGTATATGACTCTTGAGAGCGTAAGATAGTTATCTGTCATAGACAATAGATGAGGATTGAGCAATATTATTAGATTAGTTGAAATTAAATACTGACTCCGTTAGATATCATCTTAATGGCCTGGAAAATAAATGTCGACGTGTAACTGAAGAACTTCAATTTAATTTCTAGTTGTGGAGTCGTGGATGAGCACTGTTGAGGAGTTTCCTTGCCAGAATAAAATAACTGTCGAGTACTTCCAGGTGGTTTAATAAAGATCGGTACATGATTTAAACTATGAAAATTTTATAATTTCTACAAATACTTATGCTAATATAAATAAAATAAAAGTTATAGCTAGTTGTATTTTGGTTTACACGCTCACAACTATGTAGTCATGTATATGTTTTCATTTACTCTTTTTCTATTCAGAATAAAGCTAGCTACCCTAGTTTAATGACAGTTTTATCATCTTCAATCCCCTCCCTGGAAAAAAAAAGTCACATAAAATTAAACTGTAACTGTTTACAACATTAAAAGATTATTAAACAACATAACGCATACATACCATTTATTACTCCAATGTATATAATCTTACTGGTCTAATTGATGAAGGTAATTATGAATAATTAATTATACGGCAATAAAAAGGTAATTAAAAAAAATTTCATAAAATAATAAATTCTCCAACTAATGATCTTAATTTCTTTTTCTCTCTAAAAGAAATAAACAATAAATAAGTTATCATTTTTTGTGTGGAATATTAAAAAAAAACTTTAGTACTGAACAAGCATCCGTTGTCATGACTACCGTTCAGTATTTCAAGCATAATCATAATAACAGTCACATCAACAGTAAGAGAGAAGCTTAAAAAATGTAACATTAGACGGCTTGGTGACTACTGTACTCGACTTAGGCCTTAGGTTCCATAAGCATTCTATACAACTGTACTTAAGCCTCCAGCTAGCACCATTCACTCATACATAAGTAAATTATAGCTTATAGTTAAGTATATATTTCGGTACTCGGTAGATGTGTGGCATTATTCAATTGTGGCGTGTGCTACTGATCTCGGCAGATATAAATAGTATGTATCATCAATCGAAAGTGAAATGCTTGGAGGTGATGAGTGTACGTCGGATAGACGATTGATTGACATTTGCAGAAATAAAAGTCAAGTTTGAGACAAGTGATTGACATTTTGTAAACTAATTATATACTGTATGGTTCTCAGATTTTACTAAGATGTTCTGTAATTTTGTATTAAAATACATTCGGTTGTCTCTACTTGTGTTCTCATTCAGTAACAGTATTGATGAGTAATAGAAGAAAAAAAGTAAACATTTATAGCAGAGAAAAATTGAACAATTGAATACATGTACATGTAATAATTCTATTCTAAATTAAATATTACATAGTTGATTGATGATTTTATTTAAGTCCAGTAGGTCAAGTTATTACAATTGAGTGACCACTGGGTGGTGATCAATGTTATGTGTTTCAAGTCCTTCTAAGTGCAGATCGAATGCTATTGACCAAGTTGCAACGTGGCCACCAGTCTAGGTGACTCGACATTGCGTGCACTATGTTGAGATTAGATGGTGGTTGGAGGTAGTCAACAGGAAACTCTGGACCCGAGTTTCGTGATACTTGGCACTCGTCAGCAAGGTATACCTGTAGTCTTGAGGGAATTGATGCTCTATGACGGATTCGATCCCTCGTCGATAGCATTTGATCCGCACTAAGAAGGACTTGACAAACATGACATGACCACCACCCAATCAATTGTGATTACATCTCAGTCCTACAGGAGGTTGGTCGTGACCGGATAGCTCAGTGTCAGCGTCTCTGACTGTGAAACTGGGTGACACGGAGTCAAATCTGTCAGGGAGCATCAGTTCCCTCAAGATTACAGGTACATCTTGCTGACAAGTGTCAAGTAGTGCGAAACTTTGGTCCATGGTTTTCTGTTGACTACCTCCAACCACCATCTAAGGTCAAGTTATCTTTTGTACAAACGTTTTTTTTTTCATATTTATTATTCACCCTTATTTCTCTTCTCTCCTCTCCTCCCTTTATTTTGATTTATTTTTATTTTTATTCGTTTACAATTCAATATCTCAATATATTTTAAACAAACTATACTGAATTAATAAATCTAACCTACGTTACTAAGTAAAGAGAAGAGAAGTAAATGAATTTAACCACGCCTTGAATTATAAGTTTAAAATAACTTAAAATGAACTTCGAAATAAGCAACAAATCAAAAAGTTCATATTGTAATTATGCAACATCATCAGACAGCTGTTACTGGGTATATTCAACAACTACAACAATAACAAAAAGGTTCATCTATTGTAAAATATTTAAATTAATTGAAATCTATCTATATTATTTTAGGCATACATTCAACTGTATTAGAAAGTTTTTATTTTTATTTCATTCTATAGTTTATTCATAATTTTCATCATGAACTGATATACATATATGAGTCATTGAATGCACTCCGACGATGTACTGTCCTATTTTATAACTCAAAAATATGCACTAACACTTATACAAAGCATAAAACTCGTGATAAATATGTTTTCATTCATTTTCTAACAATTTACATGTCTAAATTCAGTAAATTTGAATAGTACAGTTATCCTAGTGTTTACCTTAACTTTGCACCTTAACCCGAGATTGGAATACGAAGTAACCTTAGGGGTAACCAGGAGGATGACCTGGTGGTATAAGTTCTAATATGAAAAAATATAAAGTGTATTTGTCATGTATCTCAAAGTGGAACTCAAGAAGCATATTTTATTTTACAGGACTTGTTAGATGGATTTATTTTCATCCCAGTTTTGTGGTTCATGATGAGACTTCAACTTAGTGTTTTTAAGCAAAGATGGATAGTGGCCAACAATGAAATCCAGGAGGCGCGAATCGTTCTATTTGGAATTCGTTAACTGGATGTATCTGCATCTCAGAGTTGATGTTCACTCTGGGACTCAAATCCAGTACCATTCGCTTCAAACGCTATCGCGTTATCGACTTAACTACTGAGTCCTGATAGACACTTGTTTGTGCAATGGGGTGAATTTAAATTCACTTGGTATTGTTTTGCTTGTATCTTTTGATTGAGGTTTAAGACTGCAATTGATCAGTCTTTTATTGGCATATGTGCATACTTTGCGTATGCCTCGATATTGCCTTAATTCACGAGCTTTATGAGCAAAGATGGATAGTGGCTGCAATGGAATCCAGGACGCGCGTTTCGTTCTAGTTGGGACGCGTTAGCAGTGCGCATCCACGATAAGAGTCCCACAATAGGATGAAACGGCCATCCACCGCTTCCAGATTTTCCATAATGGTCTAGCTTCAATTGACTCATGATCTCAACTATTAAAATTACTATAATATCTACAAAAACCCTTCTAATATATGAAAGTAATTATGAGGATTAATGTTCTCCCCTTGTTCATAATTCAAGACTGTCACTGATTACATGTTATATACACAAACTATACCAAAAGAGATATTGAAAAAGGTCACTCATGAAATAGGTAATATATATATATATATATATATATATATATATATATATCTTAACTAATTCATAATTCCATTATTATCATCTTATACTTAGACCTCGGTACCGTTTGTTACTTAACCGCAATGTTAGTAGTTATTGTTTATCTATATTAAATAGATTATTAAACTAGAAAATGCCGTTTATTTACACTTTGTCAATTATTTTTCTTCAATGAAATTATTAATAAATCATGAAACCTGATTTAAAATAAAGATAAGCCTTAGTTTTGAATGACAGATTTTATAAGAAATTTAGAAATAACGCATTATACATTATATATATCAGATTCAGATTTGTGTACTAAGGATAGAAATCTTACACCCTATGTTACTCCTTTTCTAGTATACTTCTATGAATATCCAATCTTCTCTTGAATGAATCAATTGAAGGTGCAAACACTATTGCTTTGTATAACAGGTTCCAAATATTGATGATTCAATGTGAAAACTTGTATACCATAGGTATTTTGTTTGTTCTTGGCTATTCTACTCACCTCCTATAATAATAATAATAATAATAATAATGAAAAGATTCTTCATTTTGTTTATATTATTAATAGTTGGATAGAGAAATAAAAACACGGATAAAGATGGATAGGTTACTTTTCTAGGGCACAAATCTTAACTGTCTAACTAAACTTCTATCTATCTAGTGATGAAATTCTTCAATAAATAAACAGTATAAAAAGTTTTTTTTAAAAAAAAACTGTAATATTTAACTAGGCTTATATGATAAAAAATGATTACTCTCTACATGTTGAGTGTGAAGTTACAGTGATAAAAAAGTCGAGACAAAGTTTATCATATTCATCCATTGGTCAATTGGTTAATCTGTCATCTATAAACAATCTTGATATGTAAACATTTATAATACCAATACTAATACCCATAATAATAATAATACTGATAACATAATTCTATGAACTGAAAATTAATCATTATCGTTATCAATCAAAATGGATAATTGTGCTCGTTTTATGTTTTTTTTGGGGGGGGGGGAGGGAATAAAAAGCATAATTACTGTGCACTCTGTATGTGTGTACTTGTCTTAATTAACTTTGTTCATATGCATAAAAAAACCCATCTAAGTAATATAATAAACAATTATAGACAAGAGTAAATCAAATTGTCCTTTGGAATGAAAGAAGAGAAAACAGAATACCAAACTGTTTTAGAGTTATGTTATCAAAAAGGTTTACAAGGACATATATATATATGTTGACAAGTTATTCTAGAAAAGATTGTTTGTTTTGCCTATGGAAATGAGTCATAGGTGTTTTTTTTTATTGATGTTTGTGATAATGTTGAAAAAAGTTGTGTTTCTATTCTGTACTATGATATTCTAACGATAGAAATGTTGTTTTCTTTTTATATTGTTCTAAATATCAGAAATATATATATAGTCTTATTTGTCATATGAAGAGAATGGATGATGAAGGATTGGGTTATTAATCATTGGTATATGATATTGTACAGTCAAGATTAGGTGTAGTCATTTTGATTAAATAGATATAAAGTATTGTAGAATTGATGAGGTAGTGAATTTTTATCGACTAAAGTAGTTGTTATGTTTGAAACAACCAATACCTACCTCAATGCTGACTGTTGTAAAAATAAATGGAGTTAAAAGAAATCTAATGACAATCAAATCAAAATGCTAATTGAGTCGTGTAAGTAGGTGTAGACTAGTTGGTTGAGGTTCTGGGGATTATCTTAAATAATGATACAAAATTTTCTGAGGTATAGATATATTTAGCTCTCTGTCTTCTTATAGATCTTCAGCTTCAAAATTATCTTATACTTTCTATTCGTCAAATTCATTCATTCTTGTTGAATTACACATCGTCTATGCCTAATTTATTCTACTTTCACTCACTTACATTATTACCTTTACTACTACCTTTGATAATTTCATTTTGTTATAGTAATGTGATATGGTAACTTAAACAGATGCATTTACGTGCTAGGCTATATACACTTCTTATAACTGACTGTTATCTGTTTTATGCAGACAGTTACCATTGTCAAAACTATGGTTGGCTATAAAAAATAACAAACGAATAATTTCTAATTTATTCATAGGCATATTCAGATACATAAACATACATGTTACAAACACCATGGCAACATACAAAATTTAAGATAACTGTGAGTTGTCTAATAATTAACAAAAGGTTTGTTCCTTTTGTCAGTTGTAATGTTTTTTTCTTTTGTAGTGTTAATGTGAATTATTACATTTGTTTACTTGTCCCGTTTAAAAGAAAACATAATAATAACTCATCAATCACTACTCATTCAACTGTTTAAGTAATATATTAAAACTTGTATGCAAAATATGTTTGTATTATCATTATCCTTATATTTATCGTCACGAGATAATCGTAAATTTAAGAAGAAGAAAAGAAACTGCAGGAACACTATAAAATATCAACCAATACCTTAGTTAACTACCCATTGATTCCCTCTCAAGTTCAAAGTACACAATACTATTACTACAATTATTGTTTCATTAATATTGATATATATCACTGTGAAATAAGATTTCATCTATACTTATGCTTATCACTTTCACTCTCTTTCATCGACCGTTATTTCACCTTTGACTTCTGTAATTTATAACAATGAACACAGCAGAAGAATATTAATAATGAAACTTTTTTTCTAGAATAAACATGTTGCAAATATTTTATGCGTACTGATTAATAAAACTATTTAACTGGGTTAGAATAATCTGAAAGCGCTAAGGTTACTATGTGCATATTTTCTGTATACATGCATGGATGGATGGATAAATGTATGCGAATTGGAAACTATAATAATGATACCGATAAATAACTTATAATAACGAGCTATGAGAATGTGAAGTAAATAGAAAGAAAATAGATAAACTCTATGGTTTGATGGGTTATTTATTATGCATTTGTAATACTAATAGATAGTTAAAATACGATGGAAATATATCAAATGGCAATTGTATGTTTAACTTATTGACTATTAATTTATTGTTCAAAGTAATTGTGTAAGGATGGCAACTCAATTGATGAAATAGTGAAACTTCATCAGTTGAGATGACTGGGACATGTGTTACGTATGTCCAACCACCGATTGCCCCGACGTGAGATGTTTTATGGTGTAGGAGTAGATTGGACACAAATCCATGAAATCATTGACAAGTGGACTGAACCATTTGGTAGGTGTAAATTACCTGGTTCCGGACATCCGCAAGATGATAGCAACCGATGATTAGAGACCTTGAATAACATGGCTCAAAATCGTTTGCAATGACGTAGATGTATCCACTCTTTGTGTTCTGCCAAATTTTAATTTTCTGAATTCTTCATGCTCCTACCTTTCTTCTCTTTTCAAATTTATTTCACTGGATTATACTCATTGAATAACATCTTCAAAACCTAATGTTTCTAATTAATACTTATTCTTTTACTACCACTACCACCACGGGATTTGAATGGACAATAGTATCTGTGTGCTAATGTGGTATTACAACTTGAACTGATGTACGTACGTACGAAGTTCTACTTTGTTACTGACTGTCTGAATTGTGTATCATAATATGCATTTGAAATTAATTAGTTGAAGTACATTGTAGCAGCAAATTCATCAGTATCATATATTAACCTACATTTAATCAAACACTGGTATTCATTTTCAACACAACACTGTAAATCTAGCGATGTTATTGGTTATCATCTTAAAATAGATTTTTATAAAGAACTCTACCATACAGGAAGTTTGATATTAGTATAAAAAATAAACCCTGAATTTCTTCTTAAAGAAAAAGGATGAGTTCTAATAAGTTTCTGTATGAGGACTTGGCAGCTAGAATACATGATTTTCAATTAATAGGTTGTTAGTTCGGACTTCACGCAGAAGAGTCTTGGCTTGAAAAATCAATCAAAATAGAAGTTCCCAAATCATTACTGGTTTAATAATGCGGGAACTATCAAGTGAATGATGCACAAATTACAAGTCGGGTATTAAATAAAGTTAGCAAATGTTCTAATAGGCTATGAATCTACATCGATCGTAAAGACATGCTTTAGGTAACCTTAACTACAGTTTACCTCGGATTGATATTATGTCAAATATGCTCGGCGACTACAAGAAGACCAAACCAAAATATGATACCAAGCTAAAAAGTCACTGGTTAATAGGTTGAAAGGTTCAGACTTCGTGGTTTGGTTTGCATGATCATCGTGTCCAATTATTAGAGACAATGATTGACATAACTCAAAATCGGTCTCAACAGAGTTAACATACTTGAAAGTTCTACTCTTCTGGATATTGGTTTTAGAACATTTTCTCATATCTTTTTATTCCTCAGTTTCATTCGTTCTTTTCTAACTCTTATTCCCTATGTTTAGTTGATTACTATCAGTGGTGTCACTATTATTATTATTATTATTATTGTTATTCGATTCCTTTGTCAATTTCACTCTAATTGTCCTCAGGTTAAATGTAGTTGATTCAGTCAGTGTATATTTCTGTCAGCCTTTATCCTTTTTATGACTGAGTGACTTCCAATAATACATATGTAACAACATCATTTGGCCCAATATTTGTATCGAATTATCATGTTAATAACAGAAAGTATAACATAATGTTTCACTTCCCTCTTCTTTCTCAGCTTAGAAGATAATACTAAAACATTTTTTTCCCTTTACACATACACTAAAGATGATTATTTTAATTCTATCATGGTCAACTGAGGAATCACAAAGTGGTAAACTTAGACAATGAATTGTTTCACGTCATTAAGATAATAACAATAAGACTAACTATAATATTGATGATAATAATAAAATTAGAAGGTGACTGTCAGAAACAGTAGTCAATTTGTTAAAAATTTCCCATTTCTAATAAGTCATCGATTCATGAATGAAATTTTCTTTACTTTCTTTCAAAAGAGTGTTTATGTTATTTCATTGTGTATCAGTTATTCAGTATCTGTGTTGCTTACATTGTTAAGTATCTGTGGATATGTGTGTGTGATTTATTTATATTATTATTTATTTAAACACATAAACATAGGTACAAGAAGGCACCAAATAGATATGCGTCACATAGACCATTCGGTTTGTATTAGGGCTAGGATACTGTCCTGGTGCCCAAACTGAAGCAGGTGGTTTTCTTAAGGGGCAACACCCCGAGCCTTTGACCTAAAAGTCTAATCTACAGGGTAGTGGAGCAACATCAAGAGATGAAGTCCCATGGTAGCCGGTGACCAATAATTGGTTCATATGCCATTTGTTTCTGGAGAAGAACAGATAATTGGTGTTAAAACTCATCCTTGATTGCATCCGGGCTGCAATCTGTCGGGGCATAGGCGGAGATGACGAAAAGACATCGTTTCTCACGCCGATTTCTTCTCACTTTGATGGAACTTTCTGATCTAACAGCACATAACCGACTGTTAACGGGGATCCAATCGATTAGTGCTGCCTCAGCTCCAATGCTTTCCAAAGACCCACAAGGCAGTGGAGCATCGTGAGGAGATGCAGTCCCATAGTAGCAGGTGACCAACGATTGGTTCATACGCCATTTGTTCCTTCAGGATACTAGAGCCCATGTGCACCGTTGGTTTGGAATCCGGTTAAAGCGCCGGACATTCGCTTTCGTCCTTCCATTTTCGTAAACAACAGTAATGCCACGAGAAGGCAGTGAGTAGGACTTCCCTAGTAGAGGCTGTATACGCGTGGCTATGTGAGAGGATTTCGAGAGGGAGGGTGGGCCCACCCCACTCTCGGCAATGCCAGGGAATTTGGGGGCTGGAGGCCTCGGTGAGACCAATGGTTGAGGACTCTGGATGACATGACTGAGAATCGATCACAGTGGCGTTGGCTTATACACTCTCTGTCTTCTCGTAAACTCAGATTAAAATAGCTTGATACCTTTCTTTCTACAAACTAATTCTTTCTTCCTGTACTATATCTTTATATGCAACCTTCCTTCTATATATTACTACCATTGAAGTAACTACTTATATGAATCCGGTGTTCATCTTGTTATGTTAATGAAGTGTGACAAATTGAACCGATGCATATATGTGCCTGATCCTACATTGTAGCTGACTGACTGAATGACTGAAATAACTGTCTGGTATGATTTTGTCAACATATAATTATCAGAAAGTTTCAAAATATGATGAAACTCATCCTTAACCTATGTAGTGAAGATTTTGCTACTATAATTTAAGAGTAATAAGTATACTCTGTTTTACTGTTCTGTAAAATTCACATTTTACAACTTTCATTAGAATTTTAATATTACTATGATAATATACATATTTATCAGTTACGAATTAAATAACGATACCGTTATTTAGTATTACATGCCCTCAATATTATACCAACTTTGTTTATACACCCTTCAAGCATCAAGTTAAATTTCATATGTATATATATATATATGCATATATAGCATTGGTAATAATTCTCTAAGTTAACAAATGTTTACAATGTCTTTATTATAAAAATAGTTATTATTAATGTTTGTTAAGCAAATCTGTACCAGTTTACATGACATGGTAAACATTAAAGAAATAGTCGTAATCATAACTCATATATGTTTATATACATATACACCATATGTATACACAAGGTAGTGTAAAACTTATTAACAATAGGTTGTTAGTGTTGATTATTCAAATTATTTATATAGATAAAATGATAGTTTGTTTTGAGTTAAATGTTATTTAACCTATGATTCAACTTTACTTATCATTCTTTCTATGAATTCATTACTCATATATATATTGTGAAGATGACATACAAGTTTCTAATTAAGATCTCTATGAGATCTGAGAGTTTTGTAATAAATTTATGTGTGTATTCTGTTAAAGAGTCAGATATTTATCATGTTGTCAGTGCATCTCCTCACAATGCTCCACTGCCTTGTGGATCAGACTCCAGGTGTGACCTCCTAAGAAAACCACCTGCTTCAGTCTGGGCACCCGGACAGTATCACAGTACACACACACACAAATATGGTGTGGTGCATATATATTTGGTGCCCCCTTGTATCAATATTAATGTGTTCAAATAAAATAAAGCTTCTAGTAGTTATATGATAGTTCTCATAATGTAACTAAAACTACTGAACTAATCAAAGAAGGGGGTTTTGTGGAGATTTTATTAACTTAATAAGTGATTTCATAAGTCAATTGAAGGTAAATAACCTTGGAAAACTTGGAAGCACTGGACGGTCGTTCGTTCTAGTATAGCCGTCTAATCCTTCGAGGTTTTCCATGATGGTCTAGCTTCAATTGACTCATGAATTCGACTATTAAACTACTGAAATACTTATTTCTTTTTCGAAATAATATAATTCTATGAACATATGTACATATAAAGAGTAGTGGTACATAGTTTAATACCTAGTGGGTTTATCTTAGTTTTTTTGGTGCTTAATATTATGGTCATTCTTTCAAAAGAATCCTGATATAAGAAGTACTCAGTCAGTGTTATTTAACGTGTAATCCATAGGATATTCAGTCTTAGAGACCAGGTGTATGAGATGAGTTATTGAACTCCCCCACTACATATATATGTTTACCCAGTGTTATAATTATGATCACACAAAACTGTATCCGATTGCTTGTTTATTTTAAATAATTTATTAAGTCATTAGCTTATGATCCTATAGGTAGATTAATCTTAAAAATCTACACCTTGACTAAAGGAACTATTTAAACTCAATGCCTTGTAAGAATTCAACTTTCTAGACTCAAAAACCTGTGTCTATATCAGTGGTGAAAACAAAAACAAAGCAAGTTGAAACATTATCTAAATCATTTAATCAATTTAGATTGTCTGTATTGATTTTATTTTAGCCGGAATTTTTGATCGTACTCTTAACGTTATTAACAGTACGTATTAAACAGTTTATATTGCGTAATTAAACTTCATAGGACGGATTGACAATGCTGAAATACTCATAGTTTCTAATTAATATAATCGACATTTATTAAAATGATTTTCTTTAATACATCATATTAAAAAGGGTTACTGTTGACAACTTTGACATCATCTCATCAGTCATCGTTTATTGTTCAGAATAAAAGACAATAATTTGAACCTTGAAGCGTATGTTTGAGCAAAGAAAAGGGTGGGAAGTTGTGAAGAAAGATAAACGAAGAGAGAGTATGGAAAATAACAATCAATAAAATCATTTATTAATGCCAATGGAGAGATAAAGGTGTTACAAATTTCTTATGAACACAAAGACTTCGATTGTTGGCTTGAATTCCTATAGCTTTTGCTATGTGTAAGAGATGAGATAGAACACTATAAGGAAAACTGGTAGGGATACATTAAATGACTTATTTCTGTCTACTATATGGCCGCTATTGATCAAGTGTGATAGAATCGAGCTGTGTATTGTCTTGACAGTACCTTTTCCTAACCAAGAAGGAAGGTGTTCACTAACTCTTTGGTTCAATTGTCTGATAGTGCGTCCAATACAGCTTTCTCCACAGAAGTAGCTAAATCTGTAGATACACATAGAAGTGACATAACTAGGTAATTAGATCATAGTTAAGAATTAATAATGAAGTTTTATTTGATTCATTTCCATCAATAGAGAGAGAAAAAGAGAAGATCAAGTATTTAGGGCAAAAACACGTGCATAAACAAAGGGGAAAAACGAGTTAAGAATGGACAAAATTGAAAGATTATATATATATAGTTTGAGAAGACATAATGATTAGTTTCAATTGTTTCTCACTCGTTTTTTTATTTTTTTCATAATGAACTTCCTGTCTAGAGGCGATATAACATGAAATTGTTAAATTTGTCATTAGTATCTAATTGTCCATAATGTAATAGAAAACTTTTGACATAATAAAGATAAAGATTTGGTTCTTCTTAAAAACTGAGGAAATGATTTAATTTCAATCAAAAGTTGTGAATAAACGATTTCACAGATTGAAATCATGGATCAATTGAAGCTAGACCACCATGAAAAACCTGAAAGCACTGGACGGCCGTTTCGTCATAGTATGGGAATCCTCAGCAGTGCGCATCCACGATCCCGTACCCCGCGAGAATCGAACCCAGGACCTATCAGTTCACGCCAAGCGCGTGGATTGGTTGAAGTTGGACATTAACACCATTGGATGCCGGCTCAGTGGTCAAGTTGGTTAAGCGCTGGAGCGAGACTGATAGGTCCTGGGCTCGAATCTCGCTGGGTGCGGGATCATGGATGCGCACTGCTGAGGAGTCCCATACTAGGACGAGTTGGCCATCCAGTGCTTCCAGGTTTTCCATGGTGGTCTTGCTTCAATTGATCCATGATTTCAATCTGTGAAATGTCTAAAATCCCACAAACCCCTTCTGATAATAAACAATTCGTTTTTAAATAATCTCTAGTAAACTTAATATATTTTACTTATAGTACAAATCAATTTTTTTATGGAAGATTTTTACTTACTTTAGAGATGGATTTAAAGGCTGAATATCTTTCATAGAACATCCACCATTTATAAAACGTTTGATTATGAAGCTTATTAATGATTAGTTATTACTTCTTTTACAACTCTCACAGAAGAAAGTTCTTTGGAACAGCCTTAAGATTAATGCTCAAGAGTAATTTAAAAATGAATCTCTTTAATCTGAATATTATGTCTATGTTAATCCACTTGTTCCTGATAAATTATTTACATAGGTCGTTCTATGTGAGTTATACCGAAGTGAATGTTGAAAAAAATTATCCAACTTAGTTGAGTAGAATCGGAAATGGATCAATAAGAAGCTCTATAATCAATATTTCTCTAAAATCACAGTTAGAAAGTTAAGTAGAAATAATAAAAACAATCACCCCGTTGTAGTATTTCATAGTTACCTGAGATTTACAAGTTTTTCTCAGAAAGTTTATAAATTTATATCAGTACTTGACAGAAGAAAAAAAACACATAGCTTGCGTGATTAGTAGTAACCAAATGAGGTTCGTGATAACAATAATTCAGCAGTTATGTAACAAAACACGTGACGAAAAAAGTACAGTTGATATTCTAGAAGAAAGATCTCTTCTAAGATAATGAAATCTGTAATGATAATCAGATACAAAGTGCTTCGTTAGAACAGATTAATTTAGCAATCATTGAAAAAGTTCACTTACACATTGTCAAATTTGACGACGTTCTCTGGAATAATAATTAAAGTTTCGTTATTGAAATGTTCAGCTCTTTGAAAGAAACAATATCAAAAGCTTTGTATTATCTACAACTTCCTATTATTATTATTATTATTATTATTATTACACTTACTTACTTACTTACGCCTGTTACTCCCAATGGAGCATAGGCCGCCGACCAGAATTCTCCAACCCACTCTGTCCTGTGCCTTCTTTTCTAGTTCCATCCAATTCTTGTTCATTTTTCTCATGTCTATTTCCATTTCCCGGCGTAATGTGTTCTTTGGTCTTCCTCTTTTCCTTTGCCCTTGAGGATTCCATGTGAGAGCTTGTCTTGTGACGCAGTTGGGATTATTATTACACGGTTCATCTATAGTAAGCTTGAATAAAAGAGATCAAATAAAACAATTGCAGATACGTTTGACGAGCCTTTATGATATTTTGGAGGAAACCCAATTATTTGAATTGTAAAACTTGAAGACATAGCTTCAAATATTTTCTATGTGTATTACACAGAATGATTCAATTGAGATCGACAAACTGTTCTTCATAGAGATTTCATATTGTAACAGAAGTATAGTCTATCTCAATAATTAATTTCCAACTAGTCAATTGTTATCCACATCAATTATGTTTTGACCACCAGTGTGTTTATTAAGGTTAAAGAATAAAGGCAGTGAAAATTATTCAACTCGTTTTCATTCCATATTATATCACAATAGTTGTAATTGTTATCCTTCTGAGTTACGGAAAAATACATTCACTAAACTTAATGAACGCCATCATTATAAATCCATGCATCTGAGTTTCAAATTCATCCATACATTAAAGTAAACGAAGTTCCCAATAGTATGGTAATTATTTACATTACAGGATATATGGTTTTAAAAAATTTATTGAAACAGTTAATCTTTGGAACTTGATTCACTTTTCATAAACAAAATACATATACATGTATATAATCAATTTAATATGTTAAATGAAGATAGATTTCTTTAAATAAACAATTCGGTGGGACTATAATTTATGGACGACCTTTGAACGACACTAGACTGAAATTGAGAGTGTCCACCTGATAACTAAATGAGGATCATAAATTACTGTGAGGAATTCGAATTATAATATACAGTTGATGGTTCATGTTAAAAATTAGATTTAGAGTTTTCATCACGAACTGTCATAAGCTATAATGCCAATACTCTATTTAACCAAATAGTTAAGTGAATTTCGCGCAAAAATCCGATACATGATTGATTCATCCATAAATTATAATCTGACCAACAATTCTTCCGGTTTATTAAGAATGTACTAAGTTCCAATTGCAAATCCTTTTCATATCGATTTTTTTCCATTTGTTCTTTGTCTTCTTCAACTATTGTTAATACTATGAGTTTGTCTTTTATTATGCTACTAACCATAAATATAATTTTTTTCAGTTTCTTCTGCGTAATTCTGTAAAGTAACCGGTGCCCCTAAGATATTATCTCAAATATATATATATGAGACTTTTCATATGAACTACTTTTCATCAACAAATAATCAATTCCCAAGTGAATCAAAAGTCTTTAATTGGTGGTCTACAGTGATGAGATGATAGAAAAATACGTATAATCCATAAGAGTAGGAAGATTTTTTTATTTTCAAAAATAGTCTTTTGAAAAATGTGAACTAGGGAGAACAGGATACGAGCAACAACAACAAAAAACCTCAGCATGAAACTGCATATAAACAGTATGTAGTCTATACGTTTGATGAATGTTAGTTGTGTATTTCATGAAAAAAATCATCATAAAGTTTCATTTGCATCTCATTTGAATTTCACATTATACTAAAGAAAAGACAACCACAGATCTGAAATAATACAATCTGTGAGTATCGTCTTAGTATTTATTTACTGTGTACTAATCAATTATTGGTTGATAAGCCACTTGAAATTAAAAACAAACAAAAAAACTTCATTCCGGTTCTAACAAAATCCTAATGTCAAAAACATCAGTATTCTTTGAATTGGAGATTTATGGGCGGAAAACATTTCATTATCAAACTAGATAGTATGTAGATATTAATTTGAATAAATTAAGATTTAGTAAGTATGAGCTTCAATCCTTGAGATTTCTTCCCTTTTATTTATGCCTTGACAAGATGCTAGACAAATATATTGAACATCAACAACCCTGTATTTGATAGATGAAAAGAAATTTCAGGAGCTGAACAGGTAGAAACGTTTAGTGATTAAGTATAAGTGACAATTACTGACTGTTAAAAACATAAAATATTCTTTCGCTAATTAGAATTTGAATACATGGTAAACAGATATTTGTTGTATTATTGTACAAAATTTACTATTATTAGTGGCTTTATTCAATACTATATTTTTGGTACAACAACACAATCCTTATACTAGTAATTAACATGCGCTCACTAGTGACTAGCTTCGTGAGGGAATTCTCGGAGTTCTAGTGAGAAGCCATGACCAGTGGAGCTATTCCATGTCGGGTAGAGACATGTATCTACCTCAGTACAGTGGAAGATGGTCGCGCGATTTCGTGGATTGATTGATGTTAGACAGTATCACCGTTGGATGCCGGCTCAGTGGGTTCGAATCCCACGAGCGGGATCGTGGATGCGCACCGCTGAGGAGTCCCACAATGGGAAGAAACGGTCGTTCAGTGCTTCCAGTTTTCCAAAGGTGGTCTAATATCAATCGGTTCATGATCTCAATCAAAAACTTAATAATCTCCACAACCCCTATACTAGCAATATAGAATTCTCAGAACAAAGTATTTCAAAAGGTTTCGGTTTCTTATTTCTTTATCGATCCTGACGACAAGTATTCAGTGGTCGCTAGTTAGATGTTAGCAGTTCAGAAATTGACATCTGAATAACATATATTCTTTTCGGTGCATATTGCCGACAGCCATGATGTCTCTGATTGAGCTCTTTTGTAACTTATACAGCAAAATGCCCAACTTTTTACAAACTCACCTGAATAGGTTATGCAACTAATAGGCATTATGTGTTAAAACAAACAAGAAAAAAAAGGTAACTTGTTGAAATATCCAGATGACAGAAACAGGTATCCCAGATATTCAAGCAGGTCGCCTGTCTCTGTGGCAGTCCAGACTTCCAAGAATATTGAAAAGTAACTATTATCATTATTAATATTGGGATTTAGATCTAAGCACCTTGTATTTATTAATGATCCAACTACTTTTATTTAAGTGAATAAAAAATCTATCTAACTGCTTACTTTCATCTAAAAAATTATTTCGTTTATTTTCCGTATTGACTGCTTAAAATTCTCATTAAACAGACCGGTATTTGACGTTAATTCACTCTAGTACCTTGTGGTAGCATATATATTTATCCGTGAAAGCTATCGTGAACTTCACAATGCAAACCTTATGCTTAGTTTAACTTCTATAATGAGTTGCATATAAGTATTGTTAACCATTCACAAACAATTGCTTAATGTTACCTTATTTTCAAATGATTTCTCAATTTTAATCTTGAAATCTTTTTCATATTTCCATGAATAAAATGACATTTTGATGCCCAATGATTCTTATATTAAGCAGCTAGTGAATAAAACAAAAATGATAACAAAGATCAGTAGATAAACATAAGATTGTCTAAGTAGTCGATAATATACGAACTGATTATGATTCTATGCTAGCTATACACATGTGTTCACTTATTTTCATTGCAAAAGATCAACAATTCCTTTTAGACTACATGTATAACATTGTCAACATATATATTTTTTTGATTGAGATCATGAACCGATTGATGTTAGACCACCACAATTGAAAACCTAGAAGTACTGGACGGCCGTTCCGTCCTATTGTGGAACTCCTCAGCAGTGCGCATCCACGATCCCGCTCGCGGGACTCGAACCCAGGGCCTTCGGTCTCGCGCGCGAACGCTTAACCAACTGGACCACTGAACCGGCATCCAATGGTGATAGTTTCTAACATCAACCAATCCACAATAAGACGAAACGGCCGTTCAGTGCTTCCAGGTTTTCAATTGTGGTGGTCTAACATCAATCGGTTCATGATCTCAATCAAAAACTTAATAGTCTCCACAACCCCTATACTAGATATATATTTTATTTGTCCGATTGTTAATCTTCAATTTTCATCGATAATTATAGCATCTCAACAAACCTTCCAATATCCATCCGATTGACAAACTTTAATGAATAAAATGATTAGAGTAGTAGTAGTATAATTCAAAAACTAATGGTATAACTCGATACGAATTGAATGAAAGTGTGTAACAGATATCAATACGATTTTTTCAAAATGTATTACATAATAAACTTAGATTTTTATCTTGATATTGTTTAACACTAACATCAATAACAATCTACTATTTTACGGTTATTATGAAGTTCAATAACTAGTATAAACTCATTGAGTATTTGAAGAGTCTATAAGTAATTATAAGGTTAAATGTTATCCAGTTAGATGGCTAATAGGCACAAATTTCAATGAGTAGAAAACAATCATTCAATTGTTTACAACGCATTCTTCTCACTGTTAGCTTCTTTTTTTGTCGCTAACACATATTTTTGTAAACTTTTAGTGTTTTTGTGTGTGAAAAATTGCTTACGTATCTAAAAAAATTAAGCTGTATTGAATCCGTAGACTTTAGCTTAAGTGATTATAGTTCAAATGTGTTTATTACAGAAATTATACGATATTTATGTACTGTTCAGATGAAAATTTGGTCATCCATTTTTGAATGATATAATTATCATGTACCCCCGAATGCCCTGGTATGGTTGAGGGTGGGGAGAGTTCACTCTCCCTCTCCAAATTCCCTCATATGGTCATGCATGTACAGTCACTCCCACGGAAGTCCTACTCAATGCCTTCTCGTGGCAGGGATGTTGTTTACGAAATTGAGAAGATAAAAAGTGAATGTCCGGGACTTTACCCGGATCGGTGGATACAGAGGATCTATTTAGGGAAGTAGGATAACCCTAATTCCAAACCAACGGTGCAGATGGGCTCCAGGATCCTGAGGGAATGAATGGTGTGTGAACCTAATGTCGGTGACCAGCTACCATGGGACTCCATCTCTTAAAATTGCTCCACTGCCCTGTAGATTATACCTTTGAGTCAAAGGCTCAGGGAGTGGCTCCCTAAGAAAACCACCTGGTTCGGTTTGGGCACCCGGGCAGTATTCCATCCCTCAAACAAATCAATTATAACTACTACTGACCCCTTTTTTATTGTATGGCGCATATATATTTCGTGCCCCTTTTGTACCAGTGTGTAAACATTCAAACAAACAAGTTATAAGGAGCCTATGTAGCAGTTTGTATATGTAATTTTCAAAATCACATGAGTAGGCCAAGACAACACTGATAACTAGTGTACACTTGGACAAATCGAGTAGCATATCAAATAATTCCAAATTAAAAGTTGTAAATGTGACTTTCATGGTCTTTATTTTTTTCAATCCCCCCAAAAAAATCAAGACAGAAACAGCAAAGAATTTTTACTTCCAATGTTTGTCCAGTTAGAAAAAATTACTTATAGGCGTACAGCTTGTCTTAACATTACAGAAAATATGTAAAAAATTAAGCTATAACAATTGGCACTTGACAAATGAAGCTAAGAAAATGTATAACTTTGATTTCTAGATTTTTCGTGGAAGCCCCATGAAACGGTCATTGCTTGAATATAATTTCTCATATATATGACATTTGTTTGCTTATTAGATTACTGATTAAAGTGCTGATTACAGTCTAGTACTAGGACAGAACAGCTATCCAATTCTTTCAGGTTTTTAATGGTTGTCTAACTTGAATTGATTTATGATCTCAATAACATTCAGCAATCTCCAAAGCCTCTATTAATGATAATATTAACACTCAGTTCGATCACTGGATAGATTACACTCGAGAGACTGAATCGAAATACAGTAATACTAACAATGACAATCTTATACAATTCATAGTACAACATAAATCGTCACCCGCCTCAAATTTGGCTTATTCAAATTATCAGATTATAGTGAGAATATTATTGTCACCCCTGTTGTTCTCCATTGTAAAACTATTTATTCTTGAATAAATGAAGTTTGAAATTCTGTTTATAATACTTTATAATCACAAGTTTCAGAAAAATACTGTGATTTTGGTTAATGTAAACTATTTAGTCCCTCGTGTGATGAAAAACAAACCTACGACTATTATTATTATTATTATTATTATTATCAGTAGTAGTACTATTGGTATTATTATCATTATTATTTACTGACTGACAAATTTTGTTGTTGATCATATCTAGTGTTAATTAGACCAACTAATGATGATGTTCAATGTTCTGTATATCTGTACATATATGTGCTTAACTATTTACCTACCTGCTCACTTGCACACTTCTTCACCTGTCTATCATAATATTTCATATACGTTTATAAAATAAACAATTTCTGCATAAAATTTTTTTACTACAATCTGTTGAAATTAGTTCATAACGAACTGAACAGATAGAATATTACTGTTTACTTATTCTTTGTTATATTCATGGAGTAGAGTATTGAAGGCCTAAACATTTACATGAGATATGTAAAGCTCTATTACAAAAGAATTCAGCTTATATCTGCATAAGCTCATTTGTGTAATATGTACTTTCGTTCTTAAGAAAATCTCATAAGGCGAATTGTAGCGCATGATTGAAACTTGATCATTATAGTTCGATTAGTATTTAGGATCAAACGTTATGATAGAAATTACAGTCACCATTCAAACAACTCAGTTGAAATACTTTTAACTAAGCGACATAGATTTGAATTTTACACGGAATATCAGTTTACCTAAGACTGAATACATCCACTGTTGATGAGTGTCATATAGTACGAAAGGTGGATCTTGTGTTTAATTTACCGGTTATTTCCAATCAGGCTTTGGCGTTAATTTTATTTTACTCAACGTAGAATCAATACCACATTAGCACAGAGAAGTAAAATTGTTTGAGTGAATCCCAGAGTAGTAGAAGTTATAAAAACATTGGAAAAGATTAGGCATCGAAGATAGAATTCGAGAAAATGTAATTTAGTGAAAAAAAACCACGAGAAATCTAGAAACTGAAAATCAAAGTGAAACCAAATGACTGGGTTCAGTAGCACCATTGAGAAGGATGGTGAACCATGCTACCCTACACGCCTCAGTTCAACAGTCAATATCTTATGGATTGTTAAGTATTTTAATTTGAACACCCCTACCTTTCTTGCAACCTGCTCCTACACCAGCTATTATCATATGTTTTTTTTTTTATTATTATTAGCTTTATTCAATATTATAATTTCGGTACAATATAGAATTCTCAGCGCAAAGTATTTCAACAAGTTTCCGTTTCTTTCTTCTTGGTCGGTGCTGGCGATAAATATTGAGGGATCGCCAGTTAGATGTTAGCACTTCAGTGAATGAACAACTGAATAATGTACATTCTTTTCGTTGTATATTGCCAGCAACCATATTGTCTCTTATTGAATTTTCTGTAACTTTGACAACGAAAGGTTGTACACTTTTCAGAAACGCAGCAGAATAGGTTATGCGATTAATAAACATAATGATATATTAAAACAAACAACAATAGATAACTTGTTGAAATATCTAGATGGCAGGAACAGGTAGCCCAGATGCTCAAGCAGGCCGCCAAGTCTGTGTAGTCTGTGTATGAGCATACATAGAAAATATCTCAAACATCTCAATCCACAAAGATTCACTACCTTGTCAATCGATTTTGTTGTCCGCATCTAAATTCAGAATTTCCAAATCGATGGTTCGAAAACATACGAGCAATGGTTCGAAGACACTTATGATCGAACGCTAGTGATCAATGAATATCCTCTATTTTTATAGATCACGTTGCACAGCCATGAAGTAGAATGGGGTGAACTGCTGCTCAGTAAACTTTCTCTTTAGTTGTTAGACAGATATCTTGCTTACTCTACAGATGATGTAAGTCGATAAAGCTAATCTTGAATTATTAAAGCGTATATTCAAAGATATCGAGATTTCCATAATTTCAGTAACTATCTAAATCTCATGTGAAAGAACCCAGAGCCGATGAAAAAAGAGTTCGATACGAAAGCTTTAAAGTATACTAATTGTATTTAACCTCATTTATCAACCGAACATTAAATCAATTGTTTAATAATTGAATTCATGAGTCAGTTGAAGCGAGACCACCGTGGAAAACTTAGAAGTAGTGAACAGCCGTTTTATCCCAGTATGAGACTTCTCAACAGTGTGCATCCATGATCTCGCCCCGCGAGATTCGAACCCAGGGCCTATCGTGTGAACGCTTAACCTATAGACCACTTAGCCAGCATACAATAGTGTTATTGTTTAACTTCAACCAACCAACTGTTCTTGTACATGAAACAATTCATATTATCCTACAAAAAATAAATAAAAGAAATTTACAATGGCTTTTTGTTATAAATGTCAATGGATTAACTTTTTGTAATATAAACATGAGCTAAACTGTTAAATTTACTTTACTAGTTAAATGACCAGTACAAAATAATGTATATGTGTTAGTATATCTAGGCACAAACCATTAATATGATTATTGGCTATCGTCCAACCTGCTTATCTCTTCTTAATTAATTACCTTTACATATGTCTATCATTATCAATGATTTGCATTAATTTTCACACATTATATATATATATAATTCATTATTGTTACCAACTGTAAGATCATGACTATGAGGATTCATCATACCTCAAACCTTTCGCCTTCAATAATATAGAATTATGTATAGTAGATATTCATGTTCATACACGTATACACATACATCTACATAGATTTTATTAATAATAATGGATAACGTGTTGTTGTTTACTACAAAATAGAAAATAGTAAAAATTTTGTTAAAATACACATTTCATTTTTATCACACTTATGATCTCAGCTTAGATTTTCCTGTATAGGGGTGGTTGTTTACAAAATGGCATTCATAGAAACAATGGTGGTGTTAAGGTATTAATTAGTACTATTATTCATTTTGTTAGTAGTAGTATTAGTAGTAGTATGTATGGTAGTTGATTTATTTTCGATTCTTAACTTTTATTATCAGTTTATTACCGTTGATATTTTTTTTTAATTTTTAAAACGGAAATGAAATTCTAAATTATGTTTTTATTATATCGAAATTTATATGTGGATGTGTATGTGTGTGTGAGAGAGAAAGAGAAATAAATGTTGGAGGGGAAGAAGTGAACTCCTTCATAATATCTGTGTTTATATATATGGACCTGAACAATGAATAGAAGAAGAGTGAAGTTAGTCTAACTTTGATTCACTTCATTGAGAAAAAAATGACTTATTACCTCAGTAAATTGAATTGTATCCTAACGCTAGCTTATATATACAAATCAGTAATTTATTACCAAGATGCTTTTTTTCGTCTATTTGATAAGAATTAACACCGTACATCCTATTTCATTTCCTCAGATAAATATGTCATTCAATTTTGGACTATACAAAAAAAACTTCACTGTTCTCTGTGGTATTCAGTTGTACACCTTTGTCTTCAATGTTATTCACAGTTTATAACAGAAAAAATAGACTACTTTCTCATAATTATGATATGAAATATCCCAGCGTTGACACAACACTGACGAACTAAAACATTAACCTGTAACACCAGTTGAACACATAAAATTTATCTTCCTAGTTCAAATTCACCTGAGGTTCCGTTACGCTGACTTTCCATTAGTGGATATAAATAGAAAAAACATCATTATCATAGTCAAGTGAAGGTTCGTGTACAACTCTCTGAGCCATACGTTATCTATGTGTATGTAGGTATGCTAGCTAATAATACCTCCCCTGGCTATCAGAAAATAGTGAGTGAGACTGAAAATAAATCTGTTAACCAAAATTTAATATTATACTGTCGATTCGCTTTGTCATTGAACCAACAAACCAGTAACCGCACACTTACTTACGCCTGTTACTCCTCGTGAAGGAGCATAGGCCGCTCACCAGCACTCGCCATCCAACCCTGTCACAAGCAATCCTTTCCAGCTCCTTCCAGTTTCTATTCATCCTTTTCATATCTGCTTCGATTTCCCAACGTAATGTGTTCTTTGGCCTTCCTCTTTTTCGTTTCCCTTCAGGATTCCAAGTTAGGGCTTGCCTCGTGATGCAGTTTGGTGATTTGCGTAATGTATGTCCTATCCATTTCCATCGTCTTTTCCTAATTTCTTCTTCAGCTGGAAGCTGGTTTGTTCTCTCCTAGAGAAGGCTGTAAACACACACACCCACCTACTTTAAACTAGACCTCACTAATCTTAGTTAATATCATCGTTTTTGGTTGAGTAGGGCTAATTTTGCTTGATATCATGGCGATACACACGATGTGACAAGTGTTAGAAAAAATTTGTTTCTTTGGAAAATAGAGTAACTTTATGTTATATTTGCACTATATAACTCGTTTTCCAACTTATTGTCATATATAATGACTGTTGCTTAACTCTAAGTCATTCGAGTACAGTCTGTACAATTAATTTAAAATCAGTGGTTAGTTGTCTTGTTACATAAATAAATAGCAATAAACAGATTATCCAAAAGTCTTATCATTAGTACTGATCTATTTCAGAACATCACCATGAATAGGAAATTGATTTTTGTTTCATGAATCTACATTTAGACACCAAATTATTCTGAACTTCTGAAATTTTGTAAGAACAACCCACTTTTGGAACAGTGAGTTCATGTTCATCTAGTTCTAAGTTCTGATATAACTATATAGATGAAGCTACAATGTGGCCAGTAGTTTAAATGACGTAGATTCGCATACATAATTTTATGATGTTATTAAAGGTGACCAATAGGAAGCCCCAGGGTCCTAGTTTTCACATTAGTTGATGCTTATTGGCAAGGTATACTTTTTAATCTTGAAATAATTAATGCATCCTGTGGGTTTCGGATTTAATTGACTTGTATGATCATCATCCTTTGATAACCAAAATAACTGATTAGTCTGTCTTTCTCATAAAGTAAAACTTTTGAGAACAGTAGTCATTAATAGAGGAGACTAGTATAATATTTGGTTTTGTTTAAAGATCCTACGCATTCGTACAACAATTTACTTTGCTCTTTTCTAAGATTCCACAACATTGAAACGGTCAAACCAAATTAAATATATAAACTACGTGTATTGGTCTATATGTAGTTATCAACCGAGATTATTTATTTTATCACAACCTACTTGTTTACCTATACATGGAGCTCTACATTTTAACCTTAAATTTTAAGCTTTAACTGATTCTCTGGAATCCAAAAACTGGTTTCAATTAAATTCATTGTGTTTTTCAAAAAAATTGTTCGATGTTCAATTTATGATTAACCAAACAATTATTGCCTTACAAATGTTTATTAAACGGACCTGTTTATACATTGTATATATATACATATAGGTAACAGTTTTCTTTCGTGTAAACAAACTATTTTTCAATAGAATAATTTGTAAATAATTTACTGAAAGAAAATGAAATAACTATACTTTACAAATTAAAGTTATGACAAATGCCCTGGCACGGCTGAGAGTGGTGAGAGTCCTCTCTCTCTCTCTCTCTCTCGAAATGCTCTCACATGGCCACGCGTATATAGCCTCTGCCAGGGAAGTCCTACTCACTGTCTTCTCGCACCACGGGTGTTGTTTACGAAATTGAGAGGACGAAAAGTGAATGTCATGCGCTTTAACCGGATTCCAAACCAATGGTGCACATGGGATCCAGTATCCTGAAGGAAAAAATGGCGTATGAACCAATCGTTGGTCACCGGCTACCACATGACTGCATCTCCTTACGTTGATCCACTGCCTTGTGAATCAGACCTTCATGTCGAAGGCTCCGGGTGTGACCCCCTAAGAAAACCACCTGCTTCGGTTTGGGCACCCGGGTAGTATCACAGCCCTCACATATGTATTTGGTTCCTCCTTGTACCAATATCTATGTGTTAAAATAAATAAATAAAATTATTTTAGTATAGGATCGTAGTTAAATCACCATTGAATACTAGAAATTATAGGGAAGCTGGTTCGGCCTAGCATGGTACTCCTCAGAGGCATACATTCAGGACTCCACTATGGAGAATCAGACATAAGACCTTCAGTTGGATACTATCTCTGTGGTCTAAACGTTAAGTCTTCCGGTGCAAAAAGGGAAGGTCTTTAATTCGATTCTTTAAGCAGAGGTCGTTGACGCACACTCCTGAGAATTACCCTACTAAAATGAGACAACTGTCTGTTGCTTCCTGGTTTTTAATAGTGGTCTAGCTGTGATCAATCTCGATTTGATCCACGAAAATGGTTTATTTACTTTTTTTTTCAAGTTGCCTACCAACGGTTAATTACTTTGAATGACGTGGCTCAAAATCGTTCGTAGTAACACAGATGTCTCATTGTGGACCCTAAGTCTCTAACTTCACCATAAACTATTTTATTTTGATAACTCCTCTTTTCTACTACTGTTATCGCCACTAATACTATACGATTTTCACTGACGATCTCAGCTCTCTGTGCTAATGTGTATGACAACGAGAATTGACATACACACATTTTAGATTCTACGTTGCGTCTGACTAATTGTCTGACTGACTGACATGGTTTATTCTACAAATAAGTGTAAATAATTAGTTTCTTTTACATAAGCATTCACTGTTCAAATATCAATAACATTATCCCTAACAAAAACTTTAGTTCATAAGTATTTCAATCAAAGAGAATCTATAAACTTTCTACTTTTCAAATACCATAGTAATTCATTGATTCTCATTGTTGAAGCTTATTCTCCTTGAGCTTTAGAACTTTATCAACTGATATTATCTCATCACAAAGATGACCTTCTATTTAACTTAAAAAAGGTGACAATGACATCGTGAAATGTCACAAATGAACATAAATGATACTATCTATTGGCAACATATTATTAAAAGGAATTAATCACAATTCATCATTATTTAACCAAAATCAACTAATAATATGATCCTTCAAAATTAATTATTCTCTCTAACATTCTCTTATGATAAAGGTCAAAGAATCATTTCTATATTGATTCGATTCAATCCAATTATATAGAATCTATTTAATTATAAATTTACTGATAAAATGTCAAATTAATGAACTTTTATTCATTTAATGAACTTTAGGAATAATTCCTTTGTAACCTTTCTGTGACCTTGACACCTAGACTTTTAAATGATGTATGTATGAAAGTATTTGTCAGATTTAAAGCTTATTTGTCTTCATTTATAAATAAAATTGATAACGATAAGAAAGTGAGAAATTAATTGATCCTGTAATAGTTAATTTCACTAAACATTACATGTAATTGACTTGATGTTGTTTTACTTGTATCGTCCAATTGTTATTTAGGACTGCAATTGATCAGTCTCATGTTGGCATATGTACATTCTATACGGATTGCCTCGATATAGCCTTAAGTCACAAGCTTTTTAAGTAAAGATAGACAGTGGTTAGCTGTGGAATCCAGGACAGTACTGGGTTCGAGTTCAGGAGTGAACATCAACTCTGCGATGCAGGTACATACATCTGACGAGTCCCAAATAGAACGAAACGCGCATCCTGAATTCTACTTCTAGCCAGTATCCATGTTTACATATATAATCGGTTCTTTTGATAAGTATGGTTATCAGATAACCTTCGTCTTTTCATTTCATTATTCATATTTATTTAGTCAATTAATATTATTTGGAATAAACAATATAACCACTTTTATTCACAAGCTTGCTGACATTATATCAGGACAAAAACTGAGTTTATGACACGCTTTAATTAAGGCATATTCTTTAAATGGATTCAGGCTCCTTCGATTGATTTCTTTTATACGAAATTGATTTTACTTCAATCAGTATAAAATTCTTTTAATTACGAATGATAGAATTCGATATTTTGGAAAGGTGATGTTTTGATGTCAGAAATATACCGTGTTAGTTGGAACAATGGCCTGTTAGGTAAAAAAGCAGTCATTCAACTAACAGATGCACAACTGAAACTTATCTCTCATTAATTAGCTTAGAGAAGCCTGTAATTATTACTAGTCACAACAAATAAGATTATTATTTTGTGGTTTGTATCATGTAGCGACCTTAGATAGGGATCTTTTGAAAATCAGAAGGCATTGGACAGTTATTTCGTACCAGTATGGTACTTCAGGCAAATTATATCCACGATCTCATCAGAGTATCTTATATTACAATACTGTCCGAAGATTATTTAACTTTAAATTCACAACTGAATTCTTATGAACGTCGTTACTGAAGGAAGCTTGCAAAAACTCAGAGACGCTGATAAACTCAGTTTAGCTTTTCCAAATATAGAACGGTTTATTTAAATGGTACATGATAACAGCAGAATGCATGATTATCTTTAATTCGTTACATGAGTATGATTCATCAAACAGAAAGAGCTCGAATCAGATTCTTAGGCGAAATGTTAGAATTACTTCATTTCAATCACCGACAATTTTACAATATTATATTATTTTAAATACATCCTACATACTCAGAGACCGAATTTCTTGAGGCTGTGCGTTCAGATGTTGGTGAAAGTTCATATAGGTCGTTCAGTTAGGTTCTGTATGTTGAGAATCCAAGTTCCTATGGTCTGAGGACTATGATCAAACCTTATTCCAATGGACAACTGCATAAACAACATTTAATTTGATCAGATACAACTAATTGAACCTAAACAAAGTGTTATTAACTTCAGGTTGATGTAAAACGACAACCAACAAAAATCCATCCGAAACTGAACTTTCCTGGATTTACTTATCTTAAACATAAACATCCATATGATATGAAATAATATCATGAACTGACCACATATTTACTGTTCCTCATCATTTACCCAGTCGTTATTGTATGCCGATCTGTCATAAGGAATAACGGTTTTCGCTCTTCATCTGAAATTCAGTGTTGCTTATTTAGTGATTCGACTGAATTTAGTTTATCTTGTTGGTTCGTAACAACTTTAATCCACTACTAAGTGAAATGATAAATAACAATTAAAAGTGATACGATTGTATGTTTCTATGCAACCTCTAAAGATAGTATGATATGATCTATTCTGATCTGCAACCCAACAAAATGAACTTCAAAACTCTTACATTAACCTGTATTATATTAAATCATTTTCACTTATAAACAGCTTAGTAAATAACATTTTGAGATACAGATACATTCAGTTAAAAAAAGGGAATAGTTTGAAACACGCTACAGATTTCAATGTTAATAGTATCTGGTTAGATACAATGCAGATTATTGTTATCCTTCTGTTTGTAACAATTAAAATTCAAATAAGTTCCACTGAAAATTGAAACCCAATAAGGTACCTTAGTTTAAGAGAACACCAAAATAAAATCAATAAGCATTCTTAGAATTATTCACTAATATATACGTGTATGCATACAGCTGCATGATTAGGTACATATATATTCTCATGTATTGACAAATTTTCTTTTGTTTGTTTCTTTAATTTGTATGTATGTATGCCTCCTTGCGTATGTGTTTATCATCATGCCATTAATGATTGATGGAACTTGGAAGGCTACAAAATAGGTTAGTACTGGAGTTAGACAGAGAGATAGGGAGTGACTGAGTGAGTGAACGAGAAGGCTATGGCTATCAGAAATAGTAGGAGACAGATGTAAAGGATAGTACTAATGACCAAAAGTAAATAGTATTGTATTCATTCTATTCTTTTTTTTCTTTTAAGAAACTATTGTTTCATTCAGTTTTACACAGCATAAACAATAATTGTTGTTGATTTCTATTTATTGGTTTGGCGGTTGAGAGAGAGAGAGTAAACTGTTACCAAGGCACAAATAGAAGAACACTCTACTGATCGAAATTGATTGTGGAGGGACTAGGGAGGGTAGCGCATATATATATATATATATATATATATATACAAAGTTCTTACTGTGTATGCATCATTAAGAAATATATAAATAAGGATGATGTTACTGTAAAAAGAAATTAGGAGAAAGGTTAAAAATCAATGTTGTTTAAATTATTGGTCATTCCTCTCTATTGTTTACTTACATTTTCTTGATACTGTTGTTTCCTTTTTGACAAGTGTAACTGAAAATAAATGGGAGTAAAATGAACAAATCACTGTGCACACTAATTCAGTTAATGTTCTCCATTATTCATCATTTGTATATAAATACAGTATGTATGTCTTTAAAATATTACAGTTACTAAATAACATTAAAGAAAGTTAAACTATATAGGGTTGTGGCGATTATTGAGTTTAGATTGATATCATGATGGTTCAACATCGATCAATTCATGATATCAATCGAAACTTAACAATCTTCACAACCCTATACTAATAGTTATCATGTGCTCACTAGTAACTAGCTTCAAGATAAATTTCCTGAGGTTTTAATGAGAAGCCGTAACAAGTGGAGTTTATCTGTGTCTGTTGTGAGGAAGTTACTCACTGAAGACAGTGGTGGACGGTTACGTAACATCGTGGGATAGTTGATGCTAGATACTGACACCGTTGGATGCCGGCCCAACAGTTAGGTGTTCGTGCGCGAGATCCGAGGTCTTGGGTTCGAATCTCATGTATGAGATTGTGAATGCACACTTCTGAAGAGTTTTGTGCAAGGAATTCCAGGTTTTCAATTGCGGTCTAACATTGATCCATTCACAATTCAATTTTACAAATTAGTCAATATAAATGAGTTGGGGAAATGAGTGTTGGTAGAAAAAATTGCCCGCTACAAATCTAACTTTTTTAGTATAATCTATATGATCAAAATCTATTCGACATTTGACGCCGTATGCTAGTTATAACAAAAGAAATAACAATAAGTTCACAAATTTAGTGATGAATTCGGTGCATTTCCATTATTGTTGAAATTGCGAGTTCAGTTTTAATGAGGTTGATGAATATCAAAAAATAATAATGAAATAGGCCCACTAATCACGGTATACAATATTGTTAATATTTAATAAGTATATTGAATATACGTTATAATTAATAAAAGAAACATTCCGTAGACGATACTACGGAGTGTTCTCCAATATACGGAGAATTATTGGTTTCACCTCATATAGGATTTCAGCTGTCTAAATCTAAGTAATCTTGAACCAGGAAAAAGCAAATACCATGTTCCCAGTAATTTTCTAGATTATACTGATATATTTACTAAACGGTTTGCTGTTTTATCACCAATATTACAGTATATTACATAGAATTCATGAGAACATCAAACAGCTTGTCTGAATATCACTCACTAAAAACTGATGAAAATAGCTTAATTTTTGTACAGGATTCTGTAAAGATTGTTAAATATGAATGGGATCGTAAACCAGTCTCAGATAGCTAAAGAAACCTGGGAGCAAGGATTGGCAAAACAAGTGCAGGATTCCTACACTAGAAGAACATATGAAACTCAAAACAACAATCAACCAATATCAAAGTCACAATCTTCAATATGAACGTCAAGACAGGTCTAATGTACGGAGCTGAAACTTGGATAACAAACACACAACCATCATCAAGAACGTAGTAATATTTATAAACAGTTGTCTACACAAGATACTTAATGTCCGTTGGCCGGATACCATCAGGAGCAGCTTACTGTGGCAGAGAACAAACCAGCTTTCATGTGAAAAAGAAATTACGAAAACGGGTTGGAGGTAGATAGGACATACATTGTAGTAATCACCAAACTGCTTCACGAGGTAAGTGCTAACTTTGAATCCTGAAGGGAATCGTAAAAAAAGGAAGACCAATGAACACACTGCTTTGGGAATTGAAAGCAGACATCAAGAGAATGAACAGTAACTTCATACAACTGGAAAGTATTGCTTAAGACAAAGTTGGGTAGTGAGTGATAGTTGGCGGCCTATATTTCTGCACGACGGATAACAGGAATAAATGAGTAAGTAAGGGACTTCCACAAACCTACCAGGGGTTCAATCAATCGGTTTCATATCTCACGATAAGCAATTATCCCTTAGACCACAGGCCTCATTAGTAACTAATTTCAGTAGTTCTAGTGAAAAGCTGTAACCACTGTGAACTTCAAACTAGAAGCGTTTATCCACGAGAGATAAAGCAAGATGGTTCTGGAATATTGAAAATTGACAGTAGTCTAAAGGTGAAGGGTTGGTTTAAAGATCTCAAGATGTTAATTTGGATGTTTTGTAGAATCAAGGATACGCAATGTTGAAGATCCCGACATTTAAACGAAACAAAAATCTTATGTTTCCTAGTTTTCATTAGTTGTCTGACTAAAGTCGGTTTGTGACTTCAGTTTTATTTTAAACGAATGGCATTTAAACTCCTAATGAATTTACAATAAAATAATTAGCTACTACTTTATTTGGCATTGATAAAAGTTTATTTTTGGTTACAACTTTTGACAATAATCTCTATGATTTTTTTTATTGTATTAGGTTTCTTATTTATCTGTTGACAATAATTTATATGAATTATCAATATGTTTGTTTGGCAATCAAATGAACAGGTTAAATCTGTCGAGACTATCATTCTTTTTCTTTGAAGATAATTTACATGATAGTAGCTTCATTATGCATTCTTTTCTATGTCATGTCTACAATAAAATATGAAACAACGTTTGTACAAGATTTGGCCAAATGTGGCTGTGAAATGGTGGAGAAGATTTGTAGCTCAGGTGGATGATTTTGATGGAGTTTTGTTCTCTGAGATGGATGGTTTGGTCGTGGAGCTTTCATCGTTCTTCTGAACGACATCATCAGCACAAGCTTCACTTCTATCGGTTCAGAAGAACGATGAAAGCTCCACGACCAAACCACCTAGCTCAGAGAACAAAACCCCACCAAATGTGGCTGTGAATGTGAGAGATAGCCATTAATAGACAGGGAATAATTCAAAAATGGTAAATCGTATAATAACAGTTCATAGGTCAAAATGAAGCTCATAATAAGAGGGACGTGAATATGAATAGTTTGATTATTTACCAATTATACGATAAAAATAGTATTGATCCACAAATGGATCCCAAAATTTACCATTCATTATGCTTATCGGGATATAACAGGTTCATAGAATTTTACAATCAAATAGACCAATAACACATTATATATGTATATAATGGATAGAATTTAGTTTACTAGTTAAATGTGAATAGATTTCATTAATAATGATTCATTATTTGATAAAAATGAGTCACATTCAACTTTTCTTTCTAATGATTCTAACCAACAACCACAACAACAACATAAAACGATGTTACGCCATCGGGACTGCGTGACTGATTTAATTATGTTCATACATTGTACATAATATATTCATCATTATATTTGAATTGTAATTCACATGTATACAAGTAGTGGTAATCTAAAATTCTATTCGAGAGTGACCTTGTAATTTTTTTTTAAAAAAAAAGTTACACATTATTATGACTATAATTAGAGATATAATGAACTTTTGAAGCCTGAGGGTGAAATGTGTATAGAAGGTATAAACAAAGATTAGTTGAGTTCATTTAATTCTCTACATTATTATATACATCATTTTCATTTTAACAAAAACTAACAATGTAATTCCCAAATGTATAAAAGAAATACTAATGAAGTTAGATGCATGTTTCTTTCTTTATTTCTTTCAAGTATAGAATTCCTTTATTACTATGATTATCATCATCATCTTTATTATTGACCAGAATAGTCTTTAGACATTACTGTAAATGTTTGAATTTAATGATCAATATGATTAACATTTGTGTTAAGTTATGCAATTACAGAAAAGACACCAAAAAAAAAACAACAACGAGGAAATACATTTGTTACCAGTACAATATGATGGAAAGATTGGTTCATATTTAAATAGTCTGTAAATATGAATGATAGATGAATATTATCAATTATGATGTTGAAATGAAAGGATTTATTCGGATCTCTTTGGACAACTATTCATTACTAGAAATCGCATTTAACTATAAAATTGAATAAATTTATTGATTAGTTCTAAAAAGTAAGAAATCTAGGTTTAGTTTTCATTCAGTCAGTTAACTGTGATCACAGATGTCTTCGAAGTATTGATCTTATATCCTGGGAAACTTCATCAGTTGAGATGACTGGGACATGTGCTACGTATGTCCAACCACTGATTGCCCAGACGTGAGATATTTTATGGTGTAGGAGTAGATTGGAAGAAAACTAGGGGTGGCCAGACCAAAACATGGCACAAATCCATGAAGCCATTCACAGGTGAACTGAACCATGTTGGTAGGTGTAAATTAACTGGTTCCGGGGTTCCGTGAGATCATAGCAACCGATGATTAGAGACCTTGAATAACATCACTCAAAATCGTTTGCAATGACGTAGGTGCATCCACTATTTATGTTCTACCAAATTCTAATCTTCTGAATTCTTCATGTCCCCATTTTTTTCCTCTTTCCAAATTTATTTCACTGGATTATACTCATTGAGTAACATCTTTAAACCCTAATGTTTATTACTACTTATTATTTTACTACCTCTACCACTATGAGATTTGAATGGACAATTGTATCTGTGTGCTAATGTGGTATGGCAACTCGAACTGACGTACGTACTTACGAACTTCTATGTTGTTGCTGACTGATTGACTGAGTTAACTGCGATATTGGAGTCATTCAACTTTAGTGACATGTTCAAATAACACAATGAAGCGAGTAGCACGATAGTGTAGACTATATAATTTTGCGAAGAAATTTGTCGGTTCACTGGCAACAGATAATTTAGTGCAATCCGATGGAAATGATTGGAATTGAAATGAACTAAATTTGTTCGACTTCTTTTCTTTTTTGCGTAAAAACTCAATAGAAAGACTTAAAATGAGTATAAATGGAGTAGTTAGTGAAGTAGTTAAATACAAATGGTGTTTGACATTCAGATATTAAGTCACAAGTTCAATTTTTTTCTCATCTATTTCGGTTCGGGGAACTGGGTGGCAACACTAGCACTCTTGCTAAAAATGTCTCGAAGCCAAGTAAGCAAATCACTGCAAGATAATATGTTGTTAATGGTAACAAGCAGTAATTTCCGTAAGAAAATGTGATCCGTCAGGTCCCAGCTTAGTGACGCAGTTGTTTTTTTTTTACCGATTTTTCACATGACATTTGTATTGAACGTCTACAAGTCGTGCATACTCATTTTTGAGAAAATTGAATTCATGTAGTCTGTCTTCTAACTCAACATTACAGGTGATTTGATGTATTTATCTTTCAGTAATGAAGAAGTACAAACTTATTCATATCATCCTTTACTAAAATCAGGTTAAAGTGGTCGTTATTCCTAGTTAAATTTACATGACTATGAAAAGCTATTATTTGTTCTAATTGAAATAATTTTTTACCATAATCTCTTCTCTTTGTTTTTCTCATTAGATTATCTTCCAGTGGTAGCAACGATCAGAGGATACATACATACACGTGTAAACACCCGTTAACTATCTTTATTGTGGTCATTTCTGAACGCCAAGTTGATAGTAAGCCTAATTTTATCAAGAGATTTTTCGGTTCGGTTATTTAAAGGTTATTTTAATTAAAGATATGAACAAACAATGATTTGTGATGGAGAATCATCACGAAATAATAATCATAATATTAAGTACTAGCCAAAAGCTGTGCTTCTTCAGATTAAATTGATCTCCAAGATCTCATCACCATAAGACCATCAAGGTCAGTCAGCAATACTGATTGATGAATGTTGAATAATTTAACTGAGAGGTAATATGTGTTGAGTTCCTACTAGTAATGAATATCATTAGATCAATAAATTGTGTTTTCTATCCGCATACCCGATCAATTATTGTTTTTGAGTGGTAGATGACAATTTTTCAAGAGAATTGGAATACTAATTGCTCTTCATACAGTCGATCTGTCTAGATCTATTAAGAAATAGTTTTCATCATAGAAAGAAATTCTCTGGAGAACCTATTGAAAAGTTAGGGATAATTGACATGTGTTCCATCTTGTTGTTATTGAAAATTCTTTAACAGTGTTTTCTTATGGAACTAATTCAATAACATAAGTCTTACAGTGAGCATCGCATACTTAAACTGCAGTTTCCAGTATTAGTAGATATAGTATGGTCATCATCCGATTTTAACAGTTAGTAGATGCCTCATACGTATCGTGATAAACTTGAAAGTGTACACCCTCGGATAAGTGACATTCGCTAAAATTCATTAATATTACTTTCCTGTCATTCATACTACTGAACTTTTAATTTGTTAATAAAAATCTTTTACTCGTTTCTGCCCAATCAACATTTATAACATTAGCCTCATAGACGAAACAACTACACTTACACAATGTTAAAAAATACATCTTACTGTCCCCCAATTCTATTCTTTTTCTACTTCATGTTATCAGTTTATCCTGAACAAAATAATGATGACATTAGTTTCCTGTAACAAAAACAATGGTCACTATTATTGTTCATATTAGTGACTGATTCAAGCACTGATTACTTTGAATAAGTGAAGGGACAATCAAGTGCTTTCATCACTTTAACACTGCAGATAGGAATTATTGATGATCACTATTGGTATTCACAATTGATTCGCCATTGACGTAGATCATTAAATCGTCCATTAGCATTTTCTGCACAAGCGACTGTCTATAAATCTGGAAGTCTTGGAACTGATATTTGTCATGATATTTTATGTTCACTCATACTGATAGGAAAAAGGTATTCAGTGTTGATATGGTGGAGAAGATTTGTAGCTCAGGTGAATGATTTTGATGGAGTTTCGTTCTCTGAGATGGATGGTTTGGTCGTGGAGCTTTCATCGTTCTTCTGAACGACATCATCAGCACAAATTTCTATCCAGCTCAGAGAACAAAACTCCATCTACTCAGTGTTCCCTAATTTTCATTGGTATACTAACTGAAATCAATTTGTGACGTAAATCATCAACAAATATTGTAAAACTGTTCAGATAAATTCAGCAGGCTAATTTTTAAGGTAATTTAGTTATATGAAGATTTACTTGATCAAGTGAAAAGAAATAACCAATCAACCAGTGAGAAAGTTCGCATATACTCGGCAACAAATTAATCAGCTGAGAAATATTAACTCCTGGATTTCAATCTTGTTTTCTTTGTACAATCCGTATAAAATGATCAAAAGTGGTTGCGTGTACATTGATAAGACTTTATTTTTTTTCGAAATAATTGGAAATTTCCACATGACTGTTAGTTTAAAAAATTTCACGTCATTATAAAGGTACTCTGTTGAACATTACTGAGGTATAAATCCTTATCTACTAAGAATGAAATAGACCACACAATTGTGAAAACAGTGTTCTTATACAATAATTGTTTACTTACTACCCTTTATTTTACATTCAATTAAGAATCAACAATAAAATAGTATCCTAAATTGAAATCAGTGTTAAAATTCTCTTGAAAAAACTGTTATCTACCATGCTATTGAGAACATAGTTCAATGACCGAATGATATTCAATTGTGGTAGACATTGAATACACATATCACTTCTCAATGAAACTATTCAGGATACTTGAGCTAGTCTTTAAATAAATTAAACCACTATTTCGGGTCACTCATACCTCAGCTAAGTCATTTGACGAATTCCTCACTTTGATATTAAAAAGATATGAATTGAAACCTGATTGAGTACGTTGATTCTTTTGATATATTACAAATACATTATTCTGATAGGTTTTAAGGAATCTAAATAGCGATAAACGACATCCTGACACAACTACCTTCAAAACAGTTTATGAAGACATTCTATTTATTTGCTAATGAATTTGTCCTTTGCCTATACAACAATAAAATAAATCAGTGTTTATTTTAGTTATTTCTTAAGACCTTCTTTAATTAAAAGGGAAACATTTATTCAAATAAAAACCACAACACATATCCTATTTTGAATTGAAGTGGTGTTTGTTTCATCATTTCACTTCACAAAACGTATCCATGTTTTGTTGAGAAGTAATCACCTTCAAGTGATTGTAACCTGCTTTGTTTTTCTTGCCAATTCTACAAGTCTCAATGCTTACGCTTGTTTTCTGTCTACTTAATTGAAATTTAAGTAGTATTTTTTTCGAAACATGATAATAAATAAAACATGGGTGGGGATTTTTTTTCTGTCTGAGTTTAATTGCTAGTTTCATTTTTACGTATTTATTCGCTCAATGTCACAAAAGAATAGAGGATAGAAGTTTTAGAATGGGGAAGAGAGAGAATGGTAGCATAAGTTGTCTTCCCTCTTTAGCTTGCAACATTCACCTCTTTTAATTCATCAATTTGTTTTTATTCAAAGAATGTTTCCTTCTTAAGTCTGCAATACTTTTTTACATTGTTTTCTTCTTTTACGAACTGTGTATACTTCAATCGATTTATGAACACTGTGAAATCTATGTGATTTACCATATGTTATCAGGAGTCGATAATTCTCATTGTCTTCACACAATGTGACATATCAACACTAATCAATAAAATCAGTGATCATAACAGTTGAATTAGGATGAATTGAGCTGGGTAGAGTTAAAATAAAAGTGGCAAAAGACTTTTTTTGATGTTGAGAATGAAGACATAAGAGAATCAAGGTATTAGGAATTATTTTATCAAAGTAGCAAATCAGTGTATATGAAAGAAACAAAATTTGGTAGGTTTATCTTTAAGACATTCTGCTTATTGTAAATCGGTGTGATATGAGTGAAGTTTCGAACTTGATAAACTTTTATCATTTTAGTTTGTATCACATGCTTTATAAAGCATAAAAGTATACACCCTTATTTTTAAACTTAAAACTTCATTACACCATGAAACTAAATGGTATTACTGCCAAATATTACGAAAAATGTAAAAGACACTAAGCGTTTATACTGTTGAGAAATGATAGTCACTTTTTTATGACTTTGTAATGGAATTGTAATACGTTTGTCAGAGGAGATTATAACAATCTCGACTGAGTTACACTTGTTTAAGACGAACGAAGCCAAAATAATGGTATGATTTAATGGTTAAAGCATTTAACTTTTACTTCTCACTACCCAATTTAGATCATAAATGAACTTAAACAAGTAAAAATCAGGTTACATTTCGGCCATTGAATTAGTATCCAATTTTCCACATTTCAAACTGTAATTCATTCCATTTACTTATTTTGATTCGGGAAGTTTGATCATTTTTAATTCTTATAGGATAATCGTCCGTTAAACAAAAAAAGTAATTTGTGGGTAATCTGAAATCACATTGAAAGCTTCCCATAATCGATAGCTAAGTTATTCAATTCTGCTTTATCGTAACCAATTAGTACATTTAAAAGATCAAATATCTTAGACATAAATAACATAATAATCTCTAACAGAAACCTCTAGAACTACAACCCCACCCACAACTTTATAAATAGCCACTTGATTTATGTGTGTAAACTAACCGTGAAAGTAAAACTTCTGGTTTTCATTTAGAATTCACTTGGGAAAGTTTCTATGTTTCTAAAAAAACTAGAAAATCTATTGTCCTAAGAGCTCAGGATACTAGAATGATCAGAAACCAATAAGAATCTCATTGGCTAATAGAGAATATCTTGTTGATTAGTACTATCGATGTGAACTTCATTGTCAGTTCAAGTATTTACTGAATAATATCTGAAATAATAAAATAAGATTTAAAAAAACATGGCAAGTATTTGTCAGTATTCAAAATTAATTATATGAAATTAGATTAAGACAATGAGAAGATATAATTTGCTTTGAGAGGGTGTAGAAAATTTGTAGCTCCAGTGGATGATCTTGATGGATTTTTGTTCTCTCTTCGTGGACCTGGATAACAATGGATCGAGTCCGTCAGAGGAAACTGGTCTTTAAAGAAAAACATGACCAAACCATCCAGTTCACAGAACAAAACTCCATCAAGATATAATAGACTTTTATTTATTTGTTTTTATTTTAACACATAGATATTGGTACAAGGAGGCACCAAATATATATGCGCCACACAGATCTCATTTGATATTGTGAGGGTTGTGATATTACCCGGGTGCCCAGACCGAAGCAGGTGGTTATCTTAGGGGGCCACACCCCGAGCCTTCGACCTGAAGGTCTGATCCACAAGGCAGTGGATCAACGTAAGGAGATGCAGTCTTGTGGTAGCCGGTGACCAACGATTGGTTCATACGCCATTTTTTCCTTCAGGATACTGGATCCCATGTGCACCCTTTGTTTGGAATCAGGGTTTTCCAACTCCCCTAGGTGGACTCTCCATGTCCGTCAACCCGGTTAAAGCGCCGGACATTGGCTTTTCTTCTTCTCAATTTCGTAAACAACACCCGAGTCACGAGAAGGTAGTGAGTAGGACTTCCCTGGCAGAGGCTATATACGCGTGGCCATGTGGGGGCATTTCGAGAGGGAGAGCGGACTCCCTCCCACTTTCGGCCATACCAGGGTATTTGGGAGTTATAATATACTTAAACAATCATAAAATTAAATTAATACATACATTATACAACAAAAAATTAGTAAAGTTAACTTTTGCTCCATTTGTTTCAATTGAAACAAGTGATCAAATAAACATCATCACATTGAATCTAAAAGTATCTCTAGGAAATAAAAAATCATTTATAAACTTATTGATAAAGAAAATAAAACAATCCACTTATCATTTCATTAACATTCTTAAATGACCTGATTGCTTAAAACAAAACAAACTATTCATCCCAATGAATTAAACATTGAATATTCAGTGTTTATTTTATTCATCGCATAAAATCACTTGACCAGATATATTACTTAGTGATTTATCCAAATTCGTGAGCATTGAAATGTTGATTTGATAAGTCTTTTAATGGAATGCTAGATTCAGTTCCTAAGCTATTCTAGTAATCCCTCGGGCTAAATCTACACAGTAACTTGAACATGAAAGAAAAGGCGCGAGATATGGAAGAAAACGCTTTACTTTAAAGGTTGGTTTATGTACAGGAAATCTAGGGTTTTTACAGTATTTTACATGGCCTTAGGTTTCCGGAAAATTCTGGAAAACAACTAAACAGTAGCTGTATAGGTAGTCATCTAACTAGAAACTCAACATGTGAATTTTCACTTTCTAGATGTTCCTGGCAAACTTCTAGCGAATGCTGATTGGATAATATGCTTCTCAATGTTTGCGGAGTCTTTTTTGACTTTTTTTCGAGGACCTCCCCAACATGATCAAATAAAGTCCATTTCAATAAGAATCAGAACTTATTTTTTCTGACTGCATTGTGTCAAAAGATGATAGAATTTATTGCCTACACTGACTGATCACTGAATAGTAACGAATATCAGTTTTGTCTCGTTTTTAGTATTGATTAAACTCTAATGATCAGATTGCAATGTGCCCAATAATCCAAGTGACTAAACTTCGAGTGTATTATATTGATATTTTAGGTGGTTGAAGATAGTCGATAGGAAGAGCTGTTTGATGTAGGTCTTGGACTGACTAACATTGGTCGGCATCATGTGTCATGGATTAAAATCCTACTGAGAGCATCGTTTCCTTCAAGTTTACAGGTTGGTCTTGCTCACGAGCATGGAATCTAGATCAAACATGCTTTCCTATCCACTATCTCTGGCCATTCGACATCAGATTTCAATACATCTGGCTGATTATAATTGATTAGCTACTCATATCTTAACTAGTTAATCAACAGCTAAAAACCTTATTCACCTACCAAGGCTCAGGACAACGAAGTAGCATTAGTAATATCAATGTGACAAACTAAGTGGTTTTGTAAATGCTTAATTTGTATAGGGAAATTTGTACAGATCGTGGAATTTTCCATAGTTTGAATCATAAACTGAAAACCTAAAAGCACTGGATAGTCATTTCTTCCTAGTATGAAACTCCTCAGAAGTGTACGTCATGACCTCGAATTTGGGTGTCGAACCCAGGACCTTTAGTCCCACACGCTAACACTTGACTTTTAGAACACTGAGACGGCATCCAATGGTATAAGGTTTAGCTTCAATCAACTTACGATATTGCTTTCAGGATTTGAATGGTGATTCAGGTAAGATCAGTTCGTGATTTAAACCACGAAACTTCTTTATTTACTAATTACTTACATCTGATTCGGTAAACTAGTTGTCAGCGATATTATTCGTCAAGAATGCAAATGATTAATTATGTATTATTTCAAAATTTCATGCATTTTGTGATATGATCGTATGAAGTGATAGTCGGAAACTATTTAATTGAACTCTTTCAAAACACCCCCCTATCTTTGATGGTATCAATGAATCAAATAGTGATGAGGTTAGAATGAATTTTTTTAAAAATAAGCATGGATCATTCAATTCAATCATATCAAATGTACTACACAAATTGAAACACTGTTTATGTAACGTCGAAAAGAATAGAAGCAGGATAACGCGAACCTCAGGATGGTCAGTTTATGATTTAATATGAATTCAACCAGCCATTGACTACCAGTTGGAATATTTTGAAGAGAAATTAAAACGTTAATTGCGTCATTAACTAATATTCTTTAATTAGAGAGAATACTGTATTCTCAGTTTAAGAAATCACTACTTTATCTGCAACAATACAGAACTTATTTCCAAAGACTACAGTAGTTGATCATCTTCAGTAGAAATCATCTATCTATAAAGGTTAACTAGCTAAAAGAAAGCATTCCAAAATAATTTTGAAAAGCATAACTGATCATTGTTAAAGCAAATTATACGAGACAATGAAAGTATTCAGACCACCCTAAACTGTCTAGTAAAATATGTTGACAATTGATCCAAGTTGTAAATAACTGTTAAGCATAGTTTAAGGCAGACTTCATTAGTTTGCTTCAATATAACTTCAGAAAAACTGAAGTTTTTTTCAATTCCTCGGCTCAGTGATTTACGAAACACTTAATATATTACAGTCAAGTGGCGGGAGATCATTCAACTGTAAAACAACACGTACTGTCACCACTGTTTATAACATAGATGAAAGAGTTTCAGAATGTCAATGAAAACAAACAGCATTCTCTAGTACTTAGCTATTGTGTTTTACTTAACTTCCATCAAAAATGGAGGCAATTTTTTTGCCGAAAAAATGAGTTATTACTCCATGTTGATTAAAATTTAGATTTATTTTTCACTGTGAACAATTCTAAATATTTTAATTCATGAATGTTAAGAACGTATCACGAAAAAAACAGGTTCGTGTAAAAGGATAAAAGCTATGCCAATGACGTCCATGTCTATCAGCATTTGTTCATCCGTACGTTAATTAGAGATGCTTAGCCTTTGAAAATATATTGAGTTCGTATTTAAAGTTCTCTAGTGAATTTACCTAGAGTAGATGTTAGCCGTTATACCTAGACCTTGAGTCGGTGTTAACTTATACTAGTCAGTAACATGTACCTCTATTCTTGAGGTAACTGATGGAATTTGGATCCACTTTCACATTAGGAGATGTTCGATCAATTTAAATATATGAGTCTTACAAGAAGACATTAGCTAATCAGATAGTTCAGTAGTATATATCTGACTGTGTGTTTAGATTTTAATCCTGCTATTAATTTTACATCTCCTGGTTGATGTCTTGCAAAGTCAAAAAACTACCGACTAACAAATAGGATTCCAACTGCAATTCCTTGTTTTAGTCGATGTCGGTTCATAATGGAAACTGTATTTAAGATTTATCTAATAATGGGTTCAAATCTTCGTGGTCATTCTAGTTCACTGATTAACGGTTGCAATCTAGGGACAAGCTTCAAAACTGGCAAAATATACCTATTCTAGATCGTATGAAATAATATCAAAAGCTTTATTTTTACTTAAATAGTTTCTATGTCGGGTGGAAATTCGAAATGCCACTTCCTTTATGTTCATATAACTAGCAAAAGAATATGTCAATCTCAGTTATTGTGTCTTGGTTATGATAAACATAATAATAATAATGTACAAAATTCAAAGTAAACATTAATATGTATTTGTCTAACCCATGTATTTATACGTATGGGTGTTTGTGTGTATGTGTGTGAGTCGATGACCATACTGCCACTACTATCACTCTGTGTATCTAATCCAAGATAAATGTTACTGGTAGCAAGTTAGCTACATTTTAATTACTCATTTTATATCAACAATTGTACATTTGCATATACACACAGATTTATACATCTACACTTGTATATATTCACAAAGAACGAAATAACTTCATTCTACTCTTTAAAAAGATATTCTGAAATAATTCAATGAGTAGTACTTTAATAAATCAGTATTTATTCAAGAATATTGATATGATAATCATTCCAATATAAATAAAGATTCTTTGTTTATTAACAAGACAGGAAGTTGTTAATTTTGAGTGTCTTTTTTGCTGCTGCTGTTGTTGTTGATTATTCACTCTTTACTCACTAACCAATTAACTAACCATTTGTATATGACCAAAAATACATGCGAATTCACCCTCACATACGCTCATTTTTACATTTTCTATACTTTGAACTATACTATACGCTTAGTACATAAATATTAAAGAAGAAAAAAAGGAAAGAAAGAGAGGTAACTGAAAAAGTGAAATTTTTAACAAATAGAAATGATTGATAGATTGATGAAAATTAAAAGAGAAAAACAATTTTTTGTTTGTTTGTTTTTATATCCTTTTTAAAATTTGAAAACATCCGTATTGTATTTTTTTTTCATTTTCCTTTTAATTGCATTTTATTACTACTTCCGATACTACTAATAATAATGAGTGACATATAATCAGTTTGAATATTGCTATGTGGGACTGGGGTAGGGTGGGGTTAGGATGGTGTGAGGAGAAATGAGTTGATGTGTTGTACACATAGACTGTAATTGGTATAGTGTAAAATATTTTGATTATATGACATAAAATAGACCAAACTGGATGTTAAACATAAAGTAGTTTATAATCACATGTTATAAGCTTTCAAATATACACAATTGTATACATAGATTGTTTATGATGTTTTATTAATGTCCAAGAATAGGAAAAGGTTATCATGGGTATCTTTTTCTTGCTTTTATTAGTATGACGTTTAAAATTTCCATCATTACTGAAAAAAAAACATATTCATTATAGTTACGGTATACTAAAGTATTCAATAGTAGCTACATGTCATAGTTGAATATCTACGACAATTTGTTTCTGTAAGATCGAACTTAAGTACAAAGTTTCTGGAACTAAATATTAAATATTAAAAAGCAATTCAGAAAAAGTTCATCATACTCTTCTACACTTAAATGTTGTAAATACTATTTATTTTACTGGTTGAAATCATGAGTCAATTGAAGCTAGACCACCAAGGAAAACCCGGAAGCACTAGACGGCCGCTTCGTCCCAGTATGGGGCTCCTCAGCAGTGCGCATCCACGATCCCGCACCCCGCGAGATTCAAACCCAGGACCTATCAGTCTCGCACCAGGTGCCTAACAAACTACACCACTGAGCCAGCATCCAACGGTGTTAATGTCTAACTTCAACCAATCCACGAAGTTGCGCCACCGTACGCCATCATCTTCAGTGAGTTCCTATCTCACAACAGACCTTGTTGAACTCCACTGGTAACGACTTCTTACTAGGACTCCAGGAGTGTCTCCTGAAGTCAGTCACTAGTGAGCAGGTGATTATTATGATCAGAATGGGTTTTGTGAATATTTTTAGAAATTTCACTGGTTGAAATCATGAGTCAATTGAAGCTGGACCACCATGGAAAATTACAGTAATAAAATTAGTTCCACTTAGAAATTTTGTTAATATTCAAAACAATAAACTAATGTTTTCTTGTGTAATTTCTAATGTTGAATAAATTCTATAATATTAATTTACTATGTAACCATGAATCCTACTCTTTGTTGATATTTATTGCATAGAATAAAATTTAAAATTAAAGCTTCCTGTAATATAAATTTAATAAGAAAGAGTTAAGTATTCCTGTTTTATGAATAGTTTTCAGCAACTAAAGTAATGCAGATATAAAATGGTATGTCATTTACTATTTACTACTTATGAGTAGTGTAAGTCAATAACACAAAATGAATAGACGAAACGGTCGTCCAGTGCTCTCAGGTTTTCCATGGTGGTCTAGCTTCAATTGACTCATGATCTCAACGGTTGAAATGAATAGAAAGTTGAAAATCTCTTATACTAACCATTATTAATAGTGATGAACTGATTAAATCTGAATAATAAGTCGAAGAACTAAAATAATGACAGTTGTGTAGACTGAAGTTGATAGATAAATGAATACCATATATTAAGAGTGTGCCTCATTCATCCCTGTTTACAAACGCATCCATATACATCTACACTTTGAAGTGTCTATAAAATTATCACATAATAAAAGATGACACACTTTACTGATTCAATGAATTGAAATCATTAGACCTTTTTTGATACACACAAGTGGACTGAGCCATGTTGGTAGGTGTAAATTACCTGGTTCCGGAGATCCGTGAGATCATAGCAACCGATGATTAGAGACCTTGAATAACATGGCTCAAAATCGTTTGCAATGACGTAGATGTATCCACTCTTTGTGTTCTACCAAATTTTATTCTTCTGAATTCTTCATGCTCCTACCTTTTTTTTTCTTTTTAAATTTATTTCACTGGATTATACTCATTGAATAACATCTTCAAACCCTAGTGTTTCCGATTACTACTTATTCTTTTACTACCTCTACCACCATGAGATTTGAATGGACAATTGTATCTGTGTGCTAATGTGGTATGGCAACTCGAACTGATGTACTTACTTACGAATTTCTACGTTGTTGATTGACTGATACATAAGATATCGTAAAACAATTAGTGTTGCTTTCTACTGATATCTTGATCATTGTTTATTTTCATTCATGATACTAATATGTGAGTCTCTATTGATGAGCATTATTTAGTGGCTGTTATTGGTTTCTTTAAAGCTTCTGGCGTTAAGATCATCAATTCATGACCATAAGTTTTAACCAACCTTCTCATAAAGTAAAGAAATAAAACAAAACCGTTTAATAGTACGAAAATTTCACAATACTGATATTTTTTTCAACAAATCATAATAAAAAGGCATATTCGTATTATAGTTCCCATTGATCTGTACTCTAGATTACCACTATAAGAACGTGTATATACGTGAAATGTTAATTAAATACTGAACATGCAACATACAGCAGTTGAGTGATTTATCATTTTACGTTTATTGAGATTCCCCTTTCCTATCGCATTCCTTCTTCCTTTCACCTTCTTACTTTATCAAATCTTCTCTCTCTCTCTCTGTTGCTCGACTATTCATCTTTTGTCAACATGTATCCTGATATCAATCTTCATGACCTAGTTACATCAATCTGAACATTATTTATTACTAGTATGAATACATAAATCATTACATGTCATTCCCATGAGTAATGTATATCTCTGTAATCTGTCATATATTTTCCATATTTGAAACAATTTTCACGGGTCACTAGAAACAATAAATTTACCATGAATTATTTCCTTCTATTTTTGTTTCTGGAAGATTGATCCTTATGTTTGAAAAAGAAACTTAGTGAATTTGTTTTAATATATACAAAAATTTGTCGTTCCCCATTCTCTAAAAAAAACACAGCACATTAGTTAAGATAATTCTAGAACCTGGGAAAAAAGTGACCAGACGCCCTTATTCCATATGAAATTGAACTAAGCATTATAGTAGGACAATTGATGATTGACCAACAAATATAGATTACTAATCAGTAAGAGTTATCAAACAAAATGCAACTAGTCTTTAAAACCTTTAACGACAGATACAGGAATTAAGCACTGAAGATAAAGTTCAGGATGATAATTAAAACTGACTAATTCAACTATCTAACGGAGTGAGCATAATATTGTCGAAATTCATAAAAATGTTAATAGTAATTTATGCAGATAATGTACTGAAGAAAATAACCCTTTTCAAATCGATCATATATTTTAATGAGAGTAGTAAATGGTTAAGTCGTTACATAAAGCCAAAGTGAACCATTTACCTACAATGTTAATGAAAACAAACAACTGGACCCACTTGTTCTGTTCTACCAGTAATTCTTTTTCCAAGTGATTCATGATTAAGTGACTTTAGGTAAATTATCGGTGAGCACAATTCTAAACAAACAGCTGGGTTTGAGACACTGAAACTATTTTGCATTGTTGCTAGCCATTTGTCACGAAACAAATATTTGCAATTTTGCATTATTTTTATATAAAACCATTTTGGTAGAGATATTGTCTAGTGCATAATAAAGTGTTTAGTGAATGAACAATCTATGTATTATGCTCCATGTGCTTTTATTCTAATTAAATTTTCTGCATTAACTTTTCTGAATGGTTCCCATTGATTTTAATTCTCTAAATTTCCATATCCTTGAAGGTCATGTTGTCATTATCATATATACGGAGTTGTACCATTTCATTTGGTTCTGCTTATTCTATTTTGATTACCAAATCTTCCTACAATTCATCTTCTCCTTGTGTTAACGGCTGATTGATCTGACCAGATCTCTAAATATGAGATTAACTTCTGAGAATTCATTGGTTAATAGGATCTCCTTATTACTCTTTATCTAGTTATTTGTATTATTTTGTAATTATTACTGAATTTATCACTGTATGCTTTAATGAGCATTAGAAATTTGTACTAAGCTACCTTGTACTCATTTTTTAGATCCAGTCAATCAGCTACAACGTAGGACTAGGCACATATATACATCGTTCCAAGTAGCCACACCTCATTAACACAACAAGATGAACACCGGATTCATAAAAGTAGTTAATTCAGAGGTGGTAATATATAAAAGAAAGATTGCATATATGGAAATTGTACTGGAAGAAAGAACTGGTGCGTAGAAAGAAAGATAGTTTAAGGGAAGACAGAAAGTGCATGCACCGACGCCATTGTGATCGATTCTGAGCCATGTCACCAAGAGTCTCCAACCATTGGTTACGATAGTCACGCGGACCCCAACCAAGTAGTCTGCATCTACCAACATGGCTAAGACTAGAAGTTAGTGACTTCAAGCACTGATGCCACGTTTTGGTTTGGCCGCCCCTAACTTTCTTCCAACCATCCCGAACACCGGTTAGCATTGCACGTCGTGGTGATCGGTGTTCAGGCATACGTAACACGCGGTGCAACCATCCCAGTCGATGAAGATTCACAACCTCATCAACTGATTTACCATCATTCCGTAATATCCTGTGTCTAACCTCATTATCACCTACCCGGTGATCTCAATATGGTTAATGAGATAAATGAAGAAAAGAACTGAAAAATTGCTATGAATACCCAGAGCTTATTTATGTACATATACTTAGATAAATATATGTTCACGTTGGATAGTATTAAGGCATTTATTCCCATTTTTCATTGCACGTTTATTGTCAACACTCAGAGAAGGTAAACGGACTCTATCCTTGTTTTCCGATATAATTAGAGTTTTGGCTGTTTGAAATATTACGCACCACACTACAGAAATGATGCGTGTGTTGTTAGTTCCGGCTACCATAAATCATTATCTAAGTAGCCGATGAACAATTATCCTCCTAACTCTTCAGAACTTTGTTTGAATGAATTGAGTAAGAATAAACAAACATTATTCTAGGCTTACCACAGTTGTCATTACATAACACTGAATAATACCTAATCAATTGATCAGACCGAAAGAAATAGCCAAGGATTTAGACTATACAATTATTTAGTTTTAGATCAAATCAAAATTCTACTAGACATTGACGACTGAATGATGACGATCATCCAGAATCTCTTACGTATTCTAATCGGTAGTCATGACCATTTTAAACCTTAAATCAGTAAAGGCTTGGCTGTTTTAAAAACTACATATCGTTATCATACAGTTTTTAGTATTCTAATAAGTTACTTTCTTTTTCTTTTTCTACAGATCATTCTGTTACTATCACAACAGGATTGACAACTTTGAAAATAAATCAAGAATATGGAACTCAAAATTCTATCGAATTCTATGCATCCCTTAATCAGTTTAAGACTTTTGTACATTTTCTATTTCTTCATCCTTCTAAGCATTATTACATCATCTGTTAAATGTGCATGTTTACAATTGACTGAAAATGATCGTCCTGTATTATTTTGTCAGTCAACAATACCATCTTTACCAATTCCAAGAAATGATATTCCAGCTAAAATTGCAAAACTTATCATTTCAGGAATGAATTCTACTGGTCAACACAATGGAATTTTAACACGTGATAATCTAACCGGTTTGGAAACATTAACATATCTTCAAATAAGTAATTTTGATTTAAAAGAGATTGAATCACATACTTTTTCTGCTATGGAACATTTACGTATATTAGATTTGTCGAAAAATCGAATAATAACAATTAGATCAGAAGCATTTGCTGGACCATCTTTAAAGCTTCTCTCACTAACTGATAATAAAGGCATAATTTTTGATCGAACATCATTTCATGGTGCTCATGTTTTTCACTTGGCAGCTCGAAACTGTGATTTAACTTCACTAGATTACGAGACAATAGCTAAGGCTAAACCGAAACAGTTAAGTTTATCTGATAATATTTTAACATGGTTAGATCCACAATTCGCTGAACTTGTCATAGATCCTCCAAATTCAAAAATTCATCATTTATCAACTGTTCCACCTCGTCCTAACCTTGGCTATTTAGATTTGAGCAATAATCCCTTGAATTGTGATTGTCAGCTTATGTGGCTTTCAAGGTTAGTAGAAAGTCAGTCTTACGATGCATATCAGTATGTCACTGGTAAAGATTTAAACAATAATGATCACAAAAAAGATGTTACTGATTGGTCAAATTCACCAACAGAATCATCAATTCGTTTAATGCAACATATGAATATGACATGTGCACAACCACCTGCCTTGGCTGGTAAGAAGTTACCACGTAGTTGGGATTATTTTTGTCCAATCCCAAGTATAACTGGAATTGAAATAAATATGTTAAAAGCAAGTGCAGATTTTGCTCAACTGACATGTATTGGTAAAGGCAGACCAACACCAAGTCTTGCATGGACATATAAGATACACGGACAAAAAGTACAGCAAATTTTAGACCCTTCAGTTAAACAAGGTTCCAATGATCAGTATTTTATGCATTCTAATAGTCAATCATCTTTGAATATATTACCAGGGAACAAAATGATTGAACGAAAACTTGCATTAAATGTAAGTTTGAATTCAGTAAATATTGAAAACTTCACATGTACAATATGGAATAATGATGGGATACCATCAATATCTTCAGTATCTACTACATCACTGACTTCTTCCGAGGGTATTGTTAACCCATTTAAACCTACATCCCTAATTGTCCCAACATCTGATAATCATCAAACCAAATTTCAATATTATAGGCTTCATGAAGTTACTGTACGTGTGTCTGGACCTCTGAAACCATCTGAATTTATTAATCCTGTAATAATTGGTGAATCTTCAAGTTTGGACAGTCGTAAGCAACATACTCCGAAAGATGACAATGCTGAAGTTTCAATGTCATCATTGACCACAACTTCACAGATACTTGATAAACAGATAACAAATTCATTACAAGAGGAAAGTAAAGAGACATATGGTTATTTATTCATAAAAAGATTTACATTATTAGAATTACTCGGTGCAGTTATAGGAACATTTATTGCCACTTTAGCATTATTATACTTGGCGACAAATTGTTTTTCCTGGTTTTGTCAAATCAATAATCATTTATCAGCAAAAAATCTACGTAAATCACATTTAGGATCGCATAGTAAGTGGTTTTCATGGATAAATAGTAGCAATAATAATAATGGTCATTTGTTGAGAGGTAGTAAGCATCAATCAGCTATGAATAATATTGGATCGCATCATTTGAATCAAAATGGGAATAGTTTAGATGCTAAACTGTTACAGCGTGAAGATGTAGAAACAACATGTACTACATTTGCTGATATGGTGTTAGCAACCACTACTCCAATGCCATCACAGTTTGGTTCAACAACGATATCCGCCCGTAGACCCAATATACCACAAGCGTTGTTACTCACAACTGTTCCAAACCCTCGTCTAGAGGCGAATTCCACACCGCCACCGAATCCAGCCTACTGGCCAATGCCTGAATATGCTTATTCAGGGGCAGGAAGCCATGAATATGATGTACCCAGACCGTTAGAAACATTTGTTGGTGAAAGGTGTATTCTAAAACCTGGACTGACAGAAAATAACAGTTTAAATCCTAGTGCAGCACAATCGTTTCTTAGCCTGGCTGCCCAATCCTTATTTCCGATGAATGGTACCCAGTTAAATCGTAACGATGTCGGAAATCAGCCAAATAATGGAATCTTTCAAACTCCCGCAAATATTACACCTCTAACTATGCAATGGACACAAACAATGAATCCAATAAATAAAACATTGACAATAAATCCTATCATTTCATGGCAACCGAATTTAGTCGGTTCACATAATTCATCTTTGCTGACCGATAGACAAACACAAAATAGTAGTTATACTAATCAACCATCAACACAATCAATATTGTATTCTGCAGATTATCCAACCTATTTACAAACACGTCCATATCCGCATCATAAAGAGCAGAGCCTACAACAACAACAACAGTTGATTGAACTTATGACGAATTCTACTAGAAATTACCAATCAGAAAACTTTATGAGCACACCTATGGATATGCTTAATAGTCATGATTTGCCAAGAAAAACTACCACTTGTACACAAGAAAATAAGGCTCAAATAAATGGAACCAATAATTAGGACTAATATAGATCATAGTGCTAAACCTCCGTCGATAAAAAAATAAATCTCAACTGTTTATATATATTAACTTAATTCAAAGCATTTTGTTGTGAAAACAACTCTATTGTAAAGTAAATAAAAACTCACCGTCTTCTTGAACAGTCATATTTATGTAAATGAACATAACTAACCATTAATCAATATTACAGAGAAATGATTTTTTGTTAGATTAATCCATTTGGATTCAATGAAACGACTGACAGACAGATAAAAAAAGATATCTTCCTTTCTACATTCATTAGAAATCTTCTCCTCTCATTGTAGACACGAAACTCTTGTTCTTGCCCCCATGCTCAAGTAATTTTTTAACTATTCCAAAGTCTTTCCAAGTTAACTAACTAACAATATTCAAATAAAATCAAACTCTTTTGTGTAATAAACATTTCTCATTCATCTTTTGTCTACTACTTTATTAATAGTAGTCTATATATATTCATAAATTGTGAAAGTCAAACATTGAATTTTTTGTTCTAGTTATCGATATATTTCGACAATCATAAATGATAATTATAAAAGCATAGTCTTTGCTTTGCGAAAATTCTGAGACTGCTTTAGAAAAGATAGGAAGAGGATAGTAGATTTATTTGACTACTAAAGAGATTTCCATATTGTACTCAATATACAATATTGAATAATACCATTAATAATAATAAAAGTGAATAACTAGCCGAAAAGACTTGATGTATCGTAAGTTGTTTAAGCAGTGGATTAAATACAGGTCATAGCTTTAGCGTAGATCACCTTTGAGATAGTCGAAAGATACGTGGTAGTTACGATACACACGATGAGCGATTGACTCAGTGTGAAATCATTTCTAGACTACATACATGGGACAAGACTGAAGATAATCTACAGAAAATATTAAAGGAAAAAGGGTTCAGTTACAAGGCATTCGATAATTACTACAATCATAATAAGACTAAAGGTAGTAGGTGATATTTTATTTTATAGCCACCAGATTTAAGGATCCTAAATCTACTGTGCTAAAGCAAAGCAGATGAAATCTTTCAAACTGATAACACGAGAGTATCTACAATATTCTAAATGAATAACCCAGTTAGTGCCGGGACGATGAAACACTAGGGTGTCTTATGTTCAGCCTACTGAGAATCTCTATTTAATCTGAACAGTCAAAGTGAGTAGTATTTGAATTCGAAACCTGCATGATAGGTCATTTTGCATTTGATCACGAGTAATATTTTCCAAAGCATTGAGAACCAGGAATAAATAGTCGGACTTTTGAATAAACAGGCCATTTTTAAGCTGATAAACTGTCTATAATCAAGTAGCCAAACCAGTCAATTTATACCATTTTCGGACTTTCTTGTCAGTAACGTAATTAGCATTGGTGACAAAGTATTCAATTCATATGACGAAGCAGTGAGTTTAGCTACACTGGATGGTCGAAATGAGAGTACCCACAAGATCGTTCAGATCCCATCTTCCACTCGGTATGGTAAAAATATTACCAACTTGTCGCTTACGCGTATATTGGGACAACAAATTGAGCGATGTTGAAATTGGATTGAGGGCAACAGGTTATTTTCATCGACTGAGGTAGTCAGGGCATGTATTACGTCTGGCCAACCATCAACTATCTTGACGCATGATTCTGAATAATGTAGAAGTAGGTTAGAAAGCGTGAGGCGGACTAACCGAAACGTATCACATGCTCATGGAGTTGATGATAGGATGAGGTCCGGGAGATTGTGGCCAACCGTTGAAAATTTTGGATACGGCCCAAAATTATTCGCAATGGAGCATGTGGTCCCTTAAATCCTAAGTTCCAAAATTATATTACCCTTTATTCCATGTTATCTATTTTAAGTCTTTTTTTACTACTACTGATATTGTTACAACTTCGACTACTCTGTGATTTGTCCTGATAATTACATCTCATCGTGCTGAAGACCACTATTTTTATATTTTATGTATCAAGAATCGACTTACACAGTGGAAATTATGTTTAAAGTGCTTTCCTTCAATCTGTATTCCCAACTTAGTCCGACTAGTTATCATAGAAAAACTCCCGGTGAATTGGCGATCCACATCACCTGTTGGCGTTTAGCAATAATACTCAAGTAGGACTTCTGCAAACATTTCATTGTCTTATAGTATCATGTATCTTAGTGTGTAAAATGTCAAGTTTCATACCAGTAAACAGCTTTTCTACATAATAATTTTTAATAATCCACTTCCTGTCATATCGTTGTTGAAAGCTCCAGTGCAATATGTGTTAGTCAAGGTTGTGAATAAATGTATACCATTGAGCATTTGAATTATTTCTATCGCGAATATATTAGACCTACTGAGAAACGGCACCAGGTTTTTAATCCCAGCAAATATCCACGAAATCAGACCACACATAATTTAAGGTGTTTACATTGATTGATTATTGAGTAGTGACCATTTTCATTATTTGTCTAGTACTTAGTACTTACAGAATCCTATCTATTAAGTTTCAATGTATCCATTAGTCTAAGTGACACATCACATACATTGTGTTGAAACGTCAGATGGTTGGAGATGGCTGGCAAAAATATCCAGTTCAACTTACATTTCGTGCTTATTGGGACTTATCATCAAAGCTCATCTAAAATCTTGAGAGAATTGATACTTTTTCTGTGGGATTCGAACCCTTACCGAGAAGTTCCAAATTTAAACGGTAATTGTTAAAGACTGAATTAACATCACTTTCAAATACAGTTCATATTAATTATAATGCAAAAACAATCAAATCAGAATTGAAATGACTTAAGTTTGAATATACAAGCATCGACAGTAAGAAAAAGAACAACAGTAACTCTTTAATAATAAACTCTCTGAATATCTCTTAATGAATTAACATCACAGATAAAGTTGAATTAGTGAATGATAAGTTAACAATAAAATTCAAAAGAGATTATAAACATTAGTGTCATATAGTGAGAACAACACATTTTGGTTCGAACAAAGTAAACAATACAAAACAAATAAATCAAGTCATAAGGAAACTATTGATTAAAATAACCACTTGGAAAAGAGACGTATAAATATGAGAACAAGACAGTATAATACAAAAACGAATATATATATCCTATTTATTTAGGATAACAATTATAGGACACTAAATAAAATCAATATAACAATGAGTGTGATTAACAAAGAGAAAATAGCACACCATTGACGACGATCAGTATTTAAGTGTAATAAACGTGCTGTCCGTTTAGTTACTGAATCAAGCCTTGATTCTGTACTAACCATTTCATTATTGAAATCATCTAACAGAACAACTTGATCACCTAATTCATCACCAATACGCTGTGACATTCCTTTTAAATTTGATATAGTTGCACCTAATTGATCCAATCGGTTGTCTTGTTCATATAATAATTGTTTTTGTTCTGTTAACGGATCATAATGTATAGAATAGATGTTTGATGATTGTGATGACTTTTTTATATGAGAATTTATTGGTCTACTAGATTGTGTTTTATTTGTTGTTTGATCACTGATTTAAAATGGAAGATGATAAGGAAGAGGGACAAAAGAAAACACAAGTATTTGTCAATGAAATTTAATGTGAAACTGACTTGATGTTAAATACACTAAACTGACAAAATTGTTAACATATATTGAATAAAATTTAATAATACACATTTTTAACAGGATATGACCAGAAAATGTAAGTAACTTGAAGTCTTATATACATAGAACTAACAAAATTTACAATAACTAGTGTCCTAATTCGATAGTTTGACGACGGGATATTATCTACTAATGTGAATTACAGTTAACAAACAACGATGAAATTGACTATAGAATTATTCTATAAATGCGTACGCTAATAAAACCACTCACTTGATATGGCTCGGTGCAAGGAAAGAGACTAATATATATGACGATTTACTTTGTATTGGTTATTCGCTAAATTTGAATAGTTATAACTTAAACAAATTCCAAACTGAACCAACCCACAGTCACACGCTTGATCCCTTCATAATAGCCAGTCACACCACAAAATATGTATTTTAACTAGTGAAATGTTTGTAAACGATCGCATGATTGAACGTCACTCAATTTTACATATTTTCATGGGCTTTAAGCTTATATTTCGTGCTTCGTAGCATCCGTTATTAAGGTGTTTTACTATTGGGGAAATTCAAAGTTTTTCTATATAGGCGTCGATGTTCGTTATCCAACAGGAAACTAAGGTGAAACGATTCAATAATAACTTTTATCAACTCCTTGAATGACATGAGATTACGATAAAAACTCTTAGGTCTGTTCCAATTGTGGAAACGTATATCCAACCTTTCATACCCAAGTTATTCTGAAACAGTCCCTAAAGTGAATAAGATTAGCATGTACTGTCTTGAATTTCTGTCTAAACAGTGTCCTAAAACATTATTAGCACAAATAAAACTACGCGGTTACACGAGTCTTTCAAAGTTATCTTATGAACTATCACTATTTATATTTTGTTCGCATAATTATGAGATAATTGTATTTTTGTACTCCTATATTCTAATTCCTGCAAGTTTCCAGTGGACCTTACTAGCCATTGCCATACACCTTACTATTCCTTAATTATGGTGAATTAAGCATTCACCTTTTTCCCCGCTTTCTTCCACTTTTGGTGTAGTTATGTCTAGACGGTAATTTTATATTCACGTTTATGTGTGATCAAGAAATTGATCTGTATTATTTGATGAGTTGGTTCACATGAGATATATTACTGAACTACTGCTTACTATGTTCTATTACCAGACTGAAAACTGGGCTAGAAGAGAGGCATACGTCATGGACCAACACGAATTGGGATTACCTCAGCCTCAACTCAAGGTTAATCTTGATGACAGAAACGTATAATTGGACAAAGCTTAGGACGCTAGGTAATAGGTAAAATAGTATGCACGGGGTAGAGGAATACTACAAGATTCTGATTGACCAGTCTTCTATGGATATCGATCAACTTGCAGTTATAACAAATACCAACAACATTTACAGATGAATGTTCTCAGAGTGGACCGGCGAAATAGGTATTCAACTTTCTGCTTCCGAATTCGGGTCGTAAATCTATTAATACTTGGGTAATATCTTTAAGCAGAGTATATAAAATGTAGTTCAGTGTTTAATTTAAAGGTTTACTCATATACAGTTAAGGCTATTAATATTAAAATGAACTCTTGACGTCACAGAATCAACGTAATGCAAGTTGTAGGACAGCATTAACAATAGTTCAAACATACACAAAATAAACTTGTAAAGTATTCGCTTACTTCACTTTCAAATCTCCATTACATAACACCGATGAGGGTGGTGATGATGATGGACGCGGTGCGAGATGAACTGTGAAATCAATAGGCGAATCGTTTCTTTTGCTGCCATTATCTGATGAGTTTAAACAATTTTTCGCATTCTTTACTACATTTTTTGCTTCTGTTAAAAATTGACGTCTTGCTGATATATCATTATCGGATAGACGAAATTTTATAGGATTATTTTCCACTGCTCCAATAGTTTCCTGGAAATAGATTCGAAAATTAAACATTTCAGATTTATTGAAAATGATACTTGGTAGTAAACGAAGGAGTCGTTTGTTTCTTATAATACATGTTGATTAAATAATAACTAACACACAGTTATAAACAACGTATAACTGCCACATATATATCAGTTGAAATTCCTAGGCCATAACAACTGAGATTTAAAGTGCTAAACATATTTCTTTAATCACACGAGAATCATTAAAGGATGTGGAATATTGTTAGCGGAATATAAACTCGACTAGAGCACGTTTCGTACAGGATTATGTTGGGGCACGCTGACTGACAATTTCTTATCCAATCAGCGCTAGTGGACACTTGGAGAAGACTCTAGAATCTTCTTATGTAAAAATTATAAATATGCCAACGTTTCTCTTATTGTGATTCCCACTCCCATCTACCCTTGTCATATGGAATATAATTTCGTTCCTGCTCAACTGTGTCCTGATTTGGGGACTTTTCGAGTGAAGTAGTGTTTAAGAATACTAAGCAATTATAACATATATCTCGCCTTGATAGGTGGGTCACCGGTGAAGAACAATACAATAGATTAAAACACGTACTTGGTAAATTTCTTCTTTTAGATATCTAGAAAAGTGGCTAAAGCACTCAACTTGATATGTAGGTTAGGACCTGACCCTATAGGCTTCGGTTCAGACAGCCAAAAATTAACACTAACATTTTAAAAAAAGGTATGGTTCGAAACCGACTGTATAGACCTACAGCTGAAAGTAAAGTAGATTATTTTCATTATTAGATAATTCGCTAATACTTGTTTGTGATGGAAAGCAACTCTAAACGTAAGACATGATGAAAAATAAGAATGTAATTATTTGATAAAAAAAACAATTCACAAAAAACCAACATAACTGTAGATGCAAATATCTACTGATGTCAAATGACGGAGAGAAATCAGAACATTAACTTGTCAAAGATTTTACGACACAACAGAACTTAAGAAAATGAATATGTGAATAGACCAACAAGAAAGTTTCCACTTTAAATTCCTGTTACAAGTTTTCAATCAATTAACGGGAATTTTCGCAAACATCTACATACTTATCGATATCAATTAACACGCCATTGTCTCATAATTTTGTGATAATTTATGCCTTTACTAAAATTCAAACCCACATTTAGTCTCACACAAATCAACTTACTTGCTGAAGTTCCGAAATCACTACATCAATTTATAGAACAAAATCGTCCCGAACCTCATGGGGACTATAGACTTTAAGAAATATTCCACAGGAACGAGTCTAAATATACAACGTAGAGACATATCTTAGATACAGTTTTCACTGATTATTAGCCTTTCTTACATAAATAAAATGCACGAACGAAACAACTTGCCAAGGTGAAAGTCTATATAACCCATAAAATTAGACTGACTATAACCACAAACCAAATAATTGATTAACAAGTAAAAAACGGCACAGACTTAAACAAAGACATTCCAGACATATGTATCAGTTCATTTTATTATACTTTACAAACAACGAATGAAGGCAACAAGAAGAAAACAAAGCACTAGATAAGTATATGAAATGGTGGAATAGTCAGTACTTATTTAACGCGTAGTGAACTTGATATAATAAAAGTAACAAGAACCTTTGCTCAAGCAGCAAGGTGAAAAGGATCTATCCCGATTTTTCCAACAGAGTTCGATTTAAACTAGCATTTGCCACATCACAAGGTAGGTTGAACGAGACTTGCGGATAAGTTCTAATAATAAACGATATTTCTAAATTTTAGTTCCATACAATCATATTGGTTTGACAGTTTGTATCCCCGAATGCCTTGTTACGACAGAGGGTGGGAGAGTCCACTCTCCCCCTCCAAATCCTCTCATATGGTCACGTATATACAGTCACTCCCACGGAAGTACTACTCACTGCCTTCGCGTGGCAGGGATGTTGTTTACGAAATTGAGATGAAAAGTGAATGTCCGGGACTTTAACCGAATCGGTGGATATAGAGGATCCATTTAGGGAAGCAGGAGAACCTTAATTCCAAACAAATGGTGAAGATGGGCTCCAGGATCCTGAGGGAATAAATGATGTGTGAACCTAATATCCGTAAACAGCTACCATGGGACTGCATCTCTTAAAATTGCCACACTGCCCTGTAGATTAGACCTTTGAATCAAAGACTTAGGGAATGGCTCCCTAAGAAAACCACCCGCTTGAGTTTGGGCGCCCGGACAGTACCTCAGTTCTCATACAAATCAAATGGTGAAGTGTGGTGCATGTATATTCAATACCAATATTTGTGTCTAAACAATAATACAGTATGTGGTGGTTAAACCTGTACTACATATTCTACCCACTTCAATCAACTTGTGTTTACGACTCCTATTTACAAAACATTTCTTAATATAAACAATATACATCTAATAATTCTACTAAATGGCCATAGCTCATAACGATACAGTGAGATACAGCACCCCTCCACGAAAAAATTAGCTCTTGGTTGGAAGTTGAATGCTACTGTCCCGTACCACAAGTAATGAGGGTTTATGAACGTTATTTGAGCACTCCATATAGTTGTCCACGTTTTCCTTATCTAAACAGAAACTGTGATATTCGAACCAAAGATAATGGGACGTGTAAATAGTTCTGAGAGTAAGTTTGCGATGCATATGGTGAAAATCAGGATTAATTTAAGGACTACACTTGGAAAGTGACATCAATCCCCAGAGCATGATCAGTTTTAAGAGGCATATTAAATTTTCCTCCGTAGATTGTTAGACAAACGAAAGGTTTATCAAGGTGGAAATACAGACGATCTATCTTTAGAGATATAACGAGAAATAGTCAAAACCTTTGAGCTTTTAACTAACTGGTCAGTTCTGGAGTTTGGTTCACCCACTTTGTTTCGTTGGTACGGAATTATCACTAACCCCATACATAAATAACATGTCACATGGCCAAGTACATAAACCTGAACTTGAGAAGAGAACTACACCATCCATTATGTTTAGAAATCCGTGTAAAACTGCAACCGTATTGGGTGAGGATGATAACAAACGACATACTATTGATAACTGTGTTTCCGTCTCCTAAGAGAATCAGAAGAGATGATGTCCCAACTCATCTACCCATATGGATTTGGATGTTATTGAAGAAAGGCAACTTAGTGAATAAAACAATCAACTATCAGCTGATAAGTTCCAAGTCTGAATCGCCAATTCGACTACTCCGATTTAGTTGGATTAGTAGTATCACTAACTCTCACACTTAAGTGTACCACAAAACTTAGTACATGCTGTACAAGACAAAACGAATGTGACTACTTTAAATAATCTATATTCGATAATTGTATTATTTTATTATTAATAATAATAAATAATAATACTTCAAATAACCTATATTCGATAATTGAGTTAGATAGTTTATTACCAAGTTATTAGGTTCTGAGCTTTTCAGACTATTTAATAAAGTCTACTTCCCTGACTAAGAGGAAGATATTATACAATCAAACTGGTAGCGTTCTTTTAATACAGGTAGATGTTACTAAGAAATTTTAGATAACTTGATTGGAGATAAAGAAGGTCGATAAGACTAGCGTTTGACGCAAATTCCACCCGTAAAGTGTACTCAATAGTTTCGCAGATAACTTATAAGGAAGAGTATCAGCTTAAATGTTGGCTACAGCTACGAGCTTACTACCTTCAATAGGATGGCTAACGCCCAAGATTGTATAACACTAAAACCCCATGGTAACTTGTGGTTTGAAACGATGGAGCACCGTAATTCAACTACACTAATCAATCCCCAGAACATTGATTAGAATATTTAGCAGTTATAAAAACCGAACACAAATTATTATGATCCATGCTTAATATAATGATGTGCGAACACGATATACATGCAGAAGAGTTTCAAACGGTGGCAGCCTCGAGAACGAATCACACTTTTGGAACGTATTGCAAATTTCTCGTGCACTTTTCTGCAATATTCCCGTCATGGTGTTTACTTAACAATTCTTTCTGCGATCACACCCAACCTCCCAATTTTGGGGAATTCTCCATGGTAAACTTTGGGGACTTATGTAGATAGCACACTACATGCGACTTTCCAAGGAAATGTCGTTTACCGCATGAAGTTTCTGTATGGAAAGCAACTGAATTTCGGTTGTTCTTATTATACTTAGGCCTTGTAGTTCTTCATGAGAGGTTACCACTATCAATGTACAGAAAATTCCAGGGCCTGTTCCTGTCAATATATTTATTATCGCACCCTAAGTTGCGAAGTGTTCGGGTTTATGTGAACAACTTCTTATTAGATTACGAAAACTGTTACGGTAGCGATCACTTAATCTATAGTGTGCATAGTTTAAAAAGCACATTGCAGAGGACGTTATAGAACATGGCAGTTTAGAGTCGTTCTCTGCCTTTCCTTTTGAATCATACATGAGGAAAATTAGGCGTTCAGTACACCGCGGATTTGCTGCGGCTAAACAAGTTGCACAGCGATATGCTGAAGAAGTTTACTTTCAAGTATACTGAATCAGGATATGGCTGACAATCTGACTGAGCCTGAGGTAAGTTATGATTCATCCAAGGAAATCATCACTTGCAGAAACTCAAAGCTAACAACCATCAGACCTGACAATGTAGTTATTGCCAACGTCAAACCGGGGTTGATAACACAAATTACTGATGGAAGCAGGATTAGGCTTAGGGCATTCCACAACCCGTTGGATTTTTTTACTGACCCATTTCCCTCCAGTACTATAGGCATATTCAAGTATCCTACCGTAAGCTACGAATGTACGTGGATTACACTGACATACTTTACAAGTGCATTTGTATACCGACACAAAATTATGAGGTTATTATTCCCCTTTTGCATAAATTCCAACAGTAAATGTGACATCATTTCTCAATGGCTGTCGCAAATATAGTACGTTATGCAGTAAGTGTCTGTTGGTTAGTGCTTTGGCCTCGTTCATCAGGAAGTTTTAATAAATTTTCATGAATGTAATAAATTTTCAATTTTTAACGCCTCGGCATTGATTTACAGCACTGATCAGGACAATACATATTGGTTAACGATAAGGAGAAGAAGCAAGTTCTTTGCATCCCTAAAAAGTGGCTGCTGAACAACGACCATTTTATTTATCGTGATGATGTGACTGCAACGGATATTATTAATAGTGTCGACTGTGATAGTCGCTTCACTTTGAAAAAATGCACGGTACTACATCGTTGTGGTAAGCTGTTTTTAGATGACTACGATATAGCCGAGGAAACGAAAGTCTATTTAACCGCAGTACTCGGTTACAATAAGAAAATTACAACAGATGATGAAACGCTACCGTGTGAAGCGGAAAAGCCGAAAAGGTAAATTGTTCAACTTACTAGATCACTTTTGTGTTAGGGCTGCTAAACGAAAACTTAACGATTATTTATGCACCTCTGAAGAACTAGAGGTTGCTGCGGTTGAAGTTGGATTTGCCCCGGTAGACTTTCCAGTTGTCAACATTTTGACAGGAAGATTCTCACCTATAGCGAAGTAAGTACCTATTTAATCAATGCTCATAAAGTAGTTCATCGAAAACAAAGGTTTTCTCACCACCGCTTCAATGTACATCAACGGAAGTTATTAACCGTAATTTGGATTTCATGTAAACATGATAAGAAAAGGTTGTGCAATGATGACAATAAAATGCTGAAAACGATTCTGAAAGCAATTACTGAAGTATCTAGTAAGATTGATAAACTGATCGCATTTAATGAACGCTCATGCATGGGTGTAATGAACAGGCGTACCGACCAATTTAACAATTCAACTATTGCTTCCCCATTAAGAACACATGAAGAGTTGCGTTCTTTTGAAGTTGCTTTAGATGAGTTAAGGTTCCATGATCAGTCCTTAAGTTGTAACAGGTGTTTGGACAAATTTGAGGTGGCCAGATTGTACGAGCTCATATGTGATGACCCTCGCAAATCAGCAAAAGCCTGTCTAGGTTACCTGTTGTCACCGGAACTGGCGAACATGTACACTTTACACGGAACGAAAAGTAAATTAGGTATTAGTAAGTACAAATTTTACCGGACGGTTCAAAGTAACTCCACACCATAGTATTATTATATATGTAGGTGTTCTGTGTTCTCGTTTCCGAAGTACAACCTGCCCCGAAAAAGAAGCAGTACACGCCATGGATGTTGCGTGGATGGCGATCCAAAGAAAAGGTGAGCTATAAGCACTTTACATGTTTGATACAATACATAATGCAGCTTTAATATTACTTTGTGATCAATATTTGTAGTTAAACAACTTTTTTATTGTCAGTAGAAAAATTATTTCTTGTCCATCTTGCCTTCATCTGGCATCGAAAGTTTTAACAGACGTAATTGTAAGTTTTTTGTTCGAATTGTTATACCGTTGGTACTTCATCGACGTTTTACATATCTTGAAATTTGCTTATAAACTGAAGAACACTTTTTTATTTATGTAGGACATTGTCAATGATAGTTCAACTTCTACGTAACCTGCTTCTGTTACAAAACAATGAAAAAGCCTTGTATAAATCAATCATTTGAAATTTTATTAACCGTAATAAACATTTCTATGTGTCACGAATCAGTTTTTTAATAACAGAGATAGATCGATTAACCTTAAGTTTCTTTAGTACTGCGTAACATCACAGTAAACACTGTACGTATGTATTGTCGCCTGGTTTTATCGTGATATCTGTAGAAATTTGTTGAGAAGTAATGTGTTAAAACGAGTTTGCAAAAACTAATAAGATTATGGTGAAATTTCGGACAAAAGCGCAAAATTTATGGAGAATTTTGGGAGAAAACCCCAAAGTCAGGGGAAATTTTGCGTTTCCCCCCTCTAAAATTGCGAAAATTTTTGGCGCTTTGTTAACATATATAAGCCCACTTCCCTAAAGTGAAATGAGATTCTGGAGAAATTTTGAGGTTTTGTGACATTTCCCCAATGTTTACTATTGCGGCTTCTCTAAAATTTGCCCAAAATCGGGAGATTTAGATATATGCACTGATCCTATCGCAATCAGAAATAGGGCGCTCACAAAAAATGACGGTTGTCAAACGCTAAACGAGACCGAAATACCTGAAGATCCATCAAATCCCATTCTATATTCTTGATTGTTTGACGGATTTTAGTCAGTAATCTCTGATCACCAGGATTTGATCCGCCTCTCCAATCTTCGTAAAGAGTTTTGGCAAGCTGCAAATTTTTGAAAACTTCATCTTGCATACAAAAATACGGATCAGTATCATCCATAATAAAACAGAACACGTTGGGATGACCTGGACAAAAAACACCAAGCCCGAATGAACAGGTAACGAGTAACTCAAATAGCCGCTGATTTTATGTCAAACATGAGATAGTTCAATTTCAATCCTCAATGGGCAGAAATATCAAATAAATGTGCTTTCTTTGATTTTCTGCATTGTTCCAGAAGTTACCCACGTGTACACTCTTTCCGCGTTAACATTGTTCGTCAGAGTGTTCTTTCTATTGCATTACTTCTACATCATGTGTTGAATATGGACGTGGCGGATGGTTATATCCATTTGTTACGTACCAGAGATGTTTTAACGATGGTGAGTTATCCAGAATGTACTGGTACGTAACCTGGCATCCCTTCTATCAACTTGAGAGATCTTCAGAATTCCCTTGTCTAACCTGTGAGTTGTAAACAAAATAAACGATCAACACATACGGTGAAAGGTATGTTTGACTTAAATCAGATTCTGCCTAACTCTTTAATTCGATTTTTATTGTTGCAAGTACCTCAATTTTTATCACTGTAATAGATTTACTTGAACACCACAACTTACTTGTTGGCCTAAGTAAACGGAGCTTGATAAATAAAAACAACAAACTATCTGTTATCGTAGTTCGACCCCAACACATGTCTGAATCGCATCTACGACTAATACTTGATGAGCGTCTCAAACCCTATAGACCGCACTCATAACTGACACGAATATCCAACAACGCTACACACCACAGCACAACTACGGAAACACCTGTTTTCGAAGACATGCCGGTTTGCAAATGAAAAGCTACGATTATCGAATAATGAAGTCAACCACAAAATGGTTCCAAGGGTAATCCAGCCCTCAACAGTTCATAAACATCTTTACTGAACATGATCTCTTAAAAACAATCGCAACGATTGAGGCCTTACTAGCAGTTACGGATGGTTCAACGCGAAAACATTACATATTATCTTTTACCTCATATCAAGGTCTGTCCTCCATAGATACTAATAACGTCATAGGTCTTTTGAGTATATTGGATTTCGTTAGCGCGGCCACCATAGCTTACCCCGGTTAACGTATTATTTCTTAAGGATTGATGTGCATTCCTGTCCAGTGTCTAAAAGAAGACTTATGTGTGAATCAAAACTTTCTGCATAGCATTCTCAGCTTATAATTCTGTTGTAGAACTATGGTCTACTTCGTTATTAGTATTGCTCTAATAATATACCTAGTACTAATATTGTAAATTTGTTATGATGTAACTATCTAATCAATAAGATCATATTTGGAGGTCACATAATTGTCTACACTAACTCATCTTATCGTACCAATCACCAATATATGGTGAGGAACGCCTTTAGGCTGGGGGTTGAACAATATTTGTGATATAAACCAAAGGTATAGGCTTCACGAGAATGATCACGCCTGCAAGACCGAGCTATGCCATTCGATGAACTCAATTAATTGAATTCATTCTTCTCGCCTTCTCTATCGTTGGGTTTTCTCCGCGCTAAATGTTGAATACCTATTTTACCGGTTGTCTCATGTTCAGCTTTGAGGATTGTGGGTTTAGAACCCAATGCCACTACAGTTTAACACTGTCAATATAATATTGTCAGAGGTTCTTTCATCTAATCCGTTCATACCGCTGGATGAACAAATCTTGTTTTACAATGGAAATTTCCAGAAATTCAGTGATGAAATATAAAAAGTCCTCAACTTCCTATGTGTATACATTGATAACTGTTTTACTCCAAGTTGAGACAAAGAAATACACATTAAGTGGTTGAGGTAGTCGGTAAGAAACTGTGAATGAACTATATTTCTTGCCAGTTCGCACATTTGATAAGATATAACAGAAAACTTGAGGCGAATGACGCTTGTTGAGAGATTTTAATCCGTGGCAATGAGCTTTACACTCCGGTATGATCCTCTCAACTACCTCTAACAACCTAAAATCTCCTTACTGTCCATTTTTAGTCTAACAACTTAGACTAGTGAATACATTAAAACTGATCGACAAAATTCAACCAAAACTAAAGGGTTTGAACCAATATGATAATAGTAACTATTCAGTGTTCAAACACATCTACAACCCATGGAAGTGTTGAGCCTTAAATGTTCCTCTGACTGTCTCCCAAACAGAAAAGGGTATCAGCCACTTCATATAACCCAAAATGAAACAGAATTTTTAATATACAAATCAGTTATTTTTCATAGTGCCAAGGATGGTGAAATCTCAGAGAGCAGAACTCGTTTCGAATATGGCAGAGAGCTGACAAAAGAGCTGCCAAACCAGCTAATGTTTCAGGGCATCTCCAAGGTCACAATACCAAAGGATTATGGACTGTTTAGCCAGATAAACATGAAACGAAATCAAACTAGACTTCTGAAAGTAGTATTTAAATCTCCCAATAAAAATGACTACAGGATGGACGTAAACTAAAGGGGTCAGGTTTCTGCCCGTAAAGAAATACCTTTCACGGACCGTATAAAAAGACTAGAAACTGAAAACGAACCAAAACTGTGGTGTTTGAATTAACCGATGATTCTTTTGTACCGGTTGAATGTTTGATTTTGAATTCTAAACACAATACATTTGTTTGTGCTCATCTAGTACTTATTGATTCAATTGCGTTATCTCGGAGATTCTTAGTTCATACTCTAATTCAAATAATTCGAAATACCAAACTGGCGTCGCGATGGAGCCTGTGATAGAATCGTTGGATATACATTCAGATTTTGGTGCTTTTGAGGATTATTTTGAAAGGTTAGAAATCTGGGCTATGACCAAGGACGATGGTGAGAATGTTAATATTGTGGCACATTTCCTCACATTCATCGGAAAAGAAGCATATAGCTTATTAAGAACTCTGTTTATGCCGGAAAAGCCTATCTCGCTTCCTTATGCAACTCTCAATGAACTGCTGCTAGACTATGTTAAGCATACAAATTTCGAACGCAATAAAGGAAGATTTTGTAAAGTGATTCATGAGGATATATAAAATTCTACTACATCACCACGTCATCCCAACCCAGTGCATACTCAAGGTCATGCAGATAATTCATTGAGTCTGGATGCAGTTCACGAGGATGGGCGCAATTCTGGTCAATGTTTGTCCTGTGGCATATTCCACTCTTTTAATTCTTAATTTCGTAATTCTAAGTGCTTTAAATGTGGTGATATTAGACATATTCGGTCAGTCTGTAATACTAATATTCATCTCGTTGCAACGAATATTAAGTCTTGTAATTCTGATTCTACTGAGTCGAGTATTCATAATGATCACGGACCGTATAAAAAGACTAGAAACTGAAAACGAACCAAAACTGTGGTGTTTGAATTAACCGATGATTCTTTTGTACCGGTTGAATGTTTGATTTTGAATTCTAAATACAATACTTTCGTTTGTGCTCATCTAGTACTTCTTGATTCAATTGCGTTATTTCGGGGATCCTTAGTTCATACCATAATTCAAATAATTCGAAACATTAAAAAAACTTGGGTTAGGTGTCAGCGAAAAGGACCCAAAATTGGTAAATTTTCGTGTGATGAGGCTTCAACATCACTCTCTGTTGAAGCCACTCCGGGTGCAGCACGAGGTCATCTAAATGTGCTTCGAATTGGTAACACGGACAAATAACACTACTGGACAACTCCGAGGAGTCTGATAAACTCCCACCGCAGTTCAATAAAAGTGTCCGAACACTTCTGCGTAAAAAGGAGAAGAATGTGAGAGAGATTTAGTTAAGTGGGTTTCGATTTCGGGAAGCTCGGAATGTTTGTGTCCAGTAGATTGTACGAAGAAAAACTTGTCAAGGGATCTATAGAATACCCTAAACGCTCATATATATGCATCAAAACAAAATTACTAAGGGAAGAGGAAATATTACAGCATTATGGGGAAATAATGGTACTTCACCAGTTCTGGAGGACGACTATGGTAATGCTCAGTTATTCTGAAACTACTTCAGCAATGCATATACCATAGAGACACCCTCCCTCAGTTCATACACCCCCCACACATACTGGACACTGTGACCGTTAAGGAACACGATTCCTCTGACCTGATAAATAAGATCGATACAGAAAAATCCATGGGACTCGATTAAATGTATCACAGGCTTCTAAAGGAACTAACAACTGTTTCCGTGAATCCCTTAAGCATATGTTTTAATTTATTTATATCCCAAGGTCGATTAGCGAAAGACTGTAAGAACGCCATAGTAATCCTGTATTCAAAACAGGTACGAAACATAAACTTGAGAACTATCGACCGTTATCTCAATCAGCGTGGTTGTTAAAATTTTAGAAGATATTATTCTGAATGAACTGTTCACGAATCTCGATGAGAACGGGACTCATTCTGAAAAACAGCATGGCTTCAGAACAGGTTATTCCTGTCTCACTAACCTATTGGTAACGTGCAAAAGTTAGTGCACTCTTAAAGACCAAAAGTGACCTATAGACGTAGCTTACACTGACTTCAAGAAAACGTTTGACAAACTTGCTGCTATATAAGTTAAGTACTGTGGGGATTAGGAGCATATTATCAATGTGGACAAAAAATCTCCTAGTTAGACGCCAACGAAAAGTATGACTGAACTCAAAGTTTCTAGCCGAAAAACTGTGCATAGCGTAGTGCCTCAGGGTACAGTTTTGGGATCAGTGTTATTCCTCTTGCAAATGAATGATCTTCCTCATCTCATATCGTCACCGATTTTCTTATATGCCGACGATGTCAAGAAATAGAGAGCGATAGGAAGTAAAGGCAATAGCTTAGTACTCCAAAATAACCTGGAGAAATTATCTGGTCTCACACTTCGCAGTTGCCGAATAATGCTTCTATGTGCGTTGCAACGCATATTGGTCATCAAGGTACAGATACATACACACTGAATTACATTGAGCTACTTGTTGTTCAGACACACAATGACACACATCTTTATCCAACACCTAAAAACTACGGTACAGTGCAATGAGATAGTGGCCAAAAGCTTTAGAACCCTGAATTCAATGCGTAGAGCCTTTAGCCATGTCGATGCTGAAAACTTTTGACGTTTTTGTACAGTACTCGTGCGTCCTAGGCTCTAGTACTGCATACAAGGGACTAGCCCTGCTTAAAAAAAGAGCTTTCGGAGAAGGTCCAGAGGACCGCAACTAAGCTGATTCCCGGAATGGCAAGGCTCTCGTGTGATGTTCTACTGGCTAAACCAAACCTATTTTCATCGTCACACTGAAGAACCAGAGTTTCCGAATTATTTAGTGATAAATTTGCATCTGATATCCCTCACTTTCCTAGTCTCCCAAACCACAGGATTTACGAGGAAAGTCGAAAAACTTTCACCAGCCCAAAACAAATTACTTGTCAGACGACTATCGACTTTCTTGTCGAATCATCAACAAATAGAATACATTACCTCAATATGTGACTGAAGCTCCATAAGGAAGTTGGATCATCTGAGAGACCATAATTTCCGGGACTAACACAGGCCACCTTGCTTCCTGCCCTTTCCAAAATGAAATAGAAGTACGCTACATTTGCTCGTTTGATGTGCATAAAGTTTCTTGTGCGTTACAAATTCACGGACTGAAGATCGAAATTGTTGCCAAGGTTGGCGCGTATGTCGAGGTACTACGCTCCAGTTATTTTTTGAAGGGATAGTATCAGGTAAGTCCTAGATGCTGTGCCTTTGGATGGTTTTCTAGGCTCTTTAACTTATTTGAAATCTAATCAAGTAATTTTATTTTCTGAAATGCGTTGTACAGTAGCGATTTTACATACTAAATCATGCTACAGTATTTATACTATAGTTTTTATAAAAACTTCCCCGCTCGCTTCGATTATCATGACTGCTTTATCAGATGCTAAAAATGTGTTTTTATTGATAAAATTTCCCTATGGAGATTCGCACATTTACACGTAGTCAATTTCCTTCATCTGCTTGGCTATTTTTAATTAACTGGGTTTACGAAACTACTATAGTAGCTTCGTGGTGTAGTACTACACCCTCCTGGGTTAATATGTTTATAACTGCACGTCAATTCATATATTATTTAAAGTTTTGTGATAAGTTTGTTAGGTCGTCTTCATTTTGCCGGATTACTGCTTAATTCTATGCTACCTAGACACTGACCCTTGAAAATAGATATACGAATAGACATCGTTATGTCAGTCGATCCGAACAGCTGTTTTTCAGGCCTTCATTTATCATTTCTATACAACTGAATCAGCTTTCAAGAGTGGAAGTCCTTTTCTACTCTCAATAAAGCATGAGCTCGTACCCAAGTAATTCAGAAATAAATCTCCGATCTTGGCCTGACTGTTGTCGTAACCGGTTGTCATGACTTTCTAATCAATCACAGACGATTACTTCCCAATTTAGCTTCAATGAGCCCTTTGTCACAGTAATAATTGATCTGTACATTTTTTTTACCGTCAATATACTACAGTTGGCAAGTCAAGGTTTCCCATTCGTCATAAAAATAGCCTTATTCAGTATTGCAATTTTAGGTATAAAAATAGTCAGATCTTCGACAGCGACAGACAATTCAGTTTTACAACAACCCAAGGGACATATACCATGAAGAATCACCAAAATATTTATGAGGGTATTTGTTTGATGGTCAGGGCATTTGGTCTTTAGATTTTGGACTCGAAACCCGACTAACTACTCACCAATAAAACAGATTATATCTTACACCCTCACAACAATGTCACTTATGTACCGAGTGAAACCTGGCACTTTTATATCGGCTCAGTTTTCCCACCACATCACCACAGAGCGATAAAATCATGAAGACAAATCCTAGGGTAGTAGGAAAGAATCGGCATAAGTAATATAAAAAAAATGAGTCCATGGGGAAAAGTGTGAAATAATTTTGAAACTTGGGATCCAAGGAAAGACAAAGAGTGGTCGATTCTAAGTTGTATCACCCAATGTCTCCAGATTATAGTTATGATAGTTACGTGGTCCCTAAGTGTTCTGCACATGATTTTACGCCTCAGCACAGTTGTCAGTGACTTCATGAAGTGACGCCACGTCTTGGTTAGTCCATACCTATCTCCCAACGTACTTCCTCACTGGCTAACACTGCTTATCAAGGTAGGCGGTGGCTAAATACACGTAGGATGTCCTAATCACCTCAGTCAATGAAAGTTCACTACTGTTTTACCATCTTTGCCCAGCATTCCTCACTTGTTTGTTACAACATGAATGGAAAGTGCTTTGGAAGCACCTATGATTAAGTGTTGGCAACCTACAACTATCCTCTATTGTTACAATGTTACTCAAAATAATACATAATCCTGTACTTGTACACCAAGTTGAGTCAAAAAATATCGGGTGTTGAAATTAGGAATCTTCGCAAAAATAATGTTTTATGCTTTTTGAAACACGTTTTTACAACATGTAGCTTTGTAAACCATTGTAAATAAATGATCCATGTCACACAAAGCCCTCGAAACCCTGATCGCGGTTATCACACAGACCTTAACCAGGCAATCTGCACCTACTAACAGGGCTCAAACCCACAGTTTGACTGCAAGAACTGATACCGTGCCTTGATTTTTCCCTTATATTTCTTCCAACCAACTCCCAAATCAGCAAACATTGTTATCATGAATGAGAAAAATTTCTAATTTATTATTCATTCCAATCATATTGTCATATGTACCGAACTTGACATAACTTTCAATATACCTGTATGAGTAACATTATATATTCAAATTCTACCTAAAAATTAGTATTTTGATTGGGATGTATAGTAACTTCAACCTCAAACGTGACGGTCAAACGCCTGTTTGATTCATTTTTGCATTGGCTGTTTGAGTCTCCCCATGGATGTTCAGGACTGTAAGTGATCGCCCCCGAATGCCCTGGTACGGCCGAGAGTGGGGAGAGTCCGCTCTCCCTCTCGAAATACTCTCACACGGCCACGCGTATACAGCCTCTGCCAGGGAAGTCCTACTCATTGCCTTCTCGTGGCGGGGGTGTTGTTTACGAAAATGAGAGGACGAAAAGCGAATGTCCGGCGCTTTAACCGGATTCCAAACCAATGGTGCACATGGGCTCCAGTATCCTGCGGGAACGAATGGCGTATGAACCAATCGTTGGTCACCGGCTACCATGGGACTGCATCTCCTTACGATGCTCCACTGCCTTGTGGGTTAGACCTTTAGGTCAAAGGCTCGGGGAGTGGCCCCCTAAGATAACCACCTGCTTCGGTTTGGGCACCCGGGCAGTATCACAGCCCACACACAAATGATGAACTCTTATGTCTATGGAAATTACTTTCTCGCTTTGAAAAACAATCAATTGATTCAAATTATTATCATTACAATTATTGTCATTATTAATACTATTATTATTATTACTATTATTGTCATTATTATTATTATTATTATTATTATTATTATTTTCCACATTATTCACCCTCTTTTATACTTATACAGCGGCTCGTCTTTGGTGGAAATCCGACTGTATCTAAACGTTCTCGAGTCACTGTCCGGTTGAAAATTGTATGTTACCACCGAATACGAGGACTGAAGCAGTTTTTCTGAAACCACGTGCACCATTCAAACTGGCTGCCTTCAACGTTCGCACATTTATGCAGGTCGGACAACAGATAGGGCTGGCTATGTCTTTGGAAAGTCTTAATATCGATGTGTGTTGTCTATCCGAGACCCGTATTCAAGACTCTGGCGAAGTACTACAAATTCGATCTCCATCTGTCGCTTCGAAAAGCTTGTTTTACGTGCGCTTATCCGGGGACCCTGTGGCATCTTCGTCTGGTCTTGCTGGCGTTGGTGTCGCACTAAGCGCTAGAGCTGAGGCAGCACTAGTCGATTGGATCCCCATTAACAGTCGGTTATGTGCTGTTAGATTAGAAAGTTCCATCAAAGTGAGAAGAAATCGGCGTGAGAAACGATGTCTTTTCGTCATCTCCGCCTATGCCCCGACAGATTGCAGCCCGGATGCAATCAAGGATGAGTTTTACCACCAGTTATCAGTTCTTCTCCAGAAAGTGCGTTCGACAGATATTGTAGTACTAGCCGGAGACTTGAATGCTCAGGTCGGGCGTCTAGGCACAGAAGAGAGTCGTTTAGGTGGCCGATGGGGACTCGTTGGTCGCAGGTCAGATAACGGGGACCGTCTACTGCAACTTTGCACAGACCACAACCTGTTTCTGGCTAGCACTAACTTTCGGCACAGTCATCGCCGATGTGCCACCTGGCGTCCTCCCTCTGCATCTCAAGCCTGGACTCAGATTGATCACATCGCGATCAGCTACCGCTGGCGTGGTTGTGTAAAAGACTGCCGCTCCTTTTGGAGTACCTATCTGGACTCTGACCATGCCTTGGTCTGCGCCAATCTTGCCTTACTTTTCAGTGGACAACGAAGTGACCGCCATCAACGGATTGATGTTAGCAAGCTGGTTGCAACTTCTGTTGCAAGTAAGTATCGAACCGAGCTAGCCTCTAGGCTAGCTACCACTCCACCGAAAAGTATAGATGAGCATTGGTTGCAATTGCATGACGCCATGAAAATGGCGGGAACAGTCAGTTGTGGGTTTGCGAAACGTCCCGCTTTTAAGCACTGGGTTTCTTCTGGTTCCTTACAACTCATTGAAGCCCGTCGGTCTACTCCGGGTGACCGTGAGTTTGACCATAAACGAAGGATGTTACGTAAGGAAATTGGGCAAAGCTTGCGTAAGGACCGAGAAGCCTGGTGGTCGATGCGTGCTAATGAGCTGGAAGCAGCAGCTGCATCTGGTAACTACCGGAAGCTCTTCCAGCTCATCCGAGCCACTGGCAGCAAGAAGTCTGGTGTGAGTGAAACAATCTGCGAGGATGATGGGATGCCAATCACTAACATCCATCGACGTCTTGGACGATGGGCAGAATTTTTCGAAGGGCAGTTCAACTGGCCTGCTGCTCCGGCAACATCGGTCAGACTGTCCTGCCCTCCATGGCCGGTGACGACTGATCCACCAAATGAGGAGGAAGTCCGCAAGGAACTCCAACTCTTGAAGCGTTACAAATCACCTGGCCCAGATGACTTACCTCCGGCTCTTTTTAAAGATGGTGGTGACTTTTTGACTAAGGAATTGACGACGTTGTTTACAAAGGTTTGGGAACTAGAGAGTGTACCAACGTCATGGAATGAGTCGATAGTTGTCCCTATCTTTAAAAAGGGTTCACGTCGTTCCTGTAACAACTATCGGGGGATAAGTCTACTTCCGATTGCGTCCAAGCTATTGGCTTCCGTCATACTTCGTAGGTTGTTCAAAACCCGAGAAAGATTGACTCGCGAGGAGCAGGCTGGGTTTCGTTCTGGTCGAGGATGTATTGATCATATCTTCACCCTCCGCCAAATGTTAGAACACCGCCATACTTATCAAAGGCCAACAATCGTAGTGTTTCTTGACATCAGGGCTGCCTTCGATTCGTTGGACAGGACTGTTCTCTGGGATTGTCTATTGAAGAAGGGTGTGCCTGAGAAGTTTATTAACATCCTAAAAGCCCTATATAAAACACCTCAGGCAGAGTGAGGGCATACAACCACCTCTCTCCATTGTTCCATTCGAGCAGTGGGGTTAGGCAGGGTTGCCCAATCTCACCATTCCTCTTCAACTTTGCCATCGATGACATTCTGGAAACAGCTCTGATGAATGTAAGTAATGGTGGTGTGGATCTGTTGCCTGGAGAAAGACTTCTCGACCTTGAGTATGCGGACGATATTGTCTTACTGTGCGATAATGCCCAAGGCATGCAATCCGCACTTAATCAGTTGGCAATCAGTGTCCGTAGGTATGGTATGTGCTTTGCACCTTCGAAGTGCAAAGTACTTCTACAAGACTGGCAGGATTCTAATCCTGTACTCACCCTGGATGGTGAGCAGATAGACGTAGTCGAGAAGTTCGTGTATCTGGGTAGCTGCATAAGTGCTGGTGGGGGTGTGAGTGATGAGATCAATGCACGAATAGTGAAAGCCAGAGCGGCTTATGCCAATCTGGGCCACCTTTGGCGCCTTCGTGATGTTAGTCTGGCTGTAAAAGGTCGGATCTACAACGCGTCGGTGAGAGCAGTTTTGCTCTATGCTTGTGAAACCTGGCCTCTCCGAGTTGAGGACGTTAGACGACTCTCTGTGTTCGATCATCGCTGTCTCCGAAGGATTGCTGACATTCAGTGGCAACACCATGTCAGTAATGCAGAGGTTCGGCATCGTGTGTTCGGGCACAGAGATGATAATTCAATTGGTGTCACCATCTTGAAACACCGACTTCGGTGGCTTGGACATGTTCTCCGAATGTCGTCCCAGAGAATTCCACGTCGTGCATTATTTGCCGACTCTGGGACTGGTTGGAAGAAGCGGAGAGGTGGTCAGTGCATGACATGGTGTCGTGGCATGAAAGAAAGCTGCAAAGGACTGGCTTGTGTTGGTCCTTCACGACTCCCTGGTTGGGGTCTGAGAGATGGTGCTACACAGTGGCTAGAGACGTTATCAGATATGGCTCAGAATAGAAGCCAGTGGCGATCCTGCTGTAACCTTCTTTTACTTTCTTCATAAAAAGTGGTTGTGTCTCCTTACCTGAAAGATTTCTTCTGATTGTACCTTTCCGTTCCCTCGTTACTACCACACTACCTTACACCAATCTCTTCGTTATTGTTCTCTTTTTTTTGCCCTCCTTAGTTTTTTTTCTATTTCTCTTCGAATTCTCATTGTTTTGTGTGGCGCATATATATTGGCGCTCTCTTGTACCAATATTTATGTGTTCAAATAAATAAATAAATAACTGTAAGTGATTAGTATTATATTGGCGTATGTGCATACTGTGCAGATTGCATCGATATTGCCTAAAGGTACAAGAATTATAAGCAGAGATAGATGTTGGCTAGCAGTGGAATTCAGGACGCGCGTCTCGTTCTATTTGGGACTCGCCAGCTGGGTTTGAGTCACAGGGTGAACATCAAGTCTGGGATGCAGGTACACCCAGCTGATGAGTTCTAAATGGAACGAAACATGCGTCCTGGATTCCACTGCTAGCCACCATCCATCTCTTTATTTGTTTATGTTACAGTGAAGTTAGCGATTGTATCGACAGCAGATTTAATCACAAATCTTCAAATAGCACTTCATCGAACCTTTCATACAATCTAAATTTGAACTCTGAAGTGCAAATGAAATTCATCAACGGTTTCTCATTATTTTTAATGAAAATGTTCAGGTAGTTTCGTCATTTTTTGAACTAGTTTTTTTCACATCCAAATGTCATAGAGACACATTAAACTCAATTCACATCTTTTTGTGTAAAATATCCGGAATTTCCTCTACGTGGTATGAATAGTTTCCTTAAAATTTTTAAAAAAATAAGATGTATGATTTACAACAATATGTGTAAAGTTCGGACACGACATGGCTAAATAGATAATGTAATTGTTTCCTCGAAAAAGACAACAAGTCATATTTTCTTAATTTTGTTCATTTTTCTCTATTTCCGAAAAAGATATTCTTGGCAGATGTAATAACCCAGACTTTTCTCCCTCTCTCCATTCAGATTACTTGATCGTGCTTCTGTCAGTACACCCGAACTACCTTCCATCAGTCGACAATACTTTAAGAACTCCAAAGGTTTTTTCACCTACTACCACTGATGCCGTCGTCTAGGACAGCTAGGATAAAGCGAAATTCCGTACCGGATAGGTGCACAATCATCAAGTGTATGAGGAAAACAATCTTCACTTTTGTTTTCTTATTGATCGTAAGTTTCCTACTTATTTTTTGACTATTACCTCAGGGTCTTTCAACAGGACTCATAGGACCAAGTATTCTATATCTGGAAAAGTTAGCTGGCTCACGAGAGGATGAAACAGCTCTTGTTTTTACGTCGAAGGCCGTTGGGTGTATTGGTGGATGGATAGTTAGCTGTTTATTACTGGATTCAGAAGGTTCTACTAAACCAAATGATTTATTAAGTGTTGGACTTTTCGGCCTAGTGATATCCAATGGTCTTATTATTTTCGTTAAACATCTTTGGTGGATGCTGGCAGTTTTTTTTCTTCAAGGTTTATTTGTAACAATTTCTTTGCAAGGTAACAAAAATATATGTACGAACCTTTTTTTCGGCTGACATTTTATCTTAGCTTAATAATCATTACATCCTATCTACAATTGAAACTAAGGGTATATTTGAAAAGTTTCTAAAAATGTATTTAAATGGTTATAGCAGTGCTAGAAAACAATTGATAATAATTACTTTCTAGTTATCTGGAATAGCAGATATACAAGTAAGATATGATCGAATATTTTTCTAATAGTTTATACTCCTCTGAAATGTTAGTTTTAAAGTAGGATCAAATCGTAGTTCTTTCATTTAATCTCACTTAGCCGATGTACTGCACCAATACAGTTCACCCTTCAACTTTTCCAGCAGATGTAGACATGTTCAAGAGCAAAACAAACCTTATTCACTGGTTCCCGGCACCGACGATTCAATTTAGCATATGACTATTATTGTACTTTGTTGACTGGTGAAAGCCTATGACTTTCAATCACCGGTGTATGAGTTATGACCCTCGTTCTTCTGTTCCAATATAGACGGTCAACTAGTGCCAATGGTTGTCCCATAAAACTTGTGACTCAAAGTTTAAGTTGCAAGCCCAAAATTGGTCTTTGTGTCGGCGTTTCGTCAAAGTATCTCATAGCCTAGCTCGCCATACGAGGACTGAAATAATGTCAGGATCCGGAGGCACTTAGGATCATCACCTTGGATGTAGCATAGACTCCATAAATTGCGCAGAGAAATATATCCTCAGAATTTCTACAATCAAAAACTTAAAATGATTAAATTAGTAATTTTTTTTAAATTTATTGAGAAAACCTAACATGAAAAAGGCGGTTTAATCGATACTCATAATCGTGAATTTAATGATTACACAATGACCTTCGAATATCAGTTTGTGCTGATTAGTTGCACTTTGTGTAATTTTTTTGAAGTTTTTGTTCACTTTATACTTGTGTTTGTAAAAATAGGATGTAAAATGCAATTATCATTGCTTTATTAGTTATCCAGTATTTTTAATTGCCATTCATTTTGGGAACTGATTTTCATTAAATTAAGTCTTGTGAGCAGTGTATTACTTCTCATTATCAATCAATTAACATTCTGTTCTTCATCTTGACATTTCATTCGTGTTTCTGATCATTCAAAATTTGTAACCCGTAGTAGTAAAACTAACTCAAAAGATGCCGTTTATCCTGTCACTGTGGGAAAATAAGTGACTGACCCAATATCAAAGTGAGTGACTAAAACATTCACGAAGCCACATAGTGAAATAATTTACCTCTAAACATTAGATAGATTGCAGTCATCAAACTCATAGTTGCTTCTGAAATGGCTATTGTTATATCCGAGCGAAGATTAAATCACGAGTAACTTCTCAGACATATTAGTTAACTAATATTATCTATACATTCTTATGGTATAACTATTCAACAATTAGATTATGTATATTTATATTCCTCTTATTATAAGCTTTATTTTGAGCTATAATTTATTATTATACAACTTAATGTTCGTAAGCTATGTTCAGTTTATTGACTACTGCCTCCCACGTTCACAGTCACTTTTTGGCTTTGTTGTGTATAAATGTTATTTCCTATTTTATAGTGCGTTGCAGTTTGCTTAGTTGATATATAAACCCAGTATGTCTGAAATAAATGATTCAATTCGATTCGATTCGCATAGTGGGAGCTGGTATTGGTGTTCTGGACTCAAGTGGACGGGCTAGGCGGACATATGACCAATAAGGACGCTAGGCTGCTCATACCGGTCGAACGTCATTGGTTTGGCACAGTGCTAAGACTGTATAAGTCGTATTTTGATTGGTGAATAAATCACGTGATAACTAGCCGGACATAAAGTCACAACTATCTAATTTGACGTTACCTAAATATGTTGTAATTGTGTATTTGATAAAAGCTACACCTTCAATGAATTAATCTATTAAAATAGCGACTGTGGAATGTAAAAATCTTCCTTATAAGTAATTTAAAACTAAGTTTTGAAACCTTTTTGTTTTGTAATTTATCATTTTTCAGGATGTGTTTATCATCGTGAGAACGTAAAACACCGGCTCCACATTGTGCCACAATATTTAACAAGTGTTTTCTTATTGGGTTGTGTATTTACTCCATATTTTATTTTATTTATTGAGCCAAATCTAAATGCCATTACATCATTAGATGTTCATCCCAGTACTACACTGAATGAACCACAGCATTCACATGATCATAACTTCATTTCAAACGTATCTAATGTAATTCCCATTAAGTTTGTTGAGAGTAGCAGTAATCGCATTAGTAAACACAATGAAATTTCTCCACTTATTCGTATCCCTCGACAAATTTCAGTTAGTACCCCACTACTGAATAAATCTAATTTTGGTCTCCAAACAACACCTCAAACCACTATGGACATTAATCATAATAAAATATCTACTGATAAATCTCACAATTTAAATCTAATCATACCTAATTTTACGTCAACAAACGAAATCAATATAAATGAAACATCACATAACATTACAGTGAACTCTTCTTCGGTTACTATCAAACCTACAATCAAGAAAAAGCCGTCAGTCAATGATGCCAAACATTTAAACCAAGATAGTTCATCTGCGGATGGTAGTAAAGCAGCGTCTAAAATGAAGAAACTTACTGAAGAGCGTCAAATTGAGGAATTAGACGATGATCCATCTACTCATAAACCACTGACCTCTGTCGTTAATCCAAATAAACTTCAAAATCCTGTAGTCCAAAACCAGTCTACTATTACCACTACTAATATGTTAATGAACATTACGAATTTAAATTCTACCAAACAATCGAATAATAATGATGCTATCTCTAAAATTTCTACAAATTCTTCCTCTAGCCATCTTTCACTTCACTTGAACAATGTTTCAACAGGATTTCCACATGACTCTAAAATTGTTAAAGATCATAAATCTAATGAAATTTTCATTAATAATATGAATTCAACAAAAAATATTTACATATCTAATGCCTCTAAACCAATAACTAAGAATAAAGTAATACTTGGCATGTATAACATTACCGATGAAATTGGGTTAATAACTAATAACTCTTCTACTCAATTCACATTCAGTAAATTTCCACCTGTATTACAGTCAAACGATATTATTGTAGTTATCAATTCAACAAATCATAAATATCATCATCATCGTATTGCTGAACACTCGTTAGATAAATCTCATCATAATCTGTTACCGTTTCAACATCCAGTAGAATCAGTTCAGAAAGTTTATCTACTACTAAGTATTATTTCAATGATACTTTGGCTGTTGACAATTCCATTAACAAGTTGGTGTGAATCGATATTTATTCGTTACTTTGATCTTCAGATCATAGATGATAATAATTTCGAGCTTATTTCCGCTGGCAAACTCTCGTCACCAAGTGTGATGCAACGATCAGATACTGATAGTAATGAAAATCATTCTGAAGAAGGTCTCAAATCAAGATTACTTGGAGGATCAGGTAGGCTAGAAGATTACACTTAGATATTTGTGAAATGACTATCAGATCATAACTGTTAACCTGATTTTTTATGTTAATACTGACTAAAATTTGATAGTGATATCTCGATTTTACTACCACCGCATATATATATTCTAAGTGGTTCAATTCACTGTAAGTTGCAAAGTTTTGTGACTGTTAAGTTTTTGAAAGCAGATATGAACTAAAATGGATTGGGTGTACTACGTATATCAAACTATTCATTATCTTGAAATGTAGAAAAACAGCCAGGAGGGATTTAACGTGTTTTCTACTTTAGAAACTGCAGTTTATTCATGCTTACGATATCAAAGATAGCTAGTAAAGATTTACGTCTATGCTCACCAAAACATGGTATCTGTTCATTAACTGTTGGTTTGAGTCATGTTGATAAACTCAGATCATCTGTTTGGTGCCCGTACAATAACCGCGATCAGCAGTTAGTGACTTTCAGTTATGTTGCTTGTATTCGGTCACAATAGTCTAGGAATATTCACTTCTTGTCATACTGTAGATCCTGAATTCAAGTATTTCTTCATATATACCGTTTTCATTCCTTCTTCTCAAACCATATTCTCAATTTTTAGTCTATCTCATTATCATTTTCACTACAGTACTCTAATTCCTTTATTCTGTTAGTTTTTTCTTACCATACCAATATGGTGTGGCGATCCGAGGTGACTCAAGTTATTACCAGGCTCTTTGTTAATTACAACTGACTGAGTCATTTTCCAGAAGACACTGCAGTGTTTTGGTTGTGAGATATACGACTAATATCCATATAATTATCCTGATAATAATCACCATTGAATATTATACCTTTTTTATTTTTACATAAGATGAAGACGATAGTGAGTCGGATTCAGTTGAACTATGGAATCGAAGTCATTTTATTGATAACAACGAAGAGCTAGTCTGTCATTCTGATTCTGAATTGAATGATGATGGTGTTGTTCTGAAAAATTCCTTAATTAAATCATCTTCAGGAAATAATCTTTCTGGTTATTCAGTGTCTAAATCGATGACAGTATTAAATCCTAATGTTGTTGATGATATTACCTCCTCTATGACTGATTATTCTGTATTTGAAACTCATTGGCCAAGAATTCAATGGCCATCAAATTTTTGGCTGTTATTATCTATATTTCTAAATAGTGGTTTGGAGACAACATATGCTGGCTTTGTTGCTAGTCTCACTATCCGTTATCTTCTTTGGTCTCCAGTAAGTATTTATGTTATTCATATAACTATTTATATAACTATTATTTTGTATGAAATACACTTGTTATTGAGTTTCAAGTTTAATGGTATGTAGTTGGGTTAGACATTCACCATTTGAACTAGTGATTTATTATTTTGTAACCTTCCTTTCACTTCTCTCAGTTTAGACTATTTACTGAAAGTAAATCAATAATTTCTAATTCCTCATATGTCAAGTATGAATCAAAGTTCTGCTTACATGTACCTGTGTTGTTTGCTCATTGACATTCACGCTTTTTTATTTAATCTATTTAATGTTATTTCATGTGTGTCAACTCTCATTAACTTTCTGTCTTAAATTTTCATATTATATTGACAATTTGTCACATTAATATGGCTTAGCATAGGGATTAAAACACAAATTTTAAGTATAGATTAAATTCGTTGTTTTTATTCAATTAGAGGTTTTATACTATGAGCTGTAGTTTAATGATTAAATCGTTTGAATTTCAACCACCAACTTCTAGATCCCAACCCCTGTACACTTATTTCGGTTTGAGCGGTATCACTAGCCCTCAGATTTAAAATATGTATCGAGGCCCCCAAATGGTCTGAAAGCTTGTTGAATATCATTTGATTATATATACATGAGTATGCTATGGTCAACATTTTATAGATGTCGTCATTTATACTTTCACAAAATGATATAATGACCAAGAATTAAGCTTGTCAGTCAGATAATAACGTATTGACAACCGAGTAGCCTACAGAGCTATTTCATTTATTTTCTGTGAATAATTTGTTCACATAAATGTTATCTCATTGTATAAAAACTTGTTCTTCTGGTTAACGGTCATGGTCTTTCATTCATTTTAACAATTACAAACCTTATTCATTTACCAATCCCCCCTTCCGTAAGAGAAGAAAATTGTCATGACTACTAATTTTTAATTCCTTTTGAATTTGATTTAATCTCGAAAGTTCTCCTAAAACTATTCCTAAAGCATAAATCATTATTAATTGAACAGGATAACTATTGGAATTATTAATTATCTACTGGCAAACTAGTTAAGAACATACAATAAAGGCGAAATATTGGTTATTAAACGATAATCCAATTGGTAAGATAGGTTTGAACCCTACTCCATCTACTTTTGTTTGGAAAAATCGGATTATATCGCTAGCTTTCACATTTTTGAGTATGGCTTAAAGTCAAGTATACAAATCTGTACTTGTTTGATGTGTGGTTATAATTGGTTGTCATCTACAAATTATAATATGTAATGTAACTTATTACATTATCTGGTAAAGGTTTATATACTTGACATCTCTTAAATAAGTATATTTGTGGTGGTTGAATCATATTCGATTGTAGCTCTATGGTGTAAGCAAGCATTCAACTCAACCATCCTGATCACATAGCCGAAAAACTTTTAGCCCATATATAAACCCAATTAGTGAAACTCATTATTATGTATACACAATATGCACATAGTTACTGGGCTGCTGATATCTTTATTTTGTTAACAAAATGATTGTTCGTGTAACTTTATATCAAGTATCGGTACATTCAGTCCAATTTATTTATTTCTTTTAACAAGACATTAGCAATAATTGTGACCAGTTTGTTTTGGCTTGGTAATCTCGTTGGCTTTTTAGTTCGTTTATTGATAATCAATATAAAATGGCCAGATTTACGAGATACTTTACCCGGTATTTCAAACAGTCAGCTATTATCTAAGCGTATATATTCAACTAGAAAACATCGTCGTAATTATGCAAAGTAAGTTATTTTCATATAATTTTATACATTCATATTAAATTATAATTAGTGAATGGTAGTAGATAACGAAAAATGACCTAAATATTGCTTCCTAGAGTTTATTTTAAATGAATCCCGTTGGTGATGTGTAGGTAAGTAAGCATTCACAATTAAACACAACTGTGATGATACTCTTGGCATTCAGCTAGAAACAAACAGCTTGTGATGAATGCAGAGAAAATGGTGATACTTGATTCACACATTAAAGTTGTGATAAACAGTACCTATGTATTTAACCTCTCTTGTACTTTGTTCAGAGAAGTTAGATATGATTACCATTGGTCAAATTCATCCTAACACATACTTCTGATAGTTCACTGGTCTGTTATGATCTCCCTTTATATGACCCAGCTACTATTATTGGTTAATATTTTTGAACAATTTACTCCACTTAACTAGTGCCCAAATCAGAACAGGGTTGGACAGGAACGTAGTTATATCAAGGTGCAATTTAATGGTTATTGTTTTTTTTTACTAATGAATGTTCCGTAAATTCAATTTTATCTGCTTGTATTGGGGCTTTAGCAGTAGATATGTATAATACACACAAAATGGAAATGATTGTTTAGTTAGCTAATTCGTTTCTGTAATGTAGTTGAAAAAAGTGAAATGCAATCTAACGATTAGTTTTGTTTTCATCAAGAACGAATCCGTCTGGCCCTAAACATAGATTCTGGAATACATAAATCTTTTGAACTCCAGGTACTTCGTAAAACAAGCCTAATCACTTTCTATTATTATTATTATTATTATTATTATTATTATTATTATTATTATTATTATTGGATTGTGAGATTTTTAGCTCAAGTTAATGATTATGCTCCATGAGTTGGGTGGTTTAGTCTTAAAGCAATCACCACCTATCTCGACAACACCAGAAAAAACTTCAAATAAAAGTAAACTATCTGGAATCTCCCCTTTCCCATCCGAATAGCAGCTAGTTCTGGTGACCTTGAATTCGATTGACTGATGACATTTTTCCGGCCAGTATGTACATGTTTTCGATTCCAGACAATGCTAAGTGGTAACAACCAATCAGATGCAAGGTTAACAGGACAAACTAGCATTCGTATATGAGAAAAGATTTCAAATACCTCACTTGCATTTGAAGATGTTGTTGATGTCGCTATCTCGAAAGATGATGATATCTTCACAATTAGACAACTCAGCTAAGAGAACACAACTCCACCAAAAGTTTTATATGTGCCAAAGGTTTTCATTTTCCCGTTGCTAATATTCAAGATTAAATTTGACCAGTTTTTATTTGATGATAATATCAAAATTAACACTAACATATAGGTACATCTAACCGACTAGTTTGAAATAGAACAAAATAAGTGTTCTACATTTCACACTGCTAGCCTCCATTATCCAAATATTTAATAAACGTAATCATTTGTTTACTATTTTGTTTTTCCTTTTTTTAAATTCTGTCTCTAGGAATACAAAATCATCAATAATCATTACTATCATACAATTGTGTGGATGTTTTATTTGTGTAACTAGTTCTATTGCATTAACATATTTATCAATGTCAACTGGAAGATGTTCCACAACATCATCATCATCATCCCTATTAAACATGAATTCATTATCTCATCCTTATATAACATGGTTAATTGGTAGTTTTTGTTTTGGTATTGGTATTGGTTTATCATCTTCTTATACTGGTACATTAATGACTATACATTTAACTACAAATTTATTTTTTTCTAATTCATATCATATTCAATTAGCTACATTTTTTGGTCAATTATTAATGCCAGCATTAATTGCTATGCTTCATCATCAAGCATTATTTTGGCGATATTCATGTGTACATAGTATTAGTGTATTATGTTTAAGTATATTAATGAGTTGTTCATTAATTAGTCATTTTATCATTGAAACTATTGAAAATAAACGTAATAATTTATTGAAATCATCTAAAACTAATCGAAACAATAATCATGATACACATTTACAATATTCTAATGGGAAAATTACAATACCATAATTAGTTTATAAATTCTAATAGGGATAGGTAATGATTATCTTCAAGAAAACTGATGATAACTTCTAATATCGTTATTATTTTGTTTATTGCAAATGTCTTTCATCAAACTTGTCTTCATGTGGTTAATTGCTTTAACCTGTAATAGTTTATTGTAATTATATATGTTATTTGTATAATACTAATACTAACCCTCCTTCTTCTTCCTACTCCCCTTCCCCTCCTCTCTAGTCTGATAATAATGGTATTTTGTTCATTTGATTGCATTTTGTACTGTACCATTTGTATGTGTACTCACCTATATTTTTTTATTACCGCCTTATTTTCATAGGTTATCTGCAAGTTTGATCTGTTGTTATTTTAATATACTTCATTATGTCATACATTGAATCTATTTGGTTTAATACCTTATTTTGTTTATGATATTGAATTATAAATGCAAACAACACATTTTATCAATTGGTTTTTCCTTCAAATAGATAGAACTAATCCTCTGACGTATAGCTTCAGTTTATCGCTTTAAAAATTAGTAGTAATTTAATATAAATTATTCACTAAATACAGATTGATGTATTCCACTTTAAGTCGCTTTATTTGTGTTTGAAGGTCTATGGTACTACCTTAATCACACCTGTTATCCCTAGTGGAGCATTGGTCGCTAACTAGGAGTCTCCGAGCTACTCTGTTCTAGGTTCTCCTTTCCATCTATCGCCAAGTTCCATTGATTCTTTTGATGTCTGCCTCCAGTTTGTGACCCAACATGTTTTTTTCGTCGGCCTCTTTTCTTTTTCCCAATTTATGGCTTACTCTATGAAACAGTCTGATGATTTCCATTACTGAATTCCACTAACCACTATTCTGTGCAACGTTTATGAATTTGTAAGGGTACGTAAATGCCGACTAACACTCACAAACAATATCAACAACAGGGTAATTCAAATCCTTACAAATTAAGTTGAATTAATCCCTCGTTGAAATCTAGACATTATAAAGGAAAAAAACGGAGTTTAGCATAATGGTGTGCTATATGAGCGCTCTTTGATCACACTATAATTTCTGAAGATATTTATTTAAGGAATAAAACGTAAGAAGAACAATGAGAAGGAATTTAATTTTAAGCGTACCGGTCATGATATATCAGAAATAAAGTCAATAATACCAGGGTGTCTCGATGCAATTATGAAGTATTTTTGGAAAAAAAAAAGTAGGATAGTTATACATTTTCTCATAGGTAATTAAGATTCAACAGATCAGTGCATATGTACGTAACTACTTATCTACAATAATAGATAGGATGTTTTTAGATTGATTTAATAAGTTTTTCTAACATTTAACAGAAACAGATGGTTGTTTACCATATTCTTTTCCTGATGTTCGTACAGTGTTCCAATTATTCATTTATACGTGCAACCACTTTGGATCGAATATGATGCACATAATGAAATCGATGAACGAAGTGGGATGTAACTCAGTGATTAACATTGCGTTTAGGTTTTCAGTAGGAAATGAATTGCTTTTCCTATACCCTGACCGTGGTTACATGATAGGTTTTGTGGCTTTGAATATCTCACATAACATCATATTAATGAGATGTAATTAGAGTTCTCTTGATCTAAGTAGGATTCAAGTGTCCTCATCTTGATACAGTTGAATAGCTTAGTCTATCCTAACACCGGTTCTAATAACAGTTCTTACATTTCAAGCATAGTGCAACTATTATGTTAATTTCTTAAGAAACAAAGCACAATACTTTTTTACTATTATAAGAACTATAGTGAAGTTCATTTTGAAAACAAAAAATTGTGTTTCGTGTACACCTAGTTGTTTAACAGGCTTTGTCTTGACCGAATCAGACAATACTAAGAATGACTCATAACATTATTCCATCTATTTGTTGTTGTTTTAATTGGCTTCATCGTTTCTTGAAACATAATTATTTATCTCTTATTAAGCTTTATGGTAGAGCATAAATGGTTTTGGCCAATTCATTCACTGCCAATTTATTCACATACGTGGTAAGATGGACAAACTATAATTAAGACACACCTACTCAAGCGAATTCTAAAGTTAACTCAATTGACAGCAAAACACACCTAATTTTTAATCATTAAGTTAGCACAATATCATGCTAACTTTCTTACTATTGCTGTAATTCATTGGATCGATTAAGAAAGAAAAATGGTTTGAGAAAACAGATTTTTCCGAGTGAACAATTCATTGGTAATGACTGCCTTATTTTACTAATACTGCATAAATATTTTATTTGCGTTTCACTATAATATTGTAGTCGTACTGCTTAAACTCTTCAAAACAACTTGAATTTGGTCACAGTAATATAAATGAAATTATATTCCTCTCCAAATCTTGTATATTTTATTGTTTTGGATTTATCTGTTCATTTGCCATCTAGTTGTGGTGTCTGGTACGTATACAGACATATATGAGTAGTATGTATCAAGATTTGAAAGAACGATTCTTACTGACAGAAGAACAACATCAGGAGACGAGAAAGAAAAGCAGAAGTAGTCCGAGTAGCAACATGAATGAAAGAACGATGGAGCTTTCGAGAGACAATTCAAGGAAGATGTGTACATAATACTTTCAATGTATTGTGTTCATATTTTACAAATACAGTGTATGCTTTTGCTTAATACAACAATGGTTTACCTTACCCAGGTCTTCGTTCACTACACGATAAGACTTGTCTTTACTTTACCTGCTTATTTTATGGATTTCCGTTTGTTTTGATGGCTGTGTTAAGCATGATGAATTAGGACTACTACTGTATAAGATTCTGATATAATGGAATAGTAATTTCGTCCGATTGTAAGGCCTTGAATCTTTTGATTCATAGCCCACGACATCCAAATCAGTTACGCTTTACGTGCATTTCAATTGTGTTTATTTTAGGTGAAATATTTTGTAGATAAGTTTGTCGTTTTTTGATATAAAACGACTTGTTTTGCTAACCAGTTACTCAGTTTTCTGATATCCATTCATTGTGGGTTTGTGTTGATGGTCCGGATTTATGTGAATACCATCCCACGACCACAGTAATTTAGAATAATTGATCAATTGTCTCGTAATTTATTCCGTCATTTTGTTGACTATTACATATTTGAAAGTTTTCTGTTTTCCTTTCATATTAATTGTAGTTAAATCATAAATGTACCATCGTATTCATATTTAATGATCGTAAGTTATCGTGAATGTCATGAGTGATTTCATGCAGTTTTGTGGTTGTGTAGTACTGTGGAGTTCCTATCAGCCACCGGTGGAGGGGCTCGATAGAAGATTGTCGCTCATTCTGGAGCACATGCTTAGATTCAGATCATGCTCTAGTACGAGCGCGTATCTGTCTGCGTCTTACTGGACGTAGGAAAGACACTGCAAGGAAACCTCTTAGGGGCCTACTTAATAATAATAAAACTAAGAGTATATTTCAGGAACAACTTGAAAAACAGTTAGGCAGTCATGCATGTGATGCCCATCCCGAGGCAGGATGGAATGATATCCGAAAAGCTGTGGAAACAGCAGTGATATCTGCTAGTAGGGTAAACTACAAGGTTAGGGAGCAACACTGGATCTCAGCAGCATCTATCGCACTGATAGATGCTCGGAAACTCATTCCACCTGGCTCTGAACATAATGAAGAGCGGAGTCAGCTTAAGCGCAAGCTGACAAGAAGTCTACGCAATGATCGTGAACAGTGGTGGGTAGCGAAAGCAAGAGAGATGGAAAAGGTGGCGGCAATAGGTAATAGCAGACAATTGTTCAGACTCATTAGGGAAACCGGTATTAGGAATACGACTGTTAGCGAAACAATCTCAGAGAAAGATGGACATATTATACATTCTCAATCGAGGAGATTGAATCGATGGGCAGAACACTTTAGGGATCAGTTCAACTGGCCTTCAGCCACACTTCGGTTTCCCACGATCTCCAGTCAACCTGAGTGGCAAGTTAATTTAGGTCCTCCGACTCTTCAGGCGCCCCACAATCGTAGTGTTTCTCGACCTTAAAGCAGAATTCGACTCTGTTGATCATGAGGTTCTATGGCAGTGTTTGTCATTGAAAGGAGTACCAAAGAAGTACATTAACCTTGTGAAGGCTCTGTACTTGAACACAACTGGTCGAGTGAGAGCTTATGGTGAACTGTCATCAGGATTGATTACCTCAAGTGGCGTTCGTCAGGGCTGCCCACTCTCTCCATTCTTGTTTAACTTTGTCATTGACGTGCTTTTAGAGATAACACTTCCTCATCTAAATTTCAAGGGGTTGAACTTCTACCACGAGATTCACTTGTTGACTTGGAATATGCCGATGACATAGTTCTATTTGGTGAAGACGCTGACAAAATGCAGAGTCTTCTGACCACTCTAAGCAACAATGCAAGCACGTTCGATATGCGATTCTCTCCCTCGAAATGCAAAATGTTGCTTCAGGATTGGGTTGCATCGACACCTGAACTAATGATAGGGAGTGAAGTAGTTGAGCGTGTCGACCGCTTCACTTATTTTGGGAGTCTCATCAACCTTTGTGGTCTGGTGTGACGAAATCTCAGCACGGATACAGAAGGCTCGACTAGCTTTTGCCAACTTGCATCATTTATGGCGTAGGCGAGATATCCGTCTATCAATCAAAGGACGTGTTTACTGTGCAGCAGTTCGTTCTGTCCTACTTTATGGCAGTGAAACGTGGCCGGTAGGAATAGAGGATATTCGTAGGTTACTAGTATTTGATCATAGGTGTCTTCGAAATATTGCTCGTATATCGTGGGACCATCGAGTAAGTAATGCAGTTGTTAGGAAACGGGTACTAGGTAAGGATGGAAAATCGATTGATGAAGTGGTGAAACTTCATCAGTTGAGATGGCTGGGACACGTGTTACGTATGCCCAACTACCGTGCGATGTTCAGTAGTATAGGAGTAGGTTGGAAGAAAGCTAGGGGCGGTCAGACCAAAACATGGCACAAGTCCATGAAGTCATTGGCAAGTAGACTGAGTCATGTCGGTAGGTGTAGACTACCTGGTTGGGGACCGCGAGATGATAGCAACCGATGGTTAGAGACCCTGAATGACATGGCTCAAAATCGTTGGCAGTGACGCAGATGCATCCATTCTTTGTGTTCTCCCAAATTTTAATCTGAATTCTTCATGTCCCTTTCTTTTTTCTCTTTCCAAACTTATTTCACTGGATTATACTCCTTAAATAACATCTCCAAACCCTAATCTTCCTGATTACTGCTTATACTCTTACTACCTCTACCACCACGGTATTTGAATCGACAACTGCATCTCTGTGCTAATGTGGTGTGGCAACTCGAACTGATGTACGTACGTACGAAGTTCTACGTTGTTACTGACTGACTATGGAGTTCAAAATAGGACGAAAAACTATCTACTGTTACTAGGTAGCATTCGATAATTTATTCGTTAACTTATTCCAATTTGGGATGAAGAAACTACCTGAAGTTGTACACAGTCATTATGAACATATAGGTGTCAATTTATACACAATACAATCGACAGCTTGGATGCAACCAGACGATTTGAAATTCGCAGATGATCTAGCTTTTCTAACCTATACACACGAACAAGTGCGAGTCAAACCAACTACTGTAGTAGCAGTATCTGCACCAGTAGCACTGAACATACACAAGGGAAAAAGCAAGATCCTCAAATCAACACTGAAAGCAACAACCCAATCACACTTGATGGAGAAACTCTGGAAGAGATGGAAACTTTCACATATCTGAACAGCATCATCGATGAAAAAGAAGGGTCTGATGCAGATATGAGGGCGAGGATTGGCAAAGCAAGGACAGCATTTCTCAAGTTGAAGAACATATGGAACTCAAAACAACCGACAAACAATATCAAAGTTACAATCTTCAATATGAACGTCAAGACAGTTCTACTGTACAAAACTGAAACCTGGATAACAACCATACAACCATCATCAAGAACGTACTAATATTTATAAACAGTTGTTTACACAAGATACTGTCAGCAACAGCCTACTATAGGAGAGAACAAACCAGCCTCCAATCGAAGATGGATTTAGGAAAAGACTTTGGAGGTGGATAGGACATATACTTCGAAAATCACCAAACTGCATCACGAGGTAAGTGCCAACTTTGAATCCTGAAAGGAAACGAAAAAGAGGAAAGCTAAAGAACACACTACACCGAGAACTGAAAGCAGACATCAAATTGATCAATAGAAACTGGGAAGGATTGTTCAGGACATATTTGGATGAAGAATGCTGGTGGGCACCCTGTGCTTCTCCATGTTGGGTATCAGGCGCGTTTTTTTGTTTATACACAAACGAAAGCTCAGAGATATTATTCTCATTAGTCTGTATTAATAGAATTCGTTACTTTGATTAACCTTAGAAACTTCAAATATCTCAACATGTATAGCAACTGGTTTAAAAACTCATGGTGATCATTTTTAACACCAAAAACACAAAACTTTGAGCGTTTTCCATGTTATCAAGTCATTGAAATACCATGTGAATACATCTTAACTAGAATTCAAGCTGTCGAATCTTAATTCAGTTCAACAGCTAAGCTACATATGGTTTAATATAACAACTATAATGACTAGTTGTTCCCCCCCCCATCTGGTGTCTAAGTCATGCAATCAAGTAACCACTGATCATGCATTTATTATTTGTCATACCCTATACATTACGCAAATCATCAAAATGCATCACGAGGCAAGCCCTAACTTGGAATCCTGAAGGAAAGCGGAAAAGAGGAAGGTCAAAGAACACATTATGTCGGGAAATAGAATCAGATATGAAAAGGATGAATTACAACTGGAAATTATTGCCTAGGACAGGGTTGAATGGAGAATGCTAGTGAGCGGCCTATGCTCCTTCACGAGGAGTAACAGGCGTAAGTAAGTATACCCTATACTCACATTTACGTTGGCTAACATTTTGTAAATAAGTGTAGAAAAAAATCAATTTTAACCGATTATATTTTCAGAACTATTCATAAAAAAGTAGTTTGTTTATTAAGCAGAGTACAAGTAGGATAAAAGCGGATAAAGATCAATGATTCGAACTATTAATATAGATCATTTAAACTTTGTTTTGTAAAACGCTACTTATGTGAAATTGTGTTCAATTTTGTATTACTGGTCTTAAACAAAAATATATTTGAAGGTTGTTTGTGTTGAAGTATGAGATTCACCACCATAACATATTATACAGTGACTATTTAGACGTAAAAGTAGATTGACTTCGGAGTAATAGTTCACAGGTTGAAGCCTCGTTCATGTGCTTTGGCCGTTAGACATTACCTATAGATAAGTATTTTTATCGGACGTCATTTTCTTTAAAGATAATGAAGGATGGACGGTTTTCACAGCCTAATTAGGAGTATCAGTTGATGTATAACAAGTCAATGTTGAATGGGCTTTACAAAGATCATTTTGACCTTCAGGTAGTATTTTCCATGAAGTGACTTAAGTTGGTTTTCCATGGTCCCACACCTGAGGTTAAAAAACGTATTCAGTAACATTATGACCGTACTCACTAGTGACCTACTACAAGATGAGTTCCTGATGTCCTACTGTAAAATATCCGATGGAGTGGAGTCGAAGGAAGTACTTAAATAATGAACGGAATGATTATTATTTGCATATTGAATACCATATTACTCTTCGGATATAAGTAGTAATATTTTAATTTCACATAATATTTTCAGGAAATAAGTGATTAAAGCTATCCAAAGAAGTCAAGTAAATATATATACACTTTGTTTAATTATTATGTAGTCACGGCATTTGGATTGAAAAATTTTATATCGAACAAACTGTGCGGTCTGAAATGCCCAACTGACATGATTTTACACCACCAGACAGTGGTATTTCATATTGAAAGACTGAAGCCAGTCATTAGATCATAAATCATTGCCTACCGTTTATCTGTCTTCATTTACAAAATATATCCATAGTTTTGAGGAAACATATCTTTATCAGAAGGGGTTTGTGGAGATAATAATCATCTGCTCACTAGTGACTGACTTCAAGAGATACTCCTGGAGTTCTAGTGAGAAGCCGTTACCAGTGGAGTTCAACCAGGTCTGTTGTGAGATATCAACTCACTGAAGACAATGGTATACGGTGTCGCAACTTCGTGGATTGGTTGAAATTAGACATTAACACCGTTGGATGCCGGCTCAGTGGTATAGTTGGTTAAACGCCTGGTGCGAGACTGATAGGTCCTGGGTGTGAATCTCGCGAGGTGCGGGATCGTGGGTGCTCACTTCTGAGGAGTCCCATACTAGGACGAAACGGCCGTCCAGTACTTCCAGGTTTTCCTTGGTGGTCTAGCTTCGACTGACTCATGGTTTCAATCTGTGAAATATATCTTTCTTAATCCATTAATTAAATGTTGTTAGTGCATAAGTTGTTTAGGGAATGTCAACAAATGAAATACTTTAATCGATTGCAAGTTTCCTCCATAATTTCATTTATTGAGTAATTGATAGGAGAGTATCAAAATTTGAGATGAAATATAAAAACCCTTTGTTAGATTGTGTGTATGTATTATGGATGCTAAATCTCCATTGACTTATTAGTTATTTTGTAAATGTGAATTTCCATTCTTCTTCACCAGAACTTCCTATAAGAACCATCTTTCATTTTTACTACTAATAATTATATTATTTCCTCATTAGCTATTTGTTCTTTTAGCGGACCAAATATTTACCCTATTTTTAGGCAATTTCCGAATATATTTATGCTCATTTATCGTTTAATTAAATCAGTTTTATTTCCTTTCACCTTACAAGAATATCTTTTGTATCATTCTATGTCAAATGAAGATTGTGATATCCAGTCATCTGAATCGAAGCTTAGTGTCATCAATACGTGGTCGAAGATATGTCAACATGTTGTACTCACGAAAGTCATGAAGTGAGGAAAAAATCATTAATTATCTCTTGACAATAAATCAAATAGAATTTACTATTCATATCCTACGTTCTTTTTATAATCCTTTCAGTCTGTGCTATAATGTATACATAAATATGTCCTTAATACTTTAATCCAAAATATATCAAAGAAATAAATGAGAAGTAATTCAATCTATGAAAATAAGAAAGTAGGTTAATTTTAAGAAGTGATATTCTTTACTTCATACGAAATATTGATTCATTTCTAACAATTTCACTGTTTATTGTTTTTCTTTTAACAATTCTCACTAAACTTTCGGTTTAACAGTTATCCTATTTTCTATCAAGTTAGATTACATTCATGAATGAGTAAAGAGGTTCAGATATATTAATAGTAATATCTCTCGTTGTAATATTGAACGATGTGATTTTGAATCGTTAATAACTGTTTGGAAGATATTTCTTGATAATTAAATTCAAAAAGGAATAAAATTTTGGTTAAGCAGAGCATCTAATTAATTAGAGAGGGGTTTTGTGGATATTATAGTAATTTAATAGTTGAATTCATGAGCTGATTGTAGCTAGACCATCATGGAAAATCTGGAAGCACTGGATGGCTGTTACGTCCTATTGTAGGACTCCTCAGCAGTGCGTATCCATGGTCTATCTTCACTTGACTCATGATCTCAAATATTGAAATTACTATAATATCTACAAAAATCTCTTCTGATAGTAATCAGCATATGCTCACTAGTGACTGACTTCAAGAGGTGTTTCCTGGAGTTCTAGTGAGAAGCAGTGACCAGTGGAGTTCAGCCGGATCTGTTGTGAAATAGTAACTCAATGAATACAATGGTGTATGTGTCGCTCAACTTCGTGGATTAGTTGAAGTGAGACATTAACACCAATGGATTCTGGATCAGTGGTCTAGAGGTTAAGCGCTCACGCACGAGACTAATATGTCCTGGGTTCGAATCTTGTGGGGAGTGGGGCTCGTGGATTCACACTGCTGAGGAGTCCCACAATAGGACGAAACGGCCGTCCAGTTCTTTCAGGTTTCCCATGGTGGTCCAGCTTCAATTGACTCATGAGTTCAACTATTAATTATCTAATTAATTGCTTAGAACTACAAAAAATCAAATCAAACTATCTCAGTCAGACATAATGTATAAATTGATGTTATAACGGGACTAGGATTGGAAAAGTTGGAACTTTGGGAAGTATTTTGAGATTATTATTATTTGATTTAGAACAACATATATAAGTGAACAATATTGTTTTCGATTAGATCCTCATCAGGCTTTACTCTAATATACAATAACATCTATATGCATATACGAAACTATTAAACCAATCAAAGAAGTTTATGAGCCAATGATAACAATGGAATAGATTACATAACTAAACATAATAAGTAAGTAAGTACAAATTGATAGTGTGATGAAAAGTGTACTAGTTGTGTCAATAATAAAGGCTTGAATCAATGTTACATAATGGGAAATAGGTCAATGATTAGAAAAATATAGACACTGAAATAACATTCATCAAAGTAATAAAGTTGCGTAATAGGAAGTGTTCAGATAACTGGTCCGTGAAACGTATGTTTGAGAGAAAAAACAAAATGGTAGGAGGGGTTGAAGAAAAATAAATGAAGAGAGATTATGGAAAATAATAATAAATGAAATCATTTATTAATGCCAATGGAGAGATAAGGGTGTTACAAATTTCTTATGAACACAAAGACTTCGATTGTTGACTCGAATTCCTATAACTTCTATGTGTATGAGACGAGATCGAACATCATCAGGAAAACTAGTAGGAATACGATAAATAACTTTAAATGACTTATTTCTGTCTATTACATGACCGCTATCGATCAAGTGTGATAGAACCGAGCTGTGTATTGTCTTGATAGTACCTTTTCCTAACCACGAAGGAAGGTGTTCACCAACTCGTTGGTTCAGTTGTCTGGTAGTGCATCCAATATAGCTTTCTTGACAGAAGTAGCTAAATTCGTAGATACACATAGAAGTGGCATAACCAGGTAACTTATCCTTTAGTTGAAGAAGACTCATATACTACCTTGATTGGTTTAATGATTTCGTATATTCATATAGATGTGATGTCAATTGTCGTCTCTAGTCATAACAATTAGCACGAAATGCGTTGGTCTAAGTTACCATAGCACATTAGCTTGATAAGTCGAATAAATGAAAAAGGAGTTTGAAATGATGTACTCGTAGTGATAATGTGACAGACTAAGTATTTGGGAATTTAGTTTGGAAGAGCGAATGAAATGGTATTTATCAAGAAAAACTAAAACTCAATATCTGTAAGAGGACAAAAATCGAATGTACCTACGCTTTTGTGACGGATTTGAGTCATGTTACCTAAATTCTATAACCACTGTTTACAACAATCGCTGAGACCCCAACCAGGTAACCTAATATTTACCAATATTGTTCGGATCAACAATCACTGACTCTTTGAACTGATCCCATGATCTACCTATTACTATTATTTTATCTAAAAGATTTATTCAGTGAAATTCTCTCACTACTGGGTGCCAGCTAGGTCAATAATTAATCACTCTCAAATAAACGATTAATGTGTAATTTTCTAATAATCAATGATAAATCTGATAAACTGCTGTACTTATCGGTAACAAGCATAAGCTGGACAACGGTACGAATTCAGTAATTGTCCTACATGTTTATTTTGTGAAATAATTTATTGAGTAATAATTCATTCATTTATGAAATAATGTCTTAATTAATGAAATCAAATGAGAAATGATTAAAGGTCTGAAAGTTTGCTTTACCTCAGTCCTTTAAGAGCCTACAATATTTCATGTACTCGTCTAACCTTTATGCTTTAATAAGGAATCTTCAAGATCTATAACAAAAACTCCTTCATTAAACCATGAAGCAGTAACCCACTGTAAATGATTTGGATCATCTCCAGTTATCCCTAAAGTTTATGTTGACCTGTGATGAAAACTTCAATAAAACCAATTAATTTTCCACGAACAGGTTGGTTAAATAATGGCAACATTAAATATAATACATTAGTTTACCACTTTACCTACCAATCAAAGATATTCATATTGAACAATATGGACAATATTTTACATTAACTTCAATTATTTATCCTAATAACCTTGTTCGTAAATCAAATTTCAATTTTCAATTTCTCAGATCGCCTGATTCGTTCACATTCATTAGATGTTAATGTAATTTTAATAGTTGAGATCATGAGTCAATTGAAGCTGGACCACCATGGGAAACCTGAAAGAACTGGACGGCCGTTTCGTCCTATTGTGGGACTCCTCAGCAGTGTGAATCCACGAGCCCCACTCCCCACAAGATTCGAACCCAGGACATATTAGTCTCGTGCGTGAGCGCTTAACCTCTAGACCACTGATCCAGAATCCATTGGTGTTAATGTCTCACTTCAACTAATCCACGAAGTTGAGCGACACATACACCATTGTATTCATTGAGTTACTATTTCACAACAGATCCGGCTGAACTCCACTGGTCACTGCTTCTCACTAGAACTCCAGGAAACACCTCTTGAAGTCAGTCACTAGTGAGCATATGCTGATTACTATCAGAAGAGATTTTTGTAGATATTATAGTAATTTCAATATTTGAGATCATGAGTCAAGTGAAGATAGACCATCATGGAAATCCTGGAAAATGTTAATGTGTTGAATATTTAACATTTCTTTTAAAAGAAAGTTGAGAAACCAATCGGTCAATCGAAATAATGTTATACAATTAGTAAATCTTTTAATTAATAAACTTATTCACTGTTAAGCTGCTTATTATACATCTAGTTTGAACAACACATTGTAAATTAATAAAGAAGAAACATTTTATGGGTTGTGGAGATTGTTAAGTTTTTGATTGAGATTATGAACCGTGACCATTGGAACTAATCCGTGTCGGGTAAAAACAGGTGTCTACCTCAGTACAATGGAAGATGGTCGCGCGATTCGTGGATTGGTTGAGGTTAGACATTAACACCATTGGATTCTGGCTCAGTGGTCCAGTAAGTTAAGCGTTCGCGCGTGAGAGTGAAGGCCCCGGGTTCGAATCTCGCGGGGTGCGGGATCGTGAACGCGCACTGCTGAGGAGTCCCATAATGGAACGAAACGCCCGTTCAGCGCTTCCAGGTTTTCCATGGTGGTCTAGCTTCAATTGACTCATGATTTCAATCTGTGAAATTTCTAAAATCTCCACAAACCCCTTCTGAACATAATAAATTGTTGTTTCATTCTAGTTTTAAGACATAATATTAGATCGACAAACTTGGATCGTACTTCCATGTAAATAATATAAGTGTTTAGATGTTTACTGAATGATACGAACATATTATTGAGTAAAGCTAATTTAATTTAACGGGATCAAAGAGGTTGTTGAATTTCGTCGGTTACACCAAAGACTGATATCAGTAAAACAACTGCTAAAAACTGGGAAACAGTGGATAGATGCTTCTTTCAAGTATGGAACTTCATAATAGTGCCCTTCTGCAACACCACTGTAGGTTGAAATCAAAAACTTCAGATCTTTGTGTGGAAAGTCTGCCATTAGATCATTGAACCAAACTCTAATGGTTTATGTGTGCAATATCACTAATTGATTGAAGTTAGATGTATAAACCATTGGAGATTGGTTAAATGATCTAAAGGTTGATTAGTCAGCCAGAAACCTAAAGTTCCTGAATTCGATCTTCAGCAGTTTCATAGATAAATACTATTGAGAAGTCCAATACTAAAACGAAACAGCTATCCAGTCCTTAGTAGTTTTCAATAATTATCTAGCTAAAATCAGTCTGTCATCCATATCCAAGTTATTTTATGCTTGTGGTAATTCAGCTATCTTAGTTAACTATAAATCTGAATACAAACCAAGTGATGTGATTACGTTTTCAATTAATTATCAACTTTCCGACAGAAAAGATAAACAAACAAAGACAATACTTTAAACATTTCTTTTTTCAACAAAAAGACTATTATAAGAACGTGTTTATTAGGTAGAATTAAACGGGGTTTACAATGTTAAAACTATCTATGTACAAACTATCCGTTTATACTTAATTGTAGAAAAATGATATTGTCGAATACGATAACTGTCTATAGTAGTTACTTAGGGATAATCAATACAGTTCAACTTAGATTTTATACTTATCGGTGTCCAATAATAAAATAAATATCTTTTGTAGAATGATATATTATTTACCTGTCTTCAATCCATTGGTCGACTAACAAACAGATGGATTCATTGATTGTAAGGTGATGGTTGGAGGTAATCTAGGGGAAAATTTTGAACCTTGGTTCCATGTTATTTGCCACTAGTCAGCATTGTACATGTACCTGCGTTACAATTGAGCTATTCAAATTTCTATTGACCTCATATTGGACTGATTGCTGAAAAGTAACCACTGTCATATTTGTCTAGCTCCCGTTAACTAGTATGGATGATACTATTATTGGATTTGGCGAATCGTTTTCCTCACCAAACTATCACGATTTTGAGAACATTGAGGGATAAGACCCTAAAAATTTATCCCAAATTGATAACCCTTGGGAACACCAATGGTAACTTCTATTTGGCTCGTTGTCCCACTGCACCTTTGGTTGAGTAAATGACTCTCAACTTGTGACAGTTATGAACGTTATTTCAATAATTATGCCTTAATATACATGGCTAATTTAATAAAATATATATACGGATTTACCACTGTAAAAACTAATAAAAAAATTCTTTAAGCACACTGCTCAAATATTCCCTGTTTCAAATTTATCACTATCAATGGTAGTAGTAATGGTAGTATTAGAAGCTTACTGGGTAAATATTGATACATTTGCCGAAAATTTCTGATGGCATTCCGTTAGTTTATTATTTGTTGATATGATGGAGAGAAAAGTCTTTTTTTTCAATTACTCATTATGAATTTAGTTCAAGATGACTTCCGTTTTGATTCAATGTAATGATTACTCAATGTAGTATTTGTTTTCTTTTCACGTTTGATATTTTATTCTGTATAATATGCGATATTCTTGTATTCCATTGACATGAACTATGCTCAGTATGTGATTTGTTATAACTCTAAGTATGTTTCATATATGTGATTACATTCTAATTATTAATCGAAATGGGTGTACAATCAATACATAAATGAGTGTATTTTCCACTAGCGTTGTCATCGTCATGTTCAGGGTTAATAAATGATCACTTATACCAGTCTTTGTGTTCTTACTTTCGCGTCGTGGGAATTGCAGAGGTCCCTCGTTCTGAGTATAAGTGATAAGCGTTTCCGACATAACAATCAGTGAGGACCAGATACAAAAAGTAGCATTAAAAGAGCCAAGACAATAAGCATTCAAACGACAAATTATAACATTTGTGATATACAATGAACATCAGTTACGTAAATGGCTTGTCGTAAGCAAAAAAGGATCTGTTTTCGTAACAACAGTAATAACAATAATAGTTATTATTATTATCATTACTTTTATTATTATATGGAACTTATGGAGTACAAAAAATAGATGAGAAACAGTTGAAAATATGAGAAGTATACTTATGACAGTAAAAACTAACTATGCACATGTATATGTAAGGGTTTATATCTTCCTATCATTGATGTTAAGACCTACAATTAATACACATGCACCCGAGCGGATTGCCGTAATATTACCAATCAGTCTTAATTCTCAATAAAGTTTGATTATAGCTAGCAGGAGAATCAACAATACACCTTTTGTCCTTTTCCGTACTTTTAAATGCAAACGTAAATATTGTAACCAAACTGAAATCACATTACATTACACACCATAGTATACCACATTAAACTGTAATTTAACGTTACTTGATAGTTAGCCCATCCGCCATTTGCATGATATTTATCCTATGTTACACGGAAAACAAAATTTTTTTCTAAAAATCGACCTAGTACGAGTGTACCATCCGAGGATATAACAAAAGCAGTAATCATTAAACCTTTTGGTTTATTAGAATTCCTGAGATTGCCGTTTGGATTAAAGAACGCCACACAGACATCCCAACGATTTATGGATGAGGCTGTAGTGTCGGTTACTATGTTAAGCCCAGATATTCTAGCTTCTGGACAGACCAATTTATTCATTCTTCTTGAGTCACGTTTTGACCCTGTTAATTATTCACTTACCCACCCTGACCGTTTTTATGTGAGCGTATGTGTGTGTACATCTTATCCTACTCATCACCTGTCTATAGCTTATTTTTGTGTGACTATACATATTAATTAATGCTTAATTAAATCGAGTTGGCTCACACGGAATCTCCATTGCATGTCATTTCGCTTCGCTCTCTTTGCTTTATTCCTCTGTCTGTTCAAATCTTTGTCTGAAAAATATACTTTTAAAAATCCATTATCGTATTCAACTTATTTAATTCTATTATTCACTAAGGCAGATTAAGTCGATAATTATATACGAGGATTGGTGACATGTATACTTCGATAACAAACAGAAATGACCCATCTGGAGTCAGATATAGGGCCACGAAAAGGTCACTAAAGGCCTAGATTTCGTTTTCGTGTATATCGACGAGGTATTAACAGCTAGCAGTCCATTCCACGAACATAGCGATCACCTACATCAACTATTCATGTAGTTTCAGAGATTTTGCATAGCTATTAATATGTTCAAATGCACTTCTGGAGTCGAGAGATTAGATCTTTTTGAGTCACTCGATCAACAAACATAGAATCAAACCATTCAACGAAAAAATTTCCTAAAACCAGTGACATGCATATTCAATTATTTTTGTAATGACAAAATAAAGACAACATTTTCTTCCTTATATATGTACCACTTAATATATAATCAAATTTATATTCAATACCTGTTGTTTCTCTGTATCAGTTATAAAAAAGCCGGATATAATTGTTTGATTGTAACAAAAATAATACACACATTATCTCTGTTATTCAAAATAAATGCTATCTCTGTTGTCTGTTCTTCTACTTTATTGGTCAGGGCCTGTGATTGAAGGTTCTCAGTGTTATAACATCCTTTTAAGCCATTCTACACAACGTTGGAGTTTTAGCTCGAATGATCATTGAATAATACTATAGGATTTATCTTTCGCAAAACGTACAGCGGAACCTTTGTTATTCAGGTAAACTAATTTATGGTTGTTATCTCAGAAGGAGATTATAAGTAATATTCATTTCATCAAAATTGTTATAATTTTGTTATTTGATATAACATTTTGTTGTAAGTGTTATTTGTTACCGCTATGTTTTATTCACAAACAGACATTTCGGTTTGTAGTGTTAATATTTTTGGTGTTTCATTAGTAACTTAATATGGTTATATCTTGAATAAATTCTTTTACTGGAATCCACCACATTGTACTTACGTACTCCTGTTAGTAACATAAGCAGCCCACCACCATTCACTATCCAACTCTGTCTTGGACAATTCTTTCCAGTTCTTCCCAGTTCTTATTCATCCTTTTGGTGTCTACTTCCAATTTCCGGTACAGTATGTTCCTTGGTCTTCACCGTCTCTCTTCAGGATTCCAAGTTAGCACTTACCTCATGATGCAGTTTGATGACTTCCTAAATGTGTGTCCTATCCACTTCCAACGTCTTTTCTTAATTTCCTCACCATTTGGAAGCTGGTGTGTTCTCTCTCATAGTATGATGTTGCTAGTGGTATCCGACCAACGGACATCAAGTATCTTGTGTAGACAACTGTTTAAAAATACTAGTACATTTTTGATGATGGTTGTATGGTTGTTATCCAAGTTTCAGTTTTGTACAGTAGAACCGTCTTGACGTTCATATTGAATATTGTGACTTTGATACTGGTTGTCGGTTGTTTTGAGTTCCATATGTTCTTCGACTGTAGGAATACTGTCCTTACTTTTCCAATCCTCGCCCTGTTCATAGATGATGCTGTCCAGATATGTGAAAGTTTCCATCTCTTCCAGAGTTTCTCCATCAAGTGTGATTGGGTTGTTGCTTTCAGTGTTGATTTGAGGATCTTGCTTTTTTCCTTGTGTATGTTGGGGCTACTGGTGCAGAGGCTGGTGTTGGTTTGTTTGTCTTGAGCTTAATTCGTTGGTGTGTATGAGATAGGATGGACAAGTCATCTGAGAAGTCTGAATCGTCTGGTTGCATCTTACCTGTCCACTTTATTCCGCGCTTTCCCTCAGATGTCAACCACCAGAAGAAATAGGAAGGGGGAGAGTAGACAGTTTTATCTAACTCTGGTCCTTACTTGGAATGCATCTGTCAATTAACCTCCATGAACGACGTCGCGCTGTATTCCATCGTATGAATTCCGTATGATGTTGACGATCTTCTCAGGGACACGATAGTTTCAAAGAAGGCTCCGTGAGATTTTCCTATCCTCACTGCCAAATGCTTCCTCACAATCAAGGAAGTTAATATATAGTGATGAGTTCCATTCAATTGATTGTTCAATGATGATCCGTAGTGTTGCGATTTGGTCTGTGTATGACCGATCCCTACGGAATCAAGACTGTTGATCTCGAATTTGAACGTCTAATGAGTTTTTCATCCGTTTCATCAACACTATGTTGTCAACTTTTCCTGGTGCTGACAGTAGTGTGATGCCTCTGTAGCTCTCACATTTGCTCAGATATCCTTTGTTTGGTATCATGACTAGGTGTCCTTCTTTCCAGTCCATCGGCACTTTTTCTTCCCAAATCTTCCTGAGTAGAATGTGGAGCATGTTTGCAGTTAATTCTGTGTCTGGCTTTAGTGCTTTGGCTGGTATATTGTCAGGTCCCGCTGCTTTCCCACTCCTGATTTGTCTGATGGCCATCCTGAATTCATCCGTTGTTGGTAGACTGACACCTATAGAAAGGTCTGCGTGTGCTGCTTCGATGTCCGTTGAGTTCAATGGAGCTGGTTTATCTAAGAGTCCCTCAAAATGCTCCACACATCTGTTCCTCTCTCCCTAAATTTCAGTGATTGGCTTGTCTTCTTTGTCCTTGATGGGTCTCCATAGATTACTATATTTCTCTGCTAGCTGTCTCATATTTCTTTCTCTTGAAGCTTTTTCCACTGTCATTACCACGTTTTCCACACACTTCTGCTTGTTAGTTCTAGTGCTCTTCTTTACTTGTTTGTTTGCTTCTGTGTATTCAGCTTGTTCATTGGCTTCCTCTGTTCTTGTTCGGCTGTTGTTAATTGCTATCTTATTGTTCTTCCTTTCTTGAACTTTGCCCAGGGTTTTGATAAAAATCCATTCCTCATGATGATGCTTGTTGCGGTCTAGAACATCCTGAGACGTTGACGTTAGTGCTTCTTTGATCCCTGTGCAATCGTCCCCAATAGTTGTTTCTGAATCTTACAGTAATGTTGTAAGGATAAGAATCTGTTGCTAAGATCCACCTTTAATTTGTCAGTATCTCGATGAAAGGCTGTATTGAACCCTTTTAATGCTGTTTGTCCAGTTGTCCAATGCTTCTTTGGCTTCAGTTTCATCTTGAAAATCACCAGTTGGTGATCTGAAGCTATTTCAGTCTTTCTCCTGGTCCTCACGTCATCCATTGACATTTTGAATTTTTTACTAATGCCAATATGATTTATCTGGCTCCCCTTGGTGTGATCCGTGTATCTTTGTGTGGGAATATTGAGCCTTTATGACCAATTTGTTGAATGCATATAGATTTGAGAATCTGTCACCGTTCTCGTTCCTTTCTCTCAGTCAGTCCATGTCGTCTTATGATATCTTCATACCCCATGTTATCCATTCCGAACTTGACATTTAGAACTCCCATCAGGATTGTCAGGTTGTTTCCTGAGAATTTGGCTATGATTGATTGCAGCCTCTCGTAGAGCTGATCTTTATTGTCATCGTTATTATCATTGGTGGGTGCATAACATCGCATAACATTCATTGTGATTCTTTTCTTGTTTGTTTTGAAGGATGGTTTGATGATCCTGGATCCATGAGATTCCCACCCAATTAATGCATTTCGTGCTTCTTTGGACAACATCTGAGCAACTTCCTGAGTGTGTGGAGCACTTTCTTCTTCGCGATCAGAGTACTGCAGCATCTCTTCTGAATCTATTCTCTTATTTTCAGCTTGCATCCAGTGGGTTTCACTGATTCCGAGAACCGCCGAGTTGTATCTCCTCATTTCTGTAGCTGTTTGACTAGTCCTTCCGATCTCCCACATTGTCCGGACATTCCATGTACCTATATTAATTGTTTCTCTGGTTGTTAGAAAAGGAATCGGTCTCATGACGTCCGAAGAATCTTGGCTTTCATCGTGAGGTGTCACAACTGTTTCTTCAACTCATTGATTAAAGTATCTCTTACCAGTTTACTGATATTATTGTTGATAATGATAATGTCAACATTATGATAGCACTGACAAATTCACCAAGAATTGATAAATTCGGAAACAAAACCTCAGTTACAAGAATTTATTTTCGTTTATAATTCTTATTTTTACGAGGCCAATTTAGAATCCACACAGTGATAATTGCAAATTAATAATAAATATGTGATTATAACAATTGATTTACAGTCTGTCCAACGTACTCGGTGTAAAATCAGAACAAAATTCTTGGGATATCCGAGTTATCCGCCTAAAAATACTCTTTATACGTAATGCAATCATTGTCACATCTCTGTTTTGATTGTTCAAAATCTCTATAGAAGGTCATTAGAAGTCAGTTTATTCAATTTCTTCATTGTTTCAGGCTTTTAAATTCATTTAATTGTTTGGACAAAACTCTTACTATCAGTTAACACGAATATCTTAGCGAATATGTTTACCTCTGATGTAATAATATTGAAGTCACAATAGGAAGTATGATAAGATAAGGTCTATTTCAAGCCAATTTGTCCTTCAAACAAGATAGTTGTGAATGTACGAGCATTCGGATAGAAATTAAATGTAAGTCAAGTATATATATGCATATATGAGTCATAATACCTTTATTTAGAAAATATATTCAACCAAAAATGTAATGCTATGAAGTCAGTCGTCCAACAGACATACACAACCCATTCATATACCCATTTGTACACAATTTATAATTACCTATATGAATGAATACAAGAGAACGGATAAGATTGGTAATTATACATTCGACTAAATAAACCCTTGTCTCATATCTTTCTAAAACAGAATAACAAAAAAAGAATGAAATGATTAATCTGTCCAAAAATTATAACAAGGTCCATAAAAGGTGTCAGGATCTATTTCAGCACAACTTTAACAGCATTAAACATCATGAAAATCTTCAACCTTAGCTACAAATATTCACCATGTGATTATCAAATCTTTGTTTTGTCAAATTGACATTTATTACATTTAAAAGAAATGAATCGAATAATCATTATGCACATATGCCAATAACAGACTGATCAATCGTAGTCTTAAACCTCAATGGGAAGATACAAGCCAAACAATACCAAGTGAATTCAAAGTCACCCCATTGCACAAGCAAGTGGCTATCAGGACTCAGTAGCTGAGTGGATAACGCGATGGCGTTTGAAGCGAATGGTACTGGGTTCGAGTCCCAGAGTGAACATCAAGTCTCTAAGATGCAGGTACATCCAGCTGGCGAGTCCCAAATAGGACGAAACGCGCGTCCTGAATTCCACTGCTAACCAGTATCCATCATTGCTTACAAATAGCTTGTGAATTAAGGTAATATCGAGGCATACGCACAGTGTGCACATATGCCAATAACAGACTGATCAATTGCAGTCTTAAACCTCAATGGGAAGATACAAGCCAAACAATACCAAGTGAATCATTACGAAGGATTTTACCATGACTGTCTATGATTAAGGCATGATCAGACACTAACATTGAAATATTAATCAAATTTTGAAGTTGTGTATATTATGGATAGAAAAATAAAATCTACAATAAATCGTACATAAAACTCCATTTAGTAAACAATACTGTAACATTATGTTGTATATGACATAAGTAAGCTGATGAATATATCAGATAAAAACATGTAACATGACAACAAAACTAAGTTAGGGATATTAGTAACAGTGTAAAACAAAATGATGATTTTAAAAAAAGTGACACGAAACAATTTTCAGAATGGGGATTTGTGGAGATTGTAGTAATTTAACAGTTGAATTCACGAGGTTTTCTAAGCTGGACCACCACTGAAAACCTGGAAGCACTAGACAGCTGTTTCGTTCAGCATGGGACTCTTCGACAGTACATATCCATGACCCCGCATGCGGGATTCAAACGCAGGACCTTAGGTCTTGCGCATGGATAATTAACCTCTGGACGACTGAGCCGATATCCAAGGGTGTTAATGTTTAGTTTCATGATCTTGTGCAACCATTCATCTATTGCCTGAGGTGGATAACTGTCTCACACTCGACACGAATTGGACTCCACTGGTCACAGCTTCTCACTTAAATCCCAATAAATCCATCTTGAAGGTAGTCACTAGTGAGCTTATGATTATTATCAGGACGCGGATTTGTGGAAATTGTAGCAATTCTAACAGTTGAATTCAATTTTTACAATCTAAAATATAGATTATGGAAATGTCATCAGTTTTCAAATGTGCATATCTATACATACATGCTCTGTCCTGCAAATACATTAGTAAAGATCATAAAAACATCAATTAATAATAGTTAATAGAATTCATATAGTTTAAATCATGAGTTCGTCTTGGCTAGACCAATAGTGCAAACTAGGGACGAATAGATAGCTATTTATTCTTAGTATGGGACTCATCAGCAGTCCTGATACACAACCCTACTCTAGGGAATACGACCCAGCATCTTCGATCTCTCACATGGACGCCTAACGTGTAAACTACTGAACCATCATTCAATGATGTTCATATCTAACTTCAATCAATTCGCGGTATTACGCAGTCATTTTTCATTCTATGAGGTGGATAACTGAGTTACATTTGAAATGATTGAACTCCACTGGTCACTCTTGTCTCTAAGAATTTCATCCTGAAGCTATTCACAAGGGTCCACATTAATGTAGGTAGGCCTATGGAGTTTATTGAATTTCCATAGTTCATATCATGAAGTGATTTTAGCTAGACCATTCTACGTTCTCCAAAACCATTCCCTCTCTAAGCTGATAAAGGAGAACTTCTAAAAAGGAAAATGATTGGTAATTCTACTTATAATGATCTAAAACCACGTGGGTCACGTCTGCCTCATATGTATGGTTTACCAAAAGTTCACAAGCACGACGTTCCCCTTAGACCTATCCTATCAATGATAAACTCACCGTATCACAAAGTTGCACGCTGGCTAGCAGAAAAACTAGAACCGGTTCGTCGAAGATTAGCAACATATACGTTGAAAGATTCATTCCAGTTTGCTGATAGACTAAATCGTACGAATGTTGCCGATAAGTTCATGGTTTCTTTTGATGTAACATCCTTGTTCACCAATATACCACTTCTTGAAACTATTGATATAATTTGTCAGAATTATGATCTCCTACCTTTACCAGCCCCGGAATTCAAAAAACTACTATTAATGTGCACAACAGACGTTCAATTCCAGTTTAATAACACCATATATCGTCAGATCGACGGCGTAGCAATGGGAAGCCCACTAGGTCCAATTCTGGCAGATATTTTTATGGGGTATCTTGAAAACATGGTGCTTAAACAGACGATCAGCGAAACGACGGAATATTCCAGATATGTTGATGACACGTTTATTGTCTGTAACAATAAACAGCATGCAATCCACATGCTAAAACACTTCAATAACGCTCATCCTAACATACAATTTACTATGGAACACGAACAGAATGACATGTTCCACTTTCTTGATGTTGCTATAAAACGTAGGAGAGACGGGACAGTTCAACGTTCGATTTATCGAAAAAGTACTTGGAATGGCATTTACCTGAATTTCAATAGCTTTTGTCCACTCAGTTACAAGAAGGCATTAGTTAAAACACTATTTTATAGGGCAGAAAAGATATGTACCACTGACAAACTCGAAGAAGAATTGATGAAAGTGGAAAAATGCCTGCGAGACAACTTTTACCCACAAAAGTTTATTGACAAGTATAAGAAGCGTAAACAAAACAATACTGAAGTAATTACTGTCAATAAAAAACCAATAACTATAAGTCTTAATTTCAAAGGTGACGAGGTTACAAACACAATCAACAGGAGACTGAATACTGCGCTAGCCAGAACTTATCCGGCGGCCAAACTTCAAATTCTGTATAAAACAACATGCTCAATAACTCAATCAAAAGTTGATAAGCATCCTTTTCATGTTACCGCCAATTGTATTTATAAATTTACGTGTACCTGCCAAAGCAGCTACATTGGCCGAACAGAAAGGAGGGCATATCTCAGATTTTTTGAACATGTCCCAAAAAGCCTCAGAACAAGAGAAAGAAAGACTCTAAATAGTGCAATCACTAAACATCTTCTTGATACAGGACATCAGGTCGATACCCTACAATCATTCAAGGTGATTAGTAAGCAGCCAAACTCCAGTCTTCTGAAGTTTGCTGAAGCAGTTGCTATCAGGCGCCAAAAGCCTGATTTATGTGTTCAAAAGGAGATGGTTATTAATCTTTCCTTGCCTTGGTGATTAATATTCCCTCGTTATATCTTATTTATTTTTTTTTTTTTTTCCCCTTAAACTCTTTATTGCATTTATTACACCATTGAGTTTTATTCCAACTATCTTATTTTATTTTATCAACTGAACTCTACTCATTTTATTCCTATCAAGGTTTATTTGTTTCTAACCGTTTGAACTGTTGTCACAATGTTCTTTCATCACATAAGGTATATATTTACAATATTCAGTCTATTAAATTTATTTACACCCTTGCTATACTATATGAATATGTCTTTAATATAACTTCCAATCAAACTCTTTTATGTAAGTAATTTAAACCCATTAATTATGATTTTAAATATCACAGGTTGTAAGCAGCTGACGAGAACCAACGAAATAAAAATGAATTCATGCTATTCTGCTAGAATGTTTGTTCTTGCTCTTTTCAAAGGTAATAAAATTATTGACAAGGGAAAAGTATAAATCCTCAAAAGGTGCAATCGATATCATGACCATTGAACAAGCGTTAGTATAGAAAATAACTTTATATTATCTGTAACAGCAAGTAGTGGATCCGAGTTTCAGTGGAAATATTAATGGTGAACGTTATTTATATCCAAATGACCGGTCCTAAACAGAACAGAACACATATCTTTAATCCCATAGTTAATTACTCTGAAAAATATAATCAATTTATGAAGCACAGTGGTGTATGACACTTGTGCTGACTGACATGAGTAGTATGTAACACCAGTCAGAAGTGGAATACCTGGCAGCAAAACGTTGAGAAGATGGAGTTGAAGAGAACATGAATGTAAATACAGAGTAACTGTAATAAAGACAGCAATAAAGAAATGATGAAGTTTGTAAGAGACAACTGATGAAAGATGTGCAACCGAAGTATTTAATGTATACTTTTCATATTTTACCAAGACACTGTAATTTTATAATGAACATCAAATTGATTTTCACCACCCAAGTTCTAGTTCATTGCATCACCAACTCAATAAAAAAATATAGAACTACGTAACTGATAAACAAAGAGAAAAAAATTAAAAATTGAGTCCATTCAGTCCTAGAAAATTTGTAGTACATTTAAGTTTTAGTTACTGCTTATTTAAAATGTGGGACAAGAGGCAATGTCTAAAAGTAGTTTCTGTAAAGTCAAACACTGTTGGATATTAGGTTATTGGTAAAATAACCCATACGATTATGAATTTCAGCATCACCAAATAATAATAACAATAGTAATAATAATAATAACATTATTATTACATAGGGTCAGCCCTAGCAGATAGGGATCCGGATTAGGATTAAAGTTCGGCATTAGGAAGGTGGGACTATTATTTGTGGACAAATCAATCAGATTTAAGGTAGCAGGTCTTGGATTTTCAAGCGAAATTCATTCGTTTATATGGCTTGCTATAATGATCGGTTTTACACGTCTACACGAATGGGACGTTAGTTTGACTTAGACAAATATCTACACTAGATCTCCTCCCAGTGTCTATTCTACAAGGCTATAACAACTCAGATCAAGAACACGTGATTAGCCTGACTAGAACGTACATATATTTTCACATCAAAACCAACAACAACCAATAATAACAATAAGGATAGGAGAATATATAACTCATCTAATACCTGTCAGACTATCTACAAGTCTGACTAAGCAAACAACCAATCATTAACCTCCTCGCCCACACATTATGGCTAAATAGCATTTTGTCATTTTAGCTTATGTCGGTTCGCGATGAAAACCCTCGCTCTGATTAATAACCGTTACATCCAACTCTGAATCATAATTCGTCAAACTAATTTATAGTCCTCTTTTAACCCTAGTAATTAAGTGAATATTCTCAGGCTCACTTAAGCTTCGCTCAAGGGTTGACTATGAATTGTAGTCTCACCATTTGGTTTATCAGCTGAGGTTAAAGTGGCCGGATACCATTCGGTCACACAAGTACTCTTGACTTAGCGTTGAATTACACTAGGCATTCAGCGCCTATGACCTGACTACATTACAATCAGATCTTAGTGATGTTGATGAAATACAAATCTTATTTTACCTCGTATATATCCTGACGACTAATCTCGTCAATAAAAGCATAGATATAAAAAAATTTGAATATGAAATTATTTAAGGAACGTATACGACCGACAAGAGACGAAGGGATACGTGTATGAACTGAAGTGGCAGAAACGGTCAATTCAGTTCACTATAAAAGTGACTCAACATTTCTAGGCATGAGAAATACAGGGGAGCATACAGACATATAAATACATACTCAAGGTCACGTGGCAAATGACTGAGAAGATTAAAATAATTCATCTGTTCAAAGGTAAGGATAAATCGTGTAGGTATGTAACAGTGCTAGTTGCTAGAAGCTAACTCAACGCTTGTTAAGTATTTCCGATTTCACCTAGATCAGGAATAAGTATTTTCCATATTTGAGTTCACATGCTATCACATTTATTTTATGACTTATCAACTTTAAAAGCATTAAGAACTACATATGAACAACTCTTACTTAGTCGTCCATCATTGCACTATGAATTTCTCAAAAACAAAAATCGTTATTTTAAATATGATTGGTTTATCAATATAATTACTTTCATTTAGTATTAAATGAATGTAATGAATATGGAACTCAAAACAACTTTCAACTAATATCAAATTCACAATCTTCAATACGAATGTCAAGGCAGTTCTACTGTATGGAGCTGAAACATGGAGAACTACAACAACCACCATCAAGAAGGTACAAGTATTTAGAAATAGCTATCTATGCAAGATACTCAACATCTATTGACCGGATACCATCAGCAATAGCCTTCTGTGGGAGAGAACAAACCAACTTCCAGCTGAAGAGGAAATTAGGAAAAGACGATGGAAATGGATAGGACATACATTAAGCAAATCGTCAAACTGCATCATGAGACAAGCCCTAACTTGGAATCCTGAAGGGAAGTGAAAAAGAGGAAGGCAAAAGAACACATGACATCGGGAAATAAAAGCAGGTATGGAAAGGATGAATAACAACTGGAAGGAGCTAGAAAGGATTGCTCAGGACAGAGTTGGATGGCGAATGCTGGTGAGAGGCCTATGCTCCTTCACGAGGAGTAACAGGCGTAAGTAAGTAAGGATGTAATGAATCGGATAATGGATTGGTATTCTGAGTTCATTTTGATTAGTCTGTTAAAAAGAATTAGTTGAGAAATAAATCACAACAGCGACGACAACTCTGTACATATATCATTTTACCATATAATTGTTTAGAATTTTTTTAAAAATAGCACATACAATTGTAGGGATCTAGAGGAGACTCAGAGATAACAGTACAAAAAAATGTAAATATCATTTGATATAATTAAGTTCCATGATAGACAAGACATTACACTGGTATGTATATACGTATTTTATCTCGTATTAGGTAAAAGCAACTATGTCCGATAAAAAATAAAATGGTACGGATAGACTGACATCAAATGATTATAATTGAATGACCAACAGAACAGGTTTCCGTTTCAGTGGTCTATAGGTGTTCGCGCGCAAGACCGAATGTCTTGGATCCTATCAACTGCGGCGAGTTGTTGGATGGGCACCGTGTGAGAATTCTTATATTAGAACGAAACAGCTGTCCAGTGATTCTCGGTTTCCAATGTCACTCTGGCAAAGATCAGTCAGTGATGAAAATTACGAAAATTCAACCATTTCAACAAAACTTCGATATTGATTATAACTAATATAGTTTTTTACACGGGGAATAGTTCAGATTTTACTTAGTTGTTTTTGCGCTTTTTAGCTTACCATTATAGTTATACACGTGTTAACTCTGTGTAAAATACAAAGAATTTCGTATATCATAGAGACGTGAGTTAAAGTCCCAATCTGACCGTAAGGACCAGTGTAGTGAAACTACTATTCGGAATAATATAATCTCTGTTAATCGGTGCTTGTAGCAGCATCTCTATTATAACTCCTGCACGAGCCTATTTCACCTTTTAGACAGAGTGAGTCACTTAACCATTCTAATAAATATCCTCTTCATAAGCAGTTGTCGCCTTCGATAAATATAGCTCTACTATTCATGTCCTCGCTAATTCTATAATTGTATATCTCATATTGCTTGTGTGTTTCTGTACACTTCTTATCCAATATCTATCTCTTTGCTCATATTATTTAATGTCTGTTTTGAGTTATACGAACGCTTGGGGCGAGTGATACTTTGAGTAGACAGATTGTGCTATCTCTGATTCTTACTTTTTTTATCATCTATCTGTATCGAAGGCTGTATGAATTGTGTTTCCAGGACACTCTGGTATTTCTACCATTTCATTCCGTTATTCACTAATACTAAGAAGTTGGTGAATATAATTTAAGTCAGTTAAGAAACTATGTTTTATCATTCGTCGCTGGTGTCAATTAGAGTCAACCAAGCCCATTAAATGTTCATTTGAACTTACTGTTATTCTTATAGTGTTAGATTTCACTATAACTGATCGGTGATGATAACGAAAGCAAAGCAGATTATCTCATTTAACGTTGGAAGTTAAGAAAATTCTATATATTGTTCGTAGACTAATTCAACTCTCATTCTATCTATTGACACCTATCTTATGAAATTCTGTCTATTCTGTGTAAACTTATAACATAGTGACTATAATGAGGCCATCCACAGAGGATATACATATGCCAATTAAGACTAATTAAAATTTTGTTAGAATATCAACAACGAAATTGTAGAAACCATGATAAATTAAATTAATTGTCATTGGTTGATGAGATGTTATTTACTTTGCTCATTGTTTAGTTAGTCCTGCATAAGTCACGTAAACAGCTTCTGAATGATAAGTAACAATGAATTGATGTGACATTCCAGCAAGGGAAACTGTTTACACGTTACATTGGTTGTTTTTTCTTCAGACAGAATCGTATTAGTTTATCTTGCTGATGGAATTGCTTAAAAAGGTATTCAGTGGTTTTACAATAAGTTTATTAACAATTCGGTTTTCATTGCAGACTGAAATTTATTAGATCATTAGAAATCAGGAGCGTGGAGTAACTGTTTTGTTTTAATTATAGGACTCCAGAAATGTCTAACTAAAAATATTCATGGGATTAAATTCAATATCTTTACACCTTACAATAGTGACAAAATTATCAGTTTGTTTGTGTTAATCAGTCAGTCAGTCAGCTACAACGTAGGACCAGGCACATATATGAGTCGGTCTAAGTTGCCACACTTCATTAACACAACAAGATGAACACCGGATTCATAAAAGTAGTTAATTCAGAGGTGGTAATATATAAAAGAAAGATTGCATAAAAGGATGTAGTACAGGAAGAAATAAATAGTTCGTAGAAAGAAATATATGAAGTGATTTTAATCTCATAGTTTAAAGGAGGACAGAAAGCGCATACACCGACGACATTGTGATCGATTCTGAGCCATGTCACATTTTACATAGATTCTTTTGAAAGCCTGATAATTCCTTTTTAGATCTTATGAAATTTGCTTTCATTTTTTACCGATTAGCCTTAGAAACACAGTATATTTCAAGAGGATTAATTGTAACGTAATAAATTAGTTTATTGTATCTATCCTAGAAGAATGTATCAATGTAAAAATAATATATACTTAAAACATACATATACATCAAAGGCTGTGGTTATCAACCTATTTTTCAATGTTCAATAAGTAGGTTATATCCAGTATTTTCAGGCATCTTGCTGTTCATTTAATGAGTGAATACTGCATACAATATTGTAATTTCCATTGGAGATTTCATTTCAATGTTAGGAAGTAATACAGTGATGTGTTCATAATAGACAGATGTGAGTAACTTTAGATGTTTAACACAAAATCACTAGTGAAAATTACAATGTTCTATCTAGAACTTGCTCAATGAATGAATGGGAATATGCCGTGAATACTGTACCTTAATTGAATACTGGAATAGAATGAAGCATCATTTCATTTACGATCCAATTAACTCAGTGATAATGTATCTGACTATGAAATTGAATGAAATGAGTTTGAATACTACAAAAAAAAACATCATTTTCATTAAGATTCCAGATACTCTTTACTGATAACTGTCATAGTCTTCCTCTGTAAACTTAACATCAAAATATAGTTTACTGCTTATCAATTCAATTAGACTATCATTTGCTCATATATATATATATTCAACCATTAGAATTTACTTATAATTGGTGGTCTAGCTTCAATTGACTAATGATTTCAATTACTAAAATGACTAAAGTCTCAACAAAACCCCTTCTGATATCATTGAATTGTAGAAAAATTAGACATTGATTACTGTTCAGTAATCATTCAGACAAACTATTTACACATTAATGACATCATATGTAAATGGTAACTTGGTAATTGTATTTAATTATGATCATATGAGTATAGAAAATCAATGTCAACACAATTGTAACAACATGAATCAGCATGAAAAAATAAAGAAAGAAAAATTATTTTCTCTTCCATTTTAGAAAAGAATTAAGAATAAAATTGAAATGACATAATATGATTTGAATTTTAACTAGAGAAATTAACTTCAATAAAATAAACATAAATTTTTAATAGTTGAGATCATGAATCAATTGAAGCTAGATCATCATGGAAAACCTGGAAGAACTGAAAGGTTGTTTCGTCCTAGTATGGGAGTCCTCAGCAGTGTGTGTCCACTATCCTGTCTCGCGCGCGAGCGCTTAAACTTTAGACCACTAAGCCGACATCCAATGGTGTTAATATCTAACTTCAACTAATCCACGAAACATATACATAAATATAATAAATTTGTTGAGGTAGTTTATAATTTGAAAAGAATTTTTAAGAACGAATTAATATTACTTGGATTATGATCGAGAAGGAAAAAAATTACCATAGAGAGCTATTTTATCCTGGTTCTGAAATTTTCAGTAATTGACATTTATGATGTAACATAGAATAAAAAACAATAAAACAATCGAAATAATCAATTCACCTGGTATTGTTTACTTGAGTCTTCCTATTGATGTTTAGCACTGCAATTGATCAGTCTCTTGTTGGCATATGTGCATACTGTGTGTATTGCCTCGATATTGCATTAATTTACAAGCATTATAAGGAAAAATGGATGGTGACGAGCAGTGGAACCCATGATGCGCGTTTCGTCCTATTTGGGACTCGTCAGCTGGATGTACACACATCCTAGATTTAATGCTCACTCTGTGACTGGAAGCCAGTACCGTTCACTTCAAACGCCATCGCGTTATTCACTTAGCTGCTGAGTCCTGGCAGTCACTTGCTTGTTCGATGTAGTGAAGTTGAAATTCACTTGATATTGTTTACTTAAATCTTCCCACTGATGTTTAGGACTGAAATTGATCAGTCTTTTATTAGCATATGTGAATACTGTGCGTATTGTCTTAATTCACAAGCATTATAAGCAAAGATGGATAGTGCTTGGATAATGGAACATCAATTGTGAGATGCAGGTTCACCCTGCTGACGAGTCCCAAAGAGGACGAAACGCGCGTCCCAGATTTCACTACTAGACACTATCCGTCTTTGCTTACAATCAAAATAATAATTTTTGAGTCTAAGATCAAACAAAATACCAGTTTATTGATTGAGTTAGAATCCAATGATTAAACTTACTTTATTTTGAAATGGATTATTGGATATTCAGTTTAATTCCCGATTTGATGGATCTTGACAAATTATGTCTTCCCATTAAGAACTTCTAGAAATCGATTATGAAGCAAGTAGCCACAGATTATTGGATTAGTAATTTCCCACTCATTTAGTCTATATTTTTGAATAAGTTTCGCAGAAATACAAGCCAGAAAGATATTTTCAAAAGTTCAATCGTTTGTCATTACTGTTTTACTGGATTATTGACATTTCGAAATAATCATTAAGTAAACAATTTCAAATTTGTTGAAGAGATCACGAGTAAAAAGTTTTAATCAAATTCATGTATTCAAAACTATATATAATATGGTCAACACTGTCTTGCCATGATGACCTCAGGTTTTAATAGTTAGTTGCGAGACATCACATTTCAAGCTGTCAATTGAAACTGCTTTCTTCGTGTGCTTTTTGTCGAATCTTGATGTTCATACTGTGAATCAACCTATTTTGTAATTGGTATCACGTATCTTACGACATCAGTTTTATATTTTTTAAAACTTGTCTTTTTGTGCTGTTCATGTTTGTTTCCTAGAATATTCATACATTAGGAATTGACTATGATTAAATAACCAATAAAAATCAAGGAACTCAGGGTCTTTAAGCCTCGTGGTAAGCATGTCAGCTGCAGACCACTGAGTTGGGATAAAATAATTCATATTCCCAATTTCAGTCAATTCTCAGTGTTTCAAGACCATAATCTGTTGTTAACAGCTATGCCTGTCTAATCCCAGACGTGGATAATCTGTATTGAATATGGATTCGCACTTGAGCCTTCGGAATAGTTTCCTGTATTGTTCCAGCTCAAGTCAGTCCGTGATATAAACTGTAAAATGAACAATAGTCTTAAACCGCTTTTGCAAATACTAAATAGACAAATGGTTCGTAAAAACTTAATTATCCCATAGTTGTGTTATGGGTTTTATCAGGCTTATTCATTTTTGTATTCCTGTTGACAGTTTTGTTCTGCTGACCTCCTGCCACATGATTGATTGACAGATTTTTATAAGTTGGTAAATAGTGTCCATGTCGATATACCTAACGCTTTACCTGAAAAAATCCCAAGTTTATTTTCCTAGATTTACAACTTTGGACTCCGCTTAATCGAATTCTAATCTGTGGTTGTTCGTGTACATCGATATAAGTAATGAAATTTCATGCTGTTTTACTGTCATTTTATGCAGATGAAAAGGTTATCCTCTTTGTCCAATGTAATGTTCTTCATGGTTGAAGGAATTTTTCGTGTGGATGATATTGGATTTATCTTTTTCCTCAATTTTGTCTTTTGATTTACATAGAATCCAATTAAGTGCTTCTGTTGGCTTATTATTATTCTGAAATCAATCTTCCCTACAAAGTGATATCTTCTGATGAAAAGTTGAAAACTAGAAATTACCAGTCTATTTTGTGTTTATTAAAGTTTAAATATACAAGTTGAGTCTTTTTTGCAACCTTGCGAATCATCTAACTCTTCACGATTGTTGACTGAATTTTATCATTATCCCTTGAAAGAACTTATTAATAGGGTTATCAGTTAGATATCTCCTTTATTTTCACATCAGATTAACAGTAAAATACATCGTAAATAAACTTGGTAATGAATTACTGATAAATGAAGAATTAAACTGATGGGAAATTATTGAAAAGAACGTGTTTCGTCCATACAAGTGTTCTAATATAATGGGAATTCTTCAGCGAATAATCGACTTGCTTTTCAACAATCTATTGAAAATCTACTCATTATTGTTGTAAAATTCCACCAACCATGATCAGTCAGTCTCGTGTTTTATTTATTTTTTTTGGGTTTTTTTTTGCATTGACGACTGAACACTGAAATGGGTTATCCAATCAACCGTTGTAAAAATAAAATCTGATTTCAATGATTTCGTGTTTTTTTTGTTCCGATTTCCTTCGAGTAAACCGACCTTTAATTATCACACATGTAAGAAACATAAATTAGAATCTATGGTAATTGTGATATTGTTATCTTTTCTTTTACAAATTAACAAATTGATTTGAATTACTTTGTTCTAGATAATTCTCATTCATATCACATGAAATAAAATCCAACTATTTATACTATATAGCAGTAAATTCTGGTTACAATTTCAAAAGGAATAGAGGAATGATTTTAAAGATGAATTGATATATTTTTATCACAGATTATAATACGGGTGAAAAAAGGTAGTCAAATAACGATAATTTATCCCACTGACACTAATTTGATTGTTTGTTTTTGCTTTTTCTAAAACATGAAATGAATTTAAGAGGCTCAACTTAAGTTTGAAAAATAATCTTATTTTTAACTGAAGACAGTTAGAGAAAACCGATCCCAGATGTTTGATTCACGTTACAAATTCTTGTAAATCAGTAGAACTGCACCTTAAAGAGAATATCTTATGAAGATCCATAAAGTAAAGTTTGATATCTACTGTTTATCATATTCCTTAGTTTAATAGAGTATAAAGCTTTCCATTGAACAGACAATGGGACGCAATCAGGCTAATCTTTTGAATGGAAATTGATAACCACAACTAGCCAAATAGTTTAGCAGTCTTATCACATGAACAGCTGAATGAGAAATATAATTTCATCGCTGTTCTCACAAAAATCGATTTTAGCATCACTAAAGTTGAGATCAATACCATCAAGTTTGATAAGGCAAATGCCTATCCATTTTACCTTGATTGAAAAGGATTGTAGGAGTTAGTTTAATTTACCTAGTCAATGTTATCGGTATGTGTAGAAAACTGAAAAAAATTTTATACTTCAACCTTGTATTCTTAGTGCCTTATACACAGAAAGTAGTCAATATTTACAAACAAAAATGAACTTTTGGAAGTCATTTATTACCCTTTGTATCAAATAAGTGAAAGTGTGTGGTTCGTCCAGGGTAATTGAACATTAATTTCAAACCAGTGCATACAATTTTCAGGACTTAAATTGATAAAGTAAATGAAGAGTCTCTTCTAACTATCACACTTAGTGAATGAACTCGATGCCTGGCCATTGTATGGAGGAAATTTCCTCCAAGACAACAATTTACTTTAAAAGTACAACAAACCTCATAGTTTGTGACAAAATGAGATTAGACTATTTTTGGAAGTCCTGATTATATAATTTCAAAGCGTAGTCAAAGAATAAACGCTAATGCATCGCACTGTAACCATTTTCGTGTGATATAGTGTTTTATTTGCAAAAACTACACTCATATTGGCTGATAATGTGAGTTTCCAATTGGCAGCATCTTAAATGGTAGATTTTTGTCGGAACACATTTCGGTTGCATAAGCCGGGGCAGTTAGGGTCACGGACCTTGTAATGAATTCTAAAGAAGAATGCTTAGACTTTTCCACAACAGTGATATTTGTCAGCCCAATCCAAATGATCTACGGATCCAATCCTTCTATAACCTGAATCTATATGATTATGTTACTGTTTAGAAGTGGTTTTGTGGAGAATACTTTTGATTACAAATTGGTAATAATTACAGATTGATCTCAGCCGGACTATCATTACATAAAAATAGGACTGAATAGCATTTCGTCCCAGTACAGGACTTCCTATAAGTGTGGTCCCAAAACGCAACCAGGAATAAGCTCTAGGAATTTAGATTTCACAGCGAGTGGCCAACACATTATTTCATGTTGAGCAATCGATAAGACATTTGATCAGATTAATACTTATATCTCTGGAAATCTTACTGAGGGGTGTGAACCGCAGATGAATAGCTAAACGTAGCAACGGTTCAAGGTTAACAGTTGTCAGCAGAACCGCGTCACTGGTCACGGTATAGGGCATTAGTCTACAGAGAAGTCATACTTAGTGTAAAGACTTGTAACTTGGATTCTTATTGGCAAACTTTATCTAACAATCGATTAGGGGACTGTTAGGTTCGTTAACCTTGAGGATACTATTGATTCGACTTATTCGGAACGGAACGAAGGCTCAGGATTCAGAGACTCAATAGTCTATTCTGGTCCGTTGTCCCCAACTCTGCTAACTCGATCAAAAAGTCTGGGTAAGGTGTAGAAAGTGTATTCTACAGACAAACAGCAGATAACAAGTCAAGTACACAAATCAAGCGTATTTATACAAATATTTACAATCGATATTGTCATGGAAGATTTTTGAACATTAATCAACAATTGACTGCTATTTGAACATTTAATCGATAGTTCATCAATTGACCTATCTGCACATTTAATCGATAAGTAAATTACAAAATTTGAGTTTTGGGGATCTATCGTCCCCAACAGGGACGTAGAAAAAAACCCAAGTACCACAAAAGTAGTAGCCAGTTGTTTCGTCCTATTATAAGACTCTACGGAAGTGCGCAGCTACATCATCAGGAGCGAGTACTAGTCCTTAAATTCTTACGGCCATCGCTTGGAGATTAGACCACGGAGACAGAATCTCATGCTCTATGGGTCTAAATACAAACAATGAGATACTGTGAAAATATAACCCATTACCTGAGGTGAATAATTGCCTCAAATTTGATATGGTCGAACACCATTGATCGTGAATTCCTACAGGAACTCTAAAAAATATCTTTTGACGTTAGACAGTAGTGGGCTTATGATCTACATTACTATAAAGTTTGGCTGAGATTATATATATACCTTTGAATAAAACGTAACTTTTCCCATTGTATACTTTTGTTTAATTCATATCACATGGAATAATGTGAACACTACAAGACAGAACTAATCAAGTAAGAAGGAATCAATTAGACAACAATAAAAATGAACATATTCCGATAAATAAAGACAACAAAATTGCAATAATAATCATTATTTATTATCAAATCATGTGAAATGCCTAAACATCAGTAGGAATTCAGTTACTATTTAATAAGAGAATTCACATGGCTTACACAAGAGAGTATGAAAAAGGCGATTAAATATAGATATGCTGAGCGAAAATAATTGACCAGAAAGTTGTGCACATACACGTAGTATATATGTCAGTATGTGTGGAGACCATGCACTACTTAAAAATGTTTTCATTGCAAATTGTCTTGAGCCGGAGATCTATTACAAATTGAACACAATGAAAGACATTTTGTCCTCGTATTTTGATAGTTTCATGCACCTTTTATGGAAACTACGTAGCCTTTCCGATAGCAAAGCTCATTTAATGAGTTACACATGTCACCTATATGATACTTCAACATATGCCGTCAGTTTGTCCACCATTGACAACTTTATACTAAGTGAATCTATTTTTACAATGGACTTTGAACAATCATTAGTATTTTATTTTCAAATCATTTCATTTAGGCTTATGATTTCCGTCTAAATATAGATCATACACTCTTTCAGAAAGAATGAACTTGAATCAGTAACTGCCAGTTTTGTATCAAGCCGGTGATGCCTGTAGACTAGTGTACATTCTGTGCTAATTTTCAGAAAGGATTACTGTTATTAGTTTGATAAATTATCACTAGGTGTAGACTTGTTGATTATAGATATGGGATAAAACCGAGGAGATACAGACAGAGTGCAGAGCATGATACCATAAAAACTAACATACGCCTGTAAAGTCGATCAAATTAGGAATGAAACGGTAGTTTATTGACGATATATAGGGGTCGAGCTGGATCACAAAAAATACGTTTGAAATAATGATTTACTTATCAAAATGCATCGTATTCAGAGTGGTCATTGATTTAACCGCATATGGATTTGTGGTCAGTTTTTGCATAGCAGATATCATATCGTAATGACGAATACTTTCCACATAACTGAATAAAGGAATTTTTATTGGTAAATTGTTAGATATAAGCGAATAAGTGGAACTTTGGGAACTATTCTGGACGGTTAATATCTTAGTTGAAGACTGTGAAGAAAAACTTGACAGTAGTCATTTTCATATTGTAAAAACAAATTATCGATATTCTTGAGAAAACACTTCCTCAATTTACAAAGTATAGCTGACCTATAAGACAGATTTGTGATAGTACATATAAAAATTGAAAGACAATATGTGAAGCAAATCTTTGCACAACAAACTAAAATCATCCACTTATAATCCTTCACATGAAGGATAAAATAATATGACTGATTAATTCAGTGTCTAAACCAGTTCAGCTTATATTCTAGAGTTGATATAATTCACTCATCAAACTAACTTCCTCATTTCATTCGAGTGAATCACCTAGTAAAGACCAACATAAATCAATTATGCTTATTGTTATGCAACATTTAGTAAAACAAAATAATTGTGCAAAATATTTCGAGAGAAATAAATTTGTTATCTTTATATTTATTTTTAAAAGAGAAGCATATTTAAAATAATAAAAGTGATATTAAGAAAGGTAATTTTTTAATGTACAAGATCATAATGAGTAATTTGGAATCCAACCTATATGTATATAAGACACGAAGACAGATTAACAGATATTACTATGGATACACCAGAGCAAACAACATTTAATCCTCTGATTTCTCGTGTTGATTTATCCATGATTGATGGTCAGCAATCAATAATTAATGTATTTATTATTATTATTGTTTTCAAACCGTCATTCAAGTGCATAATGACCAAAAACAAAATACAAATAAACAAAAACTCACCACATAACACGTCTGAAAATGTAGAAAAAGAAGAGGAAATACTCAACAACAAAAAATACACACACACGCGTGCACTTACGCACATACATACACACAGAACTGAATTTAGAACATTCGACCAAAAATTATTCACACACATATACATACATACATACTAGCACAAGCGCATACAAACAGACAAACTAGACAATAAACATTATACAAAACAAGGTGGCAGCATTATTATGATTACACACAGATAAAAGAAAAATAAGTCTGAGACACTCGTTGACAAAGACAACAACATTTCGGGCGGACAGACAGAAATAGATAGATATAAATTGTTTATCTGATTCGGCAAACAACTGGACAAAGCAAATTTGAATTAACTGGGATAATTATGAACAGAAGGTTTTAGAAAACTGCATTCTCTGAATAATGTAAAACATGTAGAAAAATTCAAAGTGGTATTATTGATTGTGTTTTTAGTAGCCTAATTCAAAGTGAAAAGATTCGGACCCACTTGTATGTGTTTTTTTTTGTTTCAAAAAAAATCGTTGTTATTATCATTGACGACTTTTGAGGCTGTGTATTCAAAAAGTACGATTTTCATCTTTATTTTTATCTGTAAAGAATTTTGTGCATTTTGATGTGTGTGTAACGAAATTCATATTTAAGGAGCAAGTAAGTAAAAACCAGGAAAGAAATTAAATGAGTTCAAAAATTAAAACTTACAATGAGATAAGATAAACACAGAGGTCGATGACCGGGATTTTTCAATATAAACATATGACTGAACGATGACTGTGTAAAGTAGGACGGGACGGTAAACAGATGCATAATCGTAAGGTTACAACTGAAAATGACAATTGGGCAATATAGTAATCATCATCATTGTCCTAACAATAGTACTTCATGAAAACAGGGATTAAAGAGATAGAAAGACTGATTTTTTTCGTATAACCATAACTTTCCACATAGCACTGTACACACGCATATATATATATATATATATATATATATATATATATATATATATATATATATATATATATATATATATGACTTGTAAGTTGTACTGATCTTACATAAAAAAAGCAACGATTAAACGTCACAAGGGAAATATTATAACACACTATAAAATTTCTGGGTATTTATTTACTCAGGCTACTATCCATTACTGTCAATGGCTAGGTAACCTGAGCGAAATAAAATTGGAGAATTAAACTAGAAGACAATACAACCAAATTGGCAATTTGGTCACGAGAACGAGAGAGGTGTGAATGGTTAAATAGACAAATTAACATAAAAAGTTATATTATGCGACAACACCGACAATAACGACGTCGTCTTGCAAAAGTCAATGCAGGCGGAGTACCAGGAGCGAAATAGGCATGAATTTGAAGTTGAGGATAATGTAACTATAAAATTAGGAATAAAAAATATAAATAATTAGTTGATTAAAGATAAAAATCACTTCATTATTACGATTGAAATTGTACGCAAATGTATTCGCAACTTATCGCTGACCAATTAAAGAACCAATACAGTAAATTATACTTGCATTTACTGGCTTAAGTCATGGACTAAATCAATCATCATTGAAATAGACCTAGGCACAAATGTGTGTTGGTTCAAATCACCATACCATCATTACTTAGACGAGGTGGAATTATTAAGAAAAATAACAAAACAGACAGAACCAATGTAGTGGAAGTGAAAATGATCAAAACCTACAACCTAAATATGTTTTCTGTTAAAAATGGCTATATATCAAAGCCATAAAGTAATCAAAAGACTACTGATGCACGGTATATACATTTTGGATGGTCAGAAGGACACCTCACCTGCGTCACAAGCGATGTAAATTCGTAGAAGGGAAATGCACCTTCTGAATCCGTACTGATATTTCACCAGAAAACAATCAATCCACCAGATTTGATTAGACTTTCAAAAAAATTGTAATGGTCAATGCACTCAATTACGTAATTACATTAAATTCCATGCACGCAAGCATAAGTATAAAAGTTCCATAATACCTGACCTAGCAAATATACTCTGTGACGAACAGGTTGTTAGAGTCAACCTAGTCAACAACCTGTATTCATAAACATGTCTCTAATTTGAAAAATTGTACAGTTTCAGACTTTTTTTCAACTTTTTCTTTTCTTTTTTTTGTTGTTTTTTTCGTAAAAGAAACTTGTTGAAATAGCTCGTGCTGAGAATTCTATATTGTACCAAAATATAATATTGAATAAACTCATTAATTAATTAACCACTTTACTAGCTATCACTTATTCAGGTATTAACCCAGAATAATCCCTGAAACAATATTTTGCATTTAAAAGAGAAACATATCCCAAATATGTTAGCATTGTTCCGAAAGATTATCGACGGATTTTAGTTAGACAGCTATTCCATTGTCCCCAATTGTGTTCCCGTTCACTACAAAGTGATAAAGGCAGTCGGCAGAAAGGCCTGAATTCAGGTTTTTCGTCAACTGATATTTGATCCAACAATTATATTCAGAAACACTACAACTGAATTATTCCAGTTGCGACTAACTTTTAAGACTGAGAGACCCTTCAACAGAAGTAATTCCATGTTTATCTAGTCCGTACTGCTTTTCCATTAACACGAATCAAGTTACAATATGGACACTCTCCTAAGTGATTTGACATCACCTATGTTTACGGGGCTTTATGATGTGTGCCTCTAAACAACTCACATCAAAAAGTTGTGCAAGGGATGTTGAGTCATCTAGACTAGTGGAAAAATATAATTTGGTTGGAGTAATTTTATTAACCAATTTATTAGTTAATATAAAATTACAGAAAGTCTTCATCAAAGGCGAAAATCGTTCATTAATTACGTCATTAGCACATCTTCCATCAATCGTCACTTGCAAACTTTATCGTTCCTTCATTCATGATGCTATTACGATTTCTCTGTTTACATCCCTGTTCTGTTTAATTGGATCTTCTCAATCTTCCGCTGCCAGGCATTCCACTTCTGATTGGTGTTATATACTACTTATATCTGTCGACATTTCTAAATATGTCTCAATGAAATACAGAATCTAAACGAAATGTTTTCAAACAGTTCAATCACTTGTCATTTTTTGCTGGATTATTGACATTTCAAAATAATCATTAAGTAAACAATTTCAAATTTGTTGAAGAGATCATGAGTAAAAAAATTTCAATCAAATTCATGTATTCAAACTATATGTAATATTGTCAACATTGTCTTGCCATGATGACCTCAGGTTTTAATAGTTAGTTGCGAGATATCACATTTTAAGCTGTCAATTGAAACTGCTTTCTTCGTGTGCTTTTTGTCGAATCTTGATGTTCATACTGTGAATCAACCTATTTTGTAATTGATATCACGTATCTTACGACATCAGTTTTATTTTTTAGGACGTTTTTATATGTCTCATCTAGAAATAATCAATAATCTTAGCGATGTCTATAATCCTACCAACTTGTGTAGTTCATACAATAGAATGACTTTAGCTGGACAACTAGTGAGAATTAGCGACTACTGGAAAGTTATTTTATAGTTGTATGAGACTACTTGACACTGGGTATCTACGAACTTTATATCTTGTACCAGGTGTTTAACCTTCAAACCACTGAGTTAATATCCAATGATTTATATTTCTTAACAACAGTCAATTTACGATGTTGCGCAACCATCATTCATTTATATCACTGTCGATATGGTTGAATTACACTGGTTACGATTTTACATTAAAATTACTTCGCGAAATTAATCATTAATGAGTACATTGGTTTATTTATTTTAACACATAGATATTAGTACAAAGAGGCACCAAATACATATGCGCCACACAAATCTCATTCGACATGTGTGAGGGCTGTGATACTGCCCGGGTGCCCAAACCGAAGCAGGTGGTTTTATTAGAGGGCCACACCCGGAGCCTTCGACCTGAAGGTCTGATCCACAAGGCAGTAGAGCAACGTAAGGAGATGAATTCCCATGGTAGCCGGTGACCAACAATAGGTTCACACGCCATTTGTTTACGCAGGATACTGGAGCATATGTACACCATTGGTTTGGAATCAGAGTTTCCCAACTCCCCTAGGTGGACTCTCCGTGTCTACCAATCCGGTTAAAGCGCCGGACATTCGCTTTTCATCCTCTTATTTTCGTAAACAACACCCCAGCCACGAGAAGGCAGTGAGTAGGTTAGTATTGATTTTTTATATGAAAAATCCACCTCTAGGTCAATGTTAAATTTAATGAAGATTGTAAATCGGATAAAATAATCAATCCATATATTGTTATTAGTGATAATTAATACAAACATGTTTTTTTAAGGTTGTAAGCAGTTTCGAAACAAGTCTATAAGGAGGAAAAATAGAAATTATCTTGTTTTTTCCCCAATTTTTATTCGTGGTTTGTTGACATTTAAATCAAGATAATAATGCTCTTAGCAAAGCAATTACTATTATGACTGAAAATTCACTGTTTTTTTCTCTACAATATTTTAAAGTAGACACTCAGTAATTTACATTAATTTGCTTAATACTATTACTTAAGAACTTGTTATATTTATATATTTAAGATATAGTACGGGCTTATGAATACTTTTGAAATTAAGAACGATTGTACTACTTCTCATACAATCAGTTTTTGTGTGCAAATTGAAAACAACAATCATGACATAACATTTAGAATATTTGGTCGTTAAAACAAAGAAAAAATATATTCTAGGAAAACATCATATTCTAAGTAGAACAATCACAACAAAAATGATATGAAATGTGTTATACAACGGTAATCAATTCATTTGTTAGGTGCACATTGATGTAGTTGGCTTCGAGCTACACTTTATGCATGACGTTTGTAATAACATCTAGTTTTTCAAGCCAAACGTGGCTGAAAATCGGATGCCTTAAGTATTGAACCATTATCATTAGACTAGGTTATACTGTTAGCTAGTAAAGAATCGGAAAGTTTTTATCAAAATGTTAAGTAAAAATAAATGAAACGAATATTAGTGATAGTCAAAATTATGAAGTGACTATCTTTTTAAAAAAGCACATCCCTACATTAGATATATGCTGAAATATAAACATGATAATGTATTACATTTTCTAGATCCTATCATTAGGTGCAATAAAATGGCTGGTTAGAAACATATATTTATCAATAGGACATATGAAAAGGTCCATACTTGAACTTCAATAACTTCTGTTCAATAAATCACAAAAAGCTTTAGTTAGAACGCTATTCAACTGTCGAAGATTATAGTCAGAAAATAAAAGTGAAGTGATTGACTGTAGTTGAACGGTTATCCGCAAAAGTCCATAAATAAAAAGGTTTGGAAAGCCTAGAATGAAGGAAATGTAGTACGTTATGGTGGAGAAAAAGCCTATCGTAAGACTTGAACTCAAACGTGAAGCGATTGAAGAGATTGGATTTAGATTAAAAGACATATAAAAAGGAGACATCCATTTACTTGGTTGATCTCTCTGTATCGAATGAAATCTTAATTGTGATAGTCAAATACACACAAATCCTCGCCTTATGTCAACTCCAATTGCGTTTACATATATGTTTCACATATATGTGAAATACATGTACTTTGAAAGAACAGAAGGGAGGGTTAGTGTTTATATATTTCGGCACATTCCGCAGCAGCAGAGATTAAAAGGACAGTATGAAATCGCTATAAAATGGACAGGTTGGATGCAACTAGACGATTCGAACTTCACAGGTGACCTGGCCATCCTATCCTATATACACCAAAAAATGTAGGCCGAGACAACTGCAGCAGCAGCCTCTGCACCAGTAGGCCCCAACATACACAAGGGAAAAAGCAAGATCCTCAAATACAACACTGAAAGCACCAACCCAATCACAATTGATGGAGAAACTCGGGAAGAGATGGAAACTTTCACGTATCTGGGCAGCATCATCGATCAACAAGGAGGATCTGATGCAGATGTGAGGGCGAGGACAGCATTTGTCAAGTCGAAAAACATATGGAACTCAAAACAACCGACAACCAGTATCAAAGTCACAATCTTCAATATGAACGTCAAAACAGTTCTACTGTACGAAACTGAAACTTGGATAACAACCATACAACCATCATTAGAAACGTACTAGTATTTTTAAACAGTTGTCTACACATGATACTTGATGTCCGTTGGTCGGATACCACTAGCAACATCATACTATGAGAGAGAACACACCAGCTTCCAAATGGTGAGGAAATTAAGAAAAGACGTTGGAAGTGGATAGGACACACATTTAGGAAGTCATCAAACTGCATCATGAGGTAAGTGCTAACTTGGAATCCTGAAGAGAGACGGTGAAGACCAAGGAACATACTGTACCGGAAATTGGAAGTAGACACCAAAAGGATGAATAACAACTGGGAAGAACTGAAAAGAATTGTTCAGGATAGAGTTGGATCGAGAATGGTAGTGAGCTATATATGCTGATCGATGAGGGGCGAAAGGCATATTTAAGTAATACAATCGCTAGTCATATGATTGACAACGGACATAATGCTGATGTTTTAAAATCTTTTAAGATAAGTAAATTACTCCTGGACACAGAAAGATTTAATAAGAAAAATTCCGTTAGCCTCATTAATAACTTACTCGGGAAACTGAATGGCATACAATAAATCACTTGAAAAGCTGGCGCGATTATACTTTATGGACGACCTTTGAACGACACTAAAGTGAACTTGAATAATTTTAACCACTTACTGGGGTCAAAATATAGCTATACACTAGTGTAAGAATTTAAGATGAAGAGACAAAGAGTCAGGGTTGGGAATTACAGTCAGAGTTTTTATCACGAACTTATATTAGCTATCATTGTCAAAATGCTATTAATCCGTATGGATAAATGAATTTCGTGCATAAATTGTAGCCCAGATGTGAAAAGTTTTGTTCAAGTCAACTCAATATCTAGTATCATATGCTGAGTATTTTATTAAAACGCCACTGAATCTGTTGCACAGGAACAGATGAAAAAAAGGACTTGTTATTCCTGTAGAATTTGGAAATGTAAAAGTCAAATCACCAAGATCAATGCATGACACATAGTCGACAGTCATTTAGGCAGTATTAAAATGTTTTCTATAATTTCTTTAAAAAAACATACCTTTTCCAACTAAAATATCATTGTCATATGTTGTTAAATAGGAAAAAGGATTCAATCGACAATTTAACCAAATTAGATAATGTATCCAGATCCACATTTGATCTGTTTCAGATAAGACACCACCTATATCACACCTGTCTATCTATCTAACTATTAACATATGAAAGCATGTTCTATACAGAATCAACTTTGACCTGAATAACAGCATAAGAGTACCGTATGATCGGGCTTGTTTTAATTTCAATTAAGTATTTAATCTGATTAATTCCTTGTGTAACACTGAAACATGTAATAATATGAAAAACCTAGTTATTTTCTGAAGAACTGACTTAATCACAAACCGAAAAATATCGGAAAAAACTTTTCGATGCACTCTGATATTCATTATAAATATCTAATTTTAATTACCATAAGTAATTTATAGAAATGGTATAATTTTCTATAATTTAAATAACGAACTAGACCACCACTGAAAAATGGAAGCACTGGACAGTCAATGCATCCTGGTATGGGACTCCTCAGTGGTTCCCATACACGACTTCGTAGGGGATCGAACCCAAAACTTTCAGTCTCAGGCGCGAACGCCCAACTTATAGACCACTGAGTCGTCATTCAATGGTGTACATGTCTAATTTTAATCAATTTTTATGATATCACGTAGTTATCTGCCATATTCGGAAGCGAACGACTGTCTTACACTCGACACAGTTGAACTGTACTGGTCGCAGCTTTTCACCAGAACTCCAGGAGTCGAATCTTGGAGCTATTCACTAGTTGAATGCATTATTACTAATATAGGGGAAATTGTGGAGACTGTAGAAAGTTCAAATCACAAACTGATCCAGAGGCCAAGTGTTCGGGTGCAAAACTGAACTGTCCTGGATTTGATCCCGGGGTACGGAGTCGTAGATATGCACTTCCAAGGAGTCTCATACTAAGACTAAATGCCCGTCTAATGTCACCAAGTTTCAATGGTGGTTTAGCTAAGATCATTATATGATTTAGACTATGAAAATAATATAACTCTCATTAAAAGTACACAAATAAATTTATTCAAACATAAAAAAGCATGAAGTCTGAAGCATGATTGAACATCTGTTAATTGTCTTACCTCTAAACTGTTGATTCCTTGTTTCGTTATCAATTGACAATCGTATAAATCCAACTGTCGAAGTTTACGGCAATTACTGCCCAGATGTTCTAAAGCAGCATCTGTTAATAATGGACAATTATCCATAGCCAATGTTTGCAGTTGGTCAGGACCACAAAGGCCTTCAGCTAGACGTGCAATACCTTCATCAGTCACTTGATCACAATGTGATAATACTAGTGTATTTAAACGTGGACAATGTACAGCTAACTGAGCTAAAGTTGAATCAGTCACTAACGCACAGTCTTCTAGATCTAACTTTTCAAGCTGTTCAAAACAGAAGATAACAACAAACAACCATCAGTAGTAGCAATGGTGAGTAAGAAATTATAGTTGACTAAATATTTTAAAACGGAGAAAATTATTGCTGTATCTCTTTAACATAATTACTTTTGCATTAATAGTACTCGTAACTAAAAATACTGAAATTAGATATTATATATCAAATAATGTGACAATGGTATGAAGATATCAAAGTATAGTGATAAATATAGGAATCCGCCGCCCGGAACTACCGAGACTATATTTTAGTTCTGAGAACTTATCAGTCAGTCAGCTACAACGTAGAACTTGTCGAATTTTATCGGCTAAAACTAAATAGTAGTTTTACTAATGTAAGCAGTTGGGGAACACAATAACTTTCCCGGTTAAAACAGAAGCCTTATGATCACGAAGGGATCATCTATTTATTCGATTTTGTACAGACCTTCATGGAATCATAGTTAGAACTCGTGGCTACTCATTGTTTGGAAGTCGAATACTTGACTCAATTAGGAATACAAATTTCAAACCAAAATACAAGTATAGGAGGTAAGTGTATACAACACACACAAACCTTGTTAAACGGAGCTGCTATGTTTGAAGAGATTACGAGATCGCCTAAATCGACGAACGGAACGAAGACACAACAACACTATGACAAGACGGCTAAATTATTCAAATGCGTCCCAGCCCCGCTAACTGGGAGGAGAAATCCAGGTTCACATAAGGGAAAGTGTATTCCACAAGCAGCCACAATCACAACTCAAGCGTAAATATACAGCATAAAAATGCCCTTGGGAAACGTCACAAAATAGTAACATTTAGAGTCCTCAGTGGAACATAAAATCTGAATGGAAAAATGGGCGCTTTTGGCGCAAAAACAAGAAATTCAAATTAAAAAATAAGACGTTTCCAAGTAAGTCCTGGGGATCTAGCATCCCTAACACGAGCACAGGAAATCCCAGTAATGAAAATTAACAAAAAACTTTGTCACAACATGGAAGTGATCAGGAATACAAAAATGTTAATATAATCATTTGTACCATACATCAATTATTTACTTCGAATCTAACACCCCTTATTTTTGAAGGTCCAAATCCATAAAATTTTTAAGGATTCAACTCAAAACCTTCAAATTTCCCATAGAGTAATGCGTAGTCTTTAAATTGACTAATTTGACCCAAATGATTGAGACTAACTGAAAAACAGATTATTAATTCTGAGAATTGTGAAACACTGACAATACCTACATACACACCAATACCACTGTACAAAATCCTGTTTTAAACGAATATACCCATAGTTTAATGAATAATAAATAAGCAAATTTATTTCAGATTAAATTTAGTATTCTTCATACACACAGTTCCATTCATTATCTTAAAAAGAACAAGAACGAAGACTGCACCAATCTTCTTTCTTGCTCTCTTTAGGATAATAAAGGGAACTATGTGTATGGAATTTCTCAAAATGCGTCTCTTTGTACAGTCATTCAAGTCACTGAATCGCCTGGTGACAATACGCTGCAGAACATCGAAAGGAATGACTCAACTTAAATTTCTTGATGAATGTCTCAAATCATGCCGTTTCCCACGTCAACTCTTAAAATCTTTCAGTCAGTCAGTCAGCTACAACGTAGAACCAGGCACATATATGCATCGGTCCAAGTTGCCATGCCTCATTAGCACAGCAAGATGGACACCAGATTCATAGGAGTGGTTAAGTCAATGGTGGTAACATATAAAAGAAAGATTGCATATAAGGACACAGTACAGGCAGAAAGAATTAGTTCGTAGAAAGAAAGATATGAAGCGATTTTATTCTCCCAGTTTAAAGGAAGACAGAGAGTGCATACACCGACGCCATTGTGATCGATTCTGAGCCATATCACCCGGAGTCTCCGATCATTGGTTACGATAGTCACGCGGACCCCAACCAAGTAGTCTGCATCTACCAACATGGCGCAGATTAGAATTTAGTGACTTCAATGACTGATACTCATGTAAACTCCTGCCTTCTCTCAAAATCTTCCGTGCATCAAAAAATCTCATATAGAATCAACAAAATTATTGGTTGAAAGTTTGAAGGCAGAAACTAATGTCTTTGATGAACTAGTCAACGATCTAATTATCGTATGTCGCATAAAATTTACCAACTTTATCCAAGGTCTGTAAAGCAAAATATGCAAGAATTTCGATGTAAATTTGTCAAAGACACTGTCAAAGGAACACTTATGCTTTGGTTTTCCGGAAAACCCCGAAGAAATTTCTCGATAATCTATCAACAGTGAAGCTAAATCAAATTGAAACAGAAGCTTTATCGCTTGGATTTAAATTTCATATCCAAAAAATACATGTCAATAGGATCGACAAAGAAACTCGATTTGAGAATTTATTTGAACAAATTAAAGAATTGCACTCAGTTAGTGAAGAGAAGAAAGGCTGGTTTAAATCTAAACTAGTTGATATCGCAAACTAATATCTCGTTTCACCCACACCCCAGTCTAAGCTTTTATCCAAAGATCACTTAACAGCATTACGAAATATTAAGCGAAATGATCATATAATGATATTACGGTCAGATAAGGGTTCAAGTATTGTTCAGATGAACACGACGGATTATGTCTCTAAGATGAAGTCCATTTTGAGTGACCACATGAGATTCAAGTTAGATAAAAGTGACAAGGACTTAACTGATTCCACTGAGAAAAAACTGCACCAATCTTCGCTCTTGCTCTCTAGTATTTTTAATGATACATTTAATGTTTTATTCCACAAATGTTAAAGTTGTAAGTTAAGGTAGATAAATTAATTCACTTTTAATTAATGAACTGTACATGAGTTCAAAACACACTACCTATTTCAATTTTGACAACAGAATAGTACAGTACTAAATCCTTAAGCAGAAAATATGTGGCTCAAAGTTGAGCACATGAATCTTTACTTCTTTTCAAAACAAAAACAATCAAATAATAATAATAATAATCACATTTTAAATACAAATTGTGTTGAACGTATCATATGTGAATGGATGTAATAAGGTAGAAGTGGCGTGAAACAGATAACACCAAAAAATAGGTTATAAATTTGATTATAGTTAAACTTTGTAGTATATATCTCTTTTTTTAATATTAATAATTAGATTAATTATTACCATTTCTATCGTATAAGGTAAGTATATGAGAGATAAAAGTTGATTGTTTTATTTTAAATAAAACACTAGTCACTGACATAATAATCAATGAATATTAGTTGGACTTTTCTTCGGAAAGAAATTATAATTTAGACATATGTTACGTAAGCCTAACCCACTGTCTACGTTGATAGATGAAATAAACTGGTGTGGGAATAGTTTAAACGAAAGCTAAAGATGTTCAAATCAAAATGTGATGTAGGTTTATAAAATTATTAACTGATGAAATAAACCAAGTTAGTAAGTGCTAACTACATGATTGAAATTCGCGCATTAACTATGATCAATGGTTGGAGATGTTGGACTAACAATGACTCAGAATCGGTAACAATGGCTCAGATGTATTCACTTTTTATCTTACTCAATATATTGGTTCCTAGTATCTCTTTATATACATCTTTTCACTCCATATTCTCAATATTTAGTCTCTTCTAACAATATTGTAACTGCACTATTTTAACTCCTTTGCTATTCATCTTAATTTTTTCTTATTGTGCCGATGCATTATGACAACTTGGATTGGACATATTTGTAGTGACCTACTTTTACCAAGAGAACGCGATTGGTTTAATGGAAACAATCATTATTATAACCAATTGTACCAACGATTGTTTTACTGTGCTCGTTTGCTTAACTGTGCTAAAGACAGCCATATTACCACTCCATTACTTTCCTGTGGACAGTGACCTTGTACGCTTATACTCTCGCCCACTAATTCCGCTTGTATTCCTTTTAGCACGATCTCGGTATTCGTTCGATACCACGAGATCGCCAACGAAATAAATCTGGTTACGTTCCATCTTTGTCTTCTGGTTTCTCTGGTACGCGCTTCCTTGTGGTGGTGTTCATAGTCAATCGCGACTCGACACCACGCTACACATTTACGCCAGGCTCTATGCTGATTATTGTCATATCCGAGCGAAGATTAAATCACGAGTAACTTCTCAGACATATTAGTTAACTAATATTATCTATACATTCTTATGGTATAACTATTCAATAATTAGATTATGTATATTTATATTCCTCTTATTATAAGCTTTATTTTGAGCTATAATTTATTATTATACAATTTAATGTTCGTAAGCTATGTTCAGTTTATTGACTACTGCCTCCCACGTTCACAGTCACTTTTTGGCTTTATTGTGTATAAATGTTATTTCCTATTTTATGGTGCGTTGCGATCTGTTTGGTTGATATATAAACCCAGTATGTCTGAAATAAATGATTCGATTCGCATAGTGGGAGCTGCTATCGGTGTTCTGGACTCAAGTGGACGGGCTAGGCGGACACAGGACCAATAAGAACGCTAGGCTTCCCATACCGGTCGAACGTCATTGATTCGGCACAGTGCTAAGATTGTATAAGTCGTATTTTGATTGGTGGATAAATTACTTGATAACTAGCCGGACATAAAAACATAACAATTATGACTGATTAACAATTATAAGTTATACATCAAAGACAACTTGCTTTATTGCAAACACGTGCGATTGCCGATAGGCCAATATCTGTGATAGCTGAACAACGAGCCACTTCTAAAGTTGTTAAGCTAACACATCCAACTGGAATCAATGTTATCTTATTAGAATCATTAGTTTTTTGGCGTCGATTATTATCTCGATCTCCATGATTATTAACATTACCGTTTGGTGATGAAGCATCTTGATTATTAACGCTTCCATTGCTTGTTACTACCGGAAGAATTAAAGGGATCCCATTTTGCTGACTGGTAGATGTAGCTTGTCCAACGATAGCTGCTGCTGCAGCTGGCGATAATGTGCCAGCAATTGCACGAAGACCTTGGTCAGTTATTGAACAATGTGATATAGCTAGTACACGTAGATCAGGACAACCAATGGAAAGATGAACCATAGCTTCATCTGTGACACCCTATATAAATTTGAAATAAAAATGACAACATATAAAATGTATAAATGGCATTACAAGTCTACAGTTAGTGTAATGTATACTTATCTTCGAACTATGATATTCCTGAGGAAGTAAGACCAAAACAGATTGATTAGATTTCAGTCCTGAATATCAACTACGAAATAACTCAAGCCATTTTTAATAATGGCACAAACATCGTACCCGGTAAACTAATTAGTGTTCATTTAGACTCATCAGATCGGTGAATATATTAGCTTTTTAAGTGAAAGGTACTAGATTCGAGGTTCAATGCAGGACATCTAACTGACGAGTACCAAAGAGGACAAAACCCGCACTTTGAACTTCACTGGTAGTTACAGTCTAACTATATTACGAAACTCTCAATAAAACTCGTTTTGAGATGTTCTCGAATGCAAAAGAAGACACAAAGCAGAGCCTGTACTATTGTGGTGTGCTTCTTGTTTGGACAGATATTAGTATGTAGCAGTAATAGGAAGTGAAATGTTGAACAGCGGAAGATTGAAAAGAGAACAGGAAGGAAAATGGAGAGAAATCGGAATAACAACTGGTTTGGATGATGAAGTATGTAAAGGACAACTGAAGGAAGATGTGCAAATGATGTATAATTTCCATATTTAACAAAGGCAATGTGCGATTTCGCTTACAATGAATGGTTAATTTTCCTCATGTAGTCCTTTTTCATTATACTATGAAAGCACTATTGATGCTGTGTCACAGAAGCATTTTTCTCACAAGTGAAAAAATGAAGACGGAAGACCGGAATTATATTTTAAAGCAGAGACTTTAGAATACTGAAGTAAATAGACTTTATATCAATTTTCATAAGTAACTGACTGTTGTTCCTTTCCATTTAAATATAAAATGTTGCTTCAGGACTGGTTCGCATCAACCTCAGAACTAGTAATAGGCAGTGAAGAGTTGATTGTGTTGACCGTCACATATCAAAGAAGTCTCATCATCTCTGGTGGGTTAGTTGGCTTTGCCAACTTGCGTTAATCGTGCAGTAGATGAGATATCCATCTGCTAACTAAAGGACGATTATATTGAGCACCAGTTCGCCCCTTTCTACTTTAAGTGATATGGCTCAGAATCATTCGTAATGACACAGGTGCACTAACCTTTTGTTCTGCCTTAGATCCTAAATTTCGAGATTCCCCACAATTATTGTTTTCTTATTTTTATTACATTGATCCTTTTATTGAATCGTATCTTCAGTGTCTAGGCTTTTCTACCATAACTAGTACTGTTACTATTTCCTTAACAATTCTATCTTACTATGATAATAGTGTACGGGAACTTAAATCGATACACACATGTACCACGTTCTACGTTGCGTGTGACTGACTTATAAAGCATTTTTAATGTTACTAATACCAATGAAATAATCGATTTAAATGCTCTGAAGAATCCTAAAATACCACTTTTACTTTGATCAGTACAATAATATGAATATTAAAGCAAAGAAAAAATATAGTGGTAATAATCAAGCACAGCGAATCATAACAAAGATAGAATCTTTCGAAACGTTCCTACTTTTAACACATGACACAGTGTTCAGTACAAAGACGGGAAAACATTCTCGCTTTAGTTCTGAAAAATATCTGAGAAATGCACTAGATACAGTTGAGCGTCATTTCTAATCGACTTAAAGATAACTTACATTAACCATACTATAGAGTTTGAATATTACATTTAACTATATCATTTAGGAAATTCTGACGATATTGTTTTGTATTGGAGGAAATATATGACAGGCATATCTGTCAAAACAAACAAGTGTGAATGTTTATTATAGGTTGAGGCTCGATATTTTGATGACTTTATCATGAATTTGTTGTGGAATTGCAAGTCAAAACCAAATGTTTAGGATGGAATTAGCGCCTGCTTACTTCCAGATATCAATATTAAACTAATCTGATTGAGAGAGTATGGACGGGTAAATGATTGGGCTCATCAGTTGCCAGAGACGGGTAACATGGCTTCAAATCGAACAAAATAACGGAGATGAGTTCTTGCTCTATCGTATATTAAACTTTCACCTGTTTTGTAGTTTTAATATTTGTCCTTCCAGATTATTTTATTACAATTTTTATTTCTATGAACACCTTTGATATAATCCTTCTTTGCTTAAAAATGAGGAAACGATTTTCTGAATATTTTGCTATTGTACGCAACAGTTAATTTTGAAGAATTAATTAGGTGTTATCTGTTATTACCCCACTGTTCACTACTATAATCCTTAGGATAGAGCATCTTGTTATAACTTGTCGTTTGAATGCTTATTGTCTTTGGCTCTTTTAGTGCTACTTTTTGTATCTGGTCCTCACTGATTGTTATGTCGGAAACGCTTATCACTTATACTCGGAACGAGGGACCTCTGCAATTCCCACGACGCGAAAGTAAGAACACAAAGACTGGTATAAATGATCATTTATTAACCCAGAACATGACGATGACAACGCTAGTGGAAAATACACTCATTTATGCATTGATTGTACACCCATTTCGATTAATAATTAGAATGTAATCACATATATGAAATATACTTAGAGTTATAACAAATCACATATAGAGCATAGTTCATGTCAATGGAATACAAGAATACCGCATATTATACAGAATAAAATTGACTTTTCTTTCCATCATATCACACCTATTAGTTACTAAATGTCTACCCATGATTTTGGTCCTGTCAGTTAGCAAGTGGTCAGCAATTCAAACACTACTCTTCTCGATGGAGTGTGGATAAACAAGTAGTAAACAGAGAAAATGATCTTTTCTATTATTAATATGTGCGGTTTAGTAGTCAGATAATTAGGATTTGCACCACTAAAGCATAAACTTCAACCCCGCCCCACCTAGTTCGGTTTGTGGTCAGGTAGTATTACTAGCTATCATACGACAAAATCGTGGTTAAGAACAGAATGCATAAACCTGTACATGATAAGTTAATTATTTATATTACTATTATAACTATATTTGGAATCTGCACTTAAATGGTGTATTTTTGCATATACACACAAGGATTACACAGAAAACGTTTTTACTATTAATTTATGAGAATTGGATATTTGTAACATTTATGGCTTAAATACTTTTAACCTTTCTATCGCGTTGATTTTCCGCTGTCAACTGGGGACGTTTAGAGTGATCCAACCACCATCTTATCTCAACATAGTGCACGCAATGTTGAGTCAACTAGACTAGTGGCCACATATCAACTTGGTCGGTAGGATTCGATCTGTACTAAGAAGGACCTCACATACATGATATTGATCATCACCCAGTGATCAATCAATTGTAAGTGATCCAATATCTTTGGAGACTCTATGTTGTTTTGTTTACTAGTTAAATGGGTGATTCTACTTATTAAGAAACTGGATTCCCAAAGTTAATAGTAAAACGAATAACGATCTAACAGGTAATACATTTTTTCATTACAGAATAGCCGTCCTGATTTCTTCCAATTCTATTTCTATACTTTTATAATGAGAGCGATTTTTAGATTACTTACATTTCTAAAGAGCAAATACAAATGTGATTGCTAAATCAATATTCATCAATAAATACCTATTTTCAATCAACCAATGTAGCCAATGTCATATTAAGTCAACTAGATTAAAAGTCATAGTAATTGAGTTAGGGTCAATGCTACTACTTGTTTGTGTATATTTTATTACGAATAGCAGAGTTCGAACATTTGACTTAGAAATTGAGAGAACCTACTAAGAGATAATTAGTTCTAAATATTATATTAGTGATCAGTGGGGTGGCTCAGTGAATACATTCTAACCATGACATACAGATTGAAATATACATACCTGTCCACAATAATTCAAGTTTAACAGCAATAAACCATGGCAGTGACGTGCTAATTGTTCCACACCACGACTTGTTATCTCTTGACAACCTATAGCACGAAATCTTTGTAAATTTTTACATCCTCTGGCGATAGCGGTTAGCCCACGATCTCCAACACTACACCATGACACATCCAAACATGTTAGATTTGAACACCAGCTAGTGTGTGGAAAACCGAGATTTAAACAGACAGAACAGAATCTCAACAAATTTCGAATACAATTTATTTTGAAATGGAATGTGTTAGGTTAAACAGTACATTTCTAGGTTATTCAAATGTATCAAGGTGTGGGAGTCTAGATTCTAGTTCAAGTGAGATCCAATTGTTTCAATGACTTCAGGAAATTTGGATACCCACAGTCAATAAAACAACAAACAAATCGAGACTGTGGTTGGATGATTCAGAGAAACACTCCTTAACTTTAGTTTGAAATTGGAATTCATTGGTGGAAGCAAACATAAAAACTATCATAACATGGAAGATACTAGTGTTCTACAGCTAATTAACCTGAAATTGGATATGTCTGGTAAGTTGTGTTGGTGGCTTGAAGAAAATTAAACATTATTAAGAATGTGACATACCCGACTGAGAGATAATGATACAGAAACCTCTACATATAAATCCATAGATGTACCAAACCTAGAAAGATATAATATAGCTAATGTAGCTGTAAATACTTACAGTTCCTGTTCTAATAATTTTATGGTGGACCTATTCTAGGGTTAAACGTTATAACAAAAATGAATTTATTACGGTTTACAATAATTAGCTACCAGTACCACTACATAGTTTTAACAGAATTACATATAAATTCCATAGTGAGATAAGTAAACAGAAAATCATGTAAAGGTACATATTAGTTTATGCTGACGTATTCTGCAATAATATAGTGAAAATACTAAAATGATCAGAAGCTTAAATATTATGAAATAAGCAAGATTTTCAATACTTCAAGGACCATTAAATGTAGACTAATTGTCACATCGTACGCAATCATTTTTCAACTAAGATTCAGATATTATTGGTAGGCGATGTTTCAGCATGTGTAACTTCCACAGTCAACTGAGACCCGAATAATATTGTGCAAAACCAAAGACAATAGTTTCGTGCGACTAGGTAATGAATATATTTTCCTTTCTTAAGATATATTAAATACCCAGCAACCCAAAGCAATTACTAGTGAATATATTGATAGCTTTTGCGATTGCCTCATCCACCAATGAACTGATTTAAGAAAAAAACGTTCACCTGACACAAAGAATGATGAATCGACTTCGTTACTATGACGGTTGGTGCACTAAGATGTAAACTGCATGTAGAAACAATAAGAATGATTATCCAAGTGAGCAAAAGGGAAATCGTTAAGAGTTTCGGACACTTGACCATACACAGTAAAATAAAATAAAAGTGATGAGATAATCAACTAACGGCAAGAGGTTTATTCGGTCATTAATCTGACATCACTCAATGCAATAAAACCTGGTGTATTAGTGGGTACCATGACATTGAAAGGAAAATTTGTAGACTATATGCAGAAACAACGAGTGCATGACGGAAAAAATATTTGCTGACTAATGAGAAAATTTTTAATACACTTACCTTAGCATTTCTAATCCAGCATCATCTATACGAGAGCAACTTTCCAAGGACAAAGTAGTCAGAAGAGAACAATTTTTCCCTAAATAATCGCAAGTTCCATTCGTCAAGTTTTGACATCCCGATAAGTCCAAACTTTCAATCATATGACAAAGTTCAGTAAAACATCTATAACAAGAAGACAAGAAGGTTAGTCACCAGATGGTGCTCGTTAAAAGTCTTTATGAACATGATGTATCTTGCTTTGTTTTTGACAGACAGACTCTGAGTGCAACAAATATCGAAAACTGGTAGAAGGAAAGCCGATCCTTACACCTAGCCAAGCCTTTTCACCAATATTCTGAATACAATACCTTAAGACTCGATGGACATAACAGATATTTTAAGTAGACACTGACCCTTCAAATAATGGAATCCTAGTATTTACAAATTGAAATGGCCAACCCCACATAAATTATAGATGGAATAATCAAGAGGACGGACTTTTATCTAAAAGTTCATAAAACCCCTATCAGTTAATTTTGATACAGGACAACGACTAACCATCTGAACGATGTGAATAAAATATCAACAAACTAGTTTTTCTCTACAAGAATAACGTTAATGTTTTTATAATGTACACAGACAATCATTCAGTTGAAAGTGTACTTAAGACAAGTGTATGAAAAACCAATAACAACATAGGAAGTTAACATATAAGCAGTACAATTCGTGGGCAAAGATAAAATATCAATCGGACTCACTTTAGAGCCTCATCAGTAACATTTCGGCAGCCTTTCAACCTCAACTCACGGAGGAAGCCGCGACTTCTCTGGGCGATTTTTTCAACTACTTTGGGCTATTTATGTTGAGTTAGTTGGACGATAGAAATTACCTGCACATATCGCTGGAAGTCAAATAAATTAATACTCTTCCAGTTGCTCCCATCGAAAGCACATTCATACCAAAACTATCAAAAGGTTGGTGAAAAAAGGCAGCTTACTTTACAAACTTGAGAGCATTTGCATAGAGTAGTGATATCTAAGTAAGAAAAAACCCTGGATTCAGATTTAGAAAGTTGGCAATCCTACTCACCTGATGATTAACTCTTTCGGTAAACTATCGTTGATGCACACATCGCTTTTGTGGTATGAATGAGTCTGCAGGGCAGTGATATATATATATATGGATGAACTTACCTTTCCATTAGCCACGACCGTACCATTAGTATTAAAATAATTAGAAAAGTTTTCCATTTTAGATAACTTTAATATCTACAATACCACACAACGCGAGGAACCCATTGTGAAGCTTTATCGGAAGGTGTTTAGAGGATAGGAAACTGCATATCAGTCAGATTATTATTGGTCCTGGAAACAAGTGAAATACCATACTTCAAACCAATCAGCTGACTAGATGCTTTGAAACCCCAACAAAGAGTACGGTAAAACACACGATGTTCAATAACCCTTAATACAGTCTTTTCTGTTTAGCTTGGACCTAATGGGTTTTACTTTTTTTCAAACACCATCATACTGTATCTTCTTGTCTGTGCAGCTATTTGACTGTTCAAACAGTCTACCATACTGTCCGGAATTTCCATGTGCATACATTAGTTGATGCCGTGATAGTTAAGAGGGATATCGACCTCGTGGCTTCCGCAAAATTTCATCGCTCACCATGGAGTGACATATTTCTTTTAAATGGAGATCCTTCAACTCTAAGACAGAGTCCAAATGGTCTGGATTGTTTTTTTCTGGCTGGCTTTTTCAGCAAGGTTGGCTTATACGGGGAGTTGCTGATTTCATGCCCAAACCTCCTTCTGTATCCCGGCCTCGAACAGCCAGTAAACCTAAAAGGGATTGAGGCGGAATGTGGTGGGTGACAATGGAGCCAACGTAGACAGCAATTCCCCTTTGACAAACCAAGCACTTTTCCATATCATTATGTACTATGGTTCAGAATTATGCATAGGGGTAATAAAATTACTATATAATGATATTTAATAATAATGATAGCTCTAGCTTGATTGTAGATGAGATGAAAGATAGTTTAAACGGGAAATATAAACCCAGAAAACTAGGGAAGAATGAAAAGAAAAAGCAAAATCTAATCGGGATGATCGTGGCGTTGAACTAGATAGTTTTAAGGATTCTTATCGAATCAGTTTGTCTGACCGATCAGAAAGAAAATTACATAATACCGAAAGTCGTTTCGACAGTAGGGTTGATGGTGTTGTGGAGATAGACCTGACAACCTTATTTTGTAAATAGTTTTTTATTTATAAAAAAATTTTTTGTTACTATAATAAGCGAGTAAACTCTATTTAATTACCCATTTATTGTACACAAAAATAAACAGTTCAATTTCTTTTTGGGTCATTAGCAGTTTTGTACATTATTATTATCATTGTTAGACAGCCAAGACATTGAATGACAGCGTCTTCATATTTTTGTGTGTGTTTATTATGCTATGCTACATCTCTGCTACATGTCATACTCATCTCCACATTTTTGTTAGCTATAATTGTAAATATTATTTTTGTATACATGTATATATATCTTATCCTTACATTTTTTTTTAATTATGACCAGTGTTACCTCCGGACACTCTGGGGGGAGCTATGTGGAGATAGACCTGACAACCTTATTTTGTAAATAGTTTTTAATATTATCTGTATTTGTTTGTCAATTTTTCACTGTATGTACATTCATCATTAAATGAATGTACGTGTTGTTTTAGTCATGGACCTTGAACACACTTTCCGTTGAGCTACTACATAGCGTGACATATGCTTGCCGACTAACAAATACATTACTATTCACGCATCCCTCGTTCTATTTTCATTTGCGGTTGAGTTAACTGAAGTCTAAATCAAATATTATCATTATTTATAGACTGTAATTGGAATATATCACATCCTACGTGGGATTATATCACTATAGAGTTCACCAACTTGCTCAGAATCATCAAGCATTGATAATTGTGGATTCACCTTACCGGACCTAATCAGAACACGCAACGTTGGGTCAATTTAAGTAACGGCCCTAATTTTTTATTGTATTTGTAACAATTAACTGTATATATTAATATTACTATTTATCTTTAGTAACTTTGTTTATACTTTTTGCGTTCATATTTGTCTGGTCCACCACAGTGTTTATCACCGTAAAAGCCATTATGAGTGATGGCTGGCGGTCGTGGTAGTGTAGTGGAGGAGGACACAGGTGAGGACAACTGAATTATTTAGCGCAAAATTACAGATTTACTTGGTAAAATAGAAAAACCATACTATAATACTTAATTCGCGAAATGTTCAGTAATTGTCTCGGACTTCATTGTTTTTGCATTTCCATACTAATTGTTTTCTACTCGCGTTCTTCCTTTCTTGATCTTCCTAATCTTCCGCTGCCAGACATTACATTCCTAACTCGCGTTATGTACTAATTATACCGATAAAAGTAACATGCACCACAGTAGGTCTAGAACTTTCTAGGGGGTTAGGCCAGAGGTTATGGGGAAAAAACACCTATACGCCATAAAAACATTACTATAATGGATTATTTTTGAACCTATTTCATACCCAGAATTCAAAAGGGGAGTTATCAACCATACAAAGTACAGACGTTAGAATATCAGCATTGCTAGCTTTATGGTATGAAGTTTTCTTATGTATATTCAAATAATAAGTCACTGTCGGTAGCCAACACAGCGGTCATTTCGCTGTTCTAGTGCCTTTGAAAAAGAACATAGATATGATAGCCGGGAATTTTGAAGCAGTGCAACATAGTTCACTGAGTTTGGGGCGTAGGTTGTTCAGAGTGGCTGTCTTCACGACACGTACGATAATTGTTGAAAATAATTTGGCCAAGGACTTTGTAAAGGTTCCTGAAATTCACATGCTGTCAGAACATCGCCCACACTGGTGTTTAATTCATCATGTAGTGATAAACCAGAAAAAGCAAGAAAAACGGAGAATGATTTTTGATTGCGCTGATAATTTTGTGATGGTTTTGTTAGATGGTCGTGAAAACGCTGAGCACACACAGTGTTGAACTGATGCTGCTGAAGAAACACGAAAAGTGCTGATAGAATGAAAATCTTATGAACACAAAATCATCAAAGGATCCGTCGAACAAAAAGGGAGGGGGTTACAATGAAGTTTATCAGTGCTATGCACCACCAACCATAGTAGTGAAGACGACATAGATAATTACTATGGGATGCTCCAGTTGACCGTAGAGAAGTGACCAGGAAAGGAAATGATCATACTGATATATATCTAAACTCTAAGGTCGGAATGGACAATAGTGAGTATGAAGATATCATGGGACGATAAGGACTGAGAGAAAGGAAGGGGAATGTCAAGAGATTTGCAAATTTATGTCTTAAAATGGTTATGGGTGACACAATATGCTACTATAAACGTATACACAAAGCTACATGGATATCATCGGACTACACCACAAAAGAACAGATTAATCATATATGCATCAATAAAAAGTCAGATGATCCTTGGAGGATGTGAGGACAAAGAAAGGAGGTAAAGTAGTTTCAGATTACTTCCTGGTGGTTTTTAAAAAAAAGAATTAGACAACTGAAGAAACAGCATCAATAAAACCCATACATCCCTCCTCAGCGATACTGACAAACTCAAAGAATTCAAGATGAATCCTTACAAGATCCATTCGAAGAAGAGGAGACTACTATAGAGAACGACTAGAAAGTGATCAAAGAGGCACTAACTCGAACATGCCAGGAAGTTCTTGGCCTCAAGAAACAACAGCATAAGAAAAGGATCTCTACCGAAACCCTGTCCAGGATTTAAGAAAGGAAAAGCTGTACTGAATTAACATACTTAACTTCAAACGGACTGGTCTACAGTTTTTATTCAACTCAGTGCTTATGACTACCTTGTATGGACAGTTAATTTTAACCACCCATCTGTGAGCACTAATTTAGATAACTGATCCACTAGGTAATCATAAGATTGTGTTTACAGTATGGCTCTTACGGCTGCACTCCTGTTGAACCAGTCATTGTCGGTTTTCTATACAAAATCCAGGAAATTACCACTACTGTCGTGTGACGAAACCTTATATTGTATATATAACAGTGCATATATCTTTGTAGCATTTTTGCAGTACAGTATAACAAAAATCTACCATACACGTGGTTTTTCCACTTGGTTATTGTTAGTGTGAACAGAGAACGCTTGTGCTGTTCATACTTTAAGCGCTTAACCATCGACTAATATTATGCATGTCAGTGTGGTTTGTTAGGACACTTTGGTGTAGTTACCCATTCTTGAAGTCAGAGAACACCGTATGAATGTGATTTTTGTGAACAAAAGCACCATGCTCTCACGCACTCAAATCGATGTCATCCTGGGTGCTAGGACATGCACTTGACAAATAAACCGCTTCAGCCATTAGTAAGCCTGACTGCAGTATTTTCTTACGGTGGTCGATTATTGGCGAAACTCATGGCTAATAAAACATACACCCTTGTAAGGTATAAAACAGCTCGGTTCCTAGGTAACTGCAAAAAACATAATAATAACACAATCTCACCAAGATACGCATATTAACATCAAGTCAACGAAATAGTGAATCTATAAGATTCTGATTATGTCGCTGACACTAAGAAACATATTCGATTCTAGGACTCTTATTATTTACGATGATATTTTCGGAATCTCACGTTTTTATTTTCCTGGTCAGCGGACACTTTCTGTATCCGCGTTCACGACACAAGTTATTAAAGGCGGTTATCACAGACTGAAGGTCATACATTTGGTCGAGATTGGTGATGAATCCAACTTCTGGCAGCTTCACATACATATTTGTTAAAGTAAGCAACTTTCCGTTTCTACACGTTTTCGTGCTCAAGATGTCCACGCTGTGTCTACTTCAATCCAGACCACCAATCCTTTCTGTAAACGAAACAACTATGTGGAATCGAACACCCGTCACTCATAACTGTACATTCCTTTCTTGTACCTGATTAATTTTCACTAAAAGTGGAGCGATTCTTCGGGTTTGACTGGCTTTAATTATTTTCTTACTTAAAGTTGATTCTTCATTTTCAAATTTAGGGCAGCTGAAAAGGCAGATGAGTAGACACTTGATAGCCCAACATAGCACTGGAAAATCGTACCTCTCCAACATGGTGTTGGATGACCCGCTAGCAGCCTCCCTTAAGTATTCTTGTTTCATTTGCTTACCTTCCATTCTCTTACAAGCTCTGATCCTCACACAAAGGACATGTTCATTAAGTCATGAGTGACAAATAGTAGAAAGTGAATGCTACGAGATAGGACAAAAAGCTAATAAGGTATGTGATATTCATGAAGTAACTCCGAATTCTGACCGGGCGTTGGGATCATCGATTGAAAGTCAAACACTAAACGAGTCAGTAATTCTCCTCTATGCTGAAGAAACTGAAATGATATGTTATTGATCGATAAGTTGGTCGAACCGACACTCCCAAGGAAGTCGATTCCAGGAGGAAGCTGATGTGACAACTTAAGCTGACTGATTAGGAGTTGGCCGCAAACATCTTAGTAATGTCTAGACATTATAGCTCAAATATTTTGAACGGGCATTATATTTCCTATCATTTTATATTGCATGTTGAAAGGCCGTTTAGAAAAATAACCCCGCGCTTCAACTGTCCTGTTCCATAATCTAATTAAAGACCTATCAATTACTAGTCTGGTTTCTTCTATCGATAGAACGTTGAGTGAGAACTACAGAGATATCGCACTACTATCAGTGCCAGGAAAACTTTTCAGTAGAGTATTGTTGAACCGGATGAAAGATCTGATAGACGCACAGCTTTGTATTCAGCTGACCGAATTCCGTAGGAGCCAATCGTGCACAGACCAAATCGCGACATTACGAATCATTTTTGAGGAATCAGTTGAGTGAAGTGTGTCACCACATATCAGCTTCCTGGACTTAGAGAGAGCAAATGAAAATTTGGCGCTATGGTTTATCTGAGAAGATCGTCAACATCATCCGGAATTCATATGACGGAATGTACTGCGAAGTTCTGCGTGGAGGATAGCTGGCGGATGGATTGCAAGTGAGGACCGGAGTCAGACAAGGCTGCTTACTCTTACCCTTTCCTTTTTTCCGGCGGCTGACTGGATTATGAAGACCTGTAGATCTGATGGGAAGCAGGGAATAAAATGGACTTATTGGATGTAACTAGACCATTCGAACTTCACAGGTGACCTGGCCATCCTATCCTATATACACCAAAAAATGTAGGCCGAGACAACTGCAGCAGCAGCCTCTGCACCAGTAGGCCATAACATACACAAGATCCTCAAATACAACACTGAAAGCACCAACCCAATCACAATTGATGGAGAAACTCGGGAAGAGATGGAAACTTTCACGTATCTGGGCAGCATCATCGATCAACAAGGAGGATCTGATGCAGATGTGAGGGCGAGGACAGCATTTGTCAAGTCGAAAAACATATGGAACTCAAAACAACCGACAACCAGTATCAAAGTCACAATCTTCAATATGAACGTCAAAACAGTTCTACTGTACGAAACCGAAACTTGGATAACAACCATACAACCATCATTAGAAACGTACTAGTATTTTTAAACAGTTGTCTACACATGATACTTGATGTCCGTTGGTCGGATACCACTAGCAACATCATACTATGAGAGAGAACACACCAGCTTCCAAATGGTGAGGAAATTAAGAAAAGACGTTGGAAGTGGATAGGACACACATTTAGGAAGTCATCAAACTGCATCATGAGGTAAGTGCTAACTTGGAATCCTGAAGAGAGACGGTGAAGACCAAGGAACATACTGTACCGGAAATTGGAAGTAGACACCAAAAGGATGAATAACAACTGGGAAGAACTGAAGAGAATTGTTCAGGATAGAGTTGGATCGAGAATGGTAGTGAGCTGTATATGCTACTCCACGAAGGGTAATTTAAGTTTGTAAGTTAGATAATAACTGTTCATTGCGCTCTGAAATAGCCGTTGCCATGTCTCAATGAAATAACGATTCTAAGTGCTCGGGTGAAAATATGTAAACTGATGTAACAAGACATAATGAAAGACTACAGGGACTGACATTTTGGAACACTGCGATTAGGGAGCCGTCCTAACACCTCCCTGTAATAAGATATCCTGCTGTGCCAACTTGTAACTTGATAACTGGCTTGCGGTAGCACTTTATTTTTTTGTCGTATTCACTGTCCAAACCTGTATTCATTTGTTGCTTACAGTGTTCTTGTACATAGTATCTGAAGTATCTATGACTACCCTAAATGACATATTCATTTGGCCGCCTCTGGTGTTCATCGTTTTTATATGTTTCTGTGTTTTATGTATGTCCAATGCATGGTTCGAAAGCTCCTCGGACCTTATTTAAACCTCTGCTAGATCTCTGGACAAATATTCGTGATTCCCGTTGACTTTGATCCGCTATGATTTGATAAGTACTTTATTCCACATGTAAAAACTGTGAATATTGCTACTCTTTCTGTGGTTGTCTACTTTTTAGGGCGTTAGTATGACGTTGAAAGTTGTCTAGTTGCTACTTCCAACCATGACTTCGTCTGGTAACTTCCCGCCTGGCAGAAAAGGGTTGGGGGTATTTCAACAAAATGTTAAAATCTTAGTTACGGCTTGACTCTGTGTCCTGTCGTTTCTTCCTTTAAGCAGTGCCCTCGTGAAGGTATCCACGAAGCATTCTGGTTGCCCGTTAGTGGCGAGCATAAGTCAGTCGGTGGAATTACAGTCTAGTTCGGTATTAGTATATTTATCTTTGTTACTATAATGACGGACCTGATCCCAAACTCTTAGGTTTGTCATGATGCGACTACCTAATTTATGATATCTTAAGTGAAAGTTACGTCGCCCAAACTTACTGGTTCTATGGCGAAAATCAGCAATATGCTGTTTGTCACCTCTAAATAACACATTTCGTCTGGGATGAAATAGTATATTAGTGTGGGAAGCTATGAGTTACACAAAATGACCGCGACTGCAAGGATGAGCCGTGCAATACCGATCAGTCGTTCCCACGTTCACCATCTTGAACATTTCCAAGGTGTTACACGTTGAATGTGAATCTTTCCAGTGACTATATGCACGGCTTCAAAGATCATGCGGTTAAGAACCAATACCACTATATGTTCGTGAATTCACATCACAGAACTGTTTGAACGGGTGCCATTAACAACTATTAAGGTCTCTAACACTATGAAATAGCTAAACAAGGTAGAGAAATTATCGATTGTTTCTTTGGCTGTTCAGTTCGGACACTTCGTAAATGCATCTGTTGAGTTATAGTCTACTATGATATTAGTACCTCTCTAATAATAGACTTAGTTCTAAGATGGTAGACTTGTCATGATGTAACCGCCTAATCTATAAGATCCTACGTGGAAGTCACAATATTATCTAAACCAACTCATCGTGTCTTAACAATAATCAATATATGATGAAGAACAGACTTCAGCAAGAGATAGAACAACGTATTTAATACGAATAAAAGGTATGTGTTAACACTCAATAATGACCACGCCTGCAAGGCCGAGCAATGTCATCCAGTGTATTCGAAATAATTCAATTCCTTGTTCCTGCCTTCTCTATCGTTGGGTTTTCTTCGCGCTAAATGTTAAATATCTATTTTCCCAGTTGTTACATGTTCAGCTCTGAGGATTGTGTGGTTAGGGCTCAGCGACACTACACATCCACACCAACTAGAGACATTTTTCTTCAGATGGGACCACAGAAAAATACACGGAGTATATCTCAGGGTCTAGCACGCTTGAGTTACTGCTGTGGTTCACATTGCAAAGGGCTTTTAGCAGCTTGCAGGCAATACATTTACCTGTAGTGTCTTCGATTGCTTTGTCCAGTGAAGGACAATATGCACAACTCCGAGCGAACATATTCTTCCTATTGATCATAGGGTAACCACTGTAAAATTGCATGATAACATCTTGGCGGTGTAATTCAGAAATAACACTTCGGCTACTGAACAAAACATATGATTCGACAATCATCATTAAGCCGCGTTGACGAAAGTACTTCGATGTTTTTTCTCAAAGCGATAGCTTGGCCATCTAGTCAGAAGATAGTTGCTAATTCGTCTGCTAGTTTCAGTGGTTCCTTTGATGACTTCGTGAGTGACTGGTAGTCCATTGATTGCATCATTCAGTGCTTGACAAACGTTTCCAGTTTCTACGTTCGACGCAACAATGTCTTCTGACGTTTCTATCTTGAAACCTGTTAGTCTCGTTAAGGCATCAGTTTGTCCGAAAGATGTAGTAGACTGACGCTTGACTTTGAAATCACAGACCAGAAATGTGATTGCCCATCGTTTTAGCCGGTTAGCTATGTAAACTGGGGTCCTTTTCCTTGACTGGAATACGGATGACAATGGCTTATGGTTTGTTAATAGAGTGAATTGCCTTCCAAATATCATTTTGTGGAAATTTTCACAGCAACAATGATTTTCTGGGCTTCGTTCCCAATTTGCCTGTAGTTGCACTCTATCGTTTTCAGTGACCTAGATGCATTAGTGATCCTTTCAGATCCATCGGGAAGGATCTGGTAGATGACTGCTCCACTGTCATGACTTGAAGTGTCCGAAGCAACCACAGTAGACAAGGAAGGATCATAATATGTAAGAAAGTCGGAAGCTAGGAGTTACTTGACTTTTTCGAGAGCATGAAGTGGATTGTCTCCAACAAGTTCTACGACCTCGTGTACGAATCACCCTCGTAAACGTTTATAAATAAAAATTAATGGTATATGAATTTGAAGGCAACACAGAGTGACGACTACAGCTCACTATCGAAAAGCATAAATGAATAGGCTCGAGCACACCAAGAAAATACAAGTAGAAATGCAATCAAAGCAAACAAGCACATACAGAGGCGAATTGAGAATCAAACAAAGAATCAAATGAAGTCGAATATATTAAAAAGAGTCAACCATATATACACATGTATGTGGGAAAGCGAATGATTCGTTGAGCAATTCAAGTAACTAACATTTAGTCTAAAAAATGGGATGTCTGCGTAGACTATCTTATGTGATAAAACACACATATTCATAAAGACATGATAATAAACGACACAAAGATATACAGATAGTTACTGTTCACATAGCACTGTCTGTTGAATAATTCGGCTAAACGGCTTGATAAAACTGAACAGAAGCAGGCTTAAATATGGAAGAGTTACTATAAGCTTCTTGGCAGTCTACAAACCGGATCCATTTAGCGTTATCTACCAGTGGTATGTTCAATGGAACACGTAGAAGGTTGAGATCAGTTAAGAAAGTGTGATGCTTGTATAAACCAATGATTCCATTGTACTTGATGACGCCCTGATTTCGAATTTCAAATGCAATACGCTTGTTTGTGCTCACCTAGTTCTTTTGGTTTCAGTTGTGCTATTTCTAGGACTCCTAGTTCGTATAATAATTCAACTACTTCTGATCATCACAGAAAGCCACGTAATAACTAACCATTCTCCAGAAAAATCGTAGAGTAGGAATAACCATTGGTTGGAGCATGGCCTTTACAGCTTCAATGTTCTATGAATTTGTTTGTCGCCTGTCTTCATCTATTATGAAATCGAGATAACGTACCTGCTGTAAGCAAAAGTCACACTTTTTTGTGTAGAGACGAAAACCATGTTCGGTTATGCGTTATAGCACTCGGTCAGTTTCCTTTTGTGAGTCCATTTTGTCTACCCCCATGATTATGATATTACCCAGATAAGCTGCCGCTCCAGGAACAACTTGTAATATTGTGTCCATAATTTCCTGGAATATAGCGGGTCCCGTTTTGACTTCAGAAAAAATCTTTGTGTACAATGATATTTTGGAGGTCTTTGTGCTTATCAGCTTCTGGAATCTGGTAATTAGGTTCCAGAAAAACCCAACTTTGCCGCCCTAATAATCTCTACATAATATTATAGCCAGTTAAATAAATCACTTGGAATCATACAAACAACTATGGAAGAGGTCATCGGAGAGACTCTCGAATTAGGTTTTGGTTTTACCGCTACGGTGGCTTGACGGAAGTCTGTTTCACAGTCGCGGATAGTGAGTAACGGAAAATTTCTGATGTAAGTTTTTGAAGGTCCCCATGATTAATATATTTTTTTCCTGAGTGAGTAGTTTGATAGGGTATGTAGGGGCATATGACGAAGTACCATTTACAAGCCTGTAGATGTAGAAAAATTTGATTTAATGCGCCTCATCCAAAGAGGTTCTATCTTGTGTTGGTGATTGATACGATGCAATAGAAACAAGGTATTATTTAGGCTGGTATTTATTTAAACAATTTATTGTGAATTTCGGCCAGAGTGACAGGCATGAACTTGGTTAAGTTTGATGTTTTGAAGTCAATATTTTTTCATAATAATCCAGTGTAAACTTCTTTCAATATAACAGGCGTAAAATTTTGTTCATTGTGGCAACTATGTTTTCTATGTCATTTCAAATTAACTATATTTAGTGTGTTTTTGACAGTAGCTCTATGCATTCCCCCTATGTGATATTATCAGGCGAGTGTAAAAATTGGTATAAAAATGCCCTTATATTGACATTGGTCGTAACCACACAATCCTCAAAGCTGAACATGATATAACTGGGAAATCGCACATCCAACAATTAGCATAAAGAGAAGGTCAGCAATGTAGAAGGCGGGAGGAATTAATTGAACTGAATGGGGTGGTATGGCTCAGCCTTGCAGGTGTGGTTATTCTTGTGTAACTTATCTCTCTTACTCATATTAAATATATTGTTCTGCCTCGGGCCTAAATATGTTCTCCAGAAGTAGGTAACATCATATTGGTGATTCTTATGATAGGACGAGTCATTGTAGACAATGGTGTGACTTCCAAGTAAGATCTTATATATAAGGCAGTTAGGAATAGGTCGAACATTATATCAATACAAATAACGAACTAGACCATAGTTCAGCAATCTTACCTTTTCATAATGACAACGTGAATTTTCAGACTTGTTTCGGGAGGTGTTTTGAGGAAGGCGATAAATCTTTGTTGTACAAGTTTTTCATTATGTTACTTTCAATCGCAAAAATTTCAGTGATCTACATTTTCAAGTATAAGCAGTAAGACTGAAAAGACCGAAGTGCTAATATTCGATTTGAACGCAGAACTAACGAACCAAAATTTATTCTATTAGACCAGATGACGTTCTTCTGTATAGCGTACAAGGTGTTTCTGAGTTACACGTATTAAATTATACCAAAAAACAAACTTTGTGTTCAATTTTTAAACGCTTCTAATTTAAGAAAACGTACAAATTATCAAAAATACAAAATACCTCAAACGGTACGGCCTTTGCTATACTGTCAAGTGTTTCCCTTACACAAATTAGCGTGCGGAAAACCACTAAAATTTTCCCAATAGGGTGGGATCAAATATCTGTCTGCAAGGATTCCAGCAACCTTTCCAAACTGACAGTCAAAGTTAACAGTCATACACTGAGCCATGCCGTGACCTAGAGCTTGATCAAACACGACCTTGTTTTCAAAAGTCTGATAACATGTAACGGCAAAATTAAGCAACAAAAGTTCAATCTTTAACCAAAGTCACATAATAAAAGCTTAGACGAGGAAGACTGGAGGACACAAAGTGTGGCTAAAAGAGATCTGAATAAAGGTTAAAAAAGAAGAAGGAGAGGAAACAAATGGGTGACAGTTATGTCCAACGAAATGCTGTGGAGGAATTTTCATTGTTTTGTTTCAGTAGCAAAGACCGCGGATCAGGAACAGTTGTAACATTGAAATTCATGAAAATATCTACACCAGCGTAGAACGTGACGTCGTATACCAAATGAAAACATTTTTTGAAGATTGTGTGAGACATCGTCACAGGTCTTACTAAAATCGACGTGTGTATTTATCATCTACTGGACATAGTCTCATGAGAGGTGTGTGACTTGATATGCATAATCTGCGGAAGCCTACGTTCCCCCCAAAGGACGATTTTACGCCCCAAAGATGGCAGTGAATATGTAGAACTATGGTCTACTATGATATTAGTGCTGCTCTAATAATAGACCTAATCCTAAATTTGTAGATTTGTCATGATATAACTGCCTAATCTATAAGATCTTACGTGGAAGTCACACCATCGACTACGCCAACTCACTGTATCGTATCAATTACCAATACATGATGTAGAACAACGTTAAGCTAGAGAAGGAACAATATATTTAATACGAATAGAAGATATAAGATAACATTCAGATGGACCACGCCTGCATGGCCGAGCCATGCCATCCGATCAACTCCAGTCCATTCAATTCATTGTTCGCGCCTTCTCCATCGTTAGGTATTTATCCGCGTTAAATATTGAATATCTATTTTCTGAGTAGTCTCGCGTTCAGCTTTGTGGATTGTGCGGTTATTGTCCAATGCCACTACACTACTCTCCCACCAGAATCAACGTGATGTTGGTTCGATACCGAATTGGATGGGATTGTCGTGCGCCGAAGGTTACCAAGACTAGGAGGAATCCCCCGGGGTAATGATAAGCTGAAAGGTAAATCAAAAAGAATGCAGCAGCATCTGGTCGGGAAATACATGTAATAATTTTTAAAATATCTGCCTTCATGCTTAACACGCTTAAAATGAAAATTTGGGTGAAGATTATTTGAGCTATAAAAAATGGGATTACAATAATAATAATAATACGATGCGTGTTAATAGCCGTTGGTTAGTAACTTGACGTATAGGTAGTAAGTATTTTGTGTTTCGAAATATTAAAAGCAATTAATATTGTAGAAATGTTGATATTGGTATTAGTTTTGGTTTAAATTATAAGATCAAATAACGTTCATGCTAATAAGTTGTCCATGAGTTGATTTTCAATTGCATTTGTATTAGTAGGCTAACTGAAAGAACAAAAGTATTACCGTGGAGAAGAATTCCAACTAGTGTTCCAGTTAGTTTGATACGGTTTATTTAGTTACGGGGAGATTTTCTCAACCTCATTTTTATTTGACCGTGATAGAATTTAGTAATACTACTAATACACATGAATGGTTATCAAAACAAAATTTAAATACGTAAGTGATAATTATGAGTTTAGGACAGATAGCTAAGAACAAATCGTTAAACATGAGTGTATTCGTAAGAGACGTGCTCTAGACTCAATGTTCTGAGTTGCCATAGTCTATTTATACATATTTATACCTGACGGCTGATGACGCATACAAGTTAGTTGCAAGTATGCAGTTTATCATAAGGCGGAATACGATTTAATTGAGATATAGTGGTTATAAGTTATTGAAATCAGCTTATGTGTCACATTACTAGGTGATGTGGTGCTGCAAGATGTATTTGGCTAAATAAGTTTTTACAAGATGATTAATAGTGAGTGATGCTCATGTGATTATCAGGGAGAACATAAGTTGTAACCAAGGGGAGTACACTCCCAACTCATGTCTATGATAATGGCTTGAACCTTAGTCAGTGTTGGGGTAAATTCGACATTGATGTTTTCAGTTTGCAGGAGATTTGCTCGACTGCTTATACTGATTATTTGCATGCATGATTGTGTCGCTAAACCATCAATTAGACTGACAAGGTTTTGAGATATTTACTGAATGAGCAACTGATAGAGAAACATACTGTAATCATCTGTAGTGAATGAAGATAAAAGAAAAACAACACTAGTGATAATTATAAGTCAATTTGCTGACCGATTTTGTTAATAGTTTCATTAATTTTATCAATCATATTACGTGATTGTCAAGTTATGACAATGCTTTATGACGATATCCTGAAACTATTAAATTTAACTAGTTATAGTGTTGATTGAGGATTAGTCAGTGGAAAAATAGGTATTGTTGCTTTAGGTGATTCGAAATCATCAGAAATTTATAACGTTAAAGAATCCGAGACGCCTAATTTAATTATAAATGTCAATCCAGAAATATTCGTTTAGTGTTAATTCTAGTAGGCTACGGAGTTTTGATTTTAAACGTTTATTTAGCCAACAGCTACCTGGGGATTTAGTTATTTTACTAGTGCAGTTGATAGTACCTAAATTTTTAATCTTATTATTTAAACTATGTTCGCATTTTAGGCTGCTAATATGATAAACTAATCCATAAACCCAAATACGATTAGCAACAACGACTATGATGGGTTTATTGATAAATGTTAAAGGCGATCCAGATGATTTCTAAATTTAGAAGACATGGAGATATAGTGTAACGTATGTATGGGCCAGGTTAACATGCAGGTTGTTGACGTATATGACGATTTAAAAATAATGAACATGACCAGAAAATAATTTTAAAGTTTAGACTGCTTGTGAAACTTCAGGCAGGAATATGAAGAATTATAAATTTTCCAAAAGTTAGTGCATTTAGCCTAGGGACAATTACAAATATGTGGCAGAAGTAACTGGAAAATATATACATGTTAAGTGAAAAAATCATTAAGTAAAATAGTTGAACTCGCCTGGATTATTTTTGAAAAGTAGATTATTCAGTGGACGACAATATATAACGACATTCGTGAGGAGTAGTAATGATCCAAAAGTATCCAGAATAAAACATGCAGTATGGCAATTAATTCCGGGGTGCTTGATGCTGTTGACGTTTTTGCCACTCGCTCGGATCAGAACAATTGAATGAATCCAGATAATTGTGTGGTCGCCATTGAACGAGTTATCTAAAATGACCTTATGATTGCAGAAAACCTATAGCTGAAACTCACCGTATGTTTTTGGAGAATTGTCATCCTTGTTGTTTGGCAATGGAACTCGCAAATATGAAATTAGGCAGGCAGTGGTCAGAAGAAAGATATTACAGGATAGTGCATAGTTTAAAACAGGATGAGGTGTTAGGTGGAGGAACACTGATAATTAGATCCAGATAAGTATTTAGTCCTTGATTACATTGTTAGTCAATGTATATTTACGCTATTAACAGGTCATATTTGCTAGAGCTTGATGTTTAAACAAGTCTATGTTGCTGAAGCAGGTAAATGCTATTAAAGCTTGTTAACGAACCATCAAAGCTAATTAGTTAATATAGATGATCAACTTCTATTATCGATTGAGCTAGTAAGTTATGTGAACTAATAGATATAACATTACGATAATATATGTGACCATTAATCAAAGGACTATTAGAATACTGGGTTTACAAAAATAAAAACCGATTGAGAAGGTTAAGGTGGAAATAAGGATTAACAATAACAGGTTGCGTTTCTTTAGTTGGGCTCACCAATGTAGAACTATGGTCTACTATGATATTAGTGCTGCTCTAATAATAGACCTAATCCTAAATTTGTAGATTTGTCATGATATAACTGCCTAATCTATAAGATCTTACGTGGAAGTCACACCATCGACTACGCCAACTCACTGTATCGTATCAATTACCAATACATGATGTAGAACAACGTTAAGCTAGAGAAGGAACAATATATTTAATACGAATAGAAGATATAAGATAACATTCAGATGGACCACGCCTGCATGGCCGAGCCATGCCATCCGATCAACTCCAGTCCATTCAGTTCATTGTTCGCGCCTTCTCCATCGTTAGGTATTTATCCGCGTTAAATATTGAATATCTATTTTCTGAGTAGTCTCGCGTTCAGCTTTGTGGATTGTGCGGTTATTGTCCAATGCCACTACAAATATCTTCAAGTTTGGTGCTTCTGAATGTTCACAGTAATGGTGCATAACTTAAGTTATCTGAACAGAAGGTGTTTAGGCTTCCGCGCTAGGATTAATAGAGTCTATTGCATGGATGAATACAGCCAAGAGCAAATAATACATAGTTACCGAAAGACTGGAAAGTTTGTACTCCGTTTATTGACACGAAAGGCATTCAGAAAGGTTCGTGAAGCTCACAAGGGATGGTTATATCTATTTTCAGGATGTGAGATGGTGGAAAAGATTTGTAGCTCAGGTGGATGATTTTGGTGGAGTTTTGTTCTTTGAGCTGGATGGTTTGGTCGTGGGGCTTTCATAGTTCTTCTAAACGACATCATCAGCACAAACTTCAGATAGAAGTGAAGTGTTTGAATTTCTCCAAATGTGTTTCACAGCTTGTTCTGTGCACCGACAAAATCACTACAATCAATCTTATGCAAACCAAAGGATGAAGGAACAAAGGAAAACAAACCAAACATAATAATATATTTCTGCATGTGCAGGTACACACCGTTTTTACAGGCATGATCTATTAATTACAACATTTGTTGGTTCGCAAAATGCTTCCCAACTTATTAAGTTGTACCAACTTGTACCAACTGCGACAAACACTACATCGGACAAAGCGGACGCCCCCTTCACCTTCGCCTACATGAACATCAGTTAGCAGTCAAACGCCATGATATCTCCACTTATATCAATACAAGTGGATAACTACGGACACTCATTCGATTGAGAAAATGTAGTAATCTTAGACAGAGGAAACTCCGAAAACACCAGAGAACTTTTTAGAAACCTGGCATTCAGGTCAATCGGCAATCAACAAACATATTGAAATCAATCCAATTTATCAACCAATCAGGAAAATCATGCATAAATATCGGAACAAAAATCAAACCGAAGGGAGACACAACCAAAACAAAGAAGTAAACAATGATAAATTTAAGGTCAATAAGAACCAATCAACGTCGAGGTGCACAGAACAAGCTTTGAGACACATATGGAGAAATTCAAACACTTCACTTCTATCTGAAGTTTGTGCTGATGATGTCGTTCAGAAGAACGATGAAAGCTCCACTACCAAACCATCCAGCTCAGAGAACAAAACTCCACCAAAATTTTCAGGATGTTTTTGGCTGCCATTGAAACTCCATGGCCAAGCGAATTTTGAAAGGACCGTCAAACTTTTCAAGGTGGCCCTTGGATTATTTATGTATTGTCGAGGTCAATGGTCCAGTGAGGCTTTTCCAAGTCACACATTCAGATATTGTCGGCTCCCTTTCACCTTTTAAGCTGTTCAGGCATATATATTTTGTGACAGGCAGATTTACTAAATAGTCTATAGTTTGCTCCATAAATAATTTATCAGCAAAATTAGTTGTCTCGATATTTATTAATCGTCGGACTTCCAACCATGACATCAACTCCACAACCACTACTGATCGTGACCCGCAATTTCAGTCAGTCTTGACCCGTTAACTCCTAAGATTCATATGAACACGTGTCAGACAACCGCCTACCATCCTACAGCTAATGTTTTAACTGATAGGTCTCATTGCCAACTGAAGAGCCTGCTTATGCCATAGGCTAACTAAACCATAAGAAACGACATTCAGCCTAACCTGCTTGAAATAGAATCGATGATCAAAGAGTGTACGACAGCAGAACTAGATTACAACACGTTTCTAGTCTCATCGATGTGGTTAGTCAAATACAACGATAGCCTTCGAACGGCTCAAACAAGTGTTACAAGCCACGCAGGAGCTTAAGTCAGTCCCCACGGGTGCACCTACTTTCCATGAACAGCTAAATAAACACTTGGTGATATGGAAAATCATTTTATCTCCTCAGATGCTGTTATTAAACCACTTTAAACACCATATGAGGGACTATATCGCATCATAGAACAAACAAGAAAATATTTCATCATTGAGAAGAGTGATAGGAAAAATATTTTCTCTACAAATAAATCAAAACACACCGGTTTAGACAACCAGGAAGAATAGGAAAACGTCCTAACAAACAAGTTAGCTAAACTTCCTGTTCTATCGAAGCCAGAACATGATACCAACTTATTCACAAACTCTACGTGCACAACTCGTGGAGTGGTTAAGCAGCCTGAAGTCTATGTTCACTTTGCCATTTGGTTGTTATACAAACTATCCAGTCTATTTTGTTTGGGCTCATTAGGGGTTTCTGTTTCTCATGCTCACTGCTTCTATGATCAGTTTCAGTTTGGGAAGGACAGGAGGCCCGATAGCCTATGTTAATCCTGGCAATGGTGGTCTCTCAGTTGATCCAAATTTCTTTTGAAAAAGTCGACGGATGGAGCCTCAACCACGTACTGAGGTAATGAGCTCCACTCGTTGATTATTCGATGGGAAAGTCGATAGTCAGCTGACAAGTAATTTGTTCTTGGCTTGTGAACTTTTTTGGAGTGTCCTCGTAAATTCTCTGTTTTGGAAGACTAGAAAAATGAGGGCATATCAGGCGCGAATTTGGAACTAAGCAATTTGAAAACTGTAATCAAGTCGCCCCTAGTTCTAAGATAAGACAACGGGAAAAGGTTCAGCTTGGCCAGTCGAGATTCATACGGAAGCTTCGCTATTTCGGGAATCAGCTTAGTCGCCGTTCTCTGAACCTTTTCCGGAAGCTCACTGTCTTTTTTTAAGCAGGGGCTGGCCGCTTGCATACAGTACTCAAGTTTAGAACGTACGAACACTGTATACAAAGTCGAAAACGTCTTAGCGTCGACATGACTAAAAGCCCTACGTATTGACCATAACGTTCTAAAACCTTTGGCGGCTATTGCACTGCAGTGTGCAGTAGTCTTTAAGTCTTGACTAACGATGACTCCTAAGTCATTATATGTCTGGACGACAGGTAGCTCAGTGTTATTCATCGTGTATGTGTCTGTGCCTTGATGACCGATATGCATCACAACACACTTGGAAGTGTTTATCGGCAACTGACAGGTTTGAGACCATTCAGATAATTTCTTCAGGTCATTTTGCAGTTCTCCATATCTTGACATCGTCAGCATATAGCAAGACCGATGATGATAGGAGACAAGGAAGTTCATTTACATACAAGAGGAATAGCACTGGCCCCAAAACTGTACCCTGGGGCACTCCACTAAGCACAGTTTCCCAGCTAGATAACTTTGAGTTCACCCGAACTCTTTGTTGACGCCCAAGTAAGAAGTGTTTTATCCACATAAATAGATTGCCTCCAATTCCGACATTTCTTAACTCATATAACAGCCGGTTGTGCGGAACCTTACCAAAAGCTTTGATGAAATCAATGAAGGTTACGTCTACAGGTAACTTTTGGTCCTTAAGAGCGCACCAGCTTTCACGAGCCACTAATAAGTTAGTGAGACAAGAGTAACCTATTCTGAAACCGTGCTGCTTCTCCGAAAGGATCCGGTTTTTATCGAGATACTTAAACAGCTCCTTCCGAATAATCTTTTCTAAGATTTTAACAACCACACTAGTTAGGCTAACGGGGCGGTAATTCTCAGGTTTGTGTTTCGTACCTGTTTTGAAAACAGGACTTACTATGACGTTTTTCCAGTCTTTGGGCAAACGACCCTGCGTTACGAATAGTTTAAAGGATGTACTTAAAGGGTTCGCAACGAAGTAAGATGATTCCTTCAGTCGTCCAGGATGTAATTCATCACGCTATCCAATGTATGTGTGGGGGATATGTATGCGCTGATGGGAAGGGTGCTTCTATGGTGTATACATTGCCGAAGTAGTTTGAGAACACTTGAGCCTTACCAAAGTCGTCCTCCACTAGTGACGTGGCAGTACTGTCTCATCATAGAGCAGGAATATTTCCTCTTCTCTTTGTCCTTTGGTTTATATAAGAATACAAGCGTTTAGGACATTCTATGGATTCCTTAACAATCTTTTCTTCGTACAACTTTCTAGACTTACAGAGGGTCGAGGCACAGGTATTCCGGACTTTTCTATACTGGGATTTAGTTTCATCAGTCCCCAGTGACCTAAATCTATCCCACATTTTTCTTCTCTTACGGAGAATGATACGGACCTCCCTACTGAACCATGGTGGGGAGTTTCTCGGTACCCTTGATATAGTCCAAGGGATGTGGGGTGTGGTAACTTTTAAGTATGAATTTCGAAATGCGTCCCAGGCCGTTTCAACTGAGGACTCTGGGTCAATTGTCCAATCTACTAACGGTGTTGAGTGCATGATATCTGGTATATTTGCTTTCCAGACGTTAGGTCTGGATTGAGCTAACGCGTGATCGTGACTGACAGTTATATGGAAGTCGAGAATTAAAACTGCGTGATCATTTTTACCTAGGGGTGGCATATAATGAAGGTTCGCAACGTCATCCACATAGTGAGTGAGTATTAGATCTAGTAAGGATGATTCAGTGTCCGGGTCGTACCTAGTCGCTTCTTTCACATGTTGTACTAGAGCACATGTGATAACCGCATCAGCTAGTTCCTGCTCGAAGGAATTTTCCGACGATTCAGTTCGCAGATTTTCCCAGTCTACCATAGGTGCATTAAAGTCCTCTAGGATTAGACATCGACCACTTTGGGACCGAGTTTTGAGACTGCTCAGCAGGACTTCATTTACCTCACAGCTTGGACTGCGATAGACCAAACCAATCAGCAACTCTTGTCCCTTGCATTTAAAGCGAAGACTAACTAATTCACACGTACCACTCTCATGGGATACACTGTCGATAATGGCAAATGGGATAGCATTCCTAATGAATAGAGCTACTCCACCTCCTTTACGCTTTTGTATTCTGTCGGCGCTTACTAACGTAAAACCCTCGAAATCAATTTCCATACTATCTATAGCCTGTGTCAGCCAGGTTTCTGTTACTGCGATTATGTCTGGCTTTGTAGAGTCAATCTGTACACCTAGTTCCGATCGCTTATTAAGTAGGCTCCGGGCATTAGTGTAGCAGATCCGAAGCCTATTTAAGTGGCTTCGTGCTTCACCCAGAGTGGCGTCGGCATCAATCTCTGTTGAAGCCTTACACCCCGAAAATTTACAATTTTCAGGTCCTTTTTGCCAGCGTCTAACCTAAGTACTAGTTCTTTTTCGGCTTCTGTCTTTTTACACGGTCTGCCAACGGTAGGTCCTTTCGCATAGACTCCTGAACCCTTTAATTTGTGTCTATTCTGTAAAATCAGGTCACGTTCGTTCGAAGAGTTGAGTACTACTTTAGGCAGTCTGGAATGATTTGGTTTCAAGTCCGCTAGACTCCCTAGTCTATACACTTTTAGCAAGGTGATCCCGGTGATATTTTGAGGCATGAGTTGATTAAGCAGCTGCTTGATCAGCACAATGTCATGCTCAAAACGAGCTTTAGGTTCAGAGCTCTCGCTCTCCTTGATTCTATGAAAAATAGCTGATCTGTCGCCATGATCAGCTTTCGATTTTACGACTACTTTCGCAGGGGTAGGATTACCTCTTATATCGCTACAATTTTTCTTCCTTACAACCCGTACCCACTCGTCAACGGTGCTGGGAGAAGCAACAACATTTGCGCCAAACCTAGTGTTGGATTCTGGAAGGTTGTCGATGACCTGAGAGGTCAGGTTATGTTCATCGTTTGAAACCGATCGAGCCCTACGATTGCGGCTTCTAGACGTTTCCTGTGGGATCCCATCTGGGAGACGGGGAACAGAAGAACCTACTTTCCTTGGGCTTTTGTTTAAGGCAGGCCTCTTTGGAGACTGATTTTCCTTCTTTGACCGGCATGAGTCATCTACTATCGAACTAACCTTAGTTTGCTTCATGTCGATTTGTGTGTCGACAGATCGAGTGCTGTTTGACGTGTTCCGACTACGCTTGCTAGAACACTCCTTTGCAGCATCAACCAGTGAGATGGCCTCGGTTAAGAGACTGTTTGCATCCGAACAGCACTGTTGAGTTATTTATCTAAATAATTTGTCACGGAGTAGCGACTAATTTCCGTTTGTGAAGTCGTTCCCACATACATTTAAGCGCGTGTATACGTATATGTCAGCTCTAAATGTGCGAATCTTTCATTTTTATCGCCAGCAATCGATTTAATGTCGTTTTAAGGAGTGTATCTAGCTACAAAGTTTATTATCTGTTGTCATCGATCATCAATTGTTGACTTCCTTGAACAATGCTCACATATTACATTGACTACCATCAACAAAATAAATCGCTTCGTAAGTCATGTCTAGTTCTTTCCCAATTTTATGTCATATCAGCGTATATCTAGTAGATCTATACACTGACCTTGCAGCTTGAACTTTAAACTGGTAGACCAACCCAGTTACTGTTTTCAAACAAGGTTTGTGACCTGTAGGTTTGTTGTTTCTTTTACGCTTGTTTCTTTTGTCGCTTTCTATTTCCAATAATAAAGCTAGCGCACATGCACGGTAGCTGTATATGGACCAGAATCTGCAAGAAAACGGTGTTTATGCTCATGTTTGTCTTAATGAGACCCACGTAGAAGTTACTTTATTCTTGAATTCATGTTTCCGAACTCAGCTCTAAGTTCGCTATCGAGATTTGTCTAAGGTATCAACTAGGGAAATTTCCGCAGCCAAACCAAACCCGAAATACAAGGTGCTTTTCATAGGGGTCGGTTTGGTCACTAGGTGTAACACGTCACACTGTATGGAATGTTTATCGAATTTTTCGGTCCTGTTCCTGAGTTGGGAACACCCAGTATAGTTTTTTCTTAGATTTAAAGAGATAGAATATCTTTCGATGCTAAGACCACCAATCCCCCACTTTCAATAATCTGACCGTAGCTGCTACGGTGACGTGGACGCAAGTAGACCGTATCATCACTCGTCGTTGGAGAGGCTGGTGAAAGACCCCGTTGAAACGGGTGTTTGGAATGGTCACGTCGTAGTGCGAGGATGCATTTATCCGGGTTCTACTTGACGTGGAAACGTTGGAAAAAGAGGACACATTCGTGACAAGACCAACGTTGGCTAGAATCATCTTGTGTTAGAAAAAGTAAATTCGTTGATCAAGTCCGTCGTTCAGTCGTAAGCAATAGTTAGAAATGTCAGATGACACGTCTCAAAATCAATTGCATTATCTTAATGCCATTCCTTTTCTCCAAACCTCAATCTCACCCGTTTCATCTGACCTACATTTCCCATTTCAGACTGCGATTAATATTCTCACCCCCTTGTTTTTATCTTACTAGTTTTTTCTTGCTGTGCTGATGTACAGCATAGTAGCTTAAATCTCTACATATCCGTGCTAGGTTTAGGATCGTCTATGATTGCTATTTTGAACTCTACTGTCATGGTAAAAAAGTCACAAGCAAGACAGTTGAACCAACCCCAATGAAAGTACATGTAAAAATTAATACTCTTACCACCATAACTACAACTGAGCAACTTCAATAATTTTTATACTCCAAGTTGCAAACATCAATTACTGTCTATTTTTCAATTTATGTAATAGAGTTTCTTTGATATCACTACATTCTATAATTTAGAGCAATTTACTCCCGAAAACTAAAAGCTTTGTAAAACTGAATATTTGTACTTTAAATATGGTACATTTGTGCACAAGACTTCGTTTTATTATAATTTCTTTAAGCTTATTAAACGGTATCTCATTGACAAAAGAGTTCCCATTTCTTTCTACTTAGATCTACAGATGAATTATGGCTTCGCGGCATGTTCCCTACACAGATATTTCAGATATGGGACGGGCAGCGCAGGAGGTATCTATTATTTCGAGTTGCTTGCTCATCCTTATATAGACTGAAATACAGCGTGCTGCCAATCAACAGCTTATTGAAGAAGGTAGAATAATTAAGCACAAGGAGCTTGAAAAAATGAGACGCGAAGTATGTCTTGTATATTCCAGTTTGATAAATTCATTTTAAGGAGGAAAGTAAGGATGACAGTAGTAGTGAGCGTCCTGACGTTATCATTAAAGTAAGTCCTTTCTATTGCTTTTACAATTAGTTACAATCGTATATATTTTAATTTTCTGTATTAGGATTTAAGCTATAGCACCTAGTCTCCACCCAGTAGTTACGAATATCTCCTGATCGGTAGAGTTTTCTAGTTTCTTGTACGGCTACCACCAGCAGTTCATGACTTCATGAGCTGATGTTATGTATTGTTCTATTCACCTTTTACCAACGTACTTCCATACTATATTGCTTATTATTGGTTTGAAACTTCCAACTTTCATTTCCCATGTATGCGTTTTTCATGTTTATGTACTTGTAATCATATTTCATTAAGAAACTAACAACAAACCATTCAGGAATCAATTTAAGGTTGTGTTGAGCCGAACTTGTTTTGATTAAAAAGGAGATGAAAGGTCGTCTTTGTTTCCCTCATATTGTGTGTTGAAACGTTTGGTGATATGAGCTTTTTCAGTCTTGCCTATTAGTTAGTTGTTCTTTTGTTTTCATGGTGCAAATGTACCGATTACTCTTTAATCAAAGCGGGTCTTAAAAAAACCATATTTACTGTTTATCATGCACGTAGATTAATAATGGAAGCACTTCACGCCTGAGTAGTCAGCGTTCTTCGGCCGATTTAGCATCATCAATCAGCTCAAGGAATTTGGATGCACGTGAGCTACGAGCCCAGTTACTGCAGTTGGAAGAAAAGGTTAAGGGGGCAATGTTATCAAATGTTCAACTAGACAATGATAAACAACTTTTGAAGTAGGTACTTACAATGTAAACTATTCTAATCATTACCGTTTAAGATAGTAATTTATGAATTGATTGCTTCCAGGACCTTCCAACACTTTTGATATTTATCCACTCTGTCGAATTCATATATATCGGTTGGTGCACAACTTTCCTCGGTTATGTTTTAGTGTTACAGGGTATCAATGAAATCTAAAATATGCTCTCCGACCGATTTGTGGCTAATGAGGTGCCTATATCTGATTCATTGTGAATGTGTTTTAATGTGATCTCTAAGCAATATAGCGTTGCTTAGTTGAGTGTATTACTAATACCTAGATGTTGAATACTTGGTGATTGATTATTTTGACAAAAAAAACGAGTGTACTATTTAAACAATAATTGTTATTTAATATATAAACACTTGTGCGCTATCCTTTCGGTTGATCTGATTTTGCCTGAAATACCTATGTGTATCTTTTTACCATACCATAATAGCTCAAGGGTGAACCGGTAACACGTTCATCAACGATAGTCTCGCTAACAAATTCCTTCTGCTAGGCTTGTTTGATGAGTTTGGGGAAATTCGTTATGTTACTTATTTTCGAAATTGTTTAAAAGCCTCCCAGTTTTTCAAAATTCTGCTCCTCTCACTTGTTATAAAAGCCCAAAGTTGGTTTTAGCCCCAGTTAATTTTTCTTATTGTATTCGAAATGAACTCGAACGAGTCTTTGTACATTAACTAACCTAGGTGATACTTCAGAGGTCAACTACTTTTATTACCCACTTGTAGATTTCCTTTCTTCACACCACAGTATGTGTCTTCAGGCTAAATTAGTATGTATATGACTTGTGTGCTCCATTCATTACTCAATTACTTCATCTTTAAGTACATATTGACAAATTAAGGATGGGGAGCTTTAGGTATGTTATGTTTACTAATTCTGATACAGATGCACCCAAATGTGCGTCTGGTCATATATCCAGCTTCCACATATTCCAATCATCTACAGTTCTTAATATTTATATCTTAATGTATTTCCTACTCACGTATTAAAATCGCTCATTGCAACCACTATAGTTGTTCGTCTAACCTTTTGTAAAAGGTTATGCAGTATTTAATAAGGCCTATCTTCCACTGCTGCAAACGGTAATCTTGTGTCGTGATCTTCGGTTCTGGAGAACAGCACACATTGGACTTTGTTTGAAATTTGGTTGACAGCTGTTTTCGATCCTTAGTTTCAATGCAGTTCGCATGAATTCTTGTTCAAGTAAATCTACCATCAGCTACTCAAATATCTGTGGGGCTAATTTTATTGATTCATCATAGTGGTTAATTGAATTAACGTGATCAAACATTTAGAGTAGTGGCTACATTACAATTTGATCGATATAATTTGATAAGGACTTAATGGAGCAGACAAACATGACATTTTCACTACTCAGTGGTTGATTAGTTGTAAACATCCCAAATCTATTATTCACTTATTTAAACACATAAACGTTGGTACAAGGAGCCACCAAATAAATATACGCCACAAATCATTCAATTTGTGTGTGCTGGGTTACTATCCAGGTGCCCAGACTGAAGCAGGTGGTTTTCTCAGGAGGCCACATCTGGAGCATTCGACCTAAAGGTCTGATCCACAAGGTAGTGCAGCAACGTCAGGAGATGCAGTTCAATGGTAGCCGGTGACCAACAATAGGTTCACACGCCATTTATTCCTTCGGGATACTGGAGTTCGTGTGCACCATTGGTTTGAAATCAGAGTTTTCCAACTCTCCTAGGTGGACTCTTTGTGTCCACCAACCCGGTTAAAGTACCGGACATTCTCTTTTCGTCCTCTCAATTTCGTAAACAACAGTAAATCCGCGAGAATGCAATGAGTAGGACTTCCCTGGCAGTGTTTGTATGTACATGGCCATGTGAGAGCATTTCGAGAGGGAGGGCTGACTCTTCCTACTCTCGGCCGTACCAGGGCGTTTAGGGGCTTAACAGGTCAGTCGCTGCTCGACGACAACGTCTCACTATGAAACTAGGTGACGCGGTTTCGAATCCTACTGGATCCGTCATAGTCACCTGCGATGTGAAACAGTGCGTCTGTTCAAGCTGCTACATCATATTAGCTCAACGAAATAAAATTATTAAGACAAACCATAGGTCGGTAAAAGAAGTAGCAGAAAATATTAGGCACATAGAGGAATACAAAAGATGTATGGTGATTCCAGAGTTCAGGAACTTAGGGAAGTTAAAGGTTTAATGCACCTGTGTCATTGCGAACAATTCTGAACCATATTCAAAGTTCAACCAATGGTTACGATAGTCGTACGAATCCAAGCCAGGTAATCTGCACCTATCTACATGGCTCGTTGTAATAGTCAGTGACTTAGTGGGCTGATGCTAAATTTTGTTTAGCCTTCCCTATCTTCTGTCCAATCTATTACACCATGCATCTTCGTGCATCGAGGTAGGTGGTATTTAGACATACGTAATACACATCTCAACCACCTCAGTTGATAAAGATTAATTGTCTCACTAACCGACTTGTCATCTTTACCTGGTAACGTATACCAAACTTCACCATTGTTCACTCATTGGTCCCAACATACACAATGCAAAATGGGTCTATATTATAAAAGTAGATCGATATAAAAAGACTAATTGTGAAAGAATTTTAAAGAATCATTAAATTGCAGTTGGTTATTTGTTGGTAAAATAATATGAATATGCTAGTATAGAGAACTGGTAGACATGGTTAGACGTAATACACACACCTAGAATCTGTCCACTTTTTTTTCCAACTGTCTAAATAAACGGTCTGTTTTCTTTTTGCTTTCTACTTTATCAAGGTATGAAGTTGATTTGCTCAAAGATAAATTGGAAGATCTTACAGATGCTTATGCTTCTTTGAACAAAATCTTCTTAGAAAACAAACGGGTTTGTTATCACTGGCACACTTTGATAAACATTTTTTTATATTAATATCGGCGGATTTGTGTAGATCGTAGAATTTTCATAGTTCAAATCACGAACTGCTTTTAGTTAGACAACACTAACCTGGATGGCCGTTTCGTCCTAGTCTGGGACTACTCGGCAGTGTGTACCCACGACCCTGCATCCGGGGATCGAACTTAGGACCATTGGTCTTGCGCGCATACTCTTAACCCTTAGACTACTGAGCCAGGAATCAATGATATGGTAGTCTAACTTCAGTCAATTCACGATATTACACAACCCTCATCTATTGCCTAGCTAATGACTAAGTTCAAGATGAAATTCCCAGAGTTCTAGTAAGAGGCCGTGACTAGTGAAGTTCAGCAATGTCGTGTGTGGAACAGTTATCCACCTCATGCAACGAATGAAAGTTGCACAGTACATTTTTCCTAGTCGTTCAATGAAAACTTATTTTTTCTTGATGTAACAATATAACGTGATTAGTATAATACTTGGTAAATTTTTGATTGTTACATCTGAAGATTCAATTCTAACTTTACTTATTCCAGTACATGTAGATGAGTAACATTGTTCACTGTTGGATAACATTGTGAATTCTTGTTTGCAATATGTTATTCATGGTGTACTATGTTCTGTCTCGACTGTTTCTTCTTTATTAACGATTATTACCAAGCCTCATATGCACCTTCGCGCAAATGATTTCAACCGACAGATTTTCCTAGCTCTCGCAAAAGTTACTTTATGCTTGAATTTTTATTCTGTGGATATATAAAAAGCGGATTTAAAACAAATATGTATGTTTTTACGGAAAGATTATGTCAAATACTTGGAGGTTTTAAATTCATTTCACTGTTTAGTCAGTTATTATACACATCAACATCAAAGAAAACATGTGTGTTGTGTTACTGAATTACAAACTCTTGGTTCACGCGGTTACATCATTCTCAACTCTAAGTAGGGATGTTGAAGCAACAGCTTTTATTCTATGTATTGAGAATACTCTCAACTGGTTATGCGAAATTAAAGTGACCTATTTAACACTTAAAACGGCTTGGCACTGTGTCAATGTGTTTAATACCAAACAAATGAAACTAATAAAACACTTGAGTGAGAATAGTTTTACTAAAAGTGATTAGCCAAATATGTATTATTTCTGTATAAAGTTAATATTTATCCGAGTCATTTAAAGCATTATAATCTTTCTGACTTATTGGATTGTTAGAAATCACAACAGATAAACAAACGTATGTTGATAGCTTTAACCTTATACTGTTCTATTTGTAGATATTATCATCCTACCTATTTCAACCTTTTTTTCGCTTCAAAGCCATTCTTTTTTGATACCACATGGTTGTAAGTAGTTAATCGAAGGCTCTGAATTTAGGTTTCATGTTTGTTCTTAAAGTTTACCTGCTTTGATTCTCCGCGCCGTCTTCAAACCTGGATGATTCAGTTTCATATTCAAAGGCGTTAACACTAAATTACATAAATTACAACTGACCTGTTATACTTAAATGCTTATATTAGCCGATCACTTAGTGATAACTAACATCATGTTTGTGTATTCCTAGGAGTATTGATCAATCCTTGCATTGATCTACTCACTTTAACGGGCTATCAGTATTCACCTTGGTTCCTATTATTCATAGTTTTGTATAATTCCACTATTTATCTATTCGATTTTCTCTCTGTCGTTCACACCCATACATATTTCTAACTCTTAGGAATTGGCGTACCAAAAAATGCAAATTGTTGAATTAACACATCGTTTGGATTATGCACGTCATCAAATAGAGGCACGTGATCAACTAATTGTTGAACATGGTTTAGTATTAATTGGTGGCACAAATGTAGATGACAATCCGACGTCTAACATGGAGGAGTTAACAGCAACCAATGCACATATGTCATCTACGAATAAGGGAAAATTCACGAGTAATGATAGTAATTTAGTAATGATGAATGGTTTATCCAATAATAATAATAATCATTCAAAATCAAACTCATTGATACATCAAAATGGTGATAAATCATCAAATCATTTACCCGAAATGGTTCTTATCACAAAATCGACAGCAGAACTCTTAAATACTTTATCTGAAACAACATTAGGTAAGTTGAGTGTATGCTCACATATATGCATGTATTTTAATTTATTATATTGGTTTTGTAAAAGTGACCTATCAGTCAGTCGTAATCAATAAAGAGACTGGGACAGATGTGGGTTAATTAACGTTGTACTTTGCATATGACTGATGACTGCGTTAGCCCAAGTTGTCAAACTGTATTGCCACAAAGTGAGGTTGATAAGCTGGAGTCAAAATAATGTAATAAAATTAATTATGAGAAGGATGAAATATTGGATAATATGGTTTGACAGGACGAAATGACAAAGGTGTGTATGAAGAGACGCCGGATCGCAAAATCTAGGGCGAGTTAAAAGAGTGCATTTGGTCCGCTGTGACGGATTATGAGCGGTGTCATCCTATGTTCCCAACCACTTTTCACTGTTATCGGTGGTTATGATTGATTTGCATCAAATATTTTGTAACTGTTCCACTTTTAAAAAGATTAGTATTGTTTAACAAAGTCGTCACTGGCTTTAAGTTGTTTTTATTATAATAATTGTTTTAATGAGCCTGTGATTTACTGATTTGTTAATTGGTTTTGTAGAATGTTCGGTTCTGTGTGGTTTATAGGTATTCGGTCAACAACTAAAGTAAGCTATCTTGTAGCCTATCATGTAGAAAACCGAACAAAGCCAATGTGAGTGAAAACCCTATAAGATCATTCAGAACCATTCATATCCAAAATCCAACAAAGTCGAACAGCTCTTACAATGTTTAAAGTTCCAACTTCACTCCATATTTATTAACTCCATTAAACCGAGTCATTCTGGTTCTCAGATGTGTTGCTCTAAAACTACTAGTTCATGAATTTTTAATAGAGGTTTAGTTTCAATCTTATCTTTTACTTAAAGTATATGTTAGAAATATCTTTCGCTGTTCTTGTTAGTCCTGAATTTACATCTAAGATTTTAATAACCAATAAGTAACCGATGGTTCTTATCGCTAACCAACATAACAATGGAAAAAAGATACTGGTAATTAAAAGACTTTAGTCAATTATTGTATTTGGTGTTGGCTTTCATCACTAACTGAGATCATCTAGAGAATCAGTAAACTCTGAACAGTTGTTTTATTCTCAATTTAGCACTTTTATGTAATCAAATTCCATAACCCTAAGTAGGATCGAAATCCTGCTGCGAGCACAATACTAATGGATCACTGAATCAGAATCCAATAATTAATTTTTGCACCTCAGTCAACTTGTGATATTGCGGAATCTTCGTAATTTGCTGTTGGTGAGTTATTGTTTCAGTATCTATTCGTTTGGCCGTACAAGTTACATCTTCTCACCAGAACTTTGGGAAAATCTATGCTTAGTGTTAGATTCCGGTTCAAGTACCTAAAACTATGTTCAGCTCTATTTATTATACATTTATTTAAACACAAACATTGGTACAAAGCGGCACCAAAATGTATGTGCACCACACTTCATCATTCGATTTGTGTGGGGGATGGAATTCTGAACAGGCGCCCAAACCGACGCAGGTGGTTTTCTTTGGGGATCACTCTCACAGCCTTTGATTCGGAGATCTAATCCACGAGGCAGTTCAGCAACGTTACGAGATGCAGTCCAATGGTAGCCGGTGACCAGCAATAGGCCATACGCCATTTGTTCCTTCAAGATCCGGGGGCCCATGTGCACCATTGGTTTGGAATCAGGGTTTCGCAACTCCCCTGGGTGGGTCCTCCACATCCACTAACCCGGTTAAAGCTCTGGACATTCGCTTTTCGCTCTCTCAATTTTATGAGCAACACTTCCGTTGCAGAAATGTAGTGATTAGGACTTCCCTGTCAATGGCTATATAAGTGTAACTATGCGATAGCATGTTGTGAGGGAGAGAACTCTCCTTACCCTCGATCGTACCAGAGCATTTAGGGGCCTGAAGGTGTTAGCTTTTGTCCCGTACCACGTCCAGGATACGAATCAATGAGGATTTCTAAACTAAGACGAAACGACTGTTCAATGTTCACTAGTTTTTCATGAATTTTCAGCTGATTTATCTGATTTTCGTGCCATACTTTTGTGGGAGAGTGTTGGCGATATTACCCCGACTGCTGAAACCACATAAGATAGGGTGCAGAGTTTAGGTCCATGACTTATAAGTTGAAGGTGTAAATGATTTAACCACTAAAAGGACACTGTTTACATGATATATGTCATAGTTTCTTAATGCACAATGTTTATTTCAAATTTTAACAGTGGTTCAAGCTGTAGTCATAAACTATTTAAATGTCCATCTTTACGTATGTGTGTAAATTTTGTTCTTTGTACATCTGTATTCATGTGTATGCGTAGTTTGTCCATCATTGATGAAAAAACTTGTTTGGATGATCCAGTTCTATTTTTTTATGCTTGATTGGAAACTATTTGTCTATATGCGCATAGATCTCTCGCATATTCTTTCTTTGTGTGGATCGAGTTTACCAACAATATGGTTAGTGGCGATTGGATGGAATTTCATTATTATCATCGTTGCTCCACAGATTGTGTAGGAGATTCTTTGCCTTATATCTCGTTTTCTTATTGTAAAAGATGGCTTACATGTTCAAGTACTTGTTCTGTGATATCCATCACCGCCAATCACAAGTCGATAATCTTTTGACAGATTTTTAATTGCCATTATTATTGTTGTCTTTGTTTTTATTTCTGCCATTAAATGTTGAATAAACATGTCTTTATACATATTGTGTATCTACATAAAATGAATAGCACGAATGATGACGACTATCATGGAATTTCTCCTTATTGTGTTAGTGTTGTTATATCTAGTTAACTAGCCAACTAACAAATATTGTGTATATTTGAATGGGTACACATGCACAGCCTTGTGCCTATTCACATATTTGCAAGCGTATATAGACTACCTTTTTTGTTGGACATTGAAGACAAATACTGTTTAATTGAATACAATTGATATCATAATCGATAGATCAAGATACATACGATTTTTTCTAATGTACTAAATAGACATATACATATACATATATGTAAAGAATGAAAATGTCGATTCAATTTTTTTCGTAGTCAAATTGTCTATACCTGTCATTAGCTTAGCTACTTCATAATGAACGGTGCAATGGTTAACTCTTTAATATATATTAAATTCTGTGATTTACGAGTGACGTCTTTTATTGTGATTAGTATTTTGTTTGTTGTATAGATAAATTTCATTTCGTATAGAAGTGTTTGTTTGAATCCTGAGAGTTGACTTTGACCAATTTTTGTATTCAAATTAATTTCGATATAATTTTCACATTTGTCGAATATAAGCAGAATGTTTTGAAATTTTCTACATATACAGTGTGTTCAACAAAAAAGTAAGATCGTAAAGTAGTAAATGTTCAGCTCGTTAACTGATTAATTTACAGATCTGTGTTTTGTACAGATTTTGGTTTGGTGTAAACTTTGAAGTTTCTGTAAGGATGTTAAAAGTGATGGTTGTGACTGAGTAGTATTTCAAGCCTTTAATCTTTGTCCGTTGAGTTGTAGGTCCAAATTCCTGTCTAACTAATCCAATCCATGAGAGCAGACCAGTTTTTCGATCTATTGCATAGTATGGTCACTGAGTAGTAGTGACCAATGTCATGTGTGTCTAGTCTTTTAGGTGCTGATCAAATTCTATTGATCAAGTTGTGATGTGGCCACTGGTCTAAGTTATTCGACATCGCACCCACAACGTCGAGATACTAGGTGATTGCAATTAGTTTACAGAATCGTCTCAGGCTGTGGAGCTGGATGATGCGAGTTCGAACCCTACAGGGTGCATCGGTTCCATCAAGATTACAACTAAGTCCTGCTGACGAGTGCTAACTAGTACGAAACCTAGGTCAACCAGGGTGTCGTGTCGACTACCTCCGACCCCCTATGATTCCAACAGTGTGACTTTTATATTCATTGGCATATGTCTTATTACTAATTTTCATAATCATGGTCTTATTTATCATCCTTACAGCATTAATGGTAACAGACATTTTTCTGGGCATATAAATATGAGTATAAAACACATCAACTTTCATCCTATACATATAAGTGTGAAAAGATGGTACCAAACCATCCCATATCTGAATCTCTTCCAACTTTTCGCATATTAAATCGGATTTGCATTTTAGTCAGTTGAAGGACTGAATCTCCTGACGTTGATCCACTGCCTTGTGGATCTGACCTTTAGGTTGAAGGCTCCGGATGTGGCCCTCTGAGAAAACCACCTGCTTCTGTCTGGGTACCTGGGCAGTATCACAGCTCACACACAAATCAAGTGGCTCATCTGGCGCATACGTATTCGGTGCCCCTTTGTGCAAATATTTATGTATTCAAATAAACAAATAAATAAAGAAGGCAATCGTATAAGAAGCTCCAAACTTAGTTTTCTTTGCTAGTCATCTCTTGTTAGCAATGACATGGCTCAAAATCGTTTGCAATGGCGCAGGTGCATCCACTATTTGTGTTCTCCCAAATTCTGATCTTCTGAATTCTTCATGTCCCTTTTTTCCTCTTTCCAAATTTATTTCACTGGATTATACTCCTTGAATAACATCTTCAAACCCTAATCTTTCCGATTAATGCTTATACTTTTACTACCTCTACCACTACGGGGTTTGAATTGACAATTGTATCTGTGTGCTAATGTGGTGTGGCAACTCGAACTGATGTACATATGTACAAAGTTCTACGTTGTTGATGAACTGATTTATTAGGAAGGCTTATCTAGTATATTGAATGATTTAGTGATAAAACTCAGCTACCCAGACCGACGTAAACGGAGCCAGTCTCGAATGTCCCATTTAGTAGCTGAGAATCAAACGCTTTAACTTTAACCAAACCTCGGCCTCATTAAGCCTTGTGGTGTAATGAACGAGAACACAGGTGGGACAACCAATTCTCTTCTAATACAAAATTACAGAATCTCTTGGTAAAATATAATAACCATACATTAAATACTCCATTTGCAAATGTCTGTTTACATAAGCAGCATACACCGCAGCTATATTCATGTAATTTAACATCATGAGCCCATGTATATGTTGAGCCCTACATTGTATATAATGGACTGACTAAAATATTTATTGTTAGCTTATTGAACAGAGATTATAGTGAAACATAATTATTAATACATAACATTTCGAAAAAAATTTATTGCTCATCATCATAAAACTTTAAAACGTACCACTTAACTTTTGTAGTTATTCTTCTTCGGTTTGAGTGGTGTTTACATACCGTTTTATCTTGATTACAATAAAACACCTCAGTGGTTGTCCTCGTCAGTTGGAATCATTTAGGGATAGCATCGGAGGTCATGGATTATCTTGATAGCTTTCGTCGTGGTATGGCACTCTTCAACAGTCCACGTCTGTGAACCTGCCAAAAAGTTTATTTAACCATAGTGTATTCATATCTCACAGCTAGCGCCCAACTTCTAAGCCACTCAGTTAGGATCCATATGGGAATTTGGGATTTCCGACGTCAGCAAGTTCTCGATAGTCATAATCACCAAAAACCTGGCACGTATATATATCGGTCCAAGTTGCCACACCATATTATCACAATGAGATGAAATTACTAATTCAGAATATCAGAGTAGTAAGAGTAGTGGTAGTAGAAAGATGACTCATAGATAATATGATTCTTAAAAAAAACAGGTAATTAATGATGATATTCAACTTTAATGTTAATTAATTCGTTTTGAAACGGAAATAGTACGGTTAGTCAGCCATGCTCAAAGTAAATCCTGGTACATATATGGGTGTTGACCAAAGTTTTCATACTACATTTGCACAATGAAATAAAATTAATAAGATGAGCAGTGACGGAATTGTTATAATAATAATTGTGGTTATAATAATAATAAGGGTTAAGCATTGAGAATATGAATCAAAAAGATTTTTGGAAAGTTATGTATGACGAAATATTGGAGCTCAAGATCTAGAGTAGTATAAAGAATGGATATAAATACTCTATTGTAATCAATTCTGTATCATGTCGCCGAACGTTTCCAATCACTGATTGAAGTTAGCGCACAGACCTCAACCGGCGTTATCGTGGATCTACCAACATGGGTCAACTCAATAATCAGTGACTTTGTGGACTGATACCACGTCTTGATTTAGTTACTCCTACATCTCTTCCAATCTATTTCTACACCAGTTAACATCACCTATCGTAGTAAGAGGTGGTAAGACACGATGATCGTTCAATACTATCGATTACTGACCCAGGCCATTAGTGGGCGCTGCTGACATAAAAAATGTATTCAGTGTTCCCTTGTGTTCACTAATCCCTATGCTAATGTCTAGCAGCAGTTTCTGCATCAGTAGGCCTCAACATACACAAGGGATAAACCAAGGTCCTCCAATTCAAAACGGAGAACAGCAGTCCAATCACTCTAGATGGCGAAACTCTGGAAGATGTAGAATCCTTCACATACCTGGGAAGCAACAAGGAGGTTCAGATGCAAACGTAAAGGCGAGGATTGGCGAAGCAAGGGTCGCATTCCTACAATTGAAGAACATATGGAACTCAAAACTTTCAACCAATATCAAAGTGAGGATCCTTAATACCAACGTCAAGGCAGTTCTACCGTATGGAGCTGAAACATGGAGAACTACAACAACCACCATCAAGAAGGTACAAGTATTTATACATGGTTGTTTACGCAAGATACTCAACATCCGTTGGCCGGATACCATCAGCAACAGCCTTTTGTGGGAGAGAACAAACCAGCTTCCAGCTGAAAAAGAAATTAAGAAAAGACGATGGAAATGGATAGGACATACATTACGCAAATCATCAAACTGCATCACGAGGCAAACCCTGACTTGGAATCCTGAAGGGAAGTGAAAAAGAGGAAGGCCAAAGAACACATTACGTCAGGAAATAGAAGCAGATATGAAAAGGATGAATAGAAACTGGAAGGAGCTGGAAAGGATTGCTCAGGACAGGGTTGGATGGAGAATGCTGGTGATCGGCCTAGGCTCCTTTATGAGGAGTAACAGGCGTAAATAAGTATGTATGCTAAGGTCAATCCATAAAGAATCAATAAATTAAACTAATCTCCACAAAACGCCTTGATAGAAAAATAATGTTTTTTTTGTATAAGTTTAACACTAGATATTACTAACTTTTTCTTTCTTTTAATCATTTTTTTGCAGATAAGCAAATTCAACAGTTGTTTAGTATGCGATCCGAATTAGATGCGCGAGTTGAAGAATTAGAATCTCAGTTAAGAGAAGAACGTAAACGCTTCGAGGCTCCAACTACACGTTATGATTCAAAGAATCGTACAAATATAGCAAATGCAGAAGATATTAAACATGAACTACAACGTAAGCTGATTAAATTTATTAGATTCTGTGTTGAATCTGTTAAATATTGTTCTCTATTTTCTTATCCATGTGTAAGGGTATTGATCACAATACATCTTTTTCAATCAATGGTTTTCTCAAGTTTTTTTTTAAGCTTTTATCGATGCCTATCAATCGGTTGATGCACTTTGAAATAACATAACACTAGTAATAAGTGTTTCGAGTTGATCGGTCAGAGAACCTTTCAATATTATAACCTAGTTTTTTCATTGGGTAGGCAATATTTAACGAGGGTAAGAATCAATGTCAGTTGATTTCAAATATTTTTTGTCTATTTACTGCAACTTGTTTGCTAAATACAGGTTTTTATAGTCCGGTTTAAGAATCTTATCTGTTGTATGGAGTGTAGTGATCTAGCTTGGTTACCCTAATCGAAGTGTTTAGGAGAACCACTAATTGGTTGGAACACTTGGCTTTAAGATATTTAATCTTAGGTTGAAGTACCATTCTATTTCCTGTGAGTTGGATATCTGGGTAATATCGTTGTTTCTTTTCGTTCCGTCTTCGCACATTTTTTCCTCCATTACCATTGTTGCCACTACAATTATTTCGTATCCTTTGGTATTCGTCTTGTTAACTTCATTTTATGTTAGTATAATAAAGCACTTTGGACCAACATACACATGTGTCAGTTTTTACGTTGATGATGCCTGACTGACTGTTTATCTCAATGATGATGTATCTGATGAGGTCTCTCAGGAAAATCCATAAATTTTGTAAGTTCTTTTCCAATTCCTAGTAAATATATTTAGTAGTTTCTTGATCTTAGTAAATTTTCAACTATCTATTTAACTTATATTCTGCGTCATTCATTAGAAAAACACTTAATTCAATTCTACTGAATCATGTGTTTTTACTGATAATTTATTCTAAATATCATTTGGTTTAGAACTGTTTTTTCTTACATGCTTAATTGATCTATATTACGAAATTGGATATATAAACATTAATTTGGATCCCGATTCTAATAAATAATTTAAATGTAATATTTTCTTGGAAATCTTAAATTGATTTAAGTCGATTGATGGAATTTTTGATCAGGTTTTTCAATAGGATATTCAATTATATTCTAATATACTATGCATATTATGTTACATCTTGGAAGCTTGAATTGCTTCTTGTCAATGCTTAAATTGTATGTCCTATAATATAAAGGTGTGTAATACAGTCTAATATAAATGACTTTTATATGAAAGTTTAATTACTCTATATCAGAGACATTGCTTTATGCACTGAATAAGTATACATATGTTAACGAATACTATAATTTCATTGAATACCCATTTATTGAGTACGGGTTCGTATACTTGACTTTGAATCACATTCTAACTACGAGGGATAGTAGTGCTGGTCAGTTACTCAAACTGAAGCAGTTGAGCAGGGTTCGAACCTGCGACTTGATAGCTAATGGTGGAAGTTTTAAACCACTAGGTCACATCTCCACTATATGTACATATGTGGAAGTTAGGTGGTTGTAGATAGTCGTACAGAAGTCATAAATTTAAGTTTTGTTCTAGTTGGTGCTTATAAAAAATCTTTGCAATGTTGAAGGAACATTTGATACTCTGTGTACGGTTCTAATATTAGTCGCTCAGTGGTACAATCTGGTACATTATCATTGTGGTTTACATGTCCTAACCATCTCAGTCGATCACGATTCGCTACATGGTACCCTACTTGTTAACCTCGAAATTGTTGACTTGATGGTCCCTAAATGTACAAGGAGTACTTGTATGATGGAATTCTAGTAAACTGCAAACGTTCTTTACTTTTAGAGGTGACGTTTACACAAACATAAAGTAGAAAAGGGCGAACTGGTGCTCAATGTAACCGTCCTTTAGTTAGCAGATGGATATCTCATCTACTACGCGATTGACGCAAGTTGGCAAAGCCAACTAACTCACCACAATCAACTCTTCACTGCCTATTACTAGTTCTGAGGTTGATGCGAACCAGTCCTGAAGCAACATTTTATATTTAGATGGAAAGGAACCCATCTCAAACACTAGCACTGTTGTTGCTTCAGACGTTCTGCATTTTTTCAGCGTCTTCAAATAGGAATATGTAAGTCCACAACTATAGAACGTTTCCCTCAGAATTGTAGTTATAAGTTCTGACTAGCATGATACCTTAGTTTGACCCTTCATCCCGATTGCTTCCAAATTTCTAACAATCAATAACAATATACTCAATTTTGCACTACTTGATATGGTAACCAATACTTAACGTTAAACGGAACTAATCTCTACAGTAAACGATTTTCTGAACTGAATATTCACGCGATTTTATCCCTTTTCATTCGGCGTCCTGACATAAATTCATGAAAATGGTTATCCATTTCTAGAAACTAAGTCATTAAACAAGAATCATTTCTTCAAAGAGAAAAAAACAACTAGTAGATTTCTAATCCTATGAATATAATGGTGTCAGCAGCAGTAAGAAATTAATAACAAGTTAATAAAGATAGGCGATACACAAAAAATTGGTTTATTTTACCTCGGTAAGAATACTACAGATTTTAAATCATGTCAAATAATTTTTTTTTTTAATAATCAGGTCCAACAGTCTTATCCATGTTAAATTAGGAAGTGTACAACAAATTTACCTTAATAGATCAGACTAGTGATTCTTTTCTTCAAAAAGTCGAATAAATTCTTCCATACATATCGATTTGTTTATCGGTCTACGAAAGCACACCAATCATGTATTGTAGGTTAATGAATTCTATTCAAATACTAATAAGTGGAATGTGTTAGACTAAACTTTCGATCTGTCGATCGGAAGTAAAGTGTTGTCTAGATCAATGCATTAATACACCAAAAAATTCATTATATAGAGGAACAATAAGTTTAAGTATGTTTAGTTGAACAATGTATAACACAACTTCTGGTTATTAATATTGTAACTTGAAATTTTGCTGAAGTGGTTTCTCCAAAAATGTAAACATATTGAATCGTATTTCTCTATTCTTGTTTCCTAATCTGGTATTTTACCCATTTGTTTATCTAATTTCGTTTGACATTGTTTTTTTGTTTTCGAAATATATGACTGATGATGGTATCTCACTGTGACGAAACTACGAATGTTATGACTTTATTATACCACAATAGTTATGTTCAGTCAAACAATGATGGAAATTCATTGTCGTCCTGTGTTTGTGTGTATGTTTGTATGCAAATAATTAATTTTCTATTTTGGGTAAAGTACTGTTTTATATGCCCCAGTATATGTGTATGCACATTGATAAAATACGCTAGTTTGTGTTCATATATATATATATATATATATATAATTGTTGGTAATCAGTGCATTCTGTTTATCTAAAGAAAGAAATCTCATTGTTTGTGTATCACCATCATCGATACTTTCTAGTTTTTCATACAAAAAATAAAATGTTCTCTGCTATTTGTTCTCACTTCAATTCATTTCTTTCTTATTGACCTAATTTAAATAGATGAGTGGATGGATAAATGGATAGATTACTTACGTCTGTTACACCTTGTGGAGGATCATAAGCCACTCACCAGCACTCTCCATCAAGCTGTCCTGGGCAATCCTTTCAAGTTGTATGGAGTTGCTATTCATTCTCTCCATGTTTGGTTCCGATTCCCGACGAGATGTGTTCCATGGTCTTCTTTTCCTTTTCCCTTCAGGATTCCAAGTTAGGGTTTTTTCTGTGGTTCTGTTTGGTGATTTCCTCAATGTATGTCCTATCCACCTCCAACGTCTTTTCTTAATTTCCTCTTCAGTTGGAAGCTGATTTGTGCTCTCCTACAGTAGGTTGTTGTCGATAGTATCCGGCCAATGGATGTTGAGTATCTTGCGTAGACAACTATTTATAACTACTTGTACTTTCTTGATGATGGATGTATTACTTTTCCAAGTTTCAGCTCCGTATAGTAGAACTGTCTTCACGTTCTTATTGAAGATTGTGACTTTGATATTGGTTGACGGTTGTTTTGAGTTCCAAATGTTCGACTGTAGAAATAATGTTCTTGCTTTTCTAATCAGTGCTTGCACATCTGCATCAGATCCTCCTTGTTCATCGATGGTGCTGTTCAGGTACACGAAAGACTCCACATCCTCCAGAGCTTCTCCATCAAGTGTGATTGGGTTGGTGTTCTCCGTTTTGTATTTGAGGATCTTGACTTTTCCTTTGTAGTATGTTAAGGCCCACTGATAAATGGATGGTTAGATAGATAGGTGTAAAAAGCGAATCCGTTAATTTTAATTAAAATAGTACTTTCTTCTAAATTCACTTGGTATTGCTTACTTGAATCTTCCGATTGATGTTTAGGACTGCGATTGATCAGTCTCTTGTTGGCATATGTGCATCCTGTGCGTATTGCCGCGATACTACCTTAATTCACAAGTCCCAAATAGGACGAAACGCGCGTCCTGGATTCCATTACTAACCACTATCCATATTTGCTTACTACTTTCTTCTGTTTTAATCTTGGTCATTATTATTTTTGCTTTTATTTTTATTTTTACTATTATTATCTTTCCAATATGAGTTTTTCAATAGCCTTCTATTTAATACTTAGTACTTTAATGGAATATCTATAAAATTACAATGAAATAACTTTATGAATCACAATTCCCTCGTAACCTCGTGACTGAATATAGAATAATTATGGTCACTATGACTTGCAATATCAATTTTGTGTAATTCAGTTGAGAAACTGAATCATATTTACATCAATAAGTAGATACATTAATATCTATGTGTATGTATGGTTGCATGTGTATGTTTGTATTTGTGTAAGTATTGATATGCATATTTGCACTTTCTTTTATATGAATGACTCTGTTGAAGGGTTTATTTGAAATTGAAGTTGCTATGTTGCGTGCGCGTGTGTGTGGGCATGTACATTTGTGTTTACTTGTCCTCTTTCTCTCTCTTCTGTATCCATTACAAATCAATATTTTCTTTATATATATCAGAGTAATGATTTATATTCATCTATATCAGTTTTAACATTTTCTAGTTCTCATTATCAAAGTATTGAGTTTGAAAAAAAGAAACTAGAGAAAGCCTTAATGGCAAATTCGCCATTTAAAATATAATCATTATTAATATTCAGTGTTTTATTACTGATTCGTCTAATAAGCTTATAGTTTTTTTCCAATCATCGCATGTTTTCGAATCTTTATTAATACTGTAATGAACGAGAACTCAGGTGGGAAAAGGTAATTTATTATTTAATGCAAAATTACACAGTACTTTTGTAAAATATGGGAATCATATATTAAATACATCATTTACATATCTTCTTTGCGCTGTCCTTTATCTACTCCATTATTCCTTTAATTCTGTTGTTATTTCGTTTGCTCTTCTATTTCCTTCCTGTTCCCTTCAATAAAATCTTCTACCAGATATTCCACTTCCGATCGCGGCTAACTACTACTTATATCTGTCAACATAACTAGCATACACCATAATACGATTGAAGTAGTTGACTTAACAATCCAAGTAAAATAATTCAATCTTATTAAATTAGAAATATTGTATTTTTCTTTGTTTATTGATACAACAGTATAGGTAAATTATTTCTGTACATATTGATGACAATCCCTTCAATTTGACTACAAATCGAGTACCTGTTATTGAAAATTTTTAGAGAGAAAGTAAAAACATTCATACATACATTTTGTTATAGCTTAAAATTTTTAAATCCTATAAATATGACCCAATAACGCACAGTATTGGACATGTAGGACATATTACTGTATGGTTATGTACTCAGTACATTTAAATCACTGGGTGAAATTCTGTGTTATAAATTCAAACACATATTATCCTTTTGATCGAGTCACATCATTTTAGCGAGTCCTCTAATGACACATTCACTTACATCCGATAACGCTATAACAGTGGTCGTGGAGTTCTATTTCTTATTGGTCCACCTAGCTTCTATTCTCAGTGACCAATCAGTAGACAACGATTGCAATTAAAATAACATATCATGTTATCTTTCATTGTTATTCTGACTCTAAAGCTCACAGAATTATACATAGTAATTAAATGACCACAACTCCGCATCACAAAATATCACAATGTTCACATAACTAAGTCATATGTACTGAGAAAACTTAGCAATATATATATGGTTAATCAACAATAATTTAAGAATGGTGAAACATATAGTAACGTTCAATGAATGAAATAAAAGCTGAAGAATAACAACAATATAAAAATTACTTTAATACAAGTATTTAGTGACTACACAGTAAAAATATGTATGTAGTTACATCTCTCTTATTTACCCCCCTAATTTATTATTATTATTATTAATGGCTTTATTCAATATTATATTTTGGTACAATATAGAATTTTCAGCATAGTGTATTTCAACAAGTTTCTTACACAAAAAACAAAAACAAAGACAAAAAAGGGAAAAAGGTTTAAAAAAAATCTGAAAAACTGTACAACTTTTCAAATTAGAGACATGTTAAGAATGCAGGTTATTGACTAGGTTAACTCTAACAACCTGTTCGTCACAGAGTATATTTGCTAGGTAAGGTATTATAGAAATTTTATACTTCTGCTTGCGTGCATGGAGTTTAATGTGATTACGTCTCGTTCTACCATAAGATATACAAGGAGTAAGATAAGAGTGAAGGGGATGGTTAGTATATGATAAAATAACACCTACCAGTAGTTTGCATGACTTTAGATGTCTATCCATAACCATATTAATTATGACCTTGAAAGATTCACCACACACCTTGCTGACTGCCTTCAGCAGTTCTATGTCTTCAACTTTAATAGGAATTCGGTGTGACGGTGGAGTTAATCATGTGGGAAACAAATTTTCCTTTAAACAATGGAATTGAATAAATATTTATGTTTTATATATAGATCAATAAATCGTAAATGGTGTAGAACCTGGGACATATATATTTGCTGCTTTATATCAAAACACCACATAATCAAATTATCAAATATAAATACCAGAGTAGTAATAGTGTAAGTTGTTGGAACGGCTCCCGGAAGACGCAACGAAGCCTCCAGCTGCTCTAAAGGAGACGAAGAAATTCCGTTCAGTCATATCCCGATAGAATTTTCCAGAGTATCGACGTGACATTCTGTGATCGGATTGTTTTTATAAATACTCTGCTTGCAATTAGGCTGGATCATAATGATGTTACAATCTGTCCCAAAAACTGTAAATACACCTGTTTTCCTATACATTTTGACACTTCAATAAACACCTTCTGCCAAATTAATGTTCCATAGGGGATAACGCCAAGTGCAAATACATCGTTTAAAGTACAGTTAACATCGCACATTAGTCACTTCAACATTAAAATTTTTATCTACATTTACTCTGATTACATATCACATAATTCTAATTGATCTATAGGGAGATTCATGCTAATCTTAGCGATTTCAATTTTATTTTCGCACTAACAATCCTAAATTTCAGAAATTGTAATTCTAAATGGAGTGTTTCTCTTTAATCTTGGCGTTACCCCTTTTAAATATGCATTTGAATCTATAACAGTGGGACCTGTTGAGAATTCATTGAAAAAAGTACCCTTCATTTATACCTTTTAGTAAATTTGATCCATATGACGATTATTTTATTATTTTCTCTCCAATTATCGTCCTTTCTTTTTTTACCTTGTTTTTTTTTCTGGAAAAAACTTATTTCTCAATAGAAAGTCGTAATCAAGCTCAAGAATATAAACTGAAATTTCATGAATCATCTCAGAAGATATCAGCTCTTGAAAGCGATGTGAGTTTCATTATTCGCAGACTTTTATTACGCCCATCTTTAAATTTTTAATTAAATAGAACAATTTATTTATGTTGACTGATAAAAGATTCACAACTGTTTTGGTTTTCATTTTGTAGCTTTAAATTGTTTTTTTTCTTGAATGAGTTAATTATCAATTTAATGTTTCAAATTGTAAGCGATGTCTATCATACTCTGGGTCTTAAGCAGAAGATTGTTTAAGTTTAGATTCATTTCTGTCTATTTCGGTCTCAAATGCCAGTTAGTATCATTAATTGTCACACTCCTTAAAGTTTTATCTGAAACTGTATTTCCAACTATTTGATCATAAGTGCGCGGAGCTTCAAAAATTCTCTGCTGTTGTCTCTAAAAGCTGCGAAAAGGCTAAAAACATTTCATCCAATTATCATTGTGTACAAAAAGATCCCAGAAACGTCTAGAGAAACTAAGGATTGTGTTGCAGCTTGATTTGATAATTACTTTGTTATTAAGTTTTTTGTGTCTCCGAAAGCCCCTAGAAAGTCAAGGCCACCCTTAATCCTATAGATATTCTCGTTTTCTGCACATAAGTGATCTTTGAAACAAAACTTCTATTCTTACTTCGTGCCTTTTTTCTACTACTTGCGGTCCAAGTGAAGGAATTATACGGGAAATCTAGAAAGCGGCTAGGAAGTCAGTATTAAGTTTTCGCGTAGTAGACATATAAAGAGATTCGATAGATAACAAATGAATAGCGGGAACAATTTCCCAGATATCACGAAAGGTTAGTGGGGAAATATGATTTGGATGGGAGTTTTCACAAGCTTCCTTACACGACGGAACTGCGATTTGTAATTTTAGGTCTTCCTAGCAAATGCGAATATATGGCTATTCCACTGTCCTGACCACTATTTTCAATATATATATAGTGGTGTGTAACTCTGACACCAAAAATTTATATACTTTCTGTTGGGCTTCGCGTTCTCATTGAAACCATGAACCAATCAATATTAGACCACCACTGAAAGCCTGAAAAAACTGGACGGCTGTTTTGTTCCAGTATGGGACTGCTCAGCTGTGCGCAACCACGACCTCACACGCGAGAATAGAACCGATGACCTTCGGTCTCGCTCACAAACGCTTAACTTTAGACCACTAAGCTGACATCCAACGGTGTTAATGTGTCACTTCAATCATTATATAAATATATGTTAGTATGCATTTGTGTTGATGTCTTTTTCCCATCGATACTTAAGCCCCTAGTATCTATGACTTTAGTATTTACAGTGTTATTGTGTATATTGTTGCTATTTTCTTGTTTAACATTTATTACTACTCTTCATTATTACTTTACCTCTTATGTAGAAAGTGTCTAGTCTGTGTAGAATGATGTTAACGTTGAAATTGATGCATGATAAGTTTGTAGCAGAAACATCGCGTTGATCAATCATAAACAGTGTACAACTTGCTACAAACGCATGCACATCGTCACACTTTATGCCATCAGGTCAACGCTTAAGGATACTAACAAGATTCATAGCTAAAGAAATTGAAGTAGTGTTAGTGTTTGTATTATTAAAAAATATCTCGATTATGAAACGTATGACCTCAGAATAAAAGAATAAAACATGAGCATTGGAAAATATGAAATTATTATCGAATCTCACTACCTAACATGAGCACATCTGTGTCACTGAAACATTTTTAGTCGTATTGTTTAAAATCTTCACTTATGAATCATAATTTTCACACATACTCCATCAAAGATAGTTACGCCTTCCTACGCATATTATCTCCCGCTTAGTTATGACACCATATTTAACCTGGCGCCCTCTTTTTTGTATTTGGATTTCAGCCAGTAAAAATATACAGCAAATAGCTTCCAACTCCTGTGTTTCCAATTAATCTGTCCAATATTTACTAGTTGTTACTTTGTGTCTATGATATGTCCTTTACATCCATCGGAATATCTGCTTAAACAACTATTGAAAGCAAAAATGCACCATGACTTTCACGAGTGAAATATTGTTTCATCGGTCACGTGTTTCCTACCTTATATGTGTGTTTGTATGTGTTGTGTTGGTCCGTAGCCAAATACATACACTTCAGTTGTGCACAACCAACTTGTTTTTTTGAACATAACGTTTTTACCTACAGTTCATTAGAATAGATATTGATTAAGTAAATATGTATACATGGTAAACACATCTTTTCAATATGTTGTTTTGACTTTATTGTGAAACGTGTACATTCAGTTTGTTTATCAATACATTAATTTGCCATGCGGTTGCACTCCAATAATAGTAATAATAATACTAATAATGTATTGTTTTGTTTCCATTTTGAACTGTTTTTAATTACAACAGTACCTACAATCAATTCAGTAGAAAGTATTATGGATTTAAAAGGCCAGGATGATGTGCATTGATATATATATGCAAATTAGTTACAGATCTGGTCATTTATAATGTAAATATTCTATGCTAGAAATCTTTCCTTCGCTTTTTATAATATTTCTGTACCTTCAAGCGTAGATGTGTGTGTCTATGTTTACATTTGTATTAAATATTACCTAGTCATAGTGACTAACAAACAACCTGTTTTGTTTTTGGTCGTCAACGATACAAATCATTTGTGGATATTCGTTAGCATTCACAACAATATTTTTGGTAGTAATTTGTCTTACTCGAAACAATGTCTTCTTACTAACTGATATTGAAAAAAAGTGTAATTAACAAATGGGAATCAAAGTATTATCAAACATTGGTTTGAGGAAAATTAATGCGATATTATTGATTCAAAGTACTTAGTGTTAATATATTTATATTTGGCTATTGTATTCTTTTACATAGTTTTACATGATTTTCCATCATATATACTGTATTTTGATTATTGTCGACTAGTTGAAGTTATGTAATACTTTACAAGGTGAGTGACTGAAATCAGTCCACGAGTAATTCTTAACGTTATATTTTTTCTTATTGATTGAAATCTTGACAATACACAAGTAACTAAACTAATTTTGTACCGAGACCATGGATCGACTAGTGTTAGACCACCTTTGAAAACCTGGAAGCAATGGACAGATGTTTCGTCATAGTGTGAGACTCCTCAACAGTGCTCACCCACGGTTCTTAACACGGGACTCGATTCATGACCTCAACTTAAACTCAACGATCTCCACAACCCTATACTGATAATTTTGCATTGTTTTGTAATTCAACATCAATAGCACCTGTTTATGGCTTTGAGAATTACATTAGATAAATAATAAAAACCACTGGATTAAGCATTATTAGTGTAAACTTTTCATGCTTTCTATATTAACTCTTAACGTCATCATGAATTATGTGAAATGTTTTTTTCCGTAGGGCTATTTATTTCTAGAAAGCATAAACTTTTATCACTATTGTTTATTTATTTACACTGTTCATAATAAATAATTTGTTTCTGTTTTAAAACTTAAGACGATAATTAATCAAGCTAATATGTATTCAGTGTTTATGGGTTAGTGGAATAAACTATTTGTGTCGTTGAAAAACAAATAAAGACAAATCAGTAAAGGAAATAATCTTTTCAACAGTGTTATCTATGAATGTAGTGGACGAGAACTTAAGTGGGGATAACCAGTTTTATTGTTTAATGAATAATCACACTGTTGTTAAGCAAAATATGAAAATCATACAATAAATACATCATATGCATATCTTCTTTGCGTTGTCTTTTACTTACTTGATTATTCCTTTAATTCTGTTGTTATTTCGATTGCTCTTCTATTTTTCTTCTGTTACTTTTAATTGAATCTTCTACCAAGCATTCCACTTCTGATTGCGGCTACATACAACTCATATCTGTCAACATAAGTAGCATACGCCACATGTATACTGATTAACTAGTAATACAAGTATACAGCTTTAATAATAAATTTTCCGTAAAATAAGGAACTTTGGCATCATTAACAAAAATGATCGAGATGGTTTTCAGTTGTCTAAAATGTTTATAATAGGCTAGAACGAAAACAGAATATAAATGGAATATAATTACTAAATTGAAGGATATTGAAAATCGGTAGACATAAAGTATAATACTGTATTAGGGATGACAGCGTTCAAGCTCATAATTTTTTCAATGAATAAGCTGAAGTAAATCTCAGATAGTACTATTATTGCGAATACTCCTACTAAACCATCATATATTCTATTGTTCTCGTCCAGTTAGTCATGCAACATAGGGCATGGTACATATGCGTATCAGTTCAAGCTGTTACAACATCAGAACAGAGCTGCTAAGGTAGTATAAGTAGTAATAACAGTACTACCGGTTGTAAAAATAATCAGGCATAGATTTTTTTAAAAAAAATATAGATTTACAGAATCCAAAAACGTTTTCTAAGAACTTTAAGAGAATTACTCCATTGTGACCGATTCTGTGTTATATTACTCAAAGTCTATAACCATTAGTTAGGATATCTTGTTAGAGAATTTGTATAATATGGCTTAAAATGGTTCGTAATAACTCGGATCCATCTACTCTTTGTTTTTCCTTAGATTCTAAGTTTTTGAATTCATTGCAAATTTTTGTTTCATTATTTCGCTAATTCCCTCGAGTTGTATCTTGAATGTCTAATATTTTCCCGGAGCTGTTAATCCTGTAACTACATCTCTGAAACTAACCTTTACATTCTTCTCTTACTTTAATGATAGCATGTAAGAACTTGAAGCCTCGAAATGCCCTGGTACGGTTGACAGTGAGGGATCCCCGCTCTCTCCGAATACCCTCATATGACTACGCGTATACAGGACTGCCTTCTCGTGGCGGGGTTTTTTGTTTAGGGTTGTTGGTTATAGAGGATTCACCTAGGGAAGTTGGAAAACCCTGATTCCAAACTAATGGTGCACATGGGCCCCTGGATCCTGGGGGAAAAATGGTGTGTGACCTATTGCTGATCACCGGCTACCATGAGACTGCCTCTCTTAAAATTACTCCACTGCTTTGTGGATTAGATCTCTGAGTCGAAAACTCTGAGAGTGGTCCCCAAAGAAAACCATATGCATTGGTTTGGGCGCCTGGTTAGTATCGCAGCCCTCACACAATTCGAATGATGAAGTGTGGCGCACATATATTTCGGTGCCTCCTTGTACAAACTTGAAGCTATGTGGGGATATGCCAGGTTCTACGTTGCATTTGATTGACTGACTAATCCACCTCGTAATCATTCTCTTTGATAATTTTCATTAACTAGACTGTTCTTGTGGTTACACTCACAGAATTTTTTCTTAAATTGTCATAATGAATTTTATATAACAACCATCTAATGGAATGGATAATCTCAATTTATAGATTGTGCGTTTGGAAGGTCAAACTAAACGATATAAAGCCATAGCTGATGCTTGTGAAGAACAAGAAGAAATTTTAAAACAAGATCGAAGAAAATGTCAACGTGAGGTAAGTTTTTTGTGTGTGAGGTCTTCTTAGCTTAGTTTATTTCAGTTCAGCTAAATTTTCATTATTATTAGCCCATGTTGAGGGTTTTTTTTACTTATTTTCTTGACATTTGATTTAGTTGATATTTTGTTTAATGATGAATCTGTCATGGATACAAAGATTACTGATAATTAGCGCAATTTAAAAATTTGATAAAATCTGTGTCTATTTCAAACTGATAAAAACAAAATAAACAGTAGCGATTTAGTTTAATCTGTAATTGTTTCGACTGCAGATACATTAGTTTGATATTTTCCAAACGGGACGAAACACATGTTCTAGATTCAACTGCTAGCCACATTCTATTTATTTTATATAAACAATGATTTAAGTTGAAAAGTTTATCAAAATGTTTAACAGGTAACAGTTTGATAGTTTGTATATTTTATGGTAGAGTTTCCGAAAAGTATGTGTACGTTTTTTTAAAGGCTCAAACAGAACAAACATTTTTGAACTGATGCTAGATAGCATGAGTTCAAATTAAGACCGACCAAAGTTCAGTCCTGAATATCAAAATCAGGATAGTTCAAACTCTTACGGATAATGATATAAACGCTATACTCATTTTACAAATTTGTGGCTACCTGAAATGGGTAGCTTAGTGGATTACTCGTTGATACTTAGAAATGATAAGTATTGGATTCGAACCTCAGCATGAACATTAACAGTGATGCGATACAGGTACATCCAAGTGAAGAGTCCGAAATAGGGCGAAACCTGCATCCTAGTCTTCACTACTAATCGCAATCTATGTATTCCAGAAAATTTTTTTTGAAAGTAAACAATTATCTAGATGAATAATTGATTACAGTATCTGTTTGTTTTTCATGGTTTCTTTGAAAATAGCAATATCTTTTAGTGTTTTCATTCCGAATTACTTTTTTTCAGTATTATCTAACACTCAATAGAATCAATCATGAATTCACAAAAATTGCATATTCTTAATCATCATCATATACCTATTGTATTTACTATTAACCAGTATTTAAATTATTGAATAGCATTATTAGTTTACATTAAATTATCACACCGCTTAAGACTCTGTAATAATATTATTCTTTAGATTAACTCTACTGATGAAGTAAGTGTCTTACATAAATAATAGACAAATACTGTGTCTGTTATTGTCTTAATACTTTTCTGACCTTATAGACTGTACAATTGCTTTTTTGCACATTTTTGTACTTTTTTTAAAAATTTTAGCTGAGAGAGGTTCAATCAAAACTGGAAGATCTTAAGGCAGAGAATGCTAGACTGCAACGGGTTGTGGATAAATATAATCGAGGTTCTACTATTCCAGGTAGTTTGGCACCTGGTACTAGCAGTACTATACGTCAGGCTCATGATTCTTCTGTCAATAGATAGTTTATATATATATATATATATATATATATATATATATATATATATATATATATATATATATATATAGTGAAAGTTAAATATGTAATGTGATATTTATCATCTAAATTGCTTTCCCTAAATTCTTATCTATTCGTTGATTTAACTGCTGTCAAATATATGAATGTATGTGTTTATCTTTAATCCAAAGATTTTATAGTTGAAATTTATTCACTTTCTATTCTATTCTATTCTATGCTTTTTTTCATATGGTTCACTTGAAATATCACTTCAATTTATCCAGTAATTGTGTGTATATTTTATTCAGTAAACAATATCTCTATATATATGTATATAGACCAGTTTATACATATATATTAATATACATTTGTTTTGTATAAATTGAATTAACATCAGAATTGAGGGGGGAAATAATTGTTCTACTCAATTCTCTTCTAATTCAAATGTGACAAATTGTCTTCACTAATAATTGTATTAGTAATAATGACAACAATAACAAAAATCTGAACAGCTTCCGAAAATTCCCTTTCAAAAAATAACTCGACTATTCATATCATCAAAGTATATAATTCTATTGTTTCATCTAAGAAAAATAAAAGTAAGTTGTATAACATTCAATACATACAATACACAATTAGGATTGTAAATGTTTACTATAACATGTTTCCAATACTCAGGAACATGTTGACAAATAGTTAATACTCATTAACTTTTGATAAATGTTTTCTCATTTCATCAAAACCTGGTGTAAAGCCTCGTTATTCAGTGTTTTTCTTAGAGTTTATTTATTAATGTAAACATATATATATAAGCCTATTCCCTTAAGTGCTTTTTTCCTTCATTTGTATATCTTTCCATGTATGGTAGTTCATTTGAAAATTCATTGGTTGTTATTACTTGAATTCATTTTCAATATTTACAGCTGTATTTTGTTACTTATACTAGCTCTTTTCAAAGTTGGCCTTATACATACATTTATATATACAAGGATGTAAGGAATAAACTATTTGTTTAACACTTTCATACACATTTGTAGTCTTCAGAAATCATGTAACTTACATTTTGAAACAACTCATTTTGTAAAAACACGCTAATATTCTCACTGTATGATGGCCAGTCTCATTGATACTATCTAATTGCTGGTTCTTTTTGTTCATAACAACTGGTATGCTAACATGAGCTCATTATATCGTTGATTTTATTTAAAGCTTTATCTTAATTCCAACAGAACTAATGTTAAAAACTACCTTGGCTTCTTTTGAATAATAACCGACGATACCTTGCTTCCTATCAATAAATATGTTTGGAGTGACTGTGGATTGAATTTGTGCGGTTAAGTGTTGAGTGACGTAATCTTTGGATAATGTCCTCAATATCTGACTCCAAATAATAATATCCCGTAACTGAGTATTTTAGCTAGGCTTAATCTCCTAGTAGAATTGCGAATTTACTCGAGATTATTAAAAAGCCTGAACACCAGTTATAGAGATAGTTTATTGTTAATGAATAATAATAATCCACAAGCGCACGATGAGCAAGCACACGATGAAACAGAGAGAGTGTGTGTGAGTGAGTTAAAAATCCATATATATTTGAGAGTTAATCGGGTGTGGATAAATTATCGATTATCTGCACATTGCAACCAATAGGAGAATAGCTTAAGAGTTAATGTACAGACATGCATTCGATCATACACACCGAAATTAACATAGTGAATTGAGTCTGAGTTACAATGACTAGACAAATGATACAGTAGCCAAAAGGGCTTGCTACATAAGCTCCCATCCAGAACATTGATGTTTTTATGTACCAAAAAAAAAAAAATTCGATTAACATCTATGTTCGACAAAGAGATAAAGAACGGAACTGTTTTTAAAATAAAAGTACAACTCAATATGATGAGTAAGCGTAAAATTGTAATAACAGCTTGTGTGTTGAAACGTTTCATATCATGTATATACAAGTGTAAATTTAACATTAATGAATTGTATAAAGTTAAAATGTAAGCATAATGGTGATCCGTGGGGCCAATAAAAAAAATAGTAATCAATATAAAGTAGGATTTTTATGTGTTATAAGAGTAGTCTCAGGATTTGGTCTAGATAAATATAGTGGTTGCTACATACCTATCTGGCCAATGTACTCTTCTTCCTGATCTTGTTGTAGTTTGTGCTGCTGCTGAATTTTGATTTGAAATGTTGCTTGTTGCAGGTAGTTTGAATGGTGCTTGCTCTGCTGCGGGTTTAGACGGTTTTACAGTTGCCTGTTTTTCAGTGTTCTCTAAAAATGCTGGTTTTACTCTATCGATGCTAACTGTATCATGTTTACCTGCTCTTTCCACTGTAACCGTTTTAGTGTCCTTTCGGATGATTTTAAAAGGGCCGTCGTAAGGAGTCTGTAACGGCTGTCGTACTCTATCATTTCTGACGAATACATGTGAGCATTTGTCTAGTTCGTTGGGTACGAATGATTTCACCTTTTGGGTTCGTGGTTTAACGGACCTAATGGATTCCATCTGCTGTTTTAATTGTTGTACGTAGTTGGTTATATCTGCTGGAATATCTGTTGCACGGTCAAAAAATTCACCAGGCAAACGTAATGTTGTTCCATAAACCAACTCAGCAGCACAACAACCGAGGTCTTGTTTGATGGTTGAGCGAATACCTAATAGTATCAAAGGGAGCTTGATATCCCATTTGTAATCTCCTCGTGCGGCCGTCAAAGAGGCTTTTAACTGTCTATGGAATCTCTCTATCATTCCATTAGCAGACGGATGATAAGCAGTGGTTCTAATTCTCTTTATACCGAAAGTATCTGTAAGTTGCTGAAATAGTTTGCTTTCGAATTGCGTTCCACGGTCGGTCGTAATTGTTGTAGGGACACCGAAGTTTGTAATCCAGTGTTTCACCAGCTTCTTCGCCACTGTTGATGCTGACGTGTCTTTTAACGGAACAGCTATGGGCCATCTCGTAAATCTATCTATACATGTTAGTATATGCGTGTAACCATTAGAAATCGGTAACGGCCCAACAATGTCGATATGAATATGGTCGAACCTAGCGCTAGCGGCGGGAAAAATTCCGGTAGGAGATATGATGTGCCTATGTACTTTTGACTTTTGGCATTGGACGCATTCCCGTGACCATTTTCTTACGTCTTTGTTTATTTTTGGCCATACAAATCTATCTGTGACAAGCTTTACAGTGGCTTTTATACCTGGATGAGATATATTGTGTAATTTCTCAAAAATATTTCGTCTCATACCGAAGGGTACAAAAGGGCGAGTTTTACCTGTTGAGGTATCACAAGCTAAGGTGTCCTTGTTGTTAATGGGGATGTTTTGGAATAATAATTTCGTTTCCTTAGACTGCAAAAGCTTTTGTAGCTCCGTATCGAGCTTTTGATGCTTTGCCATTTCTTGATAGTCTATATCAGGGGTCGAGAAGGTATTGATATTTAATCTCGATAGTGCATCTGCTGCCTCATTTGCATTGCCTTTAATATAGCGTATATCAGCTGCAAATTGTGAAATGAATTCTAGTTGACGAATTTCGCGCGGACTGTATTTATCATGATTGTGCATCAAGGACTTAGTTAGAGGTTTGTGATCAGTATATATCGTGAAAGAATTGCCTTCTAACATATAGCGAAAGTGTTTGATGGCTAAGTAGATAGCTAACAGTTCTCTACCGAATGTGCTATATTTTGTTTGCGTTGCGTTGAGCTTTTTTGAGAAAAATGCAAGGGGTTGCCATTGTTCATTGACACGTTGCTGAAGTACAGCACCTACTGCTACGTTAGAAGCGTCGGTCATTATTGCTAAAGGTGCATCAACCTTTCGTCGTGCGAGTAATGCCTCTGTGCTTAAAGCGCTTTTCAACTGATCAAATGCTTGAATTGCTTGCGGTGTCATTGCTAATGATTTAGCTCGTCCCCTTAATAAATCAGTTAGTGGTTTTGCTAAGTCTGCACATTTAGGGATAAAACGTCTGTAAAAGTTGATCATCCCAAGGAAACGTCGTAGTTTCTTGAATGAATCAGGCAAAGGATAATTTTTGATAGCTTGTGTTTCCTCAGGAACTGGTTTAATGCCTTGCTTATCAAGTACGTGACCTAAAAAGGTGAGGGATTGTTTTCCGAACTCACATTTGTCAGGATTGACCGCTAACCCATACTCGTTTAGCTTCTCAAAAAGCATTTTCAAATGCGTTAGATGTTCATTTTCATCTTTGCTTGCTATAAGTAGGTCATCTATGTAAGCATACACAAACGGTAAGCCCCGTACCACTTGGTCGATAAAACGCTGGAAACTTTGTGCAGCATTCCTTAATCCGAAAGGCATGCGGACGAATTCGTATAGTCCAAAGGGGGTAGTAATGGCTGTTTTAGGAACATCGTCCGGATGAATTGGAATGTGATGGTAAGCACGGACGAGATCAACTTTTGAAAAGATCGACACGTCAGATAGGCTATGAGTGAAGTCATGCAGATGTGGGAGAGGATATCTATCTGGTACGGTCCGGCTGTTGAGAGCTCTATAGTCACCGCACGGTCTAACTTCGGAAGAGTTTTTCTTAGGTACCATATGAAGCGGTGATGCCCACGGACTATCGGAGGGGCGTATGATGCCCAACTCAATCATTTTGTTGAATTCGTTCTTTGCGATAGCCAGACGAGAGGGATCAAGGCGTCTTGGACGTGCGAACACTGGTGGACCCTCTGTCTTTATGTGGTGTACGACGGTATGCGTCGGTTTGTCGTGTTTGAAACTCGGTCGTAATAAATCTGGAAACTGATTAAGTAAATTGACGTATTTGTCGTTCTCTTGATGAGGTTTAACTAATAAATGTATGGAAGTCTCATTTGATATAATTCCTCTAATTTCTTTACTTTGTTCGGCAAGGACAAGTTTCCTATTTCTGACGTCTACCAGTATTTTGTGGAATTGCAGAAAATCAATGCCGATTATAGGAACGAGGACGTCCGCTATGATGAAACTCCAGGAAAAATTAGATTTAGGACCGAAATTTAATTGCAACCGCCTTTTGCCGTACGTCTTGATGTCAGACCTGTTTGCAGCTTGTAATTTTAGTTTGGGGTCAGGTGTGTTTTTCTCGAGTGCAGTAGGTGGTACTACACTAACCTCTGCCCCAGTGTCGACTAAAAACTGTGTGCCGGTTCTTTTGTCTGTAACATATAATAGACGACTGTCTTGAAGTTTGTGGTCAGTGAGTGCAGTCGTCATTAACCTGCGGTCTTGACGTCCCTTTTTCTGTGTGCTTGCAAAGTTACAAGGCGGAATACATTTTCTAGCTTGTTTGCCATATGTTCTATGGTACCAGCAAATGTTGTGTCTAGTAGTGCTTGGACTACGTCGTCTACGGCTTGTGGATGTTCTTCTACGCTTGCTGTGGGAGGCATTCAATAATTGGATGTGAGCTATCTGTTTCGTAAGGATATCAACTGATCGTCGTAACTCGGCGATCTCGTCAGCTGAACTTGATTGGATTTGAGATACAAGGTGAGTCTTGGACCGTTCGTAAATTCTGTCGGCTATGTCTGCTAGCCTATCAAAATCAACGTCTTCGTCTCCCATTGCTAGTATCTGTTGAATGTTTTGAGGAAGACGTCTGAGCCACAATTGATATAGTAGACGTTTGTCTACTGTACGACTTCCTAATAAGTTTGTCATGTGGCGTTTTAACTGTGACGGTGTATTGTCACCTAGCTCGACGTTGGCTAAAAGTTGATCGATTGTCTGTTGGTCAGTGAGAGATGTGACACGAATGACCTCTCTTTTTAGACAATCGAATGGTGAGTCAGGATCCGGCTTAAAAATGACATCCGGCACTTGTTCAATGACGTCATCTGGCAGCAGTGAATTTGCATAACTAAATTTCGTACTCTGGTTTGTGATTTTGTTTGCTACAAAAAAGCTTTCTAAACGAGCGAACCAGAGTTCAGCCTTTCGTGAATTAAAAGTAGGTAAAGGTACAGAGATGGCACCCACGGAAATAGATTTAGATGAAAGGCTTAGCGAATTATCAAGTGCCATGATACGAAGAAGCAATAGTAATAATAAGCCGAGGATTGTAATATACAATATGAAGAGAAATCAAAAATAACAACAAGAAATATATATAAGACTCACCGAAAAGAAAAACTGTCACTTTTGGTTTAAATATGCGAATATACAGCAATAATTCCAAAGGAACAATGCTATGGATGGATTTATTATGACTGTTAATGAATTGTTAATAATTGTAATAGTAATTCCAATGTGAAGTTCTTTAAGATACGCTTGGAGAGTATGCAGCAGAATTCGTAGAGGAATGGTGTGTGTTCTAAAAGCGGTTCACCAATATGTTATGGATAATGTCCTCAATATCTGACTCCAAATAATAATATCCCGTAACTGAGTATTTTAGCTAGGCTTAATCTCCTAGTAGAATTGCGAATTTACTCGAGATTATTAAAAAGCCTGAACACCAGTTATAGAGATAGTTTATTGTTAATGAATAATAATAATCCACAAGCGCACGATGAGCAAGCACACGATGAAACAGAGAGAGTGTGTGTGAGTGAGTTAAAAATCCATATATATTTGAGAGTTAATCGGGTGTGGATAAATTATCGATTATCTGCACATTGCAACCAATAGGAGAATAGCTTAAGAGTTAATGTACAGACATGCATTCGATCATACACACCGAAATTAACATAGTGAATTGAGTCTGAGTTACAATGACTAGACAAATGATACAGTAGCCAAAAGGGCTTGCTACAAATCCTAGGACTAGCTGTTTTGTTTTCTAATAAGTAAATTGTGCATATTTTTAATGATGTGCTCGCAGTAGCGCACACCCGAAATCATTAGTTTTTTTAATGCTGGTTAACAAACTACATTTTCCTTTAAGTGGTTAAGGGTGCTAGCAGTACTTGTATTATTATTATGGCATAATTGAAATGGGGAAAGTGAAAAATATAACACAAGTCAGTTGATTTAGTTGCTTTGATACGTAGATTTATTTATTTGAACATAAATATTGGTTCAAAGGGGCACCGAATACATATGCGCCACATAAGTCACTTCATTTGTGTGTGGGCTGTGATACTGCACAGGTACTCAGACCGAGGCCGGTGGTTTTCTTAAAGAGTCACATCCGAAGCCTTCAGGCTAAGGGTCTGATCCACAAGACAGCAACGTCAGGGGTTGCAGCCCCATGGAAGCCGGTGACCAATAATTGCTCCTTCAGGGTCCTGGAGCGCATTTGCACCACTAGTTTGGGATCAGGGTTTTCCAACTTCCCTAAGTGGATTCACCAACCCGGTCAAAGCGCCGGGCATTCGCTTTCCAATCTCTCAGTTTCCTGACCAACACCCTCGTCGCGAAAAGGCAGTAAGTAAGACTTCCCTGGTTGTGACCGTATGCACGTGGCCATGTGAGCATTTCGAAGGGGAGAGATAACTCTCACTACCCTCGGAAGTACCATGGCATTTGGAGGCAAGGTGATTGTGCTCTGTGACAACCGAAGATCTAGTGCCGCGTCCCCAGGTACAAAGGTGATAATAGTAGGAGGCATATCTTTTCAACTTGTGCTGAACTCCCTTGAACAGGGTGCTTTGGGTTGTCTGAGCTGTTGTGTGACTCTACAAAGACGTCACTTTGTTGCCTTAATTTTAAGAGATAAGTATCTAGTACTTCTTTTAGACTATGAATCGACCTCACAGTTGGTTTCGGTGGTTTAATCTAATCTCTATCCTAACATTGCTTTACAAGACTTTTATCTTTATGGAATAAAGAACCAAACCATTGTTGAGCCCGAATAAAACTTTGAAATGAGGTGAGAAGTCTTTTTAGAATGGGGAGAAATCGCACTTCTAAGTTTCTAGTGTGAGGTATTTAAGGGATTACGCTTTTGCTTTACGGAATGCAGAGACTAGGTTCCGTTTTGGCAGTGAACGTTCCTAGTAGCGGATTATTTAAGGTAGGTGTAGTTTGCAACGTGCAATATGTAGAATAAGCGTTTTACACAGTTGAAGGTTAGTCTGTTGTTCACCCAGCTTTAAAGATCAGTCACATCCTCGTGATGTTCCAGATTATCATTATTCCAGGTGTTAACTGTTCAAATCTCCACATAGGCGAATGATATTTCAGAGGGTAAATTAGGCTGACCAGTTTTTTACCCTGTACAAAGCCTGTGAAACTACATAAAGATATTACATATGAGGAAATGAATGGCTTGTAAGGTCAGTGAAATGTCAATGAACCTTAGTCAATCATTCGACATTCTTGTCACTGAATATCAAACGGCACACCGATCCTCGTCAAAGTCAAGGACAACCAGTGTGCAAAAATAATGACATGCCCTGGAATTTTAGCGGTGGTCACAACTACGTGTACTGAGTGTTTCAGTACCAACGTCATTTGTATTGTGCGGTCATCAAGTTAGCCGTAGTACGTGGATACGACGAAATGGTAACCCAAATTATCATAATCGTGAGGTGTGACTTCGAAGTTAGCTGGCTATTCACGCCATTCTAATCTAACTTGAGTAGATCCTCTGAAGATCGAAAGGCTTAGTAAGACGTAACCCAACGCTAAGAATATTAATTAAGTCAATCAGCCGATGGTGGTGGTTGAAAGGTTATCAATGACTTTATAAGGCGAGCATGATTAGACTGGTCAAAACCGGTTGTTGGTTAAGTTGTCCACCACTGTTGCACAATTCATGATGCAGAAGTGATACCTCCTGAAGCTATGGTGCTGAAAATTTATAGATAAGACGTAGCCATTTTGATTACTCATGATTAAAGGTCTTCTAACTTTGGAGATTATAGGATGCAGATTCACACCCTGTATATTACAAGAATGTTGTTCCGACCCCATTGAAGTCGCAGTGATGTATTTCAACTTCCATATGACTAGAATAAGATTTATTTTTAAAGAAATTTGGAAACGTTATGCCGACAAAGTTGTCAGAATCGGGCCCCCCTCTCCCATTACCGTTGAATAAAACATGTTCGGGCCACTAAAATCGTGATTGCTCAGATGTAATTTACAATAAACTAATCCGGAAAATAGATTCTCTACAGGGATTCTTGTTGTGTATCATCAGAGGTACTATTCGATTGTAGTTTCAAACGATGATTGTGACGTAAATGGCACGCTGATAATCCATCCACAACATTTTATTGGACGGTATTGTCATTTATTTGTTTCTATCCTTGTCCTATATTTTAACATTCATTCAGGTCTCTTTTAACTACACTTTGTTCTAAGTCTTCGTCTGGGATTTTATCATTTGGCCTTGGTTAAAGACATACTTTTTTTGTTGCCTAATTTCACTGTTGCATTTTGCCGGACTGTTGATAGTGTCACAGCGTGGTCCGTTTATAACAATTAACCTTTGACTGTTTCATTGGAAATGTTGCTGGAATTCTTGCAGATAGATATCTGATCTCATCTTATTGAAAATATTTTTATTGATTCTCAGTTATCGAACACACTCACTACGAGTAAACAACACTAAGTGAATTTTATCTTCACTTCATTGCACAAGGAAGTAGCTATCAGGACTCAGTAGCTAAATGGATAACGCGATAGAGTTAAAAGCTCAAGATACTGGATTTGAGTCTCACAGTGAACATGAAGTTTGAGATTTGGGTACATCCGGTTAACGAATCCCAAATAGGGCGAAAAGCGCGTCCTGGATTCCACTGCTAGCCACTATCCATCTTTGCTTATACGTTTTGTTGTTTGGCACGTTAGTTTGTTCTAGCGGAACCTCTGACTGAATATCTCGGACTATGCCGTTTGAGGTATTTTCTAACTTTATATATGTTTTCGTTCTTAAATTAGATGCGCGTAAACTGAACAAAGGGTTTGTGTTTTATTACATTATAAAGCGAGCCACTCAAAAGCGCTTCGAATGCTATAAAGAAGAACGTAGTCTGACCTAATAGAAGAGACTTTGAACCGTTAGTTCTGAATTCCAAAGGAATATTGATATTTCTGTCGTTACATTGGTTCTGAAGTCTGGAAAAAGTGGTTGGTACGCGGAGCTGCAGAATTGTCGTTTTCATTGCTAGGATTACGAAAACCGCACAGTTAGAATACATATGTGGCATGTCGAAAATATACTGTTTGACGAAATATGTTTGGCTGTTTGGAAAAGATTGGTCCAGCCAGGTACCGATCTTTTTCATCTCTATGGCTTTTGTGAGATTGTTTCAGGAGTATTTAAAACGCACACATTGCCGGTAGTATTCATAGTAATTTTTTTCATTTCTGACAGGCGAGTTGCTTTACAGAAAGAAGTGCTTTAGGAAATCAATATTTCTTCCAGCAGATTTTAAGTCCTAGAGTGTATCGAGTCCATCATTTGTCGTGAGATTGTGTAAAATTTTTAAAACGTGTCACAAGGAATGGGACCCTTTTACAACTTGTTCTTTTTGAAACTAAGTTTGGTTTTCTCATCCTGATATACACTTTTATTTTACTGAACAGTTGGTTAGTTATAATTTTCCATGAATTCAACTATGTGAAATATTTTTTAAACATTGGCTTTCGTTATTCCATTGAATTTTCACCAACTTCAGTTAATGGGGTTGAAAATGTTACCAGGGTAAATGACACGTATGTCTTCGCTATATGCATGTTTTAGTTTCTTATTGATAGTGCATTTGTTATACCTAGTGCCTAATTATTTGAGTGGTTGAACGACCTTGTATGAAATAAAGATCTTGGCAATCACAGTTACCGAATAAGCGTAATATATGTTACTACTGTAAGTGGATAAAACAGCAACATAGTCAAACCAAAGTCAAATGAACCTAGGGTCTGAATGAAATATTTATTGAGACAATTTTTCTGTATGTCTCACATTTTAGAAATATAAACTATTGAAGAATCGTTACTAAATAATTTGTCATTATCAGCATATAAAAATTTCGAAAAATACATGTTCATACTTTTCATGCATCGGGATTTCTGAAACTGAGAATTAAGCCCTATGGAAAGTATAAAAACGTTGAAAATTACGTTAAATGAAAACAACTAAAACAAGATAGGTTTGGTGGATCGTGATCTGACTCCGATTTGATTGTACAAATGATTGTTAATGAAATATATATGTCGCCTGTCATCGTATATGATCATCGATTTAAATCGTGTTAGTCAACAACGGAATTAAATAAGTCGAATAACGAGAATGGACTTTTGGATATATATATTGTATATGAAGCGAATGAAATAGAACGAAACGAAACGACGCACAGTGGAGATGGCGGGTAAGCCAACTTTATTTAGACAAGCGTTAATCAATGTTTACAGTCATACAAAAATAAGTTACAGACATGTGATGAATAAGATGACGAATGTGCACACACATGCTCATATAAAAACAGTCAGGGTTGATAAGTGAATAAATGACAAGGCCAAAATGTGACTAAAGTAAAATGAATAGACTGGCTTGTCAGAATGCTAGAATAGAGTATATGGGCTTAACATAGTAACCGAAACTACAGGGGAACATGTACTATGAAAGTAGGCATTGAGAAAAGGAGTTGACTTTAATTATGTTAATTGATGAATCGGTTTCTAAACCAAATTATTTCTTTCTCTATACGGCTGTAAGACCCATTTTGAAGGTTTTGTGTGTGAAAATCCCTTCATGTATGCACTTGTAATTTATTCCTATTGATTGATTCAGATTTACACTCTGTTATGTTTTTTATTCAATTTGAGATGATAATATTTATATTTTGTTGTAGTTTTTATTTTCCTTACACTTTCACTACATTTCCGTGTATTTGCCTGAACTGCATTTATGGTCACTTAGTTGATACAACTACACCAATTTGTTCCCTCTTTGGTCGTATTCCTTGCATTGACTGAAATTGTGCATTTCTGACTGTGAATTGAAGCACTCTTCCAGAATTTGAAGTACTCTGTGTCATAGCGCAACCAAATATTGTCTCTCGAAGGAATCTGTACGTGATCTTTTCGTGCCTTAAAGTAACCCTCGTGCTATTGATAGAAGAAACCAGACAAGTAGTGAATAGGTCTTTATTTCGATCTTAGCGCGGTCACAGTGGAGCGTGGGATTATCTGTTCAGACAAACAAAGGCTCTCAACATTCAATACGAGATAATAGGGAATATAACGCTTATAAAAAATAAGGAAGTGAATGAATACTTGAACAATACTGTTTTGGCATATGCTTGGTTGTTTGGGGTCGACTCTTAACCAACCAACCTAAGCTGTTACAATCCGTTCAAAGAGGATAGAATAACATTTATTTGTTGCGATCGGTAATTCTCTTACATCCTTTATCAACTAATTTATTTTTCGTAAAATGAAAAAAGACATTCGTTTGTTAAGTCTGGGGCTGAAAAACCGTTAATTATGTTTATGAACACTAAAATAACTTCATTTAATCTGGATAATATAATAATAATGATGAACGAGAGGCCTGGGCTAGTCACTGATACGAAGGAAAATCGGTTAATGATATATAGACTACCCATAGACTCACGCGATTATTTCGTTTTTATAGCCGGTGAAACGTGGCGGAGTCCTAATCAAGTCATCCAGCAGGCTAGTCACTGCATGTTGAACAGTTCATCAGTCCTCGTCTAAGTCAAGGACAACCAACATATATCAATTAATCGTAGCCATGGACTGGCTCATGAAGTGGTGGTTTCAGTATCTACTCTGTGCTCAATCTTATTTACATATTTCTGTAATAACGTTCTTTGTGTTCTATTATCTTCAAAGCAGCCATAGCATCTTAATATGTTCAAGGGATAATACACGTTGGGTGTTGACAACGAGGTGTGACTTCGACGTTAGCTGTTGGTCACACTATTCCCGTCTAACTCTAGTTGGCTCCCAATCATTCTATATAGATCATCAACGTTGATGATCTACATGTGGATTGCGACGAACATGGGAGGCATTCGGTGTTGTACAAAAGGTCGGCAGAGAAGCGTGTCATCAAAAGTCAGACGAGTATTTAGGCGCAAAGTAGACAATTCAGTGACATTCCAAATATAGGGCGACAACATGTGGTAATTCCTCTTTATTCCCCAGTGACAGATGGGAAAGCAGACATTCTGGAGCGTCACCTTATTATTTCCCTTTTAGTTTCTAACGAAATTTAATTTTTGTTTCCGTTTTATTGATTGTTTAGGAGTTGACGTTTAAGTGTGGCAATAAAAATTTGAGGATTTTTTATTAATGAAGAAAGGTCATTCAGTTTTCATTTCTTTTGCACATTATGTAGCGGACTAGATTACTAATGCTGTTATGAGTATTATTGGCCAACCTCTTTCAATCTCACATTTTTGACACTCCTGTTTCTCTATTATGCTTAGATCTTTGCGTGCTTAAAGTGTTTGTGCAAACTTTCAACAACCTTATTCCATTATTTTTCTTAATTATCGTCAAATTAACTGTTGAATTCCTTCGATGAAGACTAATTGAACTACCTACATTTCATGATATCAAAGATTTGGGACCGTTACGTGATGTTAAGAAGTAACTGAAAAAAGATCAGTGAGTACATAGAAGGTTTCAATGGTTAAGAGCACGAGTCAGTTGAAGCTAGACCATCATGGAAAACCTGGAAGCACTGGACGGCCGTTTCGTCCTATTGTGGGACTCCTCAGCAGTGCGCATCCACGACCCCTCCCCCTGTGAGATTTGAACCCAAGACCTACTGATTTCACGCGCGAGCTCTTAACCAGTAGACCGCTGATCCAGAATCCATTGGTGTTAATGTCTAACTTCTATTAATCCACGAAATTGAACGACATATCCACTATCGTCTTCAGTGAGTTACTATCTCACAACAGACCTGGTTGAACTCCACTGGTCACTACTACTCACTAGAACTCCAGGGTATACCTCATGATGCCAGTCACTAGTGAGCATATGTTGAATAATATTAGATGGGTTTTGTGGATGTTATAGTAATTTCAATCTCGCAAGGGGCGGGGTCGTGAATGAGCATTACTGAGGAGTCCCACAATAAGACGAAACGGCCGTCCAGTGCTTCCAGGTTTTCCATGATGGTCTAGCTTCAACTGACTCATGATCTTAATCATTGAAATTACTTAGAAGGTTGCTACAAGTATATTGAATATTGGATGACCTTTCGTCCTAAGCACCATAACAACAGTTGACAACTTTTCAAAACTCCTCCCTCAATGTCTTCAGTTGAATCCCTTATCCGGACCTTTCCCGATAACTTATCGTCACAAAGGATACTGGATAAAAAATGTGAGAAAAAAGGAAGCATTGTGGGAGGTGTTTTACTGAGAAACCGTAATGAAGATATACCTGTACGTTTATAGTTATTTTTGTAAACTTTGTTCTTAAAGCTCACACCATCACTGTTTGCCTACAAAATGTCTTTGACTTCAGAAGAATTGTATAAGCAATTATTTTACAGTCATATTCCTGAGACGTTGGCTCTGCATGACATGTCTTTGATTGGGGATCAAAAGGTGCCCTTATGTGTTTATGTAGATTACTTTAGACGACATCATTTCCTGTCAATCGTCCATTTTTTCAACCATTTCCTTCTGAGCTTATTTTTCAACGGTATGAACCTGGAAAATCTTATGAGTTGCCGTTAGTACTTCGTAATATGGATAAGGTTTGTTATAATACAATAGTAAACTGTTTTCCAGGTTTCAAGAACAGCTCATTTGATTCAAAATGATACTCCATACTTTAAAATAAAATGTTTGAGTACACAAGGGTCTAAAGTGGCAGCTGGTTTGTCACTTTCTTTCACAATTGTCTTCACTCCTGATGCTAACCAGGATTATCGACACGACCTTATGTGTGTGACTGATAGAGAACTGTTCTCCGTTCCTGTATTTTGCATTGGCCCAAGAGCGGTTCTAGAACTGCCTGATGATATCTGTTTTGATGAGGTTCCAGTGAAAGTAATGAGTAAAAAGTTAATAGGCGTGAGGAACATTGGGAACTGCCAGGCCTCTGTAAAGTTTGATACCATGAAGTAAGTTGTATTTATTTTTGACTTTAGGCCGTTCTTTGTTGAACCCATATCTTTGAAAATTGAATCTGGTGCACTAGAAGAGATAAAGGTTTCATTCATTCCTGAAAACACAGGAGAGGTCTCGAAGAGTATGTTCATCATTTATGATACTGGTAAATCAGTTTATTTACATTTACTTAACAATTTTACAAGGAGAAAGACTTCAGATTAATCTTCACGGTCAGGGACGAGAATCGTTGGTTTATCTTAGAGATAACAAAGTGTCAGTGAACGGAACATTCATTGGATTACATTCGCAAACAAAAGCTTTCATCGTAAACGACTCATCTGATGTTATCAGTTTTAAGTGGAGTCCTTTTGAAAATAGCGAAGAAGAGTCACTTGTGAATGACTTATTAGTTGGAACGTTGAATAACGCTTGTGATTTTAAATCTTTACTAAAGCAAAAGTTGATTACGTGGGTCAGGAAATTTTCTGATCAACAAATAGTAAGTTCTCTTCAAACATATCGTAGTCATAATCTTATTTGTTTTCGTTATACTAGAATCCTACTGTATATTTTACTGGGCATTTGCTAGAATTTATAGTTTTATTTGTGTAATCCAGTCAGAAAGCCTATCTGTACTTACTGTTTCTCATAATTTGACTTCCTATCTCAGGATTTTAAAAATATCCTAAAAGCTTCTTGCATCTGTCTTTTTTCAACTAGTACTAAATAGGTTTCTTACAAAAGCATCAACCTCAAGGATAAGCAAAATGCTAAATTTAGGAACTGTGACTAACACTAACTGGTTAGTTACCAAGTAAATAAAAGTTCAAAACAATTCCTGACAGTTGTTAAACATTACCTACCATACACTATGCATGAAAATACAAATGAAAAGTAAGTATATCACGCAAAAGTGGTTTACGTTCCGTTGGCTCACTGTAAGGAATGAATAATCAGACAACTTAGCAGTATTACGGACATCTGGTCATAAGCCTGACATAATAAAATTTAATCCACAGATTTGATCACAAACTGATCGTTTAAGTGTTTATGTCAGCTATTTTGGATTAAAGTATCTAAAAAAAGTATTTACGTAGTAGCTACTACCAGAGCTTGCAGTATCAGTATGCCTATCGGCTAAATGCCTAGTCGTAATATTACTGTTCAACCCAGTGATATTTACATCAGATTTAATACAACTAGTGTCACTGAATGTCTGCTCAGCCTACACATTGATTGCTCGTGATAGGTGGAAGTAATACCAACCAGTAGAAATATCTAATAAGTGCTCTGGTAGTCATCAGTAGGTGAGACATTCGTCCGCCAAACAAAGAATGATCTTACTACGTAACACTGTGCTCCATTCTGCTAAGTGTCTATGAAAAGTGGCCCTTATAAATAGAGGATATTCGTGCGTCACTGGCATTCAAACGCATATCTCTTTGAGGCACTGTTCCTACATTTCGAAACCGTTGAGTGAGTGTTGCTTACATGAGGCTCATGACATCAGTTAAGGATAGCAAGTTGATTGACGAGGTAGTGAATCTTTGCCGACAGAGATGGTTGGGGCATGCATTACATATTGTTATTCACTGACTACTTCGACGTGCATTGATGACTGATACAGAGATAGACTGGAATAAAGATAAGGGCGGTAAAACTAAAGCGTAGTATTGGTGTAAAAGTACCATTAAAGATAAACCTCATACCTTAAACTACTATAATTCATTCGATTTACTCATCATTGTTCATGACATGATACTTTTAAACGGCTTCAAGGTGCCTGGTTTTGGCATGGGAATTGCTCAAAAAAAGTATTCGAAGAAGTACTTACGCCTGTCGCTCCTCGTGAAGGAGCGTTGGCGCCAACACTCTCTATTTAACCCTGTTCTGGGCAAACCTTCCCAGCTCTTTCCAGTTGTTATTCATCCTTTTCATATCTGCTTCTATTTCCTGACGTAATGTGTTCTTTGGCCTTCCTCTTTTTCACTTCCCTTCAGGATTCCAAGTCAGGGTTTGCCTCGTGATGCAGTTTGATGATTTGCGTAATGTATGTCCTATCCATTTCCATCGTCTTTTCCTAATTTCTTCATCAGCTGGCAGCTGGTTTGTTCTCCCCCACAAAAGGCTGTTGCTAATGGTATCCGGCCAATGGATGTTGAGTATCTTGCGTAGACAACCATGTATAAATACTTGTACCTTCTTGATGATGGTTGTGGTAGTTCTGGAAGTTTCAGCTCTATACAGTAGAACTGTCTTGACGTTTGTATTGAAAATTCCGACTTTGATATTACTTGACAAACAGAAACATATAATAAAAAATTAAGCATCTTTTTTTCTGAACTTTCTTTTTCCCTGAAATAATTTTAATATATTTTTGTTTTTATTCTTAAAAAAATAATATTTAATCTAATAAAGCCATATCCAACAAATATTCAAACAATGGAATCTTCTCCATTCAATATTGAACCAATTGAAGGACGTATTCAACCATATACAACATATGAATTTATTGTACATTTTAATCCAGAAAAAGCTAATTTATATGAAGATCTATTTTATTGTGATGTTGATGGTGTACAAAAACGTTTAATTCTATCAATTCATGGTGAAGGTTTAGGACCGAAAATTAAATTCTCATATAAATATTTAAATATGGGAAAGATATTTATTGGTTCAAAGCATAAATATGAATTGGTTATATCTAATACTGGATTAATTGAAACAATGTTTTCAATTCATTGTAAAAATAAAACTGAAGGAGATGAGAATAGTCAAAATATAACTAAATTTGGTAAATATTTTCATCTTATACCTGATGAAGGATTAATTTGTCCTGGTGGTTATCAAGTAATACAAATTGAATTTAATTGTAATGATTTACTTGGAGAATTTAATGAAATATTTCAATTTGCTTTCGATGGATCATCTAATTTGAAGAGATTACATTTAGGTAAGAAAATGGTATTGATATTGATCCTGTTGTTGATATTAAGGGTTGAGATTGATAAGTTTCTTTAGGCATGTGTATATTTTGAGATGGTTGTATTGATGCTTATGTCAAGCCAAGCATCTCTAAGTGAAGAATTCTTTCTCATTCTATAAGCTAGTGGCTATTTGGAATCGGTAGCTCAGTGGGTAACGAGTTATTGGTTTGAAATTAAAGATAATGGGTTCGCATCAGGACTGAAATATCACCATTGAGATTCTGGTACATCCAGGTGACTATTTCCAAATAAAACGAAACCTACATCCTAGATTTCACTGCTAGTCACTATTTAATTTTCTTTATAGAGGTGTCATTATCAAGCACAAGAAGAACTATAAAAAAATCACTACTATTTCAATTGGATTGGCTAATCAAACGGCTTTTATAAAAGAATTTAATCTATGTGGTTTCATTAGTATCCGTAAATAATCCAGCTTAGTAAGCATAGCCTAAATATGGGATAATCTTTGTGAAATATATAAGGATAACGTTCACTAATTTTTAATGTTTCCGCATAATTAATGACCATGAAGTATTTAGGCCTATAAATAATGTGTTTAACGGGATGTTTCACCAGAGATCAACTATTTACTCCCAAGTGACACTCAAAAGAATTCTGGATTTGATTGGAAATTAAGAGTATATTTAGAACAGTAATAAAACTAAACAAGAATACAAATATAATTTTAAAAGAAATTTGTTAAAGGGATAAAGAAAATATGAAGACAAAAATGTGTCACCATGATTTATTCAATGTGCTAAGTTCTAAATAGAATTACCAGGAACTCCTGAGTGCTTACTTCGTGCTACTTAGCACTAATCAGCATAAGAGATACGGAACAGAGAATAATTTGATGTTTCTTTTGAAATTCCAACACTTTCCATCCTTTTTCAGAGTGCGTAGTGTAAATATTGAGCTATTTACTGGACTCTGATTACACATTCAACCTCTAAACAGGATTTCTTCTTGGTTAGATTCAACCATTTAACATTAAATGAGATGTTATATGATATCAAATCATATAGATTATTGTCCGTACGTCAATTTGATAGGTAGAATTCGACTAGAACTACAGAATAGAGAACATGATATTATTTACTATTCAGTGACCGATTGATGCAAGTATACAAAAGCCTAACAATTGATATTATTCCTTTAGACGATATGAATAAACACGCAGTAGTTCAATTAAATAGTGCAAATAGGTAATGGATGAAGTGAAAATTGTTATGTCCCGATAAGCATAATGAATGGTAACTTTTGGGATCCATTTATGAACCAACACCATATGCATATTTTTATCACATAATTGCTAAATAACTAATTTGTTCATATTCGTGTTCCTCTTATCATAAGCTTTATTTTAACCTATGAACTAATATTATACCACTTACCATTCTTGAATTATTCCCTGTCTATTAATTAATATCTCCCACATTCACAGACACTTTTGGCTAAATCTTGTACAAATGTTCTTTCCTATTTTCTATTACGGTGTGGTCTGTTTGATTGGTATATAGACCCAGTATGTTTGAAATAAATGGTTCATATTTCAGAGGCTGTGAATGGTGTTCTGGACTTAGCAGGAAGGGTTAGGCAGAAAGCATGACCGATAATGACTCTAGACTGCTCGTAGAGGTTTTACGCGTCATTAGTCCGATCGATAATTCACTGTTCTCTAATTGGCGCTATCGTTAAGTTATACATTAACATGGGACACAGGTTCACAAGTTATAACAAAAACAACAATTACATTATTCCGTTTTAAGGCATAAACATAGTTTAATATTTTACTCTCTATTATTTGCTATCACGAGGAAGATTGAAGAATGTCTCAGAATACTTAGTGTCTGGAAATACTTTTTTAAAGTAATAGAGTATAAAAATATTAACAAATGATTTACGTCATTTAACTGAATTCATAGAGTTGTCTACTTTAGAACATTCATTATTGAAGTACAATTTAAAGTTTTGCTAAGTCAATCATTGTTAATAACTGTCATTGGATCTTAATTTTTCTTCAGAATATCAATGTTGTGTTTTCAAATATCCATATTGTGTAACTATTTCTATATAATACAGAAGTTCTATTATTCTTTAATTTAATTTATAGTGGTACTGTGGTTGGACCAACATTTCATTTTGATGTTCCATCAGTGGAATTTGATCAAGTTTCTTATGGTAAATCGATAATTATGATATATTGATTCACATTTTTATTTTTGTTAATTGAATATCAAAGATCAGTGTTAATTTATATGAATATTGGTTAAGATGTAAACTAGTAGTCTGGTAGAAATTGGGCTCTGAGAATACAAAATATATTCAATGTAAAACTTTATTGAAATAACAATTTATTGTACTCGATTCTACCTTACGAAATTCTAGTCAAATTTCAAGAAGAAACTTTAAAATTATCTAGATTTCAATAACAGATTACTTAATGAAAAACTGACAGTGGCTAGCAGTGGAATCCAGGACGCGCAGTTCCTCCTACTTATGACTCGTCAACGGATGCACCTGCACTCTGGGACTCAAACCCAGTACCGTTCACTTCAAACACCATCGTTTTATCCACTTAGCTAACGAGTCCTTATAGCCACCTGCTTGTGCAACGGAGTGAAGCTTAGATTCACTTGGTGTTGTTTTACTTGTATCTTCCCACCCAGCTAACGTGTCCCAAATGGGACGAAACGTGCGTCCTGGATTCCACTGCTAGCCATTATCCATCTCTGCTTAAAAAGCTTGTGACTTAAGGCTATATCGAGGCAATCTGCACAGGATGTATATATGCCGACAAGAGACTGATCAATTACAGTCCTAAATAACAATGAGAAGATACAAGTAAGACAACACCAAGTGAATTTACAGATTATTTAAATACGATTTTTACATAAAAATGATTTATATTACTTTGAGTAGTATGTGATTATACTTTCGATTTACTTTGTGGTTTATTTTCAGTAATCAATGTTATATTGATTGCTATTACATTAGGGACTATTTAACGTAGACTATACCGCCTATAAGAGTTTAGCATATTGATTTTATGAGTGACATGGTTTAATAATTTTTGTTTACCCCAAGCAAAGCCTCATGATGCAATTTCGAAGAATATTTTAAAGTGACCACGAATCATAATCAATATACTAACTTCTCTTTCTAGTAATGCAGTAATATGAAAGTACGAAACGTTTATCTACAGCTGAGCATATGATGTAAATGTATATAGGGAAATATTTCCAGGCAATGTAAACAACAAAATTAGTTAATTATGATTGATCGAGTAAAAAAAGTCTGCCGAAGTAGCTCAAATAATTGACATGTAGAAAATGAACTACTTAATTGAATATTTTTGTTTAAATTTAAATACACTTTAAGTTGTACACTGATAAACACTAATAAATCAGAACAGTTTGTGAGTAGTTAAATACAATGACGGCAATTACACAATTAAAATAATTGAAAAAAATGTATAAATTGAAAGGTGTTATGACATGTGTAGTGGTAGCAGCAACATTCTAAATGGATTATAACTTGAAAAATCAATAATTGAAAGGTACGCGTTATTGAAGGATTATATTTGGGAATAATTAGATTCTGATTGCCAAATGTTGTATAAGAAAGATCAAGTCAGCCAGTTAGTGCTGTTATAGGTGTATGTGTGGTTATCACTTCCCTATCGTTCATACCGTGGAAGACTATTTCTTATTAAGTTATCTGGAAAATAATTTGAGTTTATAGTGGTCTTGGTAACGTGGAAGCATGACCACAGGGCCAATGGAACAACTCTTGGGGCTGGTCGTAAACGGTCTTTCTACGAGTATTTCTTAATGTATTAGTTCCATAGTTCAAAGGAGTTATCAATGGTGATGAAAATCCGTGTAGTGGAGTAAAATGCGGAATGCTTAAAGTATTAACTTCCTAAAAGTTTTCTTCTAGTGCAAGAAAGAAGGGTCGCTCTAACGCTGGTTGTCCAGGTGAAACACTTTATTACCGGAAGACTTCAGTGCAGTCATGACTACGACTTAACCGTTTTACCTTAAGTTTATTGCTTTCAGTCCTGTTTTTCTAAGATCCACCCACCTGGAATGGTAGGACCTAAAGCAAAAAAAGTGTTCCAGTCAATATAGCTCAGTTTGGTCATCATGGTAGGCGAGCTAGACCACCACATAGAGGTAGTGGCTACGGCCGGGACAGAAAAGATTCAAAATAGATAGTCCTGGAAGGAATAGATGTATTACAGAGAACTTTTTACTACAAATACTAAAACAGCTTAATCAAGTAATCATAGTTTAATCTAAAAATAAGAGAGTTTGTACTTTATAATATGTTAGAATTTGATAAGTTATCCGTATATTCTGGGTTTGATCCCATGTGGAATCTTGGGTACCAATTATTGAAGGATTTAAAAACGGACAACTTTCTATTCTCTGACTTTGCCTCATTCTCTGATTGACTTCAGTTAGCGAAGAATACCAGTGTCAAAATATTTTAAGTTTTAGCATGTAATTACTTAAACTAACTGTATGTATAATATGAACTGTTTTACGACCGATGTTTATAAATATTATACTGCATATTTTATTGTTTCTTATGTAACTATTCTAAAAGGATTTTCAAAAGAGAAAATTATAACGTTGCATAATACTTCATTTATACCAATGGATTTTATTCTTCGTATCATTGATGATGATGATGATGATAATGATAATGATGACATGGATGGTGATAATAAGAACAAACAAGATGAACAATTGAATGTTATTTCAAATCATCATTCAAATTTACATAAATCATTTGATAATGCAATATTTCAAATTACTCCAAACTATGGAAATCTACTTCCAATGAGTTCAATAAATATATCCATAAGATTTAGTCCAAAATATTTAGGTTTAAAAAAGTATAAATTAATTGTTGATGTTATAAATGTTGGGAAAAAAGCACATTGGTTACCAGTATCTACTGAGTAAGTTATTCTACTAATTGGAAATGCTTTGAAAAAGAATATATTTAAAATATTGAAGTTTGTCTAGCTTTTTAATTATGTTTTTGTTATAACTTGTGAACCTGTATGCCTTGTATATTGGATAACGCAACGATGCCGCCAATCAGAAAGCAGCAAATTATCGGTCGAATCAGTGACGCATAAAGCACATGCGAGCAACCTAGACTCCTTATCGGTCATGCTTTCTGCCTAACCCTTCCTGCTAAGTCCAGAACACCATTCACAGCCTCTGAAATATGAACCATTTATTTCAAACATACTGGGTCTATATACCAATCAAACAGACCACACCGTAATAGAAAATAGGAAAGAACATTTGTACAAGATTTAGCCAAAAGTGTCTGTGAATGTGGGAGATATTAATTAATAGACAGGGAATAATTCAAGAATGGTAAGTGGTATAATATTAGTTCATAGGTCAAAATAAAACTCATAATAAGAGGGACATGAATATGAACAGTTTAGCTACATAACAATTACACGATAAAAATATACATATGGTGTTGGTTCATAAATGGATCCCAAAAGTTACCATTTATTATTTTTATCAGGATGTAACAGTTTTATCCGGATGGTGTTAGTCTGTTAGATGAAATCTGGGGAGAAAAAAAGAATGTAGTGAATTGTGATTTCCTGCCTTTCAAACCTTGTTATCAGTGAGTTCCGACACTTCAATTCAACAGGAGATCAATTACAGCCTAAAATAGTAGTAAGGTATCTGACTATAAAACGAGAAAGAAATTTAATTTTCTTAAAATTTTACATATACATGGCAGGAGATTATCAACATTTATGGTACATAACTTTAGAAAACGCGTGTCTCAATGTTAAGTCGCTTAGAGTAGCTGTTCACGAAAAAGAAACTATTCAAGGTTAATCTGTAATAAATCCGGTTTTATTTTGGGGGAATTTCAATTCTGTTCATTAAAAAAAACAGGCAATAAATAACAAAATTCACCATTTAAATAACTGAAAATCGTTATTCTGTTGTTTCATTATCAAATATAGTCATCAATATCCATGAAACGCCACAACGCTGAACTTAATAATTACGGCATCCATAAAATGCTCTTGTGCAGTTTCAAATGGGAAGATAATGTTACTACATGAATCGTTTGCAATCGCGCAGGTGCATCCACTCTTTGTGTTCTAAATTCTAATCTTCTGAATTCTTCATCTCTCCTTTTTTTTATCTTTCCAAGTTTATTTCACTGGATTATACTCCTTGAATAACATCTTCAAACCCTAATCTTTCCGATTACTGCTTGTACTCTTACCACCTCTACCACTATGGAATTTGAATTGACAATTGTATCTGTGTGCTAATGTGGTATGGTAAATGCAACTGATGTACGTACGTATGAAGTTCTACGTTGTGACTGACTGACTTTGCATTGGCTGTTGTATTTATTTGACTAAAAACTATTCAGACATTTCACGGATTGATATCAAATATTCCGTTTGCATTTCATAGTATATATGTAATATGATGAAAGTTTTTCGGAGATTTTTCAGTTTGGTTATGTCGACCGTGAGAAACTTAATATCGATGATAATGGATGATGGTTGTTTAATATCACTAGTTGACTAAAATTGGTAATGTGAACGATTAAGTACCGCTGCTGTGAACTTCAGTTAACATGTTTGTATGAGTCATGAAAGAAACACATTTGTTCCTTTGTGGGACTGTCGGTGTGCTTTATTATCTTATGTCTTTTGTGCTTTGGGATTGGAAAGATGTCTAGCAGAATCTAATCTGTACCGAAAATCTTCGAAAATGAGGATATATATATATATATATATATATATATATATATATATATATATATATATATATATATATATATATATATATATATATATATATATATATAGTTATTGTTGCCTGTATTATTAGAAATATCAAGCGTAATCTGACGTTTTTTCACACAGGGCTATCCGTCCAGATGTAATTGTAACACCGGAATTGATAAATTTGAAGAGATGTTTTATTAATTATCCCTATACCATTGAAATAACATTAACAAATCAATCAATCGAACCAGCTAGTTATCAGTTTGTTGAACAATTAGCAACAGTAGAAAAAGTAAAAACTATAAAACTACAAACTACTACAAATCAAGAAAACGATTCTAGTAAAGAATCCAAGTTACAATATTCAATAAATAATCCAGAGGTAGAATATCTTTATTTGTTTATTATATACTATTGCAATTCTTGTTTGATTATGTTTTTCATGTATTCAATCTGAACTACAACATTTTTTATTATTTAATTAAACTGTTTTGAAATAGGACCAAAATATAAGAGTTCTGAATTCCAATACTAGTCATCATTAAGATATTACTATGGAATAAAGAATAAAGATGAAAAATAATCATAAGAGTAGGGAGAGTAGCTTACTTACTTACTTACGCCTGTTACTCCTCGTGACGGAGCATAGGCCGCTCACCATCATTTGGTTTGAATTATTTTTTTCTGGCTAGAGTTTTTTTTAGCGAGTTAGTTTTATACAGGATGGGGTCGCTAACCCTATACCCAACCCTCCTCCTTTACCCGGGCTTGGGACCGGCAGTATTTCTAGAAGAGCTACAGGCGGAGTTAGGGAAAGTAGAGTGAATGTAAATTCAAAGTAATATAATGTTTAAAATCGATATAATTATATCACAGTAATTGGTTTTATATAAAGTCTCCTAAAATCTTTAACAGAGGATATCTTACAGTTTAAGTAGTCAAAGAAAAATTCCTATAGTTAATTAGTCATATACAACATAGGACGTGACACACAGTTCAAATTCTAAACTTCTGTAAAGGGCTCATCTAAGGAATCAGTAATTTCATATTTTAATGTTGTATTATGCAGTTACTAGACATTTTATATGCAGCAATTTGGATGACCCTCCCTGTCTCCCACACTGTATGAGTATTCTAGTTACCTAAATTAATTGTTGCTCTGGTTGTCAGAAGGGGTATCAGCCTCATGACTTCCGAAGGAACTCGGCTTTCATCATGAGGCGTTATAACTCTTCTAAGCGAAGACCTTGTATCTACTAGAGCAGAGTTTAAATGGTTTGAATTATTTTTTCTGGCTAGAGCTTTTTTTAGCGAGTTAGTTTTCTAAGGGATGGGGTCGTTAACTCCATGTTCAACCCTCCTCCTTTATCCGGGCTTGAAACAGGCAGCATCCTCAAAAGGGCTCTAGGCGGAGTTAGCCATTTTACATAGATGTTCATAATTCATTTTATTTCATTTGTTCTAAAATGTGATTGATAGGATTTATTTCATTAAAAAAATTAATTAAATTTCTGATGACTGATTAATTCATCAAGATATTAAACGTGTCTGTTGTCAGAGTTGGAAATAATCAACAACTCCTAATTGATCAGATCTCTTGATATAAGATTAACGTTTGAGAATTAATTGGTTAATAGAATCTCCTTATAACTTTTTCAACAGTTGAAATCATGAGTCGATTGAAGCTAGATCACCATGGCAAACCTGGAAGCACTGGACGGCCGTTTCGTCCCAGTATGGGACTTCTCAGCGGTGCGTATCTACGACCCCACCTCGCGGGATTCGAACCCAGTGCTTCCGGGTTTTCCATGGTGGTCTAGCTTTAATCGACTCATGATTTCAACTATTGAAATTTCTAAGATCTCCACAAAACCCCTTCTGTTATTACTTTTTTATCTTGTTATTTGTACTATTTTTTTCAATTATTACTGAATTTATCACTGTATGCTTTTGTGAGCATTAGAAATTTGTACGAAGCTACCTTGTGTTCATTTTTTAGATCCAATCAATCAGCTACAACGTAGGACTAGGCACATATATGTATCGGTCCAAGTTGCCTTTCCTCATTAACACAACAAGATGAACATCAAATTTGTAGTAGTCAGTTCAATGGTAGTAATATATAAAAGAAAGATTGCATAATAAGGATATAATAAGGGGAGAAAGAATTAGTTCATAGACAAGAAGATATAAAACAGTTTTAATCTCACGGTTTAAAGGAAGACAGAGAGTGTATACACCGACGCCACTGTCATCGATTCTGAGCCATGTCACCCAGAGTCTTCAACCATTAGTTACAATAGTCGCGTGGACCCCGACCAAGTAGTCTGCATATACCAACATGGCTCAGAAAAGAAGTTAGTGACTTCAAGGACTGTTGCCACGTTTATAGATTCAAACTATTTCCATTCATCTAAAAAAAACTATGATCGATTATAAATATTTAACTGGCTTATGTACATATACTTTAAACAGACCCACTTCTAAAACCAGGTAAGGTAAATGCGACTAGAAATACCGTAAATTCAAAACTGGATATATTAAAAACTATTTTCTTTACTATTGTAATTATTATAGCTTTCACTAGGGTCATGAAACGTGCTTGGTTTACCTGGATAGATCAGCTATTTCCACCTATATTTAAAACTTATGATAATGCTAGGTAACCATTTTTTGTGAACACTTATAACCTGTAGTTCTTCAGGTAGTAGGTTAATCTAAACCTAAATGATTCAATTTGAGATTTCAAAATCCATTAAAAAGAAAACGCTCACAATATTGTTATGAATGTTACATAGCTTATCCATCAAGTTCAGATTTATATGCTCATCTTTGAGTTTCACAATTTATTTAGAGGATAATGAGCCTAATTGGCTGGCCAAACTGAAGTAGGTTGAACGACGCTTGGTAATCAATTCAATACTTTAACTAGCAAATTATAACTTCACCCTCTTGATGCTGAAAAACTAATTATCACCTGAAATACTCATAATTTGTACAAGTTTGATGTAGAATATGCATTAGGGTTTTAGCTTACATGTATATGAATGTAATTTCTATATTATATAACATTTCCTTACAGGGATTTATTAATGGATTAAATTCTGTTAAACTGTCAATAACATTTAAAGCAAAAGTATTAGGATCAATTACAAGTGAATTATGTTTCAAAATTTGTGGCATCAATGAGAACCCATTGGTAAGTGTCTTTAAAACTAATCAATATACAACTATTATGAAAAGACCACAATGTTCCATTAGAAAACCTCTTAACTGATAATTTTATGCTATTGGTCAAGGAACAGTTTCGTCTTCAAACAAGTAGATATAAATATATATGTAAATTAGTGCTTATCCATGAGATTTGGTTTAACCCAATAAACTTCCTTCTTCACTCTTAGCCTTCACACACGGTAGACGGTTTAGGGCTTCGGTATAGATAGTTTATGTATCAGTATCGAACTCAGAAACTATGTGTTGTAACACCCGCCGGTCTAAGTGACCTGAAATCGTATACACTATGTTTTGACATTATATATATGTATATGTAAATTATCATTCATCATACTGCTACTTCTAATCAATATAATATAACTGCCTGGATATAATGGAAAAATGGGAGAGATGTAATGTCTCAGTTATTACAAAAGTAGTTTGAAAGCGTAAGTAAGACTGTTTCATAGGAAAGGTACAATACAGTTAATGATATAAAAGGGTGTTAGAGATAAGAGTTTGTAATTTAAAGTGTAATGATCTTGTTTTTTACTTCAAAATAAGCATTTTCTTCTTAAAATAAAATTCAAATGGAAAATCATTAAATTTCGATTAGTTGGTAGTGTAAACTATGAACATTCTACACTTTCGACAAACATCCCTAAAGGAGTCAATAAGTTAGGCAAGTAACGTATAAATATCAATCCCTGTTGTAGACTACAGGAATTCTTCCAATTCATTATGGCATTAAATTTTTCAACATGAATGGCAGAGAGATATGGATGTAGGACCAGTTGACCCAACTACAAATCACGAAATGCCAAATGAGCACAACTATCTGTGTTGTAAATAAGATTATTATTTGGCTAATAGATTGAGTAAGTTAAGTTCAATCGCCAAAAAAGAATTAGGGGATTTCGCATATTTTTCATTTACAATTGTTATTCTGATAATAAAACCTATTCAATGTACTGGTGTGGCGAACAAGAACTCGAACGTATACGACACAAAATTACAGAGCATCTCACTAAAATCTGAGAACCATATAGTAAATAGGTAATTTGCAAAATATCAATCCATCGTTTCAAACCTGACTGTTCCTTTTGCATATATCAGTCCATTGTTTCAGATTTCACTGTTCATACATTTTCATACCAATTGCATTCCGTTCCCGTTCTTTCCTTATCGATCTTCTACTGAATTACATTCTATGTCCGACCACCGTTACATACTAATTATGTGGATAGAAGTAACCCACACTACACTAGTACTTACATAATATTAGAACTTATCAGTATGATCGTTTATCACCACTTAACCAACTTACAATGTTTAAAGATGACTTATATCACGGACTATTATTAGTGTTAGTGAATTACTAAAATTCAACCAAGTTTAAATTCTAACAAAGTCACAATAAGAATTGATGACGAACAATGTGATTTCACTAGATTTAGTGATTCATTATCAGTTGCCTGCAATATAATGAATTCATATTATTCTGCCTCAAGTCTTGTTTTTATTTTATTCAAATACGTTGACCACTCCTAACCATTGTATACTCATAACCTTACCAGGGCTCGAATATAGGACCTGTGATGCCTATTTAATTAGTACCCTGTAGTTTACATTTTCAGGTTTTGGTAGTTTACGACATAATTCAACTATTATCTAGTACTATCAGTGACAATTTGCCTTCTTGATGAAATGATTGAAATCTATCAATCAGTTTGTGACAATTACTATTTCCAAGTTCAACTTACCTCTATAAACTACCTAACTAAATAGTTTATAAAATATTTTCACTGTTTTATTTTCTTTATTAAAATACAGAAAATACCTGTAAAATGTATGGGAGAAGGTCCAGTGTTACATGTTGATCAAACAAAATTAGAATGGGGAACAATCACTGTATTACAACCAGTTGTTAAAATATTAAGAATTTCAAATGAGTCGTGTATTGATGCTAATTATAATGCTAAGCTGGTGAGTCCTTTCTTTTTCATTAGTAACATTCAATATAAACATTTTCCATTATATAACTATGTCATTTTTGAAATTGTACATTGTTATTGGCTTCTTAAGTGAAAAAGGAAATTGATTTAAAAGAATTATTGACAGTTGGCTAAAAAGCATTTGGCGATTACAAATTAACAGATCACACAGCTAGCTTATTCTGTGTAGTCAGTAGTGGTATACTGTTTTTATCAAACATAAATTTCTGGTGTAGATCTGTTTGGTGAAAAAACATAACGTCTTATATCCACTTTATCCAACAATACAAGTATGTTTTTGATGCGATTATTTTCGTCCAAATGGAAAATATTGTTTTAGGACTGGCATATGTCAATACTTGAACTGATTGTCGGAAGTGAACCAATTAAGAGTATCGACTGCTTCACTTATCTCGGGAGTCTAATCATTCCTGATTGTCTTGTATCTAAAAGAATATCGGCACGGATTCAGAAGGCTTGATTGCTTTTTGCTAAATTGCGTCACTTGTGGAGTAGGCGAAATATCCATCTTCCAACCAAAGGGTTTTCTCCGTCCTACATTATGGGTGTGAAATACAACCATTAAGAATATAGGATATTCGTAGGTTGCCAGTATTCGACTAAAGGTGTCTTCGACATATTGCTCGTGTATTTTGGGACCAATGAGTATTCAATACCTAGGTTAGGAATAGGATGCTATGTAAGGCTAAGGTACTAAATCTTCATCAACTGAGGTGGTTGGAACGTTTTACGTATGCATAATTACCACCTATATTGACGAATGATACTGTCTGATATAGGAATAGGTTGAGAGAAAGGCAGTGATGGGTAAATCGAAATATAGCTTCAGTCTATTAAATGTTTAACAAGTGGAATGAGTTTTGTTAACAATACGGAGACTACCTGGTTGGAGTCCGCGTGATTGTCGTAACTAATATAACCGATAGTTCAAAATATTTCCCCCTCTCATAGGTATACTACGATAATATATTATACGATAATGTGACTAGTTGCGTTATATCAGATCCAGGATTCACAACTCACAATAGAGAACCTGATTAATACTAGATAACACTTAATTCAACATAATTACAAGCAGTCACACTCAGTGAGTCCGGAATAGAAATCAATGAGAAGAAGGAAATTACATGTTTAGTAGTCAGTAGACTGTGTCTGTTTGTCCACTTTCAGTGAACGATCATGTTTTATTCTCACTATCATACGCCAGTAACCTATCGTTAGAGTTTGTTTGACATGGCTGAAAATCATTTGCAATGGCGCAGGTAGATTCACTTTTTTTATCTTCGCTTAGATCCTAAGTTTCTAGAGTCCTCGTAAAATTTTTATTATTTCACTAATCTACGTTTTCTTGAATCGTATCTCCTATGGATCATCCTTTATCGTTTTATTCATACATTCAATAAATGTATTTGCAGTGAAATACCTTGAGGTAAAAAGGTCTTTCATGTGTTAGCTATGAGTTCAGATTTAACCAAGTACAAAACAGGCAAAAGCATATTGAGTAACCCGAAATATTAAGAATAAAGAACTGGAAAATCTGATCACTACTTTGTTTTTATTCTTCACCCATAGAATTACCATACTTTATTAGAGTAGTTAATGTTTTGGCAATGGCTTCTGAACATTTTAATGCTGGTCATTCTTTCATAATGTTTAACATATTTCATTTGATGTGGATGATTAATCTCAATCTTCATTATTAATCTTATTAGGTACGAAATGATACTGTTTATAAAGCTGAACCATATTCTGGAACTATTCCAGGTTATAGTCATATAGATTTGAATATAATTGCAAATCTAGATGATATTATATTATTTAAAGATCAGTTAATTGTACAAGTTGAAAATACTTCAAAACCATTAAAAATTGAACTAAGTGCAACTGGTCAAGGTGGTACAATTGTAACACAACCATCAATGAGTTCTGTATTAAACTTAGGAAGTCAATTTAGTGTTAATCCAATGAGAAAATATTTTAAAGTTATAAACAAAGGAAGGAGGTCACAACAAATAATTTGGTCTATAGATGGACAATCACCACGTAAATCAATCCATATGGATGGTCAAGTTAGTTTTCGTGTGAATCAGTTTACGAGTGTATTTGTTTATCAGTTTGATAGTAATAAACATTTAGTTTAGTATTCAAATTAGATTAATCAAATGCATAATATATATCTAAGATTTAATGATTTGAAGTACATTCTTGTAGGGACCTACCTAATACTCGTAATCAGTTTTTGATGGAGTTTTGTTCTCTGATCTGAATGGTTTGGTCGTGTAGCTTTCATAGTTCTTCTGAACGACATGCTGATGAACAAAACTTCATCAAAATCATCCACCTGAACTACAAATCTCCACCAACTCGTAATCAGTGCCTTCTTCTAAATTTTGGACCTTGATGTTATTTCATATCTTCTATTCTTTGATCTTGTTTATTCTTTTCGAATTATATTATTCGTTTAAACAAGGAAGAATAATAGTAATTGTGATGTATATTCAAGCCTATTACGGATATAACTAAAAGTTCGGCTTTGTTAAACTAATTGCTCTATAATTTATTTAAGTTTCGATTAACATTTCTAAAAAGTTGATCTCAGATTTTATTATGGTTTGATTGCTTCTATAATATCTTGAGTCTCATACATTCTGCCCAAGTTTACAAATCTTAATTTCTTATTGCATCTAAACGGGTACAAGGTAAGGATGGCAAATCAATTGATGAAGTAGTGAAACTTCATCACTGTTAGTCAATCATTTTTTCAATGAGCGTAAGACAAAATGGCTGGGACATGTGTTACGTATGCCCAATTACCGACTGCCCCAAACTGCGATGTTTTATGGTGTAGAAGTTGGTTGGAAGGAAGTTAGGGGCGGCCAGATCAAAACATGGCACAAATCCATGAGGTCACTGACAAGTGGACTGAACCATGTTATTAGGTGTAGACTACCTGGTTCCGGGTATTCGCGAGACGATAGCAACCGATGATTAGAGACCTTTAATCACATGGCTCAAAATCATTTGCAATGGCGCAGGTGCATCCACTCTTTGTGTTCTCCCGAATCCTTATCTTCTGAATTCTTCATCTCCCCTTTTTTTATCTTTCCAAATTTATTTCACTGGATTATACTCCTTGAATAACATTTTCAAACCCTAATCTTTCCGATTACTGCTTTTACTCTTACCACCTCTACCACTATGGAATTTGAATCGACAATTGTATCTATGTGCTAATGTGGTATGGTAAATGCAACTGATGTACGTACGTACGAAGCTCTATGTTGTTACTGACTGACTGATCTAAAAGTTTGAAAATAACTGAGAGTAATCGAGTTAATGTTTCATACTTATTTAGTTACCTTATGTTCTTTTAAAATCATACCATCGACTAATCATCTGTTAGTTTAATTGCTATTAGCATTTAATATAACGATAAAACAGTTTCTTCAGTATGAAGTAATCTTCTGTGTTGAAATATTCCTTTTACATTTGGGATTATCAGAAACCACGACATTAGAAGCAATAAAATGAATATACAGTTGATTTTTTGTTTGTTACTGTCTACAATTTAGATAAGACATCAAAGCTAATAAATAATTTTCTACATTAATCAGAAAAGGACTTGACACACTATGATTTTCTTAAGCAATTATTTCGTATTATTAAATAATCGATTCGAGATTAACTTCTAATAAGATTTTTACTGTGGTGTGTGCTACTTATATCGACGCGAGTTAAGAATTTAATGTCTGGCAGCAGAAGACTAGTAAGATCGAGAAGGAGAGAACGGGAACAGAAAGCAATTAATGTGGAGATGTAGGAATAATAAAGTCTGAGACAATTGATGAACATTTTGCAAATGAAGTCTTAGAGTATGGTTTTTCTATTTTACCAAGTAACTCCACTTATTCGTAGTCACACTTTGAAAACGAAACCGCTTGATCAGAGATTGATCATGTATTTATATTGAGTTGAGATTGTGAAGTTTTATCAAGAAGTCGTAACTGGTACAATTCAATAACATACTGGGAGTAAAATAATCGGTTACCCAACATTATCAATGAATGATGTTGCATTGTACAATAAAATGGTTGACTCAATAGGTTCGAGGATAACTGACTGATTACAATCTTATTGTCTGAGACTAAGAAACAAACAATAAGATATGTCATTCTTTACAATTTATTAGATAATGGTCTAGTCAATAAATGAATGTTCATTTTGGAAACTCAGGTTATTTACTACTACGAAAATATTTTTTTTATGAACATTATCATATAATACTCAAAAGTAGAAACAAACAATAATGTATATTTAAAGAGCTCATTGAACATTAACACCTTTGTCATTTCTTTTGTTATAATTTCATTATAGTTATCAGATAAATCGGAATCAAGATGGTCAATTACACCACATCGTTTTGATCTTAATCCAGGAGCATCTACAGAAATTTGTCTAGAAGTTCAATGTGATAGGTAAGTTTTTAGTGAAAACAAAACTTGCGAAATAGAATTACTAATAATAAGAAAAACATAAAATAGCCAAGGTTGAACTTGATAGTTTCAAATAAGTTGAGCATTGGGTTGAGAGTTAATAATAAATATATTGGTGAGACTATAATTTATGGACGACATTTGAGCGATGCAAGACTGATCTTGAGAGTGTTCACTTAATAACCAAGACTAAATAAGGGTTATGAACCTGTGTGAGAAATTAAAATTTAGATTTAGGGTTTTCGTCACCAACTGACATCAGCTATAATGCCAAAACTCTATTTATCGAAATGAATGGGTGAATTACGTGCCAAAATCCGAGACATATTGTCTTATAAGTGACTGGTTCGGCCAGTCACAGAATATATTACATTTTGTTATATCCCAATGAGTAAAAAGATTTTATTTCTGGCGTTTCATGACTTATTGTAAGTCACTACTTCAGAGCAAATAATGTCAGAAATACAAGTTTTCTACTCATTGAGATATAACAAAAAAATATATATTAAATTCCCTTGTTGTTTTACTTGTATCTTCCCATTGTTATTTAGGACTGTAATTGATCAATCTCTTGTCGGCATATATACATCCTATGCGGATTGCCTCGATATAGCCTTAAGTCACAAGTTTTTTAGGCAAAGATGGATAGTGGGTAGCAGTGGAATCCAGGACGCACATTTCGTCCCATTTGGAGCTCGTCAACTGGGTGGGAGGATACAAGCAAAATAACATCAAGTGAATTTAAACTTTACCCCATTGCACAAATAGATGGCTATAAGGACTCAGTAGCTAAGTGGATAACACGATGGTGTTTTAAGCGAATGGCAATGGGTTCGAGTCCTCAGGTGAAGACCAACTTTTGGATGCTGGTACATTGAGTCGACAAGTTCCAAATAGGACGAAACTCGTGTCCTGGATTCCACTGATAGCCACTAACCATCTTTGCTTATAAAAGGATGTATTATTATCATTATTATTATTATTATTATTATTATTATTATTATTATTATTATTCAAACTCATTGTTTATATTTGAAGATTAAATTTCAACGTGGGATATGAAATATTATAGCGTCAGTTCGTAACAAATTAGTAAAGTGTGATAAAATTATCAATATAAATCCTAGATTACTAGAAGTGTGTCATATGCCATGTCGGCAGACATAAGTAGTATGTAACACCAATCAAGCGTTGAATAGCTGACATCAGAAAGCTAAGATCGAGCTGAACAGAATAGAAGGGGAAATTGAAAGGAATTGTGAATCGGGGAAAATAATACAGTGTAAAGGATAAATGGTAGAAATTTGCAAATACAGTATTCAGTGTATGGTTCTTACATTTTACCTAGAGATTTTGTAATTTTGTATTAATATATATTGGTTGTCTCCACCTGTGTTCTTGTTCGCAGCAGGGGCAGTAGCATTATCAGAGATATTATAAAGGATTATTAATAGGTAGTAAAACCTGGGAGGTAAAAAGTAATTTACGGAATAAGAAGCATAAGATCATTTTTGAAGGGAAGACTGAATCCATTATAAACGATTCTGAGACATTATTGAACTACCATAAGAAGTGGTTGCGATTGTTCAGTGATGCTAATCACGTAGTTTATCCTCCCAACATAGCCAAGTCCAACAACAAATGATTTCGTGGACTGATGCCACCTTTCGGTTTCTCATTCTCTAATGTTGATTCGATGAACTCGCACACCAACAAACATCGCGTGTTAAGGTTGTCAGCGGTTGTACATGATGGGGATAATTCATAATCCAATCACTTCAGTTTATAAGAAGTTACTGTTTGATGTTACTGTCCGATTTACCACCTTTATCTAGTACTCTCGACATAACCTAGGCGTATATGAGCGATGCTTTGGTGGAATCTATTATCAACTACCAGATCAATAACCTAAAAATATCCCCTGTTTTCAAATATCACATAACACGGCTATAGAGCAGGATAGAGATAAATGCTGTGAAGTACACTCTCTTTTTCGTTGGGGATGATGTCAGCTACTTTAAATATCAATAAATCCCTGTTCCATCGAGTATTAATCGTTTATTTATCGGTTGTCATTTTTTGAGATTAAGTGTGTGATCACTTCTGTGGTCAACGAATTCGGTAATGAAGAAGCTACTAATAATTGACGATACCAAGCAAAGAGGGGATTGGTAACTACTGGATCCCTGTGTCGTGAATGAATAATATTGTGTTCATTGACTGACGTGGATATCAAGGGTTCAATTTCATATAAACCATGGATTCCCACTTTTGATAAGTTTTAAATCCAAATGAGACAGATGTCTATTGCTCCTCAACGTTCAATAATTATCCGGTCTATATTGATCTGCCGCAGAAACTATCTTTGAGTCAAACAGGTTTCAAAGAACTATTTTTACTATTAATAGTATAGGGTTGTGGAGATTTTTGAGTTTTACTGGAATCGTGAACCAATCAATGTTAGATCGTGATGGAAAACCTGGAAGCACTGGATGGTCATTTCGTTCTAGTACGGGACGTTTCAGCAGTGTGCATCTATGATCTCGAAGGCAGGAACCGAACACAGGACATTCGGCTTCATATTCAAACGCTTAACCTCTAGACCATTGGTTCGGCATCCAACGGTGTTAATGTCTAAATTAATGAGCTCACTAATGACTAACATCGAGAGGGAATTCTAAGAGTTCTGGTGAGAAGCTGTGACCAATGGAGTTCAAACGTCCCCGGCATGAGGGAGTTACCCACTGAAGTTAATGGAAGATGTTATCGTAGATTATTCGAAGTTAGGCACTAACGCCGATAGATCCCAGTCCAAAGGTACTGGGTTTGAGTTTCAATCTGAATATCATTACTGGGATCCGTTTACATCCACCTGACAATTCCAGCTATGACGAAACATATTTCCTGGATTTCACACTTCAGTGACATCAAAACTTGTAAAAGAGGTATGAAATTCAAAAACGAATGAATTATATCTTACATCATCTAAAAAGCGGGATACAAATAGTGATATACATAGGACTCAAAACGTTTAAAATTTTATTAGGCAAAAGCAGTTTAATATCAGAAGGGTTTTTGTGGATATTATAGTAATTTTAATGATTAAGAGCATGAGTCAATCGAAGTAAAACCACCGTGTGGAACCTGGGAACACAGGACGGCCGTTTCATCCCATTGTGGGACTCCCCAGCAGTGCGCATCCATGATACCATCTCGGGAAATACCAACCCAGGATCTGTCGTCTCACGTGAGAGCGCATAACCTCTAGACCACTGAGCCGGCATCCGACGGTGTTAATTTCTAACTTCAACCAATCCACGAAATTGAGCGACACATCCGCCATTATCATCAGTGAGTTACTATCTCACAAATGACGCGGTTGAACTCCACTGGTCACTGCTTCTCACTAAAACTCCAGGATAAACATCTTGAAACCAGCCACTAGTGAGCATATGGTGATTAGTATCAGAAGTAGTTTTATGGAGATTGTAATAATTTCAATAGTTGAGATCATTAGTCAATTGAACCTAAACCACCATGAGATTGTGGATGCGCACTGCTGAGAAGTCCCATAATAGGACAAAATGGCCGTTCAGTGCTTCCAGATTTCCCATAGTAGTCTAGCTTCAATTGAATCATGATCTCAACCATTGAAAAGCACTTTAAACAAAAGATTGAATGAAACTATTAATCAAACATTTTTATATTGCTTTTATTTTTCTAGTATTCATTACAATTATATTTTCATTATATTTTAGTGTTAATACGATTCATGAGAAAATTTTATGTCATTCAATTATTGGACGAAGTGCTAAATATTTAATTAAAACAGTTGATGTTTCTATTGACTTTATTAAACCAGTTATTGAATTATCTACAAGTGAACTGTTTTATCGAATAGAAAAGGTATATATATTATGTAAATTAACTGGGCAATTTGTAAAGGTTATTCTGGGTTTTTTGGAGTTAACATTATGAATAAGCTTTAGCCAGACAGTCATTTAAAATTATACAGTACATTTAAGTTTTATGACTTACTTACGCCTGTTAACCACAACAGTGCATGGGGCGCCAACCATTTCACAACTTTAATAAGCAAAACTTCTCTCTTACTTATCTACGGTTAATACTCCCAATGGAGCATAGGCCACCGACCAACCCACTCTGTCCTGAGCCTTCATTTCTAGTTCTATCCAATTGTTGTTCATTCTTCTTATGTGTATCTCCATTTCTCGGTATAATGTGTTCTTTGATCTTCCTCTTTTCTTTTGGCCTTGAGGATTCCAGTTGAGTGTTTGTCTTGTGACGCAGTTGTGTGATTTCCCCAATGTATGTCCTGCCCACATCCAGCGCTTCTTCCTGATTTCCAAAATATTACTCACTAAACTATTGTATTATATATCTATTAATTGCATTTATTTATAAACTAGTTTAGCATATATAGTATTTCTGTATACATTTTGAAATTAGTCTGAAAAAAGTTCCAATGTATTTAAGAAGCGTATAATTCGATTTGAAGTAGTCCAACATTTTCTTTACAAGTGGTTTTACATGTAAACTGTAAATAATCAATTGTTTGAGGGTTGACAATCAAAAGTTCTCGAAAGAGGGAAAATATGTTATGACAAAATAGACTAGCAATTTCTAAACAATACCTTTATTGGATATAATAGTAATTTCATTAGTTGAGATCATGAGTCAGTCGAAGCTAGACCACCATGGAAAACGTGGAAGCACAGAACGGCCGCGAAGTGGGATCGTGGATGAGCACTGCTGAGGAGTCCTATAATAGGATGAAATGGCCGTTCAATGCTTCTAGGTTTTCGATAGCGGTCTAGCTTCAATCGACTCATGATCTCAACTATTGAAAGATACTTTTAGTATTGAAAATTACTTAAGAATTACCAGGACAGGTTTAAAGTAAGAACAAATTATTTCAACATATATTATAGTGGTTTAAATTCTTTTAATGAACAATGTTTTCGGAAACTAAAAAATGAGTATCCAGTAGTTTTTATTTATGATTGTTTACGTCTGGGATAATCTAATATTGTGAGGCCTACGAGGTTCCACTTCATTTAATCATATATTTATCCACTCTTAACCGAATAGTTCACTCACTCTATTGAAATTTATGTCCACAAAAGTATCTAAACTATTAAATTCAATAAGATATGATGCAATTAACTGTAGGACTTTGAGGCCTATATAAATCGTAGCTTTTGTTTCCTCAGTGACAAGTAGGTTGATAGGGTCATCAACCTCACTCTATATGTTAACGTGTTTGAGCACTTTGTTTGAGGACAGGATAAAGGGATTTGGGCATAAGTTTACTTTTACATCGGTCTATAAGGTTCATTCAATAAATGTTTAATGTTGGTGCTTTAGTCATTTCACAAAATACCGTATCTCCCCCAAAAACTGACTATTTTATTCATTTTACCATACTTTAGGCACCATCAGATGAATTATCTATACAATTCAATCATTTCACAATGACTAATAAAGTAGATTTATTATTAACATGTTTATTGGAAGTTTGCAGTCCATTCAACTTGTTTATCGATGAAAGTTACTCATCTACAATGGTAAGAAACGAATAGATTTTTAACATATTTAATTTACTTTTCTAATTATTTCTTCATTTAAAATCCTCATTTTAAATACTGAAAGTTAAATTGATCCCAGAAACACAGGTTAACAACCAGTTAACTAATTGAAGCGACACCAATTACCAAGGAGAATAATATCATTCATCCAAATTTTCATGTTACGCTTGATTTTATAATCTGTTAAACGGAGAAATAGCATTGGTTACAATTTGACGACCGATTCTCATACATTATGTAGACGTGTTTAGGGAAAATATTACCAAGATTTATGGATCCTATTTCGTTAGAGCTAATACCAAGTTTATAATCGAAAATGATGGTGAAGAATATATATATATCCTAATATTCGGTAAAGGTTTTATCAAAGATTACCTGACACAAATGATACGATAATGACTGTAATGAGTGAGGTCATAGAATGTTTTCCCTAGAACGATCAGCTATTAAAACTTGGTCACATATGGAGTCTGATTTCGTATACCCAGATCCATGAAATTTAAACCATCAAAGCGGTTGTTCGATAGTGGAAACACAAATTTGATTGGAAAAACAATTTATATATATTTTATCCAATAAATGAATGAGTTAAACAGTATAAAACATTCAACAAAAATTGAGAAACATTATCAGGAAATTCAATAATCTTGTTACTAACAGTCAAAGAGTATTAAAATGTATCAAGGGTTTCATTGATGACCGTTAAGACTGTATAATGCAAGATCAGTTAGGTTATGGACTTTTTATATAGATAAAAACAACAATCTTATACCGTCGCTTGTGAAGGAGATTGAATTATTAAGCCTTTAATTTTGTAAAACAATGTTTTCCCAGTTTCCAATTTGTATTTACTGGACTGAATCACTTACTTATTTACGTTCGTTACTCATCGTGGAGCATAGGCCACTGATCGGAGATTTTCAACCAACTCTTGTTATTTCAAAGTGTTATTTATTCTTTAGATATCTGTCGCAATGTTTTCTTTGGTCTATCTGTTTTCTTTTTTCATCGGAGTTTACAAGTTAGGGCTTCCCTTGGAATGAAGAGTAATATACATTTAATATCTAGCTTCACAAGAGTTAAAAATCTGATACGACAGTATTTGCTAATGAATATTTCTACAAAAATATTCTGTAAATATTACCTATTCATGAAGTCATTAGTATGAATTGCGAAATCGATAACTTACATGTAAAATGTGATTAGCCATTGAGTTCTCACTGCAAGACCCTAACCGTTTAATATATGATTTCCTTCCTATGATTGATTTTTACCTTGGACTCACTGAGAGTATAAGTCGTGTTTAACCAAGTATTGATTAGATTATCTCTTGTTTCTTTATATTTGTTCGTTGAATTCTACCTGTGGTATAATATGATCTAATCTATGTATAGAGTTTTGATCGAGTATCCATTTTAGTGGTTACCTGTTTTATAACAATAGATCACAAGAAAATAGTTTTATTTCACCCTTATAACAGATATTAAACCATTTTTAAACATATTTTATAGACATTTCAATTGAAACCATTTGAATCAAAAGAAATAACAGTTTCATTTAATCCAAAATATAAAGATGATTTATTTAGTAGAAGAGCTGATGAATTATTATTTATTAAATATGCTGAGCATCCACAAACTGTAAGTTATTACTTATGCTACATTTTTTGGTAAATTTTTGAAGGCGAGATTCTAATTTATGGATGAGCTAATCAGAAGCGTTTTAGGGATTTCAAGGTTACGGTGCCAACTTCAGTGCTTAAGGCTAACGTACATTCGGTTCATAGGGAATTTTGTACAAAACGTGATAATTGAACGGATATAACAAACAAAAACGGCGAAACTATAATTTGTGGACGTATCAATCAGGTATAAGATAATAGATCTCGGATTTTAACGCGAAAGCCTTTCATGCATTTGGCCAAACAAATCTCTGGCATTATAACTGATGTCAGTTCGTGATGAAAACCCCATATATAATTCCTAACTAAGGTAAATTACGACGATTATTGCGAACTGGATATTAAAAGCACCAGTAACACCATCTGCAGACAGGTACTACAATATATACGGATGATTGGAGAGCCTACAGACTCCTACATAGGCTTGATTATTTGCATCGTGTCGTTATCCAAAAGTGGCATTTTGTGCACTAAACAACCGAAGTGCACATAAACAATAGTGAAGCTATGTGTTAGAGGTTGAAAGAGTCTCTGAGACTTTATCATGGCTACAGAGGCCGACTATTCTGTAGCCGTATGGATGTTTTCTTCAACTGCATGCATTAGGATTTCAAAACCTCTGAACATTGACACGTTTTTTGAACCACGTATAAGAAGTGTATCCACTATATTTCCTTGGTTTTGTATAATATATTTTTACTCTATACTGACTGTTTGCTGATTGGCTAATATTTCTCAAGGTTACTTAAGATTCGTTCAACAGTCGTCCATAAATTAGAGTCTCGCCATTTTTGAACTATAATATAATTCTAGTTAAAGTATTTGTTAAATCTGTTATTAGTTGTTTTATTAACCAAAAATGATCAATTATTTAATAAAATATGGTTAATGGTGACTAGTGGAGTGAAGGATTAGCGTTTCTTTAAACATAGGACTCGTCAGTTGAATAAACCTGCAAACCAGTTTGGATGCTAAGATTGGAAAATCAGTACTTTTTGCTTGAAACATACAAAGCGTTATCCATTGAGCTACTGAAGTTAGACAGCCACTAATTTGTGCATAGAGTACAAATTTATATCATTTATTTATAAATGTTTGAATCTAATTGTTTTTTGTCTCACGTTTATTTTGGTGTGATATGACTTTATTTATCAAGAAACCATTGAACATATTATCTTCCTATAAGTATGATGAGTTTACATTATTACTCCTTGCATTTCCTATTACTGTTTGGTATATGTGTATTCTATACTTCCTTTTTTCCGTTTGAAAATATTTCACCATCTTGTGTTAATTATATTACCTTCAGAATAGGGTTCCGGGAATTGTTGGATTTCATTGAAATCATGAACCGATCCATGTTAAACCTCAATTAATAACTTGGAAGCACTATACGACCGTTTGGGATTTTTCAACAAATCCCATCCACGATCTTGAGACTTTTAAAAACAAACTGTTCTTTCAAAACCAAATTTTATTTATTTTGATCACAGTTACGTTTAGACTCCAATTCAATAATTATGTAGTGTCCATGAAAATATACATGTAGGCGAAACAAGTCCTAAATCTGTCTCGACGCCTTTTTTATGCGTTAGTCACATTACTCATAAATAGTGAGTAGCTTGATATCCTGCATTAAATTATTTTTTAATTTTTCATCGAGCAATCTTCTTCATGTAAAGTTTTGTTTATTTTCTATAATTTTCTTAACCCAAAAACATACCGTTTGATTCGTTTCCGGAACTCGCCAGTTGTCTCGTTCGACACAACAATTTGTTGCCTTCTTATTTAAATAGGCTATTGCAAGTTAATTCTTTTTTCATTTATTCACACGAAGTCATTTGTAAAATCAAACTGTGACATCTAAAATAGCGGGATAAATCAATGTCACAGTGGGTATAACTTTAGACGAATGTTTTTTATAAGTAACACAGCTGTATTCTAACTAATATTCACCCTTAAGTAATAAGTTATCCATGAATATTCCCATAATACCACTTCGCTCATTGTGTTCTAAATATTTTTTTTTCAAAATATATAGTGCATACGAAGTATAGTATTTGATAACCGTTGACATCTTTTGATTCCTACGTATACCCAACCACCGACTGCCTCGACGTGCGATGTTTTATGGTGTAGAAGTTGGTTGGAAGGAAGTTAGGGGCGGCCAGATCAAAACATGGCACAAATCCATGAAGTCACTGACAAGTGGACTGAACCATGTTATTAGATGTAGACTACCTGGTTCCGGGTATTCGCGAGACGATATCAACCGATGATTAGAGACCTTTAATCACATGGCTCAAAATCATTTGCAATGACGCAGGTGCATCCACTCTTTGTGTTCTCCCGAATCCTTATCTTCTGAATTCTTCATCTCCCCTTTTTTATCTTTCCAAATTTATTTCACTGGATTATACTCCTTGAATAACATTTTCAAACCCCATTATTTCCGATTCCTGCTTATACTCTTACTATTTCTACCACTACGGAATTTGAATCAACAACTGCATCTCTGTGTTAATGTGGTGTGGCAACTCGAACTGATGTACGTACGTACTAAGTTCTATGTTGTTACTGACTGACTGAATTAACTATTTATACACTTTCAGGCTCTTTACTTGTCATAAATATTGAAAAGGCCCATCCACTATGATGATCACTTTCAAGTTCTAATTAGTAAAAATTAAAGAAAAATATATTTTGTTCAGTTCCCTCCGTGAAGTGTTCAGCAGTTTTAATGCATTCAGATACTAGTCAATAGCAAACTAAATAAAAATATTAAAAATTGTGACCATATTTATTTTTTTTTTAATTATAAACTATAGGATGCTGTACGATTAATTGGTGAAGTACATTTTCCAAATGTTCAATTTAGTTCTAATCTAATTGATTTTGGTTGTATATTAAATCATACAGAAATGACAGAACATTTAAGTATGAAAAATATTAGTCCTTTACCAGTAAAATTTCGTTGGAGTTTACTTATTGGTGATCGACCAAATATTATATTTAAACGTCAAGCACGATTAATAGAAGATCACATTCCTATGAATGTTCAAAAATTATTATCTAATTCTCATATCATTGATAATAAAAACATTGAAAATACCATACAAGATAGTTGTCAAGATACTAATGACATAGAAGATGAAATAAAAATCAATGAATCATATAATGAATTCAATCAAACTATTCTAAATGATTCAACTAATGAACATATATTAGATAATGTAAATCTTAATTTATCTACTACTGAAAATAGTATATTACGTAATTTAATTGATGAAGATGAAGATATTATACCATTAGGTATTGAAGAATTATTTGATATTGTACCATTATATGGTGAAATTAATCCAGGTGAAACAATCTATTTAAGTTGTACATTTTATGGACATTCTAATATTGAAGCATCTGTATTAGCTTTATGTGAAATTGATCATGGTCCTAAATATCATATTGAATTAAAAGGTTCTGCATCAGATATTGATTATCAAATTGATCAAACTGATCATATTGATTTAGGTTATCATCGTTTAAATCAATCAATAATCTATCAATTTAATATAATGAATATAGGTAAAGTGAATTTTAATTATAAAATTTCTTTTCCTACACATGATTTTATTGAACAAACAACATTAATTAAAATGACTGAATATGGTCAATATAAAATTATACCATCTTATGGTCAAATTATTAATAATCAATCACAATCTATTCAAATTATTTATCAACCATTAAAACCGGGTTATTTTGAACAAGAATTAAATATTCAAATAGGATATTTTTTACCAAAATCTATTAAAATACATGGTTTAATTGATTTTAATTATTTAAATATAAATTTACCACGTTTATGTATGATTCAAACAAAAAATAATCATCATCAACAACAACAACAAATCAATAATGATCAATTAATAATCAATAAAGAAATCTCTTCATCGATTTATCAATTCACTATGTTCAAATTAATTAATCAATTATATAATGATCTAATCAATTTTATTGATTTATTGGAAAAAGAACAACAACAAAATAGATCAATTGTTTGTTTATGTGATACAATCTTTTCAAATCGATCAGATTTCATATTAAATTCTATTCATAATCATAATCAATATGATCAAATATTTATGCATAATATTAATTGTCCTATTACAAAAGCAATTAAACAAATATTAACAAATCAATATTATAGAATGAACCATATACCTGAGAAGATAATCAAATTGATACCAGATTTATATTTACAATTAAATGCAGAATATGAATATATTTGTAATCTATTAAATGATAACAATAATAATCAATATCATAATGATAATCAATTAAAAGTAGTTACCGAGACAGAAGAACAAGTGAAATTATGTTTTATAAAAAAGTAAGTTTGGCGAGATTCTAATTCATGAACGACCTTTGAATGAATCTTAAGTGACCTTGAGAAATATTAGCCAATCAGGAAACGGTCAGTATAGAGTAAAAATGTGTTATACAAAACCAAGGAAATATAGTGGATACACTTCTTATACGTGGTTCAAAAAACGTGTCAAGGTTGGAAAGAGGTTCAGAGGTTTTGAAATCCTAATGTATGCAGTAGAGGCTACAGAATAGTCGGCCTGTAGAGCCGTGATGAAGTCTCAAAAACTCGTTCAACCTCGACCACATAGCTTCACTATTGTTTATATGCACTTCGGTTGTTGAGTGCACAAAATGCCACTTTTGGATAACGACACGATGCAAATAATCAAGCCTATGTAGGAGTCTGTAGGCTCTCCAATCATCCGTATATATTGTAGTACCTGTCTGCAGATGGTGTTACTGGTGCTTTTATTATCCAGTTCGCAATATTTGTTGTAATTTACCTTAGTTAGGAATTATATATGGGGTTTTCATCACGAACTGACATCAGTTATAATGCCAGAGATTTGTTTGGCCAAATGCATGAAAGGCTTTCGCGTTAAAATCCGAGATCTATTATCTTATACCTGATTGATACGTCCACAAATTATAGTCTCGCCATTTTTGTTTGTTATATCCGTTCAATTATCACGTTTTGTACAAAATTCCCTGTGAACCGACTAGTTAATAAACCATACAAACTATACTTGGTTGACTAAGATATGTTAAAACAACTCATTAATCATTTAGTTAAAGATGCTTTCTAAAATAGATGTAGATGAAATGATTATAAATATGATACAAAAGAATTGATTTGTGATTAGATGGTGGTTGGAGGTAGTCGACAGGAAACCCTGTCAAGTCAAGACTTGACACGCATGACATTGATCACCCAGTGATCAATCAATTGTGAGACTTGATTTGTAAATGTAGTGAGAATAACCGGAATCCTTAAAATATTAGTCTTTCAGTAAATGAAGGTAGTAGAAAAATATAGTATGAAATCGAGAAAAACTCACAATTTATCATTATATACAGAGTCCTGGTCAATTTTCCAATGTTTAAACATTTCCGTTTGCTAAAGATTACAATGATAATATCGTCTGGAGTTTTCCGACTAAACGTATGCAAATATGAGCCATATTCACAATCTTTACCCTTTTTTGGTCTTGACCTAACATTCTGTCACAGGAATAATTATTGATTGAACTGGTCATTTTGGTTAGGTTCAAATATTTTGAATGATAGGACGACAGGAGGGATTTGATATTGACAACAAACGATTGCTTCTGTTCGATACGGTTCAGCGGGAATATTACTTAACCTATGACTATAAATAGTTGTAAGTTAACAAGAAAACAACATTGTAAACAACCTAAAATTATAACGCAAAATCCACTGAATCACGTATTTCGAATGGTTTAACGATGGAATAAATTACTCAGTGGGATTTATCAGACTTTACACAGTGGTCTCGCCCTCGTCATAGGTGACGTAACTTGGCAAAAGCCAAACGAGCTTTTCGAATCCGTGCTGAGATTTTGTCAGACACCAACCTATTAGGGCTTATCAGACTTCCAGGATAAGTGAAGTTGTCAACGCGTTCGACTGCTTCACTCCCTATCCTTAGTTCACATGTTGACGCCGGCCAGTCCTGAAGCAACAACTTGCATTTAGAGGGAGAGAAGCGCATCTCAAACATTCTGGCATTGTTGCTTAGTGTTATTAAAAGACTCGGCATTTTATCAGCGTCTTGGTTACATAATCAGTTTAGTTCATACTTTCTTAGTTAAGTGATTAAGCCCAGTCATTTTCCTTTCTCGGTGAGACTATAATTTATGGACGAACCAATCACGTACAAGATAACAGATCTCGGGTTTTGGCGCGGAAGTCGCCCGTCCATTTGGATAAATAGAATCTTGGCATTCTAGCTGATGTCAGTTCATGATGAAATCCCTAACTGTAATTCCTAACTTTAATCATCAAATATAAATCATAATTATAATTCCTGACACTGGTTTATAACCCTCATTTAGTCCTAGTTTTTAGGTGAACACTCTCAAGGTCAGTTAATCGTCGTTCACTTGTCGTCCATAAATTATAGTCTCACCAGTGTGACTGATAAACATTAACGATCAAATATTAACACCGAATAAAAGCACTATTCCCCTGATGAAAGTCCTTACATAATACTGTTGTAATATATGTGATGAAATATGATCATTTCATTACTCGTCTATTATGTTTTTTTCCCTTTCTATCATATTCAGTTTATACCTACCATCATATTTACTTGATTTTGGCATAGTTATAATCGGTTCAATTATGAAACAAAATATATCTATTATTAATACAAGTTATGAACCGATTAGTTTTCGTTTTGATACAACATCTTTATCAAAAGCTAAACAATTTGGATTTAGTACAAATATAACAAAAATTTATCATTTACCTGGTTATCCAGATTGTGAACAATTAGATGTGGAAATTACATTTGATACAAAACAAATTAATCAGTTAATAAATGAAAATTTCATTCAAACAGAATTAATTATCAAAGTAAGTTATTCTCGGTTTATTGTCAGCTTTAATCTGGATTTTATAGTATTTTATTAATGAATATTGAAATATAATCAATAAACTGATAGGTCTTGGGTCCAAATCTCACGAGGCGGAGTCCTGGTTCTGTACTACTAAGGGGTCCCATAATAAAATGAAATGGTCGTTCAGTGCTTTCAGGTTTACCATGGTGGCCTAGATTCAATTGACTCATCAACTCAACTATTAAAATATATTTTATTTTGTTATATCTCAATGAGTAGAAAGATTGCATTTTTGACATTTCGTAACTTCATATTAATCTATTACTTCAGAGCAAATAAATAACCAAACTGAATTAACACAGTCTTAAATAGTACTTTTTAAATTTTTAAAATTTGATTTGATTATTTATCTACTCTGAAGAAGTGGTTTACAGTAGCTCGCGAAACATCAGAAATACAATCTTTCTATTCACTGGAATATAATATAATAAGGTTGTTATATCAGAGCAAAGATTAAATCACAAGTAACTTCTGAGACATATTAGTTAACTAATATTATCTATATATTCTTATGGTATAACTGTTCAATAATTGGGTTATATATATTTATATTCCCCTTATCATAAACTTTATTTTGACCTACGATTTACGGTTCTAAAGCTATATTCAGTTTATTGACTACTGCCTTCCACGTCCACAGTCACTTTTTGGCTTTATTGTATACAAATGTTATTTCCTATTTTATGGTGCGTTGCGGTCTGTTTGGTTGATATATAAACCCAGTATGTCTGAAATAAAAGATTCGATTCGATTCGCATAGTGGAAGCTGGTATTGGTGTTCTGGACTCAAGTGGACGGGCTAGGCGGACATTGGACCAATAAGGACGCTAGGCTGCTCATACCGATCGAACGTCATTGGTTTGGCACAATGCTAAGATCGTATAAGTCGTATTTTGATTGATGGATAAGTCACATGATAAAAAGCCGGACATAAAGTTACAACAAAAATATATTTGTTACTGACTCTCGATCCAATGCTCAATCTATTTGAAACTATCAAGTCAAACCTTAGCATTAGTACTTCCAAACATTGAAATATCTTTATTATTATTATTATTATCATTATTATTATTATTAAGGAATAATTAATAGTTAGATTATGTAAGATATAGATTACTGCAGTTGCTGTAGAGAACTGAATTTACCATCGAATTTAAAAGTTTAAATGTTTGTAGATCTGATAGGGATTGAAAAGTAATCAATGATTATTGGACTAATTTTATGAAAAAATATTTGTCGTTAAATCTAGACTCAATATCAAGAACAATTTTGATGGTTGTGTGATCTGACCTTATTGAATTCACTAATATCAATAAATGAAAATGTCTAAAAACCAATGTGATAGAGCTTATCACTAATTAGTATCTTAATAATTCAGGCTAGACGTTTTGTGAAAATTGACATCATTTTATCCTTCATTAAAAACCAATGGGGTGAGACTGAACAACTGTTTAATCCTACTTTGAAGGTACAACAATGAAGATGACTGAAACCAAGAACTTTGAGTAGATTGATTGATTTTCACAGTGCTGAACTGGAATTTGTATGCTAACAGCTGTAAACGCAATAAGGATAAATCCGAATGAGTTTTTGTGGAGATTTTAGGAAATTTCACAGGTTGAAATCATGAGTCAGTTGAAGCTAGACCACCATTGAAAACCTGGAAGCACTGGACGGCCGTTTCGTCCTAGTATGGGATAAATCCCTTCAGTTATGAATTTCTACTAAAGCTTTAAGAACTCACCATGAAGGTCATCACTACTGGTCTCACCAAATAACTGTTCACTGATATTTCAACTACTGTCAATCCATAATAAAAACATCTATACTTTTATAACATTCTCAACAATGTATGACTAAAATTTGTGTATTTTTCACATATTACAATTTTTACTATTCTAGATACTCAATGGACCTTCAATATCAATATTACTTAGAGCTAATATTGTAAAACCAACATTAACATCACATATAAATACAGTTGATTTTGGTGAAGTTCAACGTGGTGAAGCACGTATAATTACAGTACAATTACATAATCCATCTCCTGTTTCAATAAATTGGTATCGTTTAATACCAGAATTACAAACTACTAAAAATACTACTGATTCAGTTTATCCGGTTAGAGTTCAATATAAATCATACCAAAGTTTATTAAAAGAGAAACAAATAAGGATTTTTGAAGTTATACCAAGTAGAGGGATATTAGAACCGAATGAAAAAACTAATATACAGGTATCTTAATTTTTATAATATTCACTTTATTCCTTTTTTTATTGAATTGATTGAATCGTTTGCAACGGGATATGTGCATTCGTTCTTTATTTTTCCCCCATATCCTTAGATTTTAAATTCCGTTTAACATTTTTTTTTGTTTATATTTCACTAATTAATATTATCTTCTCGAATTGTACTTTCGATGCATAATCTATCCTATTACCACTGATACTGTTACTGGTATTTGGTTTCACAATTTCATCTTTCTGTGATAATAGGATATGGCAACTTGAACCGATGTACATACGTACCAGGTTTTACGTTGTGACTGACTGACTGATTCGAGTTAATAGTATAAATGTTTACATACTATTATATGGCCTTCAATCTAATTCTTCTATTATACTGAACACAATCTGAAGGAAACTAATAAACTGAATAAATAAATGAATCAGGCGATTTATTTGATTCTATTCAATTTTAGAGTCTAAAAAGTACGTTTATACGACGAGTTAGGTGGATTATTAATGTTTTTATTAAGAACAGACTTTGTTACTTCTGATTCTCTGATGGTTGTTAATCTCTAAACAGTATAAATTCTCTGAAGAAATGGATTACACTGAGTCACGAAACGTCAAAAAGTCTAATTTTTTTAATTACTGGGATATCTACAAATGTATTAATCTATTTATAACAATCTACCCAATATTCAATATATTCTAATTTATCAAGTCAAACCTTGGTAATAATACCTACAGTGTAATAACTGTTCAGAATAATATACATTGTATTATATGCATGGTGTTTGGAGCAAATGGTACTGGGTTAGAGTCTCAAAGTGAACTTCAACTCTGAGATGCAGGTACATCCACTTGGCGGGTCCCAAGTAGGACGAAACGCGCGTCCTGAATTCCACTGCTAGCCGCTATCCATCTTTGCATATAATGCTTGTGAATCCAGACTAGATCGAAGCAATACGCACAGGATGCATATATGCCGACAAGAGACTGACCAACTGCAGTCCTAAACATCAATGTGAAGATTCAAACAAACAATACCAAGTGAATTTAATATACATTGTATTTACAATGTAATAATTTGTTCAATGTAACGTTAATCTTATTTTCAGAATGATGTTTAATTAGTATAAAGGTCCTTTGTCCTAAATTAATGTAAACTTTGATCAGTATGAGTTTTTGTAATAAGTCTATACAGTTTCATTTATATGACATCTGTTAATAAGTCATCAAGTGGGTGTAAAAATAATATAAGTGAATGTATTTTGACTAGAGGTGATTTGTTTTTGGAAGATTGATAAATCTTCATATCCATTAGTCTTCTATTTTCTTACATCATGTGGTGGGAATTGTAATAGTTACTGATTTCAGTTCGTTAGCAATAAGACAGTTAAAATATCAAAAAGGGATAATCCAAACCATAATAAATTAATCTACGCAAAATACTTCGGATCTGTTGGCCAAACACTATCAGCATCAACCTACTGTGGGAGAGAACTGCTATAATTGTGACGGCAGATTAGAGGACAGCGAATTATCGATCGGACCAAGGACGCGCAAACACGTATGAACAGCCTAGGGTTCTGATTGGTCCTGCTTCCCTGTCTAGCCCAGCCAGTTGAGTCCAGAACGCAAGTCTCTGCCTCGGAGATATAAATCATTATATTTCAAACATACTCTGTCTATATACCAATCAAGCAGATCACATCGTACCATAAAATAGAAAATAACATTGTACAATATTGACCAGTAGGAAAATGACACCTGAAATAAATATTGACCAATAAGAAAATAACACCATTTCAAGTCCAAGGATAGCGTTAAACTTAACAGAATAATTTTCGGGATATTTTCCTGAATATCCCAACAAGAACAAACCATATTCCAGAAGAGGAAGAAGCACTGAAAGTGGATAGGACACACGTTGAGGAAATCACAAGGCAAGCCCTCACATGGAATCCTCAAGGCAAAAGGAAAAGAGAAAGACCGAATAACACATTATTACCGAGAAGTGAAGACAGACATGAGAATAATGGAAAACAATTGGATAGAACTAGAAATGAAGGAGCAGGCCAGAGTGAGCTGGAGAATGCTGGTTGGCGACATATGTTCCATTGTGGTGAACAGGAGTAATTAAGTAATTAAATATAGTAAATTAAAATAAAAATGTTCAAGGCCTTTGAACAAGTGAGCAGTTATTTGGACTTAGCAGTTAAATAGATAACATCGTGATGTTCGAAGTAAATCATACTGGGTTAAAATTCCATGGTAAAATTAACTCTAGGATACAGGTACATCCACCTGATAAGTTCAAAGTGGAAAGAAACTCACGTCTCGGCTTCTTTTGTATTAATCACACCTATTTCCTTTATTTGTTTAGATAAGGTTTATACCACTTGAAGAGAAGAAGTATGAAACCAAGATTCTATTGAGCATTGAAAATACTGATACAATTTTAAAAATTCACTGTCAAGGTAAAGGTTTAGAGCCACAATTAATATTCGATCGTGTTATGTTACAATTTCAACCAATTTTACCATATTCATTAATTGGAAGTGAAGAAATTGTTACTATAACCAATCCATGTGATTACCCAATAGAATTTTATTCACTTGAATTGGATAAACAAGTTGTTCAAGTAAGTATATATAAATTTATGACAGATTTAAACGAATATTATGACCTTCATGTTGTTTTGTGTAGAAGAAAACTACGTTTACCTTTGTCTAGTTAACATTGACAAAAATCATATCGTTATTAGAAAAGGTGTGAACATCAACACTAAATTGCAGATACACTGAACTGACTAGTCCCACGTAGGACGAATCGAGAGTCCTGGATTCGATTGTTAGCCAGAATCTGTCGGCTCAATATAAAATCTAACTAGGTAATGAATGAAATATGAGATATATGTGTTAACCAGGATCTTTCTCTTTTCTAACCGGTTTAGGTGTTATAAACGTTCTATTTTTGTTTCTTGTTCATAATATGCTTGATATAGAAAATACATAATTTTGATGGAACGTACGTTATGACAATCTACTTATATTCACACACTTCTACAACCTTATATTTTAAAAACAGTACTATTGTGACATGGAGCGTCCGAAATCTGATACTGATGCACAGTGTGCTATGCGCCACCCTCCTCCCAACTGGTTACTTGAATAAGGACACAAAAGTGAACGAGAAAGTGTATTGGGCACAAATACTCATTCATAAATATACCGCTCTATCCTTGACCCATTGACCCCAACGAAATGCACTTGACCTTTAGGTTACTTCTGATCGGTTCTCTATATCAAGTACTTGAAGAAGAACTGAGATTATTATTGAATCAGCTAACTTTATTTGAAGAATCTCACTAATGTCTTCTCTAAATGTAGTCATCTTCAATTCAAAATACAATTTCCAGTAGATTTACTTACTTAGTTACGCCTGTTAATCCTCGTGGAAGAGCATAGGCCACCCAACAGTACACTCCTGGACAATCCTTTCCAGTTTTTATTCATATTTTTCATATTTGCTTCTATTTCCCAACGTAATGTTCTTTAGTCTTCCTCTTTTCCGCTTCCGTTCAGGATTCCAAGTTAGGGTTTGCCTCGTGTTGCCAACCAGTAAATTTAAGCAAACTTTAAATCAAAATGATTGTGTTGAACAGTGTGAAATAAATAAATTCGATGCATATAATCTTTTTCTTTTTAATATTAAAATTACTTTATAATTTTTTAATGAAATTTATTTATTCAAAAGTTAGATTATATATTTTGTGACAATTACGTAAACAGTTTATACATTTATTGATTGAGATCATGAACCGATTGCTTTTAGACCACCACTGAAACCTGGATGGCCATTTCGTCCTATTGTGGGATTTCATAGCAAAGCTCATCCGTGACCCTCCTCGTGAGATTCGAACCCAGGGCCTTCAGTTTCACGCGCCAACGCTTAACCTATAGACCACTGAGTCGGCATTCGACGGTGTTAATGTCTAACTTCAGTTTACATTAGTTATATAATCTCATTAGTAAATTCTTTTCCTTATTTTTTCTTCAACTAGGAGGATGAAATATTAAGATCTATAGATGGATATGATGAATATGGAAGATTATTATTACCATTACGTAAACCAGGTGATTTGTTACCTTCAGAGGTTATTGCTTACTACGAAGAACAAATAAAATTGCCAATTCTAAATTATCTGATGAATTAGAAGAAACTATTCCTCTAGAAAATAGTGATGAGAAAAATGTCAAAGAGTTAAAAGTAAGTATATATAACTTCTTTATATTTATTATTTTTACTAGGATAAATATTAGTTTTGAGTACTGTTAGAGGTATGAGGGCGGTTATCACTTCTCAGTTGCTCACACTGTGGAAGGGTTCTGCTAGAGGTACTTAAAAGTGGAATTGAGTGAGAGTTGGTCTTGGTGACCTGAGAGTGTGAATGCAGTGCCCAAGAGACAATTACTTGAAGCCGGTCACACATAACCTTTTTGTGAGTAATTTTCGTGTTGGCTCCGTACTTGTTGGGATCTCACTATCGGATCGGAAATCCGTGGGACAGGGTGAGATGTACATTTTTAGAGTCGACCTTTTCTAACCCTTCATTGTGGGAAGGCAGCGTCGCTGTTATACTGGTTTTCTAAGGGAAACACCTTACTGCCGTCACACCTCCATACAGTCAGCAGTACAACTTCACTTCGGACCTTGGGTTTGTTGCTTTTAATCTTACTGTTCTTCAACCAACCTGTCTGACAAGATACGATCTTAAGGAATGATTGTCCCAACCAGTATAGCTCGATTGGTTCATCACGATAGGCAAGTCCAACCACAACGTCAAGGTAGCAACAGCGGTCAGGACGATAAGCAATTATAGTAGTTTGAGGTTTTTGTGCGTGCCAGTTTGACGAATGATAGTTGAAATCAATTAAAAAAATATTTATGATCACTTAACTCTTTTGCATAATCGTATAACGCATTTACAGCTAAATTTAGATGCCTTTATAAGTAAGAGAATTCGGGAGATGAAAGAACATCATCATTTTTTTCAGAGTATGCTATTAGTTGACGTGGATGAGTGTACATTGGATAAATTAGCAACATGTTTTGTTAATATATATAGTCTGAATGCAGGTGATGATTGATACAAACAGATTTCCGATTAGAAAGTTCTTATTTGGGGCTTGATGTACCTGATTCTTAGCAAGTTTGAATTTTGAGCTGAAACTGGACAATGTAGCCATTGTATAGAGAGACGATTAAATATAGTCATCTTGATATGTCAGGCAAAATCCCTCCTCACATTTCCTTATTTAGCTCAATACAATATCATATATATATATATATATATCTTTTTTTCCAGTTCATAGGAGTTTCTTCATCAAGTACATCATTAAAAGAGGTGAAAAAATCTAGTACAACCACCACTAATACAACTCCAACAAATAATACTACTTCAACTAGTACATCAGAACGTAATAAATCTGATCATCGAAATGTATTGTCTGAATTAATTCTCGATGAGATTAAACATGAAGGTAGTAAAATATCAAATTTCAATAATTTCAGTAATGGAAAACAAACATTAGATGTTACACCTGTATCACTAGCAATATCACGACATTTGGGTATGGATTTAACTCATGAGTCATATAAATCAGGTAAATTCGGTATTGTAATTCTTGTCAATGGAGCATTAGAATCTATTAGACGTGGTAAGTTATTTATATTTAAATTAAGCATTTGCCATAAGCTAGTTAAGTATTTAGTGGTTAGTAATCCTCATTTTTCATGCTTTTAAAAAATTAACTGACATAAACTAGATAAGAAAACGTTTGAGACAGTAAAGTACTGAATATGTTTCTTACACACAACTCCATAAGGCATTAAACCATTGACATATAGGTTTCAGGATGACCACATTAGTTTGATATCCAAAGGTTCTGCCACTGATTTCATTTAAAATTATCTATTGGCACGAGAAGTTTACAGAATATCAGTGTCCTGTGACTTATGATAGAAAAAATTTAAACGTTTGGCATGCTTAGTTAATGTTATCCTGGGACCACAGAGTAGGTAATGTAGGTGTTAGGAAACGGGTACTAGGTAAGGATGGCAAATCAATTGATGAAGTAGTGAAACTTCATCAGCTCAGATGGCTGGGACACGTGTTACTTATGCCCAATTACCGACTGCCCCAAACTGCGATGTTTTATGGTGTAAGAGTTGGTTGGAAGAAAGCGAGGGGGGACCAGATCAAAACATGGCACAAATTCATGAAGTCACTGACATGTGGATTGAACCATGTTAGTAGGTGAGGACTATCTGGTTCCGGGCATCCGCGAGATGATAGCAATCGATGATTAGAGACCTTGAATCACATGGCTCAAATTCGTTTGCAATGGCGCAGGTGCATCCACTCTTTGTGTTCTCCTAAATTCTAATCTTCTGAATTCTTCATGTCCCATTTCTTTTTCTCTTTCCAAATTTATTTCACTGTGTTATATTCCTTGAATAACATCTTCAAATCCTAATCTTTCCGATTACTGTTAATACTCTTACTACCTCTACCACTATGGGATTTGAATTGACAAGTGTATCTTTGTGCTAATGTGGTGTGGCACCTGGGACTGATGTACATACGTACAGAGTTCTACGTTGTGACTGATTGACTGATTTTTAATCACCGATCACATCTTTATTCAATGTGATTAAAAATGTAAATAATTACAATAGAAACTGATGTGATTAAATGAAAGTATTATTAATTCATCAAATTTGTTAAACTAAGTTATACAGATAGTAATCATTGTATAATATCTAGTATGTTTTTGGTTTAATATCAGTATCCAAATTGTCAACTTTTGTATTCACTAAGACATAATTTCATGGTTTAAAGAAACTATGATGATCTTTATATTTGCTTCAAATAAACTTTCAAGATGATTTCATGAATCACATTTTTCATTAGCAAAATCAAAAATCCTAAATAGTTCAATTAAAGGCCAATTACCATTATGTGTACATAGATATAGATTCAAGTTTTACAAAGAGTAGGTTACCATATGATTTGAAAATGATTGTCAAAGTTTATCAATCTTAAAATCGATAGCTTAAAGTAAAAGACAAATTTACTTTCCAGAAATGAATTACTCTGTAGATATTAGGTGTTCTACGATGTTATTATAAAGGAATGAGTGATTTACAATCATTTTTCAATTGCTTACCAAATAACACTAAACAATTGCTATGGACTGAGAACTTTGGAAAAAGATTGTTTGTAAGTTACTCTGTTTTAACATAGGATAAAGAATGAATCAGTTTTTTAAACTGAAGTGTGTATGCTTGTTGAAATCAGTTAACAAGAAACTCGAACCTTATGCTAGATAGAACTTGTCAGCAAGTTTTACCTGTAATCTTGTGCGAACAAATGGGTCATCAGTTACTGAAAATCATGCCACTCATTGTCAACCAAGCACGTTATTCGTTAACTTATTTGAACACATAATCATTGGTGCAAGGGGGCACTAAAACATATGCGCCACACAATGAAAGTGAGGTCATGAAGAGATAGAGAAAGAAAGTTTAGTATAATCAAGCACAAAACAATGATGAATAAAAATTAGTGCATGAAAATGAAATAATAATAAGAATATTAATGATATGGGGAGCAGTTCAGTCAAAAAAATACAAGCAGAAAGAATTCTTCCAGTTAAAGAAGTTACGTTCACTTTTATGAAGAAAGTAAAAGAAAGTTACAATAGGATTGCCACTAGTTTCTATTCTGAGCCCTATCTGATAAAGTCACAATCCACTGTGTTGCACCATCTCTAAGACTTCAACCAGGGAGTTGTGAAAGACCAACAGAAGCCGGTTCTGCACAATTTTCTTGCATTCCGTGAGAGCATGTCATACATGCACCACCTCTCTGCCTTTTCTAACTGGTTCCAGTGTCGACAAATAATGCATGGCGTGGAGTCCTCTTGGACGACATTCGTAGAACATGTTCAAGTCACCGAAGTCAATGTTTGAAGATAATGACACCAATTGAATTATCGTCGCTGTGCCCAAACACATGATGCCGAACCTCTGTATTACTAACACGGTGTTGCCACTAGATTTCAGCAATCCTTCGGAGACAACGATGATCAGACACAGAGAGAGTTGTCTAACATCTTCAACTCGGAGAGGTCAGGTTTCAAAAGCATAGAACAAAATTGCACTCACTAAAGCGTTGTAGATCTGACCTTTTACAGCCAGACTGACATCTAGAAAGCGCCAAAATGGCTGATGTCGGCATAGATCTCTCCAGCCTTCATTATACATGAATTGATCTCATCACTTATGCCACCATCAGCACTTACACACCTGCACACACGCACAGACTTGTCGATCAATTGTATCTTCTCACTCTTAGATATAAGTGCAAGCATATGCCTTACCTACTGACACTAAATACTAACTAATTAAGTGTGAATTGTATGGCTTAATTGTCATTGCACCTCTATTATTGTTCTATTCAAATTTCAACAGTCCTCCTATTAAATTAAGATATTTACACTTGTTAATCACTTAGTAATTCATAATTTTCTACAATAAATCATGTTTTTCTTATTTTTGTATATGATTTCTGTATTTTACAGATATTGTCAAAGATTTAGCTAGTAAATATCAAGCAACTGTAATTAACCTTAATCAAATTATTATTGAAGCATTACTTACAAGTACAACTGATGCAGCTTGTCAAGCAAGACAAATCTGTTTAAATGTTGGTCTAGAAATAATTCAAGCAAAATTGTATACAAAACAAAAAGAACTTCAAGAACATGAGCTAGAACAATGTCAGTTACAACAATTAGCTGATTTAGAAGTTAAATTAGATTCACCTGTAGAATTATCAGATGATGCACAAAAAGATGAAGGTAAATAATTTTAATGAATAAGAAATATGAGATTCAAATTGATAGATATGGTTGAAATCAATCGGCGTGATTGGTTTAAGTTAGACATTTACATCAATGGTCCATAAGTTGAGCATTCGCGCGCAAGACCGAAGGTTCTGAGTTCCAGTCCTGCTTGTGGAATCGTGGTTGTGCACTTCCGAGGAGCCTATACCAGGACAAAACGGCCGTTCAGTGCTCCGATGTTTGCAGTAGTGGTCTAACGTTGATCGACTCATGATCTCAATAGAAAATTGATGAGAAATGATATACTTTGGTTTTTTGTTAATCAAAATTTTCTAATGAGGTAAAAATGTAGTCTTAAGGAAACTAACCATTCGTATACTACTTATATCTGTATGATCAGGTGTCAAAGTTGAAGATTTCATCATTGAATTTTTCATGCTGCTAGTAATTTCCTTTGGGACAGAGATATTTACATTGATTTAGTCAGTGAGTAGTAACCAGTGTTACATTTTACCTAGTATTTAGTGTTGATCCAACAGTCTAGGAGACAGTTAGGAACAATCTGCATGAAGCCATGAACTTCAGCCCTATTTCTAGTTGACATATGTCACCAAGGTATTTGATAAAGTTATCTCGTTAGTTCTAAATAGCGATAATTAATGATGAAATAATCTCCCGGTTACTACCTCACCTTCTATCACCAGCTTTTGGATTAATATATAAATCGAACTATAAAACTGTGAATATAGTATACACTTTGACAATCAAAGTAAAACATGATCATTTAATTAGTCCTTCTGACGTATCCCTGTATGATTCGATGTTCATACAAGCTGTGCTGACACCTACATGAAATTTCATATGATGATAATGTTAGGTCTATTGAGTATTAAATATTTGATGCCATAGGAAATCTTCAGAATAAAATAAAAAGTCTATTCGATAGGTTTCGTGAAAAATATACCTTACACTTGCATAAGATGCATATATATATATATATATATATATATATATTGAAGTAAAACGTTTTCGGTTTATTCTGCTCTTGTACAGTTTATATCATATAATTTGTATTCCATATACTTTAATTTAAAGTGTTATTATTTCAATTTGAGCACATTGCAATACGTTCTGCTAAACGTTAAACAAGGTGAGAATTATTGTGTAAGATTAATAGAGTGTGTAGCGGCTGGTGATATGTTAAGCCCACCAATTTATTCATTCTACATTTTGATCTTGTCATTTATTTACTTACTAACCCTGACTTTTTATGTGAGTGTATGTGTGTTAATTATTTACCTGATTTATGATGTGTCTAACTTATTTTGGTTTCACTATAAATATCGGTTCACACTTTATTAAATCGTGTTAGTTCACATGCCATCTCCTATTCGTTTCGCTTCACTGTCCTCCAATTCCCGTTCTTCGCTTCGTTTCTTTGGTCATCTGTATGGATCAAAGATTGTATAAAATATACCTATTCGAAATCCATTCTCGTATTTGACTCATTGAATTCAGTTATTCACCAACACGATTTAAGTCAAAAATTGTATATGAGGATTGGCGGCACGTGTATTTCGATAGCAATCATCATACGATCTGATTGGAGTCAGATAAAGGGTCATTAAAGTGAAACCAGTAAATAACACTAAACAGTGACAAGACTATTTTTTTCATTTCTAATCAGTCTTATAAGAAAGTCAATAGGGTTCCACATTAACAATAACTGATATCCTTCAAGTTTCTGGTGCAGCATAACATAGCCTTTTCTTAAAAGCTCATATGAGGATAAAATGAAACTACAGAGAGTATGAATTGTATACAAATTAATATTTTGGTTTACATCAAAGATACATTGCGTTTCCACATAGTAGACGTGAGCGAAATTTTTCTTCATTACTAATGTTATAACTTGTGTTTGTGGCCAATTAGAGAACAGTAAATTATCGACCGGACCAATGACACATAAAACAAGTACTAGCAGTCTAGAGTCTTTTTATCGGTCCTGCTTCCCGCCTAACCCTTTCTGCTAAGTCCAGAACACCACTCTCAGCCTCTGCAATATGAATCATTTATTTCAAACATACTCGGTTCATTTAACAACCAAACAGATCACATCATATCATGATATAGGAAACAACATTTGTACAAGATTTAACCAAAAGTGACTGTGAATGTGGGAGATAATAATTGATAAACTGGGCATAACTCGAGAATGGTAAATCGTATAATAATAGTTCATAGGTCAAAATGAAGCTTATGATAAAAGGAACACGAATATGACTAGTTTAGTTATTTAACAACTATATAATAAAAATATACTTGTAGTATTAGTTCAGATATAGATTCCAACAATGACCATTCATTATTCTCATCGGGATATAACAATTAACAAAATATACATGAAGATTAAAAAGAAAAAAAACTAACACAAAAATAAAAACTGAGGAACAACTGGTTTTACTTTTTTTTAAAAATGATAAAGTATATTTGAGTCAAGTCAGTCAGTCAATCAGCTACAACGTAGGACCAGGTACATGTAGGCATCGGTTCAGGTTTTCAAGTAATTCCCTGAGATTATTTCGTTCATTTTCATATATAATCTTCAATATAATAGTTTGATATCTAACAGAGACTATCATTCAAAATTTGCTAATAACCTATTCATTTTAATCTAATCTGAATGTGACAAATTTCATCATACACAGTAAAATCATCTACATTTCTTATAAGTGTCTTCAATAGAATAAATGAATATATGATGGAAAGTCAATCCGTTATCATCATTGTAAAGTTTCTCATAAATAATACATTTTCAGAATGGGTTTTGCGGAGATTTTAGAAATTTCGCTGGTTGAAATCATGAGTCAATTGAAGCTAGACCACCATGAAAAAACTGGAAGCACTGGACGGCCGTTTCGTCCTAGTATGGGACTCCTCAGCAGTGCACATCTACGACCCCGCTTCTCGTGAGATTCGAACCCAGGACCTATCAGTCTCGGTGTACGGTGGCGCCACTTCGTGGATTGGTTGAGGTTAAACATTAACACCGTTGGATGCTCGCTCAGTGGTCTAGTTGGTTAAGCGCCTGGCGCGGGACTGATAGGTCCTGGGTTCGAATCTCGCGGGGAGAGGGATCGTGGGTGCGCACTGCTGAGGAGTCCCATAGTAGGACAAAACGGCCGTCCAGTGCTTCCAGGTTTTCCATGGTGGTCTAGCTTTAATTGACTCATGATTTCAACCAGTGAAATAATACATTTGTCCAAGTTGTCATACTACATTAGTATGACAAAGAGAAACTAACAAATTTAACTCCCAAAAGTAATTGAAATAATTTTTCTAGCAGTAATTATGAGAAAGATTAAAGAATAAAAATAATGGCATGAAAAAATAGACTGGAAAAGTATGTATAAAGAATTACAGAGATGCAAAATCTTGAGTAAAATTAGATAATGAAATTCATTGTGAATGATACTAACCCATCTTGTTTAACACTGACAATCATTGATCATGATTATTTCACGGAATCCAACCTGATAGTCTACGTCTACCTACATGACTCAGACCAACAATCAATGACTTTATGGACTGATGCCTAATTTGCCCAGTTCATAGCTTTGTTCAGACTTACTTCTATACCAGGAAACACTGTTCATAGATGTAGTCATAATTAACATATGTTTTAAAAACTTCATTTAACCAAGGTAAACTCATTTAATCAAAAAGACAACTCTTTGATGCGCACAAAGAAGTGGGAATGTTCTTACGTGTACAGTGCTATTTAAATGCTAATAAAACGGAATTTGTGAATCTTTTGGTTTATAGAAATAACCAGAAGAATCTATGGAATTGATGCATAAGCAACTGTACAAGTTATTGATTAAACGAGTTAATTACATTCTATAAAAAACAGAAACATTACAACATAATTCAGTCTGGCGTTAAAGAATTGATTCATGTTTTGTAATCATGACAAGATAGTAATTGCGATTCGTGCTTATTAAATAATCAATCAAGCTCTGGATTGTCATTTTGTTTTTTAAACATAGAATCTTAGTCTTTCTCATTGTATTAAATAATTTCTGTGCAAACTCGTCCAAAGTTAAAGTGCTAGGGAACCAACCAAGATAGTTTATAATTATTAAAAGGTCAAGCTAAATTGATCAAAGATAACCTGAAGTTTATCTGAAACACGTTGTATTACTTTTAATGTTCTTTAGAAAGCAATGGTTTTGTGATTTCATGTAACTCATTGATAGTAAAGTTTCATTTCATTCACTTACGGTAAAACTATGACTCGTCTATAATTTAAAAAGTTACATGCTAGTTACTGCTTCGTATTATTTAGTTTGACTGACCTTAATACTACTGTTTACTTTCTTCGGTAAAGAATGATCCAAAACTTATATTATTATTAATATTATTGAAACTCACTGCTTGACGGGTGTAGTACTGGCCCTACGTCGAGCCCACATAGGTTGTTCTAGTTTCCGGATAGAACAATTTATTCATTCTTCTCAAAAATATATTTTAAACTTGACACTTATTCGTGGTGGGATTATAATTTATGGACGAACCAATCACGTACAAGATACCAGATCTCGGATTTTGGCGCGAAATTCACCCATCCATTTCGATAAATAGAATTTTGGCATTCTAGCTGATGTCAGTTCATGATGAAAACCCTAACTGTAATTCCTAACTTTAACTATCAAATGTAAATCATAATTCTAATTCCTGACACTGGTTTATAACCCTCATTTGGTTCTAGTTATTAGGTGAACACTCTCAAGGTCAGTTTATCGCCGTTTAAATGTCATCCATAAATTATAGTCTCATCCTTATTCGCTTACCAGTCTTGAATGTTTTTATCTAAGAGTACATGTGTGCATTCTTTGTCCTACTCATCATATGTCTGACTATAAATATCGGTTCACACATAGTTAAATCTAGTTGGCTAATTCACCTCCATTTCGTGTTATTTTGTTTTGCTTCGCTTTCCGATCAACGATTATGAGAAATATACGTATTCAAACTCCTTTTGTTGTATTTGACTTATTTAATTCCGTTATTCATCAACGTGGGCTTGAGCCCACAAATATATACGAGGTAGCTAACTCAGTCAACAAACTCATCGATAGTATCATCATGTCACTACTATATGTGATTGATTCATCTACTTTTGATTTATTTTTAAACTTGCTTTTTTTTCAAAAAAACTAATTTTAACAGTTGATCTATCTACTGCATCTATTAGTGGAGAACAGTCCAAAGTAACCACTGGTCAACAACATAAAACATCAGTTAATCGACAAGGTCAAGTTCCACACAAAATGATGGGATATCGTGGTGCATTAAATGTACCTCGAAAATTAAACGATACTGTAAGTTTGTAAATTTTATAATAGATCAACTGAATTATAACAATTATAGCAGCATTCAAGGAGCAGGGTAATTCGTAAGAAAAATGAAAATATATTTAAGATAAATTGTTCCATACTAGTTGTTCCATTGTTCCTTTTTAATGGTATCCAACTGAGGTCAATCCGTAACAAACATTAAAGTGAAAATAGTTTATTTATGAATTCTAGAATAATTAGTTTTCATTCGAGTTGATCAATCATCTTATATTTGACATTACCTAAGAAAAATTTTGCCAAGTCCACATTACTTATGAATTTATAACTATTAAAACTGTCAAATATGCTATTGAATATACTTCTTGACTCAACTATTCTATTTATTTTCGAATATTCTATCGGTATCTTTAAATATATAAAGACACTTAAAACTTCAATCTTTATTGAAGTCTTATACAGAATCGTGGACTGGTTGGGGATAGACATTAACACTGTTGGATGCCAGCTCAGTGGTCTAGAGGTTAAGCGTCCAAACTCAACATCGAAACCCTCAGTTTGAACCGCACGGGGCGGAATCAAGGATGCTCAATTCTGAGGAGTCCCACAACAGGACGAAACGGACATCCAGTGCTTCCAAGTTTTAAATGTTGGTCTAACATCAATGGGTTCAAGATCTCAATCAAAAACTCAAAAACCTCCACAACCTTATACCGATAATCATTGTAAAATTACTTATACGTCAGTCAGTAACAACGTAGAACTCTGTACGTACGTACATCAGTTGCATTTGCCATACCACATTAGCACAAAGATACAACTGTCAATTCAAATCCCATAGTGGTAGAGGTAGTAAGAGTATTAACAGTAATCGGAAAGATTAGGTTTTGAAGAGGTTATTCAAGGAGTATAATCCAGTGAAATAAATTTGGAAAGAGAAAAAAGGTAGGGACATGAAGAATTCAGAAGATAAAAATTTGGGAGAACACAAAGAGTGGATGCAACTGCGCCATTGCAAACGAATTTGAGCCATGTGATTCAAGGTCTCTAATCATCGGTTGCTATCATCTCACGGATGCCCGGAACCAGATAGTCCTCACCTACTAACATGGTTCAGTTCACTTGTCAGTGACTTCATGGATTTGATCTGGTCCCCCCTCGCTTTCTTCCAACCAACTCTTACACCATAAAACATTGCACTTTGGAGCAGTCGTTAATTGGGCATAAGTAGCACATGTCCCAGCCATTTTGTCTTACGCTCATTGAAAAAATGATTGACTAACAGTTAGTCCATGCTCAAATCAGTATATATCAGTTACCAACATGATCATGTAAAATGATTAAATTAACTTGCTGGTCTTATTACTCATATTCCTCATTAATTTTTCTTTTGTTTATAAGTCATCAACTATACCTGAATATAATACAACATGCAAATCACGACGAATTACATATTCAATATTTGATGATATAATCAAATCATCTATTGAGAAATCAACATTAAATTTATTAAATAATGAACAATTATATACAACAATTTTACCTGATGATATAATATTACATTTAATACATGAATATTTCAATCAACATAGTAACAATAACAATAATAATAATACGAATAAAGGTATCATTATAGATGGAATTGAATCAGATTTTACCAAAAATAGCATAGCAACAATAGAATTATTATTAAAATATTTTAAAAATAATTATAAATATATTTATACAATAAGTATTAAATTCAATTATGAACAATATAAACAATATATCAATGAAAAACAAATAAAATTAAATGAAATCAAAAATGTATTCAATAAACAATATCATGAAAAGTTAATTGATTTAACTGATTATGAATATGATGAATTAAATGAGAATGAACGTCAAATCATTGATCATTTACAATATGAATTACGTCATGAAAAACATCAAATTGAATTAGAAAAAAAACGTATACAAGAAGAACAATTACGTGAAGAACAAGAAGCTGAAATGAAACGATTAGAAATGGAAAGGTAAATAGTTTTGTTAATCTTTTCTTTAAAAAAAGTAATATTTAGATATATGTGTACTACTTATATATTGATATAAGTAGTATATTTCTGGTAGCAAAACGATTGAGAAGATCAGAAAGTAATTGGTGTGGAAATACAGGAACAATGAAGTTTGCGACAATGAATGAACATTTTGTAAATGAAATATTAGACTATGGTTTTCTGTTTTACCAAGTAACTCTGTAATTTTGTCCTGAACATAAGTCGGTTGTTCTAACCAGAGTTCTGTTCACTACATTTGGTGTCAGTGACAGCCGTTGTGGGCCTGAGGCCGAGTTGCTAGTTGAGGCAGTTTGGTACAGAGAGGTGACGTCGAGTGTAACGTTCTGGCGGGGTGGAGTTGGCTGTAGCGAGTAATGTCGACGGAGAGGAGCCGTGGGAAATGCGGTTTCTGGGCGGACATCGAATATATATGGCTAAACAGGTTGCTGGAGGGCAGGCGTGGGGCTTCCCAGGTGCCGGGTGGATATCAGGTGTTGGTGCCTTGGCAGGTCGATGAAACTATGGAGGTCAGCGCTCCACCATCTCGACATTTTGACAGGGACGTGACAGTACCACCGCAAGAACGGATGCTTTAAAGAGGGGGAGCGGGTGTAGTATGAGTTACTTATATCCACATAATTAGTATATAACGATGTTCAGGAATGGAATGTATTTCAGTAGATAGATCCAGAAGGAAATAATGGGAACGAAAACAATTGGTATGAAAATGAATGAACAAGGAAATCTGAGACGATGGACTGATATTTGCAAAAACAATAGTCAAGTTTGAGACAATTAATTAATATTTTGCAAATTAATTATTTATTGTATAGTTCTCTTATTTTAGTGAGATGTTCTGTAAGTTCTTGTTCAAATACATTCGATTGTCCCCACTCGTATTCTCGTTCACTACAATATATTCGGGAAGTAATATGTATTTTTAGTTCTTGTGATATTGTTTGATTTTATATGAAGTCCCAAAAACACATGTATTTTGAGGATATATAATGGTTTGGAGAGAGTTTAAGACTTTATCAGTAGAAGAATTATCTAGGATGAATGTAATCAGTTATCATTCTGTTTCAACGTTTAGATATGTTTATTTAAGTTACATTTTTTCTTCCACAAGTGTCTCAAGAATCAACATTCTATACTGTTGTTTTCGAACTAAATAATACCCAGAGCATGGACAAAAGAAGGACATTTTAAACACATCCTAACAAATATATACTTGAATGATAAATCATGTCAGATGAAGTTACGAAACTAGTTTACTTAGATGAATGGTGAATCACGTTATTTTTAAATGTTTTCAGTTATTATATGACCCATGACATGTTTGTAGTCAATAAGATATAAACAAAAATACAGAAGTGTTTTGGGAACTACTAGTCTACAACAATTATAAGACCTAAACGGATGTCAAATAGATTTCGAAAAGGTGTATATTATGTATAGAGCTTTAATCTAAGCTACACATGTACGGTGGATCATAGCTATCTACAGATGGAGAGTTAAGATAGTTATTGGTAATCGATTATAGGTGGTGTGTAGCAATGTTAGTGAATCATGTGAGATCCTAAGCAGTGTAGTTAAGTAAACGTTTCATGCTATTAACAAGTATTTATTGTGGTGAAGTGAACTTGTGCTGTAACTAGGATGCTATATTTCTTCGAAACATGTGTCAGTAGTTTGACTGAAAGCATCCATAGATGGTGCGGATAAAAAAAACATTAATACCAAAATGGAAATCAGGTGATTATTTTGAAATTCTTTCATAAATATTGTTGATTCTGACGTTAATCTTGTACTAATGAGTTGAAAGTTTGTTGAAAGGAAGGTAGTTTTAAGTAAATTAAGACATTCTATTAATATGTAGACTTCATGAATCGTGATCTTAGTTACATGAGGCACTCTACATGATAAACTGGTTTATAATTTCTTCTTCGTTGAACTTTACATACCATTTTTGTGTATTCTAAGTCTAGGTATTACCTGAATGTCTATCTTATTTGGATAATTTCCTCCTTGTACTGTTTGTAATAGGTAACATTCTATATACCGTTGCACATTTGCATAATGTTATTTAATATTTTGTGATTTTAGTTTAAAAGGTAAATTGTATTTATCTCATATTTTCTTATCAGAAACATGAAGAAAAGAGGTAAACGACAAGATGAAAAAATAACTAAACCAATTACATCGAATCAAGTATCAGTTAAAGATAATCGTGCATTATCTGGTCGAATGAGTTCAAAACCTGTGAAAGACATCAATAGTAATTTGGGAAAATTAGATGCAGTAGATAAATCCCCTTTATCAGTTTTAGAAGAAACGTTAGTTATAATTTTTAGTTTGATTACGTTTTATTTATTTATATATACCTAAATATGTATTGACTTATCTATTTATTTAGTTTTATAATCGAATTTATTATTCTTACTTACTTACTTACTTATTTACTTACTCCTGTTAACCCAATGGAGCATAGGCCGCCGACCAGCATTCTGCAAACCACTCTGTTATGGGCTTTCCTTTCTAATTCTATCCAATTTTTGTTCATTCTTCTCATGTCTGTCTCCATTTTTCGATGCAATGTGTTATTTGGTCTGCCTCTCCCCCTTTGGCCTTCAGGATTCCAAGTGAGGGCTTACCTTGTGACGCAGTTGTGTGATTTCCTCAATGTGTGTCCTATCCACTTCCAGCACTTCTTCCGAATTTTTTGCTTTTCTGGAATCTTTTTTGTTCTCCCCCGCGATAGGTTGTTGCTGATAGTGTCTCCCCAACGGTTCCAAAATATTTTGCGTAGACAACTGTTAATAAACACTTGTATCTTGTGGATGATGACTTTTGTAGTTCTCCAAGTTTCCGCCCTATACAGTAGAACTGTCTTGACATTTGTATTAAAAATTCTGACCTTGATGTTGGTTGACAGTTGCTTTGAGTTCCAGATGTTCCTCAGTTGTGAATATGCTGCTCTTGCTTTTCTGATCCGCGCCTTCACAACTGCATCAAATCCACCGTGTTCATCAATGATGCTGCCTAAATATGTAAAGGTGTTTACATCTTCCAAATCTTCTCCGTCAGTTGTGATTGGATTGGTGCATGTTGTGTTGTATCGGAGAATCTTGCTTTTCCCTTTGTGTACATTGAGGCCTACTGCTGCTGAGGCTGCTGCTACACTGGTCATCTTCTCCTGCATTTGTTTTTGCGTGTGCGATAGAAGAGCCAGATCATCTGCCAAGTCTAGATCGTCCAGCTGCATCTTAGCTGTCCTCTGTATCCCATCATCCCCCCTATATGTTAACGTCTTCATGATCCAGTCGATTACCAGGAGAAATAGGAAATTATAGGAATGCAGATTTTGAGTGATTATACTGTGATGAATAAAACTCATACTATAACTGTTGTCTTGTAGAATTCCCATTTCAACAAAACCTTAACTATTAAATAACACTGTATGGATTATGCTAGAAAGATTGGTTATTTGTAATAGATGCAACCTTCTTGCGTGTCATATTTATTTATTAAGCCGAGAATCGACCATGAACAATATTATACAAAAAAAACAACTGGTGAGAAAGGAGAAAAGAATACTGTAAGAAATATGTTGAAATGTTTGTCAATTTGAGGTTGTTCACCTTTATGCAAAGTTTCAGTTTGCTGTGTATTTCTTGGAAAGTAGTAGAAATATCTGTTGAAGATCAAATACAGGCAGTTATTTCACTGATCATGTTTTAAACTTATCACTAGGTAAAAGAGGGTACTTTATTAAATGATGGTTATATAGATCCAATAAAAGAAAACTCTCCCAATAAGTTATTTACTAAATCTGGGAATAATATAAGTCTTTATATTTTTAGTTATGATGGTTGTTAAAGTAAAATTATATCTATTTGAAATTTTATAATGCTTTAACATAATGTATTTCTCTAAAAAAAATACCGAATATCAGACGCCGTACATCACGATCTCATGAAAAACATCGTAGATCTGCAACTAGTTTCAAAGATGAAGCATTAGCTGAGGAAGAAGTTGGAGCGTGTATGACAGAAGAAGAACACCTATTATATCAAACGTAAGTCTTTAAGAAAATTTAAAATTTAAGTGAAAAAGAAAGTATTTTATTGACTTTGTGTTCGTTTTCTGAATCTTCCCATTGACGTTGAGGACTGCAATTGATTCCATCACCAACCACCATTCATTTCTGCTTACAATGGTTGTAACTCAAGGTAATATCAAGGCAGTCTGCAGAGGATGCATATATGCCAAAAGAGATCAATCACAACCCTAAATGTCAATGGGAAGATTCAAAGTGTACAAAGCGATTGCGTTTGAAGTTAGCATTATCTGGTTTGAGTTTTGGAGTCAATATCAAATCTGGGATGCAAATACAGCCAGCTGACCATACCGGAATAGGACGAAATGTAGAGTTTATCTCGTTAAGGTTTACTAACTTAGGTGTTTTATTCACTTGTACAGATCTTTCCACCATGCTAATCGAAAATTTGATAATATACGTTCGTACCTAAATACGTTTCTTATTGATTTATATTAATGGCTCTTTTTCTTATACTATTCAGCTTGAAGTCATTTGAAGGTGACTTTCGTTCTCTGTGTGAATTACTTAGTACATGGAATCGCGTTACGTTACAACAACAAGTATCATTATTAGAATCACATGAAGAAAGTCCAACCTCAACTATTGTCAATTTACCTATTGGTAAACGTGCTAGACAAAGTGGTTTAAATTTTCCATCTAACACTGTCAGTACTAATTTAAACAAAACGAAACATTCAATTGGTAAAGTTGATCCTCCCAATATACAAGTTATAAATGAAAATATAACTGTTTTATTACCACCAATCTATTGTGATGTGAATATAATGAATGACAACCAACCTAATAATAATAATAATAATAATAATAATAATAATCTAGTTGAAATGAAAAATGACAAAGACTCAACTGATAATGGTGTACAAATTATTGGGATACCACATCTAGTTGTTGAATTTCCATTCAAAAAAGATACAAATATTATTGAAGGTAATGTGTATTTCGTATAAAAAGAAACACAGTTTTCTTATTTTTATTGTGATGAATTTTGAGATTAAAGTAAGAAAGAAAATTGGTTCCATTATTAGTATCAGATAGACTGATAGGTCCTGGGTTCGAATCTCACGAGTCGAGGTCGTGGATGTTGAGGAGTCTCACAATAGGACAAAGCGGCCATCCAGTGCTTCCAGGTTTTCCATGGTGATCTAGCTTCAATTGACTTATGATCTCAACTATTGAGGTTTCATTAATAATTGAGATTATGAGTAAAACCAACTGGCTGAATAACTTTGATTTTTAATCTCATTTTACCCAGATTGTTTTAATAAAATGAAGAGCCACAATCACATGACGCCAATTCATAACTAATCTACGGTAGTTATCATTGATCTTGATAATATTCAGTAAAATGTTTAACGTAGGAACGATTTACCTTGGTGAATGACTTGACTAGGTTTCAGTGACATTTTACTAGTTATATAAGTCTCTTGGGATATGAATTCAATTGACTAAAATATGATTCAATTTTATAAGTAAACATCCTTTTGAAATGGTTCCAGTCTACTGACAGATATCATGCGAGACTATTATTTGTTAAATTTCTTAGATATTAAGATTGTCGTTTCTCATTTTTGATTAAATTTAAGTGTAATTTTAGTTTTCAAATTATTGAAAACAGTTTTGGTGAAAAGAAAGTTCATTAGTTGTATGATAAGTTTCTGCTGTCAGTTTTCATTCCACGATAATGAAAATTAATGATTTATGTGACTGAACATTTCACAATGAAACGATAACTATACTACTTACAGCAACATATAGCAGTAATCAATCAATGCACAACTTCAGTGATACATTCACAATGAAACCAAGAATTACTATGATTGAAATGCATTCTCATAACAAGCAAGTATCAGGCTCAATATCAGACACTTTTATATATGTACACAGATAGTCGAAAAACTGAACGTCTTTTGTATAAGGCTTGCTTGAGAAATCCGGCATGATCACTAGACTTATATCAGATATTGATGAACTTCAACTAACATTAAATTAGACTGGAACGAATACCAAGATTTTCCACACATCGCTTTTAAGTTAAGATCTATGTTTAAAGAATTTCTTTCTACTATGATCTAAACCCCAAACTGATCAAATTTAGACAACCATTGAAGGTCAGAAATCCTAGGAAAGATGTTTCATTTCAGAACAAAACTCCTCAGCAGTGTATATCAACGATCCCAGGACCTTCGGTCCTGCAGCAAACGCCCAACCCCTAGACCGCTGAGCCAGCATCCAACGATGTTAATATTTAACTTCAGTCGATTCACAATATTCCCCGGTCATTTCCCATTACCTGGGTTGGATAAATGTCTCTTTTTCGACATGATTGAACTTTACTTGTCACGTCTTCTCGCTAGGACTCCAGGAAATGTATTTCAAATTTAGTCACTAGTGAATAGATTATCACTATTAGCATACATAGATTTATCTTCACAAACTCACCTTCTTATTAACTATTAACTATTATTGCTATTATTTACAATCGACTTATTCTATATTATTTCCAGCTATTAAACAGGAAATCAACTTAATGTTAACCGATCCAGATTTGATTCATGTTGAAAGTATAGTTGGTACAAAGATTAAAGATAATTTGTTAATGACAAACAGTTCAGGACAACAACAACAACAACAAAACACAATATCAACCGAACTTTGTCAATTATTGTCATATCATTTACCTGAACTCAATGAAATAATCAATTATCTTGGTATTGGATCCGATGGGCCACCTATACCAGAACCAAACAATTTCTCAGTTATATATTATCCAATTAATAATGATACTACTAATACATTAAGAAATAGAAAACAAATTAAACAATCAAGAATAATAAAATTAAATGAACAAAAATCAATTCATATAAATTTGAAATATTATGAATTTTTACATTCTGGTCAAGGTGATCCAATTATGAATACTGTACCAATAGGAAGTTTATTACAACTAACTGATTCAATTGGAGATGAAGAATTAGAAGGACGAATAGAAACCAATGAATCTTCAAATAAACAAAAAGTTGTCATCTTTTTTTATTTTGGACTTAATGAATTAACTTATCTTTTTTATATTACTTTCTATTCGATTCTCACGAGGCGGTTTCGTAGATGCATACTACCGAGGAGTCCCACAATAAAACGAAACGACCGTCCAGTGCTTCCAGGTTTTCTATGGTGATCTAGCTTCAATTGATTTTTTTCAAATATTTTGAACTAAGTACAGTTAAATTCACTTGATGTTGTTTGCTTGTATCTTCCCATTGTTGTTTAAGACTGCAATTGATCAGTCTATTGTTGGTATATGTGCATACTGTGTGCATTGCTTCGACAATGCCTTAATTGACAAGCATTATAAGTAAAGATGGATAGTGGCTAGCAGTAAAATTCAGGACTCGCGTTTCGTCCTATTTGGGACTCGTCAGCTGGATGTAGCCGCATCCCAGTGAAAATGTTAATCTATCAAAACATGTTCATTGAATATAAAGTTTTACATTTACAAGAAATCGGTAGAACTTTTTAAAAGAAAAGAAAGCCAGTGTTGGTTAAAATTATAGTTATGTAGATCATTTATAGTTAATTAAGCATATCATAATTGAGACTCATTATGTAGTGCGTGCTACCTATGTCGACAGATATAAGTAGTATGTATCACCAATCGAAAATGAAATGCCTAAAGGTAGAAGGTTGGGAAAATCGAATAGAAGAAAACGGAAACAGAGATTGATTGATATGGAAATGAAGGAACAACAAAGTCGGAAACAACTGATGAACACTTTGAAAATGAAGTAATGAACGTAGAATATTCATATTTTAACAAGAGATTCTAAAATATATTTACTTGCCTTCACCTGTGTTCTTTTTCTCTTTAATTTTACTTTCAATCATCAGTTTATCGAATCTATTGAACATAGAATAAGAGAAGCACATTGAATAACATAATTTTGCAATCTCTACTACTATCAATTACTCTATACAAACATAAAGTATTAAAATGTTAGAGAATTAATAGAGTTTTAGATTTCAGAATTAGCTTGTAACAGCTTCTCTGTGATTATACTTTCGATAAGACAAATTAATCCAAATATTTTGAGTTATTATGTACACATATAACTGACTTCGTGAATTATTCGCTATGTAACACTGATGTTTTATGTGCACGTATATGTGAATATACTTAATAACCATTTATGGAGATTGTAGTAATTTTAATAGTTAAATTTATGAGTCGACCATAGAAGACCTGGAAGTACTGGGTGGTCTTTTCCTCCTAGTATGGGACTCCTCACGAGTGCGTATCCACGATGATACATGTTGAATCACGTTTGATAAAACTGAGTTGAATATATTTCAGCCTCTGCAATTCATAAACCGTTTTCTTCGTCTCTCATCGTTTGCTTGCATTATGAAATGCCTGAAATATACGTTCCTCAAATTTTACCTTATTCGGCATTTTAATATCTACGTTGTTATTATTAGGATTTTTCGATAGAATAAAAAAAACTAACAATCATACTAAAGAAACTAGATCAGTTGAAGAAAAAAGTTATTTATGAGTTCATTTTACTTATTTTTAGAAGTTGTGAGATTTTTGTATTGTATCAAAAAACAACAATTTAGGTTGGCGATTCATCGCGTAAAACAGGTGGTCGATCTATTAAAAAAGAACGCAAATCACCAAGACAAAAGCATCAAACGTTAGATCAAGGTGAAACTACAAGTCGTAAACCAAAAGTTTCTATTGGTGGTGCAAACATCGGTAATGGTGCTGCTAGACGTACTTCTGTCATAAGCATACCTTCAGAGCAAACATCTTTGAATGATGAAATTTCAAGGTAATTATTAAGTGAAATTGTTAGACAGTATTATGTGATATTCTTTTTACCTGCTTAGTTAATCTATACAATTGTTATTTATATATATGAATCAAATCGTAAAATACGAATTATATGAATAATAAATATGTTCCTTTTTTCTTGTTGTATCCCAACAAGTAGAAAATTGTATTGTTGAAGTTTCGTGACTTAATGTAAACCACCTCTTCAGAGTAAATAATTAATCAAGTTAAATTAACACATTTAAATAGTACAAAGAGAACAATGATGAAAATTTATAATACAATCAAAATCATACAAGGTTTGAATATGTCAATATCAATTTTTTTTATTCAAGGTGAATTTGTTTGTTATATCACCGTATTAATTTGTGTGTTAGAATGTGGGTATGAAAAATGTTTGGGTGAGACTATAATTTATCGACGACCTTTGAGCAACGCTAGAGTGATCTTGAGGGTATCTACTTAACAACTAGTGTCAAATGAAGGTTATAAACCTGTGTGAGGAATTGGAATTATAATTTACAGTTGATGATTAACGCTAGGAACTAGATTTTGGGTTTTCATCACGAACTGACATAAGTTATAATGCCAAAACTACATTTACCCAAATGGATGAATCAATTTCGTGCAAATATCCGAGACCTGTTAACTTATATCTGATTGGTTGGTCCATAAATTATAGTTTCGCCAATCTATGCATTTGTAATATGAAGTAGTGGGGTTGGAATTGTGTGGAAAATAAATTAGGTCAAATGTGGTGGTATAGATAAACAGTCCAGGTTGGATGAATATTCGGGCCATCTTTCTCATTGAGGGTAGAGGGATTTAGCATTATGTGAAACACTTCGGTCGGAAAGCCTTTCTGAATTATTTTGATATTTTTAGTATCAATTTAATGATTATTGAAAATAACATGTACTGCTATCACTGATTTAATTTGTAAAATTCCCAATTCCACAGGATTATTAGGCGGTTTTATTTCGCAACTTACTATTTCTTTAGCACGAGCTCAGATCTCATAGAAAGACTCCAATTTAGAACGCACCACGATCTACACAAACTAATATGTAGACACAATTTTCTGTAGAAGTGAAAAGGATCTTATCTTTTATTCTAACTTGAGCGCTTCCTAGGATGTCGCTTGTCTTATAGAAGACTTTAAGTTTGTGAGTTTTCAAGATCCGTTATAATTCTGTCATTCCTTGGCAGTAAGGTAAAACCACAGTACCAATCCAAGATCTTTCATTAGGATTGTTTTTTAAAGAACAACAGTTTTGTTTTAAATGTTTTAAGGTAATATTCTTAGAAAAATTATTAAATCGTAGAATTTTTATTATGTTTTGCTTTTCTTTCAGCTTGTGTTCTGAGGTAATGATCCTTGTTGATCTTCTGAAATGATTCAGAGCTAGGGAAATTTTCGCACTGAATAAATGTGCAAAGTTAAAATCGATATACTTATTCGAATGTGTCAGTTCTGGGTACTCGGCTAGATTTAGGCTTCCATTAGAATTCCTTCACACTAAACAGTTTATGAATGGTAGTTCACTATAATCATCTTCCTTTTCGAAATTGAATTTGATGTAGGTATCAATGCTAAGGTTGAATTTGACAAATTCAAATAAATTGAAGATTGGGTAGAAAGTTAATAATAAATATAGTTTCTTTTTGTTATATCCGGACGAGTAGAAAATTGTATTTCTGACATTTCATAACTTATTTGGTTTTGATTAGTTTAGAGTATGGTATGTATGTTTACTGATTTTACTCTTCTGTTCACTCCCTTTATTTCAATTCTTAAGCCATTATTAAGAATTTTTAGGATGCTATTCTCTTCATAGTTCAATCTGGGTATCATATAAATTGTGACATTGCTACCACATGATAATACTCTTGTTATCTTTCTCATAGTTAATAAAAATTTGTAATCATAGATGCATTAGACAACCCCTCTGGGGTTATATAACGCTACACGGACATTGTGTAACTTTACAGTAAAACTATCTCGTTTGAGACGCAATGAAAATGCATAGTTATATTTGTTTTTAATTAAAATCTGTCATTATTATTTAAACTAGAATTCTTCTTAAGCTTTGTACCTCTTCGTTATAAGAGAAATTTAGTCGAATGTCTGGCAAACAGAGATATTAAGATATACTCAGTCGATACAATGAATAGGAAATTAGAGCTCATACATAATATGTTGATTGGAATGGGTTATCCACAGGGTTTCCTGAAGAAACAATGGCATATAACAAATAAGAAAATAGCGACATCAGCGGCTAGTAAGAAAACTCGCTTCTTGAGGTTGCAATTTAATGGAGATGTAGCTGGTGATATACTTTGTGATAGACTGACTAGAGCAGTGAACAGAACGTTTAATACAGCAAACCTTTGTTTATCATATTCGACCCGATCTTTGGTGATTCCCCAACTAAAGGATAAGTTACCTGGTTATGCCACTTCTATGTGTATCTACGAATTTAGCTGCTTCTGTGGAGGACGCTTCATTGGACGCACTACCAGACAACTGAACCAAAATGTTAGTGAACACCTCCGTTTGTGGTTAGGAAAAGGTACTGTCAAGTCAATACACAGCTCGGTTCTATCACACTTGATCGATAGCGGTCATGTAGTAGACACAAGTTATTTATCGTATTCATACTAGATTTCCTTACGGTGTTCGATCTTATCTCTTACACATAGAAGAAGCTATAGGAATTCGAGTCAACAATCCGAGTCTTTGTGTTCATAAGAAATTTGTAACACCCTTATTGATTATTATTTTCCATACTCTCTCCGTTTATTTTTCTTCACAACCTCCCACCCTTTTCTTTTCTCAAACATACGCTTCAAGGTCCAATGATCTGAACACCACTTATAACGTAGTCATATAATCTTTCTATGAATGTTATTTCAGTGTCTATATTTTTCTAATCATTGACCTATTTCCCATTGTGTAACACTGATTCAAGCCTTTATTATTCTTATCAAAACTAGTACACTTGTCATCACACTATCAATTTGTACTTTATCAGTATAGTGGTTGTGGAGATTGTTAAGTTCAGTTCATGATCTCAATCAAAAATTTGTACTTTCTTATAATGTTTAGTTATGTAATCTATTCCACTCATAAACTGCCTTGGTTGGTTTAATAATTTCATATATGCATATAAATATTACTGTATATTAGAGTAAAACCTGATGAGGATCCAGTTGAAAACAATCTTGTTCGCTTATATATGTTGTTCTAAATTACAATATGGGAATTTTTAGAATCTTCTAATTGTACGTATGTACGAGATAGAATGAATTTAATCACTCTTCAATCAATGATAGATGTCTAGGATAAAGATTTGAATCAGCTTCTTTACAATTTAATGAATGTTTATCAATATGAATATGTACTAGTTTATTCACACTGTAACTGATGTGAATAATTTAAAAATTATTTAGAATAGATTAAAGTTGACTTTAAGAATCCTGATTGAAACATTCTTCCTAGATTCCACAAACAACTCATGACATAATCGATACATCGAGGTCATTCGCACAGGTTCCTCAAATATATATTAATTAAGACTGATCATTATTCAGTATTAATTATTGACTGTGGGATGATTTAATCTCATAATGATCATGATATAATTTTAACATTGAATGATTAATACCCATGAAATTGGTTATGTTTTACTCAAATGTATACTTTAGTAATATCCATAATATTTTCATCTTTTATTTAGCATTGAATCTAATCAATTATTGATCGGACAACCGTAAGTATTTTGTATCTAATTTTATTTATTTCGAATGGTTGAGATTATGAGTCAATTGAAGATAGACCACAATGGAAAACCTCGGAGCACTGAATGGTTCAGTGGTCTAGCGTTTAAGCGCTCGCGCGCGAAATTGATAGGTTCTGGGTTCGAATCCCGTGAGGCTCAATCATGGATGGGCACTGCTGAGTAGTCTCATAATAGGACAAAACGGCCGTCCAATGCTTCCAGGTTTTCCATGGTGGTTTAGCTTCAAATGACTCATGATCTCAACTATTGAAATTACTATAATATCCACAGAAAACACTTTTGATATAATTTTATTTATCATAGTCGTATAACTTTAATCATGACTGTGATTATTATTTGTGACTGTCTATTTCATTACTTACCCAGAACAGTATGATGTAAAAATATAGACAATTCAAGTAAAAAAAGTTTATCAAAGATGTGATTCTTAAATGAGATAATAGGCGATATATCAACTTGGAAGTTCTGTTTATAGGACGTTTCATGCTGTTACATTTTACATTACATTCTCAACAAAACCATTACTTATACATTAAAATAAGGATAAGATACTGGTAATGGATATATCATTTAGATTAAAAATTTCTTCTGGTTTGGTGAACTATGAATGGGACTTGTATTCTTCGAATTCTTATCAAGTAACTTAATTGAGAACACAATAAAAGAACACAATAAAACTTTGTATGACATTATAATTGAGGTCTGAATCTCATTACTAGAAAATGAGAGAAGGCGACTGAATGAATATGAAAAACACCAAAATGTTGTCAAAGACGATCGGACGATATATAATACCCTGTTCTAAGTTTTAAATTCAAAGAGCTTAGCGTTGAACTCATTTATGATCTTCGTCGATATCAAGAATACAATTTCCATATCTGCTACATCTTAAACAATTTATGACGAACATTTCATACTTTTCAGTATTATTCAACCCTAACATTCTTGAAAAATTACCCTGTAACCTGATAACATCTGTTTCTAGTTACTCTGATAAAATATTGTTATTTCTAAGATTAATTAAATTGAATTTCTTCCATATTCTAGTAAGTTTTAACTCAGTTCACAAGGTGGTTTAGTTTTTTTTTTGTTAATCATTCATTTCAGGCCTATTAAAACGTAATCTATCGTATTTTGTTTACATATACATATGTACTTCACTGTATATTCGTTTATGAGATATAGGTTCTTTTTTCCTTTCTGTTTATAGTCTCAATCATTTTCGTTGGATTGTACCTGCTAAAGGACAGGTTCGTTTGAGAATTCGTTTTCGTTGTGATCAAGTTGGTCAGTTTGATCAGATATTCAATTTTGAATTATTGAATAGTAGGAGGATTTATCAATTATATTGTCGTGGAATATGTGCTTTACCAACAATTAGCCGTGAACCAAGGTATGTTTGTGTATTAACTTTTGTGCTCCAAGCCAAGAATTTAAACAAATAAATTATATTTCATATCACACGTACATTTAATGTGTTAACAATAAATTGATTGCATAATCTTACTTAATCGCTAATTTTATAAATTAGACCACCATTGAAAACCAGGAAGTACTGGACGACCAATTCGTTCTAGTATATGCCGTTCAATGTTTTCAGGTTTTCTATGGTGGTCTACGTTAGACTGACTCATGAATTCAACTATTGAAATCACTACAATCTTCATAAACTTCATACCAATAATTTTATAAACAGAAATTTTTGGTTTGAAATGAGTTTCCTTTTAATAATGCAAGATAACACCCGAAATTATTGAAATTTATTATTATATTGTTATGGAAGATGTCTCATATAGAAAACTACCAGTGTTATGGTTCTGTTTTAATGATTTGAGTATGATAACTTTGTACTGGAAAATAATTAGACTATATGTAGACTGTTTCTACCTAGTTGAATATAAGTTCAGTTACTAAAGAGCTAAATATACTTCTCGTATCCACTGAAAATGAGAAAGCATTTGGACAATATATTTTTATCCTTGTTGAAAAAAAACACATGTTGAGACAAAATGTGACAAAATCCTTTAAAAATAAACTTTTTTCAAGGTTCCTTGAAGGTGAACAATAAAGAATAAAATGCGAAACAGAATCAAACGTTTTAGTTTCATCACAATGATGTTAGAATTCGGTAGTCACGTTTTTCAATGTTATTTATTTATTTAGGAGAGAACAAGTTTCATTCAGTAATATACGACTAACTTGACAGTTCACAATGTCTCACTAGAAATAATTTCTAGTCAACTCAGGCCACTTACATAATTAATTGATTGGGTATTTGTAAGACGTAGTAGAATACGATGTCAGTTAAGGCATCACATGAGTAAGAACTAAAAAATTAATCCCAAAATCTTTTAACGATAGAAAACGTATATCCTAATGGATAAAGAAACATTATATACAATTTAATACTATACTATACTTTCAATGTCTACGTAATGCCTTTTAGCATTTCAGCCAGTTAGTAAATCAAAAATCCTATGTCTAAGTAAGATCCTCATAAAACTAAAATGGGACAACACAGTCATATATAATGCAGACTACTTGGTTAGGGTCCGCGTGACTATTGTAGCCAGTGGTTGGAGACTGGGTGACATGGCTCAGAATTGATCACAATGGTGTAGGTATATACACTCTTTGTCTTCCTTTAAACTATGAGATTAAAATTGCTTTGTATCTTTTTTTCTTTCTACGAACTAATTCTTTCTTCGTGTACTATGTCCTAATATGCAGTCTTCCTTTCATATATTACCACCAAGGATGCATATATGTGCCTGGTCTTACGTTGTAGCTGACTGACTGACTGAGATAACTCTCCACCATGGTTACGATTTAACTAAGTGACTAATTTCCATTAATTGTGAAACATTTTGAACTAATTTACCACTGATCAATAAGTGATCTAACTTTAATCATTTGATCCTGTAATATTACAAATAGCCTATTTATATCGTCAATCTAATGTGAGCATGTTTAATACTAAGTCATACCTAAATAATACAATACAAGAAGATATTTTACGTGTACTATCATATCATATTATGCTATTCATTTATTGATATTAAATCTTACTATAATCAATCTGATACTTTATCTAAGATCATTATAACTAAAGCGAAGAATTCATTTTGAATCTGTTGGGGTGATCCAGAAAATTGCTTGCAAAAGACAAGCAAGCATCAGGAATCACTAAGAAGCGTTTCGTGCAATCAGCGTTCACTTGAAGTTTTAGCCAAAAATATCAAGGAAGCGAAACGTCACATGTCGAGGTTCTGATTGGCTGGCTGCTACACTGCTACTATGTTCAGTAACATTCCAGAATCTTCGATCAACCTAAGCACATCTAAAAATATGATAAAAACCCTATATTTTTTGTGTTAAAATGAACCTTGGAGTAAACTACTTCTCGCATACTTTAAGTCTTCTCTCTCGTGTTCAGGTCGCTGTTCAGTTCTAGCTTGGGGTTACGGAGTAGCTTAGGAGAAGAATATAGCGTTCAATCCGCAAGACTTATCAGAATCATACATATTACATTCACAATAACAGTGTTTATTTGATTACATAATTTTGAATGAGTTCATTTATCAATTTTCTATCCACATATAATAAACTTTTTTTTAAATTTCTCTCATAAAGATTAATATATGCAAAACGTAAACGTACTTGTAACCAAGGTGAAATTATTCATGGTACCTATTTAATGTCTACATCATGTTTTGAATTTGGACCATTGTTAATTGAAAAATCTAAAGAACGGTAATTGTAAAAAAACAAATTGTTCTTGTATTTTCAAAAGTTTTTAATCTACTACTATAGTTAATTTAGAAATATCTATGAAGTAATAACAAGTATTTACTCAATGCAAGATTTTATTTCACCAATCCGTTATCATCATATATATATACGTGCCATACTTCACGGGATTGGGTAGACTGGTATATATATATTGAGTCAGTCACTCCATGTAACTTCGCTTTCATACGGAAACATATAGGTGGGTGAGTATGTTAGGTAATACAAACGTTTGTTGCTTGACAAATCTTTAAAATCAACCTGTTCATCATAACATCAATATCTTTCTTGAACTGAAGATTCACAAAAAGAATTTTCTTTGGACCAGTGTACTTATCCTTGAAACTAGTTTCGCATTTATCTTTTTTTTTCAGTAATCCGTACACAATATCCATTTTCCATGGATGTGGATTTCGAAACAACAGTTTGTGCTATGGGGGGAGAACGTATGATTCTGTGACCTGGCATTAATTATATATATGCTCTGGAAATAAACTCGTCTAAATAGAATCCTTTACTGAATAAGTTATTACAATGTACAACTGTTGTTATCGCACAGTGTATATACATACACCGTAAAATATAAATAAATATTATCCATATAAAACGAATATGGTTAGTGTTATGATTTGCTCAGAAATGCCTTGTACAAATAAAATGGGAACTTTGTGAAACAAATGACGACATATATTTTTCTGTGGTTAATAATCCAAACAATATTAACAATAATAATAATAATGACAATTACGCAATATGGCATATAGTCAGAAGTCTAAATCTTTTTCCTTAAAGCAATTCAACATTTATGTATCTAGCTAGTATATGATTGTAAATAATCTATGATATTCGTAGGTTACTAGTATTCGATCATAGATGTCTTCGAAACATTGCTCGTATATCCTGGGACCATCGAGTAAGTAACGCAGTTGTTAGAAAACGGGTACTAGGTAAGGATGGCAAATCAATTGATGGAGTAGTGAAACTTCATCAGTTGAGATGGCTGGGACACGTGTTACGTATGCCCAATTAACGACTGCCCCAAAGTCGGATGTTTTATGGTGTATAAGGAGGTTGGAAGAAAGCTAGGAGCAGCCAGATCAAAACATGGCACAAATTCATGAAGTCACTGACGAGTGGACTGAGCCATGTTAGTAGGTGTAGATTACCTGGTTCCGGGCATCCGCGAGATGATAGCAACCGATGATTAGAAACCTTGAAACACATGGCTCGAAATCATTTGCAATGGCGCAGTTGCATCCACTCTTTGTGTTCTCCCAAATTCTAATCTTCTGAAATTTCCATGTCCCTACCTTTTTTCTCTTTCCAAATTTATTTCACTGGATTATACACCTTGAATAACATTTTCAAACCCTATTATTTCCGATGACTGCTCATACTCTTACTACCACTACTATTATGGTATTTGAATTAACAATTGTATCTGTGTGCTAATGTGGTATGGCAAATGGAACTGATGTACGTACTTACGGAGTTCTACGTTGTTACTGACTGACTGACTGAACCTATGATAAATAATCCATGATGGCTCACACTACCTATTTATTTTACTTATAACCACTTTCATGACTTCATGTTCTCAGACATGGTTTATATAAGAAACAACGAATTAGTTATATGATTCACGTATACTGTTAATTCAATATTTTAGTTCAATTTTTTTCTAATTGTAACGATATTAATAACTTTATTCATTGTGTAATTTGTCTTCAGTATACATATCTTTGATTTTTTGGAATAGGGGACGGGATGAATGCTCAACACTGAATTTTCTATCTATTTTAATCTCCAATATCCACGCTTAACACAGCCTGGTGTTGTTTTCGAATATATTGAAGTAATTTTATTGCTACTTACATAATTAAAGGATACAATTTACTTTGATTGTACTTATGACGGAGCAATTGACTTTTGTGTACCGAACAACTTGAAGACAGTAAACTTTCAAAATTTCTTTAGTTTTCCTTAACAGTACAGTATTTTTTGAAAGAATATCGTTCTTTTCAGATTCTAGTATTCACCCGTATATTTCACTGCTAGATTATACTATTTAATGATTTCGATAAGTAATTTCTAGTGAACTTTTTAAACTTTATAAAGAAGTTTTATATGTAACTGTAGAAAAGTATAATACATGAATTGATTTTCCTTTATTCTTTTTATTTTGACTAGAATACAAGAAAATTGTTATCCTGAAAATATTACCTACTTTAATTTAGTGAATACATCACAAATGGATTCAGATATTAAATTATACTTTTTAAATGATCCAGATGAAGAATGTTTTAGTGTAGAACCAAAAGAATTAAATCTTAAACCAAATCAATCCAATAGTGTACGTATTTGTGCATTTCCAAAATTGAATAAACATTATGATGATGCACTTGTTTGTTTAATTAAAGATAATCCAGAACCAATTCTATTTAAATTAGCTTGTGATGGTGTTTTACCAGAATTGGAATTGGATAAAAAAGTATTTAATTTTGAAAAAGTATTATTACAAAGGTAATTTTAAATGTTTATGAATGCCAATTTGTTTTTATTAATTATATACCGCTTTCTTTCTACGAACTAATTCTTCCTTCGTGTACTATGTCCTCATATGCAATGATTTATTAGATTAACTAATGACTTTTCATAATGAGTTATCTTAGCATTTTGATTGAATATGTTACAAAACTTACTTACTTATTTACACCTGTTACTCCTAATGGAGCATAGGCCGCCGACCAGGTTTCTCCAACCCACTCTGTCCTGAGCCTTCTTTTCTAATTCCACCCATTTCTTGTTCGTTTTCCTCATGTCTATCTCCACTTTCCGGCGTAATGTGTTTTTGGTCTTCTTCTTTTCCTTTGGCCTTGAGGATTCCATGTGAGGTCTTGTCTTGTGACGCAGTTGAGTGCTTTCCTCAATGTGTATCCTATCCACTTCCAGCGCTTCTTCCTGATTTCTTAATCCACTGGGATCTGGTTTGTTTAATATGTGTGGGGAAGATCTGTAGCTCAAGTGGATGATTTTGATGGAGTTTTATTCTCTGAGCTGGATGGTTTGGTCGTGTAGCTTTCATTGTTCTTCTAAACGACATCGTCAGCACAAACTTCAGGTAGAAGTGAAGTGTTTGAATTTCTCCATATATGATTCATAGCTTGTCCTGTACACCTCGAGTTGATTGATACTTTTTGACTTTAAACTTATCATTGTTTACTTTTTTGTTTCGGTGGTATCTCATATTAGTTTGATTTTTATTCCTATGTTTGTGCATAATTTGGTTGATAAGTTGAATGGAATTCAATGTGCTTGTTGACCTGAGTGCCAAGCTTCTAAAAGTTCACTGGTGTTTTTGGAATTGCCCCGTAGAAAAGAATCTCAAAAAATTCCTATCTAAGAAAATCTTGACATAATGACACAAGTCGCTACTCAGTGACCAATCTATTTTCAACAAAACTCGAAACTACATGAAGTCATTTGCTGCCTATATAGCTTGTTGGTAACTTCTTTGACTATGAAGCTGGATGATACCGGATGGAATCCGCCAGGGAGCATCGATTTTCTCAGGATTACGGGTGCACCTTGCTGACGAGCACCTAGTAGGACGAAACGTACGTTCAAGGTTTCTGATGACCACCTCAAACCATCTCAAAATTATTCAAGTAGTGTCAAGTCACCTGAACTAGTGATCGATTTGCAGCTTGATTGACGGAAATCTCTCGGCATTGAGAAGGACTAAACATGCATAAGATCTGTTACTGCTCAGATTAATCTAAAACCAATACGTTACGAAATATCTATATATGTATATGCTACTTATGCCAACATTAGTACTATATAACGCCAGTCAGAAACAGAACATATTTTAGTAGATCGAGAAGGAAAAAACCGGAACGGAAAGCAACTTGTATGGAAATGCAGGAACAATATCGTCTGAGACGATTGATTGATATTTGCAAAAGAAACAGTCAAGTTTGAGACGATTGGTTGACATTTTGCAAACTAAGTTCTCAGATTTTTCTAAGATGTTCTGTAATTTTGTGTCCAAATACGTTCGACTGTACCCACTTAGTTCTCGTTCACTAAAATTGTACAGCTGAAGTAGATGATATTACCATAAAGGGGATTTTCTTTAGCGAATTATCCTTATTTCATATTCAAAGAGAAATAAACAAATAAATAAAATTCTATTTATCCCATTCTCACCGGATTCTAAAGTTAGAATACACTATTAATCATCAGAAGGTACGGAGAGGTTGAAAGTAAATATATATATTAAAATAAATTGAGTTTAGTATTCTTCATAAAATAAGTTTGTTACAGTTCGTTAATTTAGAAATGATCATCACATTATACTTACTTGAGGTACTTTGTAGGTGATTCGTGAAATTGGAAAGTAGGAAACGTAGAACAAAAAATATAATAATATTGAAATAATGAGGCAAATCAGAGACTCAGGTAGATATCTCTGGTGGTGTTATGTTGTCTGAGGTAGATGACTCAACTCTAGTTGGCCCTGACAATTTTGTCGAGGACGAAAGTGAGATCTTTACAGTTAAACCATTTAACCCAGTGAATACGAAATTATCGGAACAATAGTGTAAATAATACTCAGATTAGATGTTTAATCGAAGATTATAAAATCTTTGGAGTTGGAGAAATAGCTAACAATTACATTGTATGTATGTTTTATCCTAGTAAATATACTTTTATGTACTACTATTGTTTCTACTGATAGGAAAGAAGTACGTTCTATTATTTTGAAAAATCGCACTTTATTACCAGCTCAATGGAAATTATCTGGAATCGAAGCGTTAGGTGACGAATTCTCTGTATCACAAGATGCTGGCATTGTTGAACCACAGTCAGAATCTATTGTCTATGCTTATTTTCGTGCAATGAAATCTGTCAAACCAAACCAGAAGAGAAGCTTACGTCTTGAAGTTTATGATTTAGAAAATATTGCTGGTTTAATACAAGTAGAAACTATACAAGTGATGGCTGAAGCATATGATGTTGCTTTAGATATTACATTTCCTAAGGGTTAGTTTTAATTAAATTACTAAGATATGTATACTAATATTTACTCAGTGTTTGAAGGTAATCAGAAGGAAACCTGAACCTAGGATGAATTTCAGTTCATTTTCATTTTTGAAAAACTGGGTGGGTTTTGAGTCATTTGAAATCGGGCCGTAATGACCTTAAATCAGTTGTAAGATCTCTCTTTCCCTCTCTCAAATCCAGTTAACGATTAGTTAGCTTATATCGTCAGTAGGACACATAAATTTGTATTAACCAATCAAAACACCGACTAATGAACGACAAATAAGACCTTAATGCTTACATTATCCTCAAGCTCCTCCTTACTCCGTGGTCAATCAGAAGATGAATTTGGAAAGCAAATTAGTTCACTATTGTGCTAAATTCAATCATGACTGAAAAAGACTTATACAATACTATGCTAGAAGTTTCTAAATAAATAACAATTCTAGAAGAAAACATTAATAAAATGTGACGTAGTTGAAAGATTATCGGAAAATCGCGGAATATAATTAGTTCATAATTTCTACTCTTTATATTTGCATTCAGTTAGTCAGTCAGTCAGCTACAACGTAGGACCAGGCACATGTATGCATCGGTCAAAGTTGCCACACCTCATTGAAACAACACGATGAACACCGGATTCATAGTAGTGAATTTAGTGGTGGTAATATATAAAAGAAAGATCGCATATAAAGTCACAGTACAGGAAGAAAGAATTAGTTCGTAGAATAAAAGATATGAAGCGATTTTAATCTCATGGTTTGAATGAAGATAAAGAGTGTATACATCTACGTCATTGTAGTCGATTCTGAGCCATGTCACCCAGAGTCTCCAACCATTGGTTACGATAGTCATGCGGACCCCAACCACAAAAATTAATCGTTTACAATTAATCGTATTGCAGTGTTAAAGATCCCGTGTACCAATGCTTATATCTGATAATACAACTAGGCCAAGTGTTTTTAGATTCACTGTATAGGTTTTCGGAATTTAATTAGCAACTTTGTAAAACTAGATTAATTTGAATGACTGAAATATGTGTTAATTCTATTGATTCTACGTGTATAATCACTTTGTCGATAAGTGTGAAACTAGAACAAATCGGTTTTTTTTCTCCATTAAACTTGAATTTGTTAATGATTTTTAGTTTGATAACATCTTATGACAAAAATTATCTTTGAACATTTCAAACTTATTTATTTAATTCACTTGGTGCTGTTTTACTTCTTTCTTTCCATTGTTATTTAGGACTGCAGTTGATCAGTCTCATGTTGACATATGAGCATCCTGTACAGATTGCCTCGATATAGCCATGTTACAAGATTTTTAAACGAAGATGGATAATGGCTAGAAAAGGAATCCAGGACGCAGTTGCTAAGGGGATAACGCTATGGCATTTGAAGCGAATGGTATTGGGTTCGAGTCCCAGAGTGAACATGAACTCCTGGATGGAGGTACATCCGACTGACGAGTCCCAAACAGGACGAAACGCGCGTCCTGAATTCCACTGCTAGCCACGATCCATCTTTATTTATTTAATGTTAACAATCAATCTGAATATTGTTTAATGATAATCATAGTATTAATAATAAGGATTTGAACTATTATATTTTTTGTTCTACATACAAGGGAGTGATGGTGGTATTGATTTCGGTTTAATCAAAGTTGATGAAGAAGTTAAACATGCTATTACATTGAAGAATAAAGGTCCTTATGAAATAGTAACTAAGTAAGAATTTTTGATTTGTTAATTCAGAGATAACTAACTGTTCGATTTAAATTCAATAAGATTAATCTCTAGTTGCTTTGTTTCTTTCATTCCCATTACTGATTACATATGCATTATATTAAAAAGGAAGAAATTTTTACTAAACCATATCGATAAAGAAATCAGTCTTACATTGTAACTCTCAGCAATCAATGTTGCACTAAACAATTGGATTACTACAAAGTATCATTTAAGCCATAACTTCAAATAACTCATTAGTTATTAGTGGTCAGTACATTTCAACTGTATTGTAATTCAGGTGATTCACTGATGAGATTAGATGATTATCAGAAAATATTACAAAACAAACAGAAATTGAAAAAATAAACCAATTTAATCTTTTGAAAGTCTCATTCTCACAACATGCCTTGATGATTTCGGATTCGAAACTATACGAATTGTTAGTTTTCTCGATTGTTGAGTTATAAAGTAGAATGAAACAGTTGTCTAATGTTCCTCGGATTTCAATGATTCTTTTCAATTGATATCAGTCCATAATGGAGATGAATTTTAGGATGACGAACAAGGTGTGTCAATATAAAATGCATAAATGAAGTATAAAATTCTTTAGAAATAGTAGTACATCGAACATTTCAAACATATGACAAGTAAAAGTTCAGGAATAATGAATAAAAGGAATCATAGCATATTAGTCGGTAACTAATTATAACAACTCTAGTTATCATAGTAGACTATCGGGGAACCTTCCACGATGAAACCAATTAGTCTTCAGATCTTTAGGGATCAACATAGACGACCGATAAATGTTGCTTTATAAGATCATTTCTGTAATAAAACAAGCTACCTTCCCCGAAGTAATAACCTTTCTTACTAAGTCACACTTTAGTAATCGATAAGCCAACAGAATATCTCCGTTCTAAGATATTATTATGTTAAACAATGTAAACTTGGATAATGTGATGAAATTTATCAGAAATCAGAAACGTTGAAGTTTCAAGGTATAATTACGTAATCTGAGTATATCCAAGAGTTGAAGATCTTTCTTATTTAACTTTCTGTAGCAGTATAGCTGAAGAACTCGGTTTACGATTAATAAATCGCAGGTTCCAAACCCGCTCCACATATTGTTGCTTGTAAATCTGAGTGGTATTGTAGCGAGTAAGAACACGATTGGGACAATCAAATGTATTTGAAAAACGAAATTACAGAGCATCTCACTAAAATCTGAGAGCCATATAGTAAATAGTTAATTTGCAAAATATCAATCAATTGTCTCCAACTTGACTGTTCCTTTTACACATATCAGTCTGTTGTCTCAGATTTCATTGTTCATGCATTTTCATACCAATTGCTTTCATTTCCCTCTCCTTTCTTATCGATCTTCTACTGAAATACATTCTATGCCTGACCACCGTTATGTACTAATTATGTGGATATAAATAACCCATACCACAGTATCACGAATTCCCATGCAAAACGTTTGACCCAAGTCTGAGTACACAAATTTATATTTCATGAGCAATTTACATTATTTTATAACCATAACGATTGATCTGCAATCCAGTTATCATCTTCAATATTAGTAATTTCGTATGAAATAAAACTTAATTCTTATGTTATCGTCTGATGCTTAGGATTCATACTACTAACTAAATTTATATATTTTATACATTTAATATGAACTATATGTAATAACATGTTCATTTTCATTTAAGAATCATTTAGAAAAGTAATTCTGTACTATAACTTTCAAATTACTGTCATGTTTTCTTCTTTATATTTTTTTCAAACAAGCTTTATCTTTACAAAGAATGATAAATTTAAAACAGATTTTAGTAGTATCTTCACTATGTCACCTCAACGTATCAGTCTATCTCCAACAGATAAACTCACACAAGTAAACGTACGTATTTTATTTTATCAAGATATTTTAATAAAACTGTTTACATTGATCTATGTTTATTATAATTAAAAATATACTTTTTGTAAGCAATGATGGATAGTGGCTAGCAGTGGAATTCAGGACGCGCGTTTCGTCCCATTCAGGACTCGTCAGCTGGAGTTGATGGTCACTCTGGGACTCGAATCCAGTACCGTTCGCTTCAAACACCATCGCGTTATCCACTCATCTAATGAGTCCTGATAGCCACTTGCTTGTGCAATGGGGTGAATTTAAATTCACTTGGTATTATTTGTCTTGTATCTTCCCATTGAGGTTTAAGACTGCAATTGATCAGTCTGTTATTGGCATATGTGTATACTGTGCGTATGCCTCGATATTGCCTTAATTCACAAGCTTTTTGTAAGCAATGATGGATAGTGGCTAGCAGTGGCAACCATCGTTTATTAGCGGATAGCGTTGGTCCCAAAGCTATAAGCACATAGAACGTATTTGAAGCGGAGTGATGAATAAGTATATGCGAGCAATTACATAAGCAAATTTATAGTCAAATCGCATAAGGGAACAGCAAGGACTAATAATAGGATTTGACTACATACAACATGGTAGGTGAATGAATCATCGAGTGACATTTAAGCAATCAACATTTAGCTAGAGTCTGTCATGTAATCTAGTGATCGTACAGTACAAATAAATAGACGAATTTTTACTGTTCAAATGACATTGTCTGTTAAGTAAGTCAATAAAGAGCTTAATCAGAATTAACCGTAACCGAAATTTTTTGTAGGATAGTTGTTATATCTCTTTTAAGTAGAATACTCTAGATATATAGATTGTCACCTAGGCGACTTTGATATGAAAGAGAAGGTTCAATCGATTTTGAAAAGATGATAACCATATAACTTAATTTAGCAGTATAGGAGGGTTAGTTATCACTGTTTTGTTATCAGTATATACACTTTTGACACTGAATAAATATGGAGTTTCCTGAAGTCTGAGATAAGTTATAGAATTATGTTAGGTATGATGAATAGTTAGGTTAATCAATTCAGTTGTTCACATAAATGGAAAAGACTATACTGATTTCCCTTTTACTAGTTTTATTTGTTGACGTTATATTTTACCGATCAAATTAAACCTTACTTACTTACTTACTTACGTTTGTTACTCCTCGTGGAGGAGCATGGGCCGTCCACCAGCACTCTAAACCTAAGCCTTATTAATAGATAAATATAACTTATTCAATTTCATTTTGCTTAATTAATTTAGCTAACATGTTTCACACAATCAGAGTTAATTTTAAAAGAAGCAGAAATACTTAAATGTCAAATTATTGAACCAAATATTAAAGGAACTCCACAACTGATTGCATCAATTCCAATAAAATTGTCTGTAAAAGCAGAATTCAGCAAGTATGTTTATTCTGAAATTCAGTGTATTTTGTTTTCTCTAATGTACAATATACTGAGTTATGATATAAATGTTCTATGTTTGTTTATAGAACAGTGTGCGTTTAAAAACCACGATAACTTCATGAAGTAAATAGGAATAGATTTGTGGTGGTCGGTATCTAATATAATCCTTAAACTTCGTATTACAGTTCGTCCTGATAACCATCACTAGATAACGCCCCAACGGTGTATTAATCAGAAGGCGAATACGAAGTGTTGATTAAGTTTATTATTTCACCATATACAGATCACCAAAACTACAGGTACATTAAGCAAGCATGAAAGAGTAGTGCTGAAAAGCAAACAGGTAAGCGAGTGTGCGTGCGAGTCAAATGAGCAAGTCAGTGGACAGGATTGAGATGTACATATACATACATTGAGAAATTAGTTAGTCATCAAGCTAATTAAGCGACTAATAGTACAGCTAGCAGAATGAATATATCGCAATCAGTAAGCAATGCTCAAGCATACATATTCATAAAAGAGCAACAACAATAAAGGTATAATCGTATAGATAAGTTATTATAGTACGAATCACTCTATCCGTTAATAAGTTAAAAAAGGGCTTAACCAAATTAAATGTGAACAAAATCAATTGCACGTGAGCTGCTATAATCATATGTATTCCCATGAGCAACAGTTATCTCGATGTTAACTTTGAGGCCTCATTCTGCCAACGAATCACACTTTTGACCACACTAGTCACTAACTTTTTATCAGTCAACTAAACGACCATGATAAACATGCATACGAAAGCTTCAAACAAGATCGTTTTCTGTCAGTTTACTCATTAGTTTTACATTTTTAGTCAATCAGTGCTGGTTAACACATGGCTTGCCACAGCCGTACCGTCCTAGTATAGGACTTCTCAGTAGTGTGCATCGAAGATCCCGCACCCCTGACTCGAACTCAGGGCCTTCAGTTTCGCTCACGAACGCCTAACCTCCAGACTACTAAGCCGGTATCCAACAGTGTGGATGCGCACTGCTTAGGAATCTCATACTAGGACGAAACGACCACCTACTGCTCCCAGGTTTTTATTGGTGGTCTAAAATCGACCCATTCATGGTCTCAATCAAAAATTAAGAATCTCCACAACCCTATACTGAAAATATCTGTTAGCTTAAAAGGCTATACAGAATGAACACGAGATGGAATTATTAGAATGAACGGCATGGGAGTCGAGCCAGTGGTAAAATTGATGTTGGTGGCATAAATCAGACAGTGAAGAATATAGTCAAGGAAGAAATTATGTGTGGAAGAAAATTGAGACTTAAGATCTAGAGAATGTATTTGGACTAATATAACGGACTATAAGCCATCACCCACGCCCGACTAATAACTACGGCTGTCTTGTGGATCTCGACATATTAGTCTGTATTTTCCAACACAGTTAAGTCAGATAATCATGAATTCTTACTCTTACCTACTACCACATTACGTGAGCTACTATAGATTATCTGACCTAATGCACTCCATCAATTATTGATATCACTTGTATAGATACAGAAAACAGAAATCACAAAATCTAATAGACTTTTGAATACACATAGTTTTAGAAGACTAAAATACGCAGATCTGAAGTTTAGCCTTTCTATTGATCATTTAGATTTGAATATAATATCGTCTCTCTTATCATACAGAAAGTATCTATGTCTATAACATCTTTGACAGAACGCTGTATTACTTCATGAATGAAGAAAATGTTGAGCCTAACGTTATAGAAATATTTTAATAGATATCACTTGAAATTAAAGTAAAGGGACCACAATCTGTGGTTCATTTTAATAATTTGCATAAACGTTAGCAATGCAAAATTAATCAAGCAGAAATAGACATTATCCTTTTCAAAATTTATTATTCTATTAACTCTACTCTTTCGATATCATCAAATTATTCCATATGGTGAATTGTTCAATGTTTATTCCATTTAATATTTCTTGTTTTAAAATCAAGAGTGTCTTATTATATCACGATTATCTGTTAGATGTAGGGTATCAGGGAATGATGGTAAATCAATTGGTAGGGTTATAAATCTTCATCGACTGAGATGGCTGGGACACGTGTAACTTGTGTCTGAACACCGTTTATCACGAAGCGCAATAGTGACTAGTGTTGGAGACGATTGGAAGAAAGTTAGAGGCGGCCAAACCAAAACGTGGCATCAGTCCTTGAAGTCAATAACTTTTAGTCTGAGCCATGTTGGTAGATGCAGACTACTTGGTTGGGGTTCGCGTGACTATCGTAACCAATGGTTGGAGATTCTAGGTGACATAGCTGAGAATCGATCACAATGGTGTCGATGTATACACTCTTTGAAGTAACCACTTCTATAAGGTTGATGTTCATCTTGTTGTACTAATGAGGAATGGCAACTTTAAAATGAACCCAATTCGTAAATAATAGAAGTTTAAAAGCACACAAGCTTCATTTCAAAGCTAGAACTAATATCAAATAGTTCTTCAAACAGATGTACATAAATATATGAGAACATTTCAGTGTGAAGAAGTGAAATATTAAATTTTGTTTGTTCAAAGTAGATGAATGTATTTTCTGACGGACGTTGAATTTACTTATTACATTACAAGTTGAATTAGGCTGGATAACCTTTGAAAATGACAAGATGTAAGACAGTTGTTTCCTACTAGTATGGGACCTCTCAGTAGTGTGCACTCACTTCCACTGAAGTATGGAACAAGTATTACCGATCTGAGTGTATAAGTCATGTGATGTCTACGGATTGCAGTTATAAAAATCTGAAGCATCGCGGTTATTCTAGGTGGTTCAGATTTTAAGCTCTTGCAGCGTGGCCTGAAGAAAGTGCTGGGTCCGATCACTGACTAAATCATGGATGCACACTACTGAAGAGTCACATGCTAAAACACAATGGGAATCATGTTTTTTGTCGCTTTCAATGGTTAGGATTTAAGCTAGAAACTATTAATATGTTCTTAAGTAATTGATAATATAAATAACAATTTACAGTAATTACTGCCATTTCTTCAATATAACTGTTGTAGATTTACAATTTCTCCCGCACATGATATTAATTTTGGTTCACTTATATTAAATAATCATAAAACAAGACAATTGATCATTGAAAATAATGGAGATTATGAATTCCGTTACTCAATTATACCTGTTAGTAAAATGTTAGAGCTATTAGCAACACGTGAAGCTTTATTGAACAAAGAATCTACAGGCACGGTGAAACATAAAATGTAAGTTATTTAAGTTCTTTCTGCTTTTATTCAGCTTTTCGATTTCCAGTTACTCATCACTTGATAACTCTGATTGCTATTATGTGATAAGTTCATCGGTCAGAGTTCTAATTATGATATTTTTTGTTTCGTATCGTCTATAACATAGTGTTCTGGACTTGATCAAGTATACACCTAACTTACAATGTTAATCTTAAGCCAATGCAAACTAAGCTAATGTTGGTGCATTATACTCAAGCCTTTCTCTATCTTTTCCCTTGAGTCCAAAGAGAAGTCAGTAGTGAGCTTCCATTATTCTCAATGCGATTATGACTTAAAACTTAAAGACTTAAAGTGTTAACTCTTAATCACATATTAACATAATGAAGATATTACATTGATGTCATTAGTGAAAGAGAATCCGGTCATAGGTGCGTAATAAAGTAACGGTAACTGAAGAAAAGTACAACATATGACAAGAGCTTATGTATCACAAGTAGGAAAATATAGAAATGAAATATTTAGAAAGAAAAAAACAGAAACATTAACTTCACTTAGAACAGTTACGGAAGTTCAAATTTTCAAGTAATTGTCCCTTTAGAGCTTAGTTCAAGTAGTAAAGAGTATTTTTGATAAGTTCATTTATTATTAAACAGTTTCAGCACTTCTGTCCTTCCAATAGCCGTAAAACAAATGTCCTAAGTTGTTCAGGATTTCAATGATCCTTCAAACAATAATGGACCGATGCATATATGTGTCTGGTCCTACGTTGTAGCTGACTGACTGACAAACAATAATGACTCTCATAAAAATCTTTATTTAAATGATTTCGTGTTTTCGCACCGGAAATAAATCATACTGTGTTTTGTTCGTAGATTCTATGTACTAGAAACGCTACATTTTAAGCACATCATTTAAAGTTCTTAGTTTTTTTTATCGATAATAAAAAGCTATAGCTAAACACCGTAGTATAACTAATGAACTTTGAATTTATTAGTGTTTTGATTGAATAGACATTAAGCGTAGATTTCTAATTCTGATTATACCAGATAATCCTTATTATTCATTTTTATAATAAATAATAGTATTATATGAGACTCCTCAGCAGTGAATATCCACGATAGGATGAAGCAGCCGTCCAGTGCTTCAAGGTTTTCCATGGTGGTCTAGTTTTAATTGACTTATGATTTCAACTATTAAAATTACTATAATATCCACAAAATCCCTTCTGATAATAATAATTATAGTCTTCAACAAAATAATAATGTAGCAGTACAATACAAACGTCAAGATGACTTCACTATCCATCTATATTGAATTTCCAGGTTTTCTATAGTGGTTAACCTTAGATCGATCCATGAATTCAACTATTAAGGAAAATACAACTTAATTTCAAAATTCATCTCCCGATTTGAGATAACATTCATTACGGTCTAATCTTTGGAACCATTATAAAGTCACACATAGATTTATAGATCATGGCCATGAAATAGTATAAATCGATTTTTTAAAGTTTAAATTATGGACTAAATTTAGCTAGATAATCGTCTCGTTAATCTGAAGAGCATTGAGCAGTGTTTCCATCCTGTTACGGGACTCTTCAAACTGCTAGACATTGAATCCGGCTCATTCAGACATGGCGGAAAACATTATACCACTGATTGGAGATCGAATAGTTCACATTTGTATGATGATATTGTATGACTACTATTAGTTCCTGCCGCTGATGTCTTATTAACGCCTAACGTCGTCATACCGTTCCTGTTGTAATCCCTTGAAACGTATTGACTACAAAGCTTTTATACAGATTATTTATCTAAAATAGAGACCCATCACAGATGCACATAATAACTAAAATGGACACCACTCGTTTTATCAAAAATAGTGTTTAAGAATTATTTTGTTTATTTTCACTTCTGATAGATTGACGGAACATATTCATTCTGTTTTGACATTGTTAGGGAAATCCAAAAACTTCTCAACGAAAAAGCCAAAAGTGGTTCTGAAAACATTGAGAGGCATCTTATTCAATCAGTATTCACTAAAAGTTTTGCCAGAAACATCTAGAAAGAGAAAAGTCACTTGTCGAGTTTCTGATTGGATGATTGTCTATATTGATACTATGTTTGGTAGAGTTCCGGAATTTTCCGGGTACCTAAAGCCATCTAAAATACTATAAAAACCCTAGATTTTCTGTACATAAACGAACCTTTAGAGTAAAGCGTTCCTTCCATATTTCGCGCCTTTTCTTTCGTGTTCAAGTCGCTGTGTAGATTTAGCCTGGGAGATTACTAGAAGAGTTTAGGAACCGAATCTAGCGTTTCAATTACAAGACTTATCAGACATTGACTTATGTAATCCAGAATATTTAAAAATACTTCTTGATGATTGGTTAAACAAGCACGACCTATCTGATTTGTTTACAATCTGTTAACTGTTTTGTGTACATATTTAATTTTTATTAAAAAATATTTATGTTTTGTCATTATGAGTAGATATCATCGTAAAACTAAAAGGTATGCATCATTAGCTTATGTGATAATTGACTACACATGCAAATATATGCTTGATATACATAGCAACTATATCTTGTTGTATTTGACGCTTCATTAACTGTCATTTCTTTACAAAACCAATTATATTAAAGTTATTTTACAAAATAAATTACAGTATTCATACTTGTTATATGCACATAGAGTAAACTAGCCTAAATATGAATTAATTACTACTCATTATATCTAACTATGCACAAAGTTCATTACCAGGTGTTTATTCCATGGCTAAAAGATGAATGTTTGAATCAAATGATTACCAGCTATTACCTAGTTTATACACATTAAAGCTACAGGACACTGATGAAAGTTACCTAACTTATACTTTGAATTAATAAAGTAAATTAACGATATCATTTCCATTGTGAATAAGTATCCTATGATTTGATCATTTTATTTTGTTACCTAGAAAAGTAATAAGATTGGAAAAAGGTCAAAATATAAACTTGACAAAGTCATTATTTAGAATTAAGTAGTAAATCATACAGAATATAAAGTATCCTTTATAAAATAATAAATGATGTCAAGAAAAGAAAGCTATGACCGGGTATAAGTAAATGGAATAGTGCTAATTTGTATATGAGTTTCTGTCTTAATCAATCAATCAATCAATCAGAAATAACGTTCTAGAAATATTGAAGGTAATTTTTAGTAATCAGAGTAATTGACATGATGATAATCTATTCATATAACCGCAAATATAAGAGCTTGTTTTGTGTAACTTTATACTATTCATGCTTTCATTGTTGTTGCTTTGCACGTATCATATAATAAGCATGTTAATCAGTGCTTATGTGTTTTATAAAATTCAATTTGCTTCTTTTCTGTTAATTGACATTGTCAGCTTGGTATATCTTCGACAATTTTAAATCATATTTTACAATTGTCTAAGTATAATTTTGGTAAATGGTTGTAGAGATTGTTGAGTTTCGATTGACATCATGAATGAATCAGTGTTAGACCACCATTGAAAACCTGAAAACATTGGACACCTGTTTCGTCTTAGTATGGGACTCAACAGTGCGCATTCACAATTTCGCATGTGGGATTTGAACCCAGAACCTTCGATCACGTGCGCGAACGCTTAACCCCTAGTATAATTTATTGATTCGTAAATATATAAGTTCATTTGTTTCTTTCTAAGTGTTCATATTTTAATTATTTTTTAATTTAACCACACCTGATTGCAATTTATGAGCACCCTTTATCTCTGAAGCACCCTCTTTGTGAATCATACTGGTTCAAAACTCACAGATAACATTGTTTTCCTTGAGACTGAAAATATGTTGATAGATTAAAACCTATCAAAGCAAATGCGTTGTAATATTGAATTATCTAGTCCAGAAACTGCAATACAAACAATATAACACCATATACGTTGTTAATTATAAATCAATAAGTCTATAATAATTTGCTTTTATGTGGTATTAATAAATAGGGATAATGTTTTAAATAAATTAATATATTTGTAATATCAGAACGGGTTTTGTAAAGATTGTAGTAATTTCAACAGTTGAGATCATGAGTCAATTGAAGCTAGACCACCATGGAAAACCTTGAAGCACTGAACGGCCGTTTCGATCCAGCGGGGCGGGGTCGTGGATGTGCACTGCTGAGGAGTCCCACAATAGGACGATACGGCCGTCCAATGCTTCCAGGTTTTCCATGGTGGTCTAACTTCAGTTGACTCATGATCTCAACTGTTGATATTTATAATATCCCAATGAGTAGAAAATTAGATTTTCTGACGTTTCGTCACGCATTGTAAGCCAATTCTTCAGAGAATAAATAACCAAATCAAATTTAATACAAGTTTAAATAGTACCACGGAACAACGCAAGAATATTAAGTGCGATCTATCAAAAAGCAGGTCTGAACGAATCAATGTCATGTCATTTCGGTCAAGGTGATTCATAAGCGACATGTATGTAAATTTGTGTATGTGTATGTGTGTAACGTTAAGGATGAAAATATGTGTGACCTTTATAGTTAGAAGGGATAGAGTTTAATTTGTATGTAAGGTAATATTGTGAAATATGAATAATATCGGACTAGGTGGCTAGGATAGATAGTCCAAATAGGATGTATGGTAAGCCGTTCTTTTCTATTAAGAGCAGTAGGAATGACCATTATATGTATACTTTATCGAAATTGATATTTTCATAACCATAATCCTAACTATAGATTCAAGTACCCTCATGTCGACTTATTTGAGACTTCTCATTGGATTAAATGTTGTGCTGTTTATTAATCATATGATAACAGAAAGTGTTACAAATTTGAGAATTTGTTAACAAATGAAAATAAGTAGTAGATATTTATTAATCTTCTAAATTCTTAAACTCGTCATATTTGAAATTTGTGAATCATCGAACAGGTGAACCATTAAAGATGAACACAACAATGAACATAAACATTACATTTGTAAATACTTCTCTCGACTATGCATTATTGTATTTCTTATTCACCTTATTATTATGCACAACCTTGACGCTTTATTGTTTACTGATCTTTCCCTATTCTGATATCATTGGCTTTTACTTCATGTATGTATTCTTTTTTGAATATGTAGCATGTTGATGTAGTATTCAGTATTGTTATTCATATGTTATTGTACAAGAATGCTAATTCGAATGTTTCACTAACTTACTTTAACAACGAATATCAATGCTTTACGTTTAATCAAACATACATCCTCATACTGCATTTTAGTGCAATTAGATAGCATGCAAAGATAATCAGTATTACATTTAATATAACAATATGCTTATTTGCTTTATTGTGAAAGTATTACATTGAAAATGTTAATTTGTTTTTTATGTAGGTTAGATCCAACCATGTTGAGTTCATCACAATCTCGTTTACAGCAAGGTTTTTTCACATTGAGTCCAGCTAGTGGAATTGTTCCACCTGGAAATGCACAAATTATAACAGTTGATTGTTTGGCTGCTTCATTGGGTCAATGTTTAGAAGTTAGTTGTTAGTTTTAAAGATTTTCAGAAAAGATTATCCATCGATTTTTTCTCTTACTTTTAAAGTTCATAATATTATCAGAGCGAACTTTCAGTAATGTTGAAATTACTAAATATTAAACCATTTATTTTAATCTCGTTAAAATCGAAGGATAACATCTTTGGATGAGACTATAATCTATGGACTACCTTCAAGTGACGCCAAAGTGACCTTGAGAGTGTCTACCTACTTACTAGGGTTAAATGAGGACTATGAAGTAGTTTGAAGGATAAGGATTATGATTCACAGTTGATGGTTAGAATTATGGTTAACTAGCATTGTGACACATTCAAATGTTCTCAAACACAAGTTGTAAATGTAGCACAATATTTTAAATCAAAACGAGGATATCTGAACAGAATTCTGGTTGATATTTACTGTGCATTGTGACGGAATAGCAAGATATTAGCTTCAAAAACTGGAAGAGACAAGAATATTTGTTTGTATTCTCCAACTTTCAGCAGTCCTCTATGGACGACTTTGAATTGTAGTACGTCGTGTGAATTCGGTATGGTGTTGATAATCTCAGGTACACAATAGTGTTGAAGAAGTTTCCATAATTTCCTCCTATCCAAATTGTCAAATGCTTTCTCGTAGTCAAGGAAGTTTATGTATAGTGACGAGTTCCACTCAGTTGATTGCTCAACAATGATCCGTAATGTCGAGATTCGGTCTGTGCATGATCGATCCTTACGGAATCTGACCTATTGATCTCGAAGTTGGACATATATTGAATCCTTCATGCGGTCCAACAACACTCTGTTGAGACCTTTTCCTAGCATCAATAACAGTAGGATGCCTCTGTGGTTCATACACTTGCTCAGATCTCCTTTCTTTGGTATCTTGGTGAGATATCCTTCTTTCCAGTCCATCGGCACTTGTTCTTCCTTTCAAATCTTCCTGAATAGGACGTAGAACATTTTTGCTGTTACTTCTATGTCTCACTTTATTGCTTCAGTTGGTATATTGTCAGGTCCCTCTACCTTCTTCTTCATTTGCGTGATCGTCATGCTGATCTTTTCGATCGTTAGTGGAGTGGTAGCTATAGGAAGGTCTGTGTGTGCTGCCTCAATGTCCTTCTTTGTCCTTGACTGGTCTCTCTGGCTTATTGTATTTTCCTGCTAGTTTTTACGTTGTGTCATATATCTGTCTCATATTTCCTTCTCTTGCAGCTTTTTCTGCTGTCGGTGCTCTTCCACGTATTTCTGGTTATCCGCTCTAATGCATCTCTTCACTTGCTTGTTCGCTTCTGTGTACACAGTTTGTGCCTTGACTTTCTCTGTTCTTGTTCGGCTGTTGTTAATTGCTGTCTTCTTGTTCTTCCTTTCTTTGATCCTGTCCAATGTTTCAATAGAGATCCGTCCCTTATGATGATGTTTCTTGAGGCCCAGAAACTCCTGGCACGTTGGAGTTATCGCTTCTTTAATGCCTTTCCAGTTGTCCTCCATAGTAGTTTTTTCTTCCTTCAGTAGATCTTGTAAGGCTTGGGACCCGTTGTTGAGACTTGAATTGATGAAGTTTGTCAGTATCTAGAGGGAAGGCTATGTTGTGCCTTTGTAATGCTGTTTCTTCAGCTGACCAATGTTTCTTTAGCTTCAGTTCCATCTTCACCACAACTAAGTGGTGATTTGAAGCTATGTTGGCTCCACTCCTGGTTCTCACATCTCCACTAACCTTGTGAATGTTTTACTGATGCAAATATGATCTATCTGGTTCTCCGTAGTGTAGTCCGTTAAGACCCATGTAGCTTTGTGTACGCGTTTGTGTGGGAATATTTTGCTGTCTGTAATCAATTTGCTGAATGCACATAGAGTTTCGAATCTGTCGCCATTCTCGTTCCTTTCTCCCAGTCAGTCCATGTCGTCCCATATTGTTCATTCCGACCTTGATGTTTAGATCTCCCATCAGGATTGTCAGGTCGTTTCCTGAGAACTTGTCTATGATTGATTGCAGCCTCTCGTAGAGCTGGTCTTTATCGCCGTCGTTGCTATCATTGGTGGGTGAATAACACTGGATAACATTCATTGTGATTGCTTTCCTGTTTGTTTTGAAGGATGCTTTGATGATCCTGGATTCATGAGATTTTCACCCAGTAAGTGCATTTCGTGCTTCTTTGGACAGCATAATTGCGACTCCCTGAGTGTGTGGAGTACTTTTTTTTCCCTCGTGATCAGAGCACAGCAGCACCTCTCCTGAATTTATTTATGTCCAGCTTGGTTCCAGAGGGTTTCACTGATTCCGAGAACCGTCAAGTTGTATCTCCTCACTTCTGTAACTATTTTGCTGGTCCTACCGATCTCCCACATTGTCTGGACGTTCCATGTACCTATATTATTTGTTGGTCTGGTTGTAAGAAGGAGTATCGATTCTGTGACCTCCGAAGAATATTAGCTTTCATCATGTGGCGTCATAATTCTTCCTTCAACTCGGATGATAGAGTTTTAATGGTTTAATTTGCTCATTCTGGTTAGCTTTTTCTTAGAGAGATTGTTTTTCTATGGATTGGGGTTGCTGACCGCATGACCAACCTTCCTCCTTTTCCCATGCTTGGGACCAGCAGTAACCCTAGAATAGCTACAAGCTGAGTTATACTACTTGTACAGGCAAGTATTTGTTTGGAATCAGTTGCCAAAGGAGTCGTGCGACGACGCTTGAAGCAAACGTTACCGGGTTCGAGTTCGGGGGTGAGAACCAACTCAGAGTTGCAGGCACATCCAGATGACGAGTTCCGAATTGGATTATATGAGCATACTTGATTACACTGCTAGCCACATTCCACATATTCTATGTATGCTACTATTATTATTATTATCATTGACAGTAATTCTGCTAATGTTAACGAATTTTATATTATTAGGAATTAACGATTGAAATATCTGATCGTGATATGAAATTATATCCACATGGAATACCATATCATCTTAAAGCTGAAGGGGATCTACCACTAATTGAAACCAATGATCCTTCAATAATATTTGAAGAACATCATGTTTGCAAAAATCTGAGTGTTTTAGATTTGCCTGATCTATCAGATACGGTATGTATACATTTATGTGAATTATAATTATCATTCTTAATATTCAGTCTTATTCATTTTGTTAAAATCAAAATGATTAAAAACGTTGAAGCACTGGACGGCCGTTTTATCATATTATGAGACTCCTCTTCAGTGGATATCCACATTTCCGTATGTGAAAATTATACTCAAGGTCTTTGGCCCGGAGCACGGATGCTTAGCCTCTTGACTACAGAACTGGGATCCAGTGGTTTACATGTCTAATTTCAATCATCTAATGATTTTTCGCTATCACCTTCCAGTGTCTTTGATGGGTAGCGTTTTCATACTCTACACTGTTTAACTCCATTGGTCCCATTTTCCAGGTTTTCAATAGTTGTCTAACCTAAATCGTTTTGTGAAATCAATAAAATACAAAAATGTCCACAACATCAAATTAGAAGCCTTTTATTTTATTTTATTTTATTTATGTATTTGTATCTGCTAGCTGTAAACCGAACTTATAGTGTTGATTACTTTTTGATACTTCCATAACTTTATTCAGTGAATTCGGGTTGAAACATGATGATTGATTTTTTAGTCACATATTTTATTATAATATTTTGTTATCTGTTAACTATTTGGTCGGAAAATCATGCGTGAAATCTCATATGGAGTCGCATTTGTGAACTTCAGAACAGTCTTAATCTAGCGTTTCTTTGGCTAAATTCAATCTGTAACGATATCTATCATCAAAAGTAACATAATTTAAGCTAAATGTTGGATAACTGTTGAACTAATAATTATGAAACATTATTTGATACTACAGTTTATTTCTCTTGTCGTTCCGCATTTACATCACTTGTGGTACAGGTGAAATATCACCCCGGAAATTAAGGGGTGACTATATTATGTACCAATTTGTATTGTTTTTGTCTTATGACTGTGAAACATGATCTTTAAAGAGTTAAGAATTATTTTATTTTACAAGTATTTAACCATAGGTTTCCTCAAAGAAATGCTTGTTTATATTGGTGCCACCGACTGAGAGAATCTGAGATTATACACATGACATTAGATGAATATGGTGAATTGTTTGATAAGGCGTTAAATCTTCATCAGCTAAGGAGGTTGGCGTATATATATTATGTATCCCCAACCACCGTCTACCTCAGTGAGATTTTCACAATCAATGGCTGGAAATACATAAATAATATATTTGTAATATCCCAATGAGTAGAAAATTAGATTTTCTGACGTTTCGTGACTTAGTGTAAGTCACTTCTTCAGAGAATAGATAACCAATTTAAAATTAATCCAAGTTTAAATAGTACAACGGAACAATGCAAGAATAATATTTGATCAATCAAAAATAGGTCTGAACAAGCTGGTGTCATGTCACTTCTGTCAAGGTGATTCATAAGTGGTATGTATGTAAATTTGTGTGTATGTATGTGTGTAACGTAAAGGATGAAAATATGTGTGACCTTTATGGTGAGAAAGGATAGAGTTTAATTTGTAATATGGTAGTGTGAATTGTAAATATGATCAGACTGAATGGCTAGGATAGATGGTTCAAGTAGGATGTATGGTGAGGCCTTCCTTTCTATTGAGAGAAGTAGGATTAAGCATTAAATGGAACGCTTCAGCTACCCTCCTTTCTTTGTAGTTGGAAAAGCCTTTTTGCAATATTTTGATGTTTTTAAAATCAATTTGGTGGTTGTTGAAAATGGTATGAACTGCTATTGCCGATTTAATTTGAAGTTGATCCAATTCTACAGGATTGTTGGGAGGTTTCTTTGTGTACTTAATATGTTCTTTGGCTCTAGTCAAGATTTCGCGGGTTGACTCTCCAATATAGAAGGCATCACAATCGATACAACCTAATTTGTAGACGCAGTTCTGTGTGGACATGAACGGGATTTTTTTCTTCTAGGTGAACTAATGTATTTCGTAGTGTGTTCGTTGTTCTGTAATATACTTTAATTCTGTGATGTTTTAAGATTATTTGAAGTTCTTCTGTTGTGCCGTGACGGTATGGTAGAACTGAAGTACCAATCCGTGGCATTTCATTCGAATCATTATTATGACGTGATAAACTGTCTTGTTTTAATATACTGCTAATAATCTTCATGGGAAAATTATTAAATTGTAAGATGCTAATTACATTCTTTTGTTCTTTTTGTTTGTCTTCCTCTTATGTGATGATCTTGTTAGCTCTTCTAAAAAGATTTGATGCTAGCGAGATCTTAGCACTAAAAGGGTGTGCTGAATGGAAGTCAATATAACGATTTGAGTGCGTAGGTTTTTGGTAGATGGATAGGTTTAGAGTTCCATTTGGATTTCTTTTAACTAAGCGATCCAATAATGATAGCTCACTACGTTCATTTTCATTCGTGAATTTGATGTGCGATGAAAGTATATTTATTCGTTTTGAAAAAGATCTTAGATGAGCCTTTTTTTAAAACAACAAATGTATCGTCTACATATCTAAGCCAAATTCGTGGTATAATGTTGTGGGCGAAGATATTTGATTCTATGTATGCCATAAAAAGGTTGGCTACAATCGGGGACACGGGGGATCCCATTGCTACACCGTTAGTTTGTTTGTATAAAATACCGTTAAAAATAAATAGGGTTGAATTTAAGCAGAGTTTTAGCGATCTCATGATTAGACTGATGGTTGGAAATGTTTTGTGGTATGACTTAGAATCGGTCATAATGATTCAAGTACATCTACTTTTCATCTTTGCATAGATCCCGAGTTAAAAATTATTTTAGTCTTTATTTTCAGAGAATTTATTCTTCTCAAGTCATATTCTTTATACCTTAGTGTTTTTTATTCTATCACTGATACGAATATAACTTTTATTATCTTAAAATATTATTTCATCTTGCTGTGCTGATATGATTTAATCAGTCCCGGATTCTACGTTACACTGATTGTAAAATAATTAGTTCCTGTCTTAATGAAAAAATATCAATCTCTTTTCGTATTGTATAACTTATTTACAGATTTCATCCGGCAGTATATTTGGAATTGAAGAAAATCGCTTTGTTTATAGAAATGTTTTAGTTGGTTCACGTGTTGTTGCACGTTTCCGTATAGCTAATCGAAGTAATGTACCTGCAGATGTTTCATTTGAAGTTTGTGCAGTCGGAACAGTTAGTCCTAATCAACCAAATGGACGTTCAAGTAGCCGAAGTAGTCAATCTACTAGTTGTGATTCGTTTGAAGTGATACCAGATAAAGCTCAGATAGAACCACATTCATCTAGTTATGCAAATGTAACGTTTTGTCCAACATCTATGCAAGTGAGTTAATCACTAGGCAGAACTTTATTGTTTTTCATTGAAAATGTATAATTATTTTAACGTGAATTGATACTTAGGATTGTCTTAAGATATAGATAGCCAAACCAAGATATGATATCAGTCTATGAAGTTATTAACAACCTGTTTTGAGTTCATAAAACTATGGTCACTTGGTGGTTGGAGACTTTAAATGGGATGGTTTAAAATCGTTTTCAATGGAACAGGTGCGTCCACCGTTTATCTTCTCCCAAACTTTAAGCTTCTAAATTACCCACAAAGATTTTTTAATTTCACTAATTTGTATTTTCTTCTCGAACTGTATCTTCGATATCTGTTCTTGTATATTACCACTAATACTATTACTACCTCTACTCTTGTGGTATTCGACCAGACAATTTCACCTCTGTGCTAATGTGGATCACAGCTTAAACCCATGCACACATGTACCAGGTTTAGTATTGAATTTGATTGACCATTTAAAAATGAGTGGTTGACACAGAAGTAAGATTAGGCATTACTTAGTGTCTTGGGTGTATTAACTTATTTCTTTTTGATACTTCATGATAGGAAACTTAACTTTAATATGAATGATTTTTCTACGAATTCAATACACTCACTTCTTTATATTTTGTTAAATGTTCCAGCTTTACACAGCAACATTTAATGTATATGTAGACAATAAACTATCTCCAAGTACCATAGTTACTTCAGGTCGAGGAAGTACTAGTTCCAGTACAAAACGTTCTTCAAATCCACCTGTTCTTACTTTTGAATTATATGGTGAAGGAAATCTACCACAAATAAGTGTTTTACAACCAAAACTTCGCAATCGTGCTGGCCAAACAATGTGCGTGTTTAAACGCATTCAAGTTGGTAAAATATCAAGTCAGACATTGTCTCTTCAGAATAATGGATTATTAAATAGTCGAGTACGTAATTTTTTTCCGATAAATCTAACCTTATTTTCATTGTGTATTCAGTTCGTTATTAAATAACCTTGATAACTATATGTAGCATACTGTGGGATGAATTTTATAAATATGCATGGACATTTGATTGATACAAACAAGTCGAGAAAAATATAGGATGCTTATAGTAAATCCTTATTTGATGATTTTCTTAGTAGCTGGTATTGATCTAGCTAGTGTTGATTGGATTGTCTTTTGGCCATCGTAATATCTATCTCATTTCCCATATCTACTTAAACTCAAAGTCTAGACTTGAACTGCAGCACTGATATATTCTATCTTAATTTATAACCTCATATTTAAATCACGAACTAGTATTAGCTAGACCATATCGGAAAATCTGAAAGCACTGAACTATGCTTTCTTTGATGGGTGGGACTCTTCGATTGTGTGCACCCACGACCCATCAGCTGGGTGACTTTTGGTCTTGTGTGTAAATGCATACGCTATTCTGGATGCAGGGTTGTTGTTACTCACTGCTGAGAAATTTCACACTATTAGCAACATCAGTCTAGTGTTCTTAGGTTTTCCGTGGTGGTCTAGCTAAGATCAGTTTAAGATTTAAAATATGCGATTGTAATATAATAAATATTATTGATCATTTAGAATCTATAAAAATTATGCTTTAATATTGTTTAGCAAATTTAGTCACAATAAAATGTTCACTTATTCAATCTAATGGTGTTTGAAAAGTATAGATTAAATAACTCAGTTTTCATTTGAACTCCGAATTCGAACTTTAAAAGTTTAGTTCCATAAACTTTATGGCAGTGAAACATGGCCGGTAAGAGTAGAGGATATTTGTAGGTTACCAGTATTTGATCACATGTGTCTTCGAAATATTGTTCGTATATCCTGGGACCATCAAGCAAGTAACGCAGTTGTTAAGAAACGGGTACTAGGTATGGATGGCAAATCAATTGATGAAGTAGTGAAACTTCATCAGTTGAGATTGTTGGGATACATTTTATCTATGCCCAACCACCGACTGCACCGACATGCTATGTTTTATGGTGTAGTAGTAGGCTGGAAGAAAGCTAGAGGCGGCCAGATCAAAACATAGCACAAATACATTAAGTCACTGACAAGTGAACCGGACCATGTTGGTAGGTGTAGACTACCTGGTCCCGGGCATCTGCCAGATGAGAGCAATCGATGGCTAGAGACCTTGAGTCACATGGCTCGAAACCATTTGCAATGGCGCAGGTGCATCCACTCTTTGTGTTCTCCCAAATTCTAATCTTCTGAATCCTTCATGTTCCCATTTTTTTCTCTTTCCAAATTTATTTCACTGGATTATACTCCTTGAATAACATCTTCAAACCCTAATGTTTCCGATGACTGCTTATACTCTTACTACGTCTACCACTACGGGATTTGAGTTGACAATCGTATCTGTGTGCTAATGTGGTATGGCAACTCAAACTGATGTACGTACGTACGAAATTCTACGTTGTTACTGACTGAATGACTGACGGACTGACTGAGTTCCATAAACGTTTAAGGAAAATTTGTAAAGTTAACTTTTTTAAAATTTCCTTTTGTTTAAATTCACTTGGTATTGTTTACTTGAATCTTGCCATTGATGTTTAAGACTGCAACTGATCAGTCTCTTATTAGCATATGCGTATACTGTGTGTATTGCCTCAATGTTGCTTTAGTTCACAAGCATTCTAAGTAAAGATGGATAATGACTACCGGTGGAATCCAGGACTCATTATTTTACAATTGATCTGCGACTGGATAATGGCTAATATCATGTTTTTAGCATTTAAAGCAGATAGAATTCTGTTTATCAATGTGGCCATTAGTTTGAGTTACTGTTAGATGGTTGCAGGCAGTTGGAAGGAAATCCTGAACCCATGTTTCTTGTTAGGGATAGGTGTAGATCACCGCCAACCACATCCTTTTATAGGTTTCTAATTTGACTTTTCCGTTAAGTGATTTGTCGGAAATAATTCGAATTCGAGACATAGATCAGTATGATCCAATGAATCTCTGGGCAACTTATAAACGATTCAATACTCCTTTCGTTAAAATTCTTCACTAGTGTACAGCGGAATATCACAAGGAATTGAACCTTAAAACTTCTCAACTCATGGTGAACATAATACTATAGATATGCTTAGCTGAATTTCAGTGGTCTAAGTTTTCCATCTCTGGTTTACTTATCAATCGTATACATATAATATCGTACAGAACTAAATATATTATATACCTTACGGAATAGAATATTGCAACGGTAAACTACGAATACTCAAGGTACGTTTATGTCCACTGGAAAAATTAGTGGCTCTCTGGACATAGATGTTTTATAGTGTTTGAAGATATAGACACACGTTTAAGTCTCAGTGTGAACATCGGCACTGAAACGCTGGTACATCTGGCTAAAGATTCTTAAATAGGACGGAACATGCTTCGTTGATTCTAGTACCAGGCGCATACCGAATTAATCATATACTTTACATTCTAGAAATAATTTATCTTTTTACTGCTAACCATTTTTTAATTTCGATTGCTCACAGAAGAATTAGTAGGATTATTATTGAAATCACTGATTATTATGTCGCAATTAACCATTATTTGGTATTTTTAATATTTTAGTTGAACATTGATCTCATTGATCCAGAAGGGGTGTTTTTATTGAAGCCACAATCGAACAATGGTTGCCTACTGTTTTACAATCCCCCAAACATGTCGGCTGATTGTACTAGTGAATCAAGTAAGATTAAAACGATTACACGTTTCTTATTGATTTTGTCTTATAAACTTATGTATATCATCGAACATCAATTCTTTCTTCGAAATATTTTACCTAACAGTTTTTTTTAAATATCTGTTTCCTCGATAAATCGAAATAGTTGTCTCAGATTGAAAATTTTCTGTCGTATGTATTAGGATAGGTCATAGTGGTACAAACGTATTAAGTCTTTTTCTTGCCCTAGACTTTGGGTCCCAGTATTCCTTTCCACTGTCTTTTTGCAAACCTCTACGTTAATTATGACTGACTTTGATTGTTGGCAAGTTGTCTTGTACAGGTCATTGTGAGAAAATTTCTCTTTAATATGTGACCACCAACTACAGATCTGTGTAATGACCAGAATTTTATGAGGTTTCAATTACTGTTGTCACTTCACAAAATTAAAGAGATAACAAACATTGTTTTTAATGAAGATGATAACTTCAAATTAATGATACAACACTATGTAAATTCATTTAGTATTGTTTGTGTGAATCTTGGCATTGATGTTAAGAACTGCAACTGGTCAGTCTATCGGGACACGGTAGCTAAGTGGATAACGAGATAGCGTTTGAAGAGAGCAGTATGGATTCGAGCCCCAGAGTGAACAATAACTCTGGGATGCAGGGATATCCAGTTGACAAGTCCCAAATAGGACGAAACGCACGTCCTGGATCACACTACTAGCCACTATTCACCATTGCTTATAACAACACTATATAATTTATAAATCTGTTGATCATTACACTGTTCTCTTAATCAAGAATATAATTGTAGCTATAAGCTAATGTGTACATCGTAAGCTCACACTGAACAAACAAAATAGAAAGTTAAATTTTAATCGTAAATCACTAACAAAGTTTGATTTTAAAAAAACAATACGATATTTATAATTCATGATTGATTCCTCGTATCATTCAATTCAGTCGATAAACTGACAATGGATAATGAAACACTGTTATTGTATTGTTTTATCAACATATCATGAATGTAAAATATCCAACTTCAGGAAGCATACCCGTTCATGCAATTGAACAAGCTGATCAGTTATACAAAAAGTGCTATATTTATTAACGGAATGATAACAAAGTGGTTGTAGAGATCGAAAAGTAGTCATAGCTGTCGTATAGATTAATTAGCGAAATGTAATCAGGAAAGATTTACGAAAGCAAGATTATGTATGTTTGTGTTCATAGAGTAATTAACTAAGAGATGGAAGTTTTAGTTCATAAAAATTCGAATTTACTGTTTAGGTAACTGGTATATCTGAACGAAGAATAAGTGAATAGTAACCGCTAGGATCTATCTGTGGTCTGTTATTATATATATTCTTATTGTATAGTAATCAAGTAACTATATTATATGTATATTCATATTCCTTGTATTATAAGCTGCCATTCGACCGATTGACTACTATTATATGATCTACCATTCATAAATTATTCCCAATTTATTAATTATAGTGTCTCACACTCACAGCCAATTTTCAATCTGATCTTGTATAATTGTTATTTTCTATTTTGTGGTGCGATATGATCTGGTTTGTTTGTATCTAAACCAAGTATGTCTGGAACACATGATTTATGTAACGGAGGCTGATATTGGTGTTCTGAAATAAACCCACTAAGTTAGTCGAGAAGCTACTATCTCGGTGAACTAATAAGACTCCAAGTTGACTCTAGTCTCTTCGTACCAGTTTATGCGTCATTGGTATGGTCAATAAGTCGATGTTCTGATTGGCAATCGTATCACGTAATAATTATCAGGCTATAATGACATGAAAGTAAGAAGTTAATCAAGTTTCATTTTGACAAGTGTTTCGAAATTCATTATAAAAGAAAAGCTTTAGTGATGCTAAAAATACGAAAACTAGATACTTTCGGTAGCATTCTATTCACTTTCTAAACGACTCTGAGTAGTGAGTTTGTTTAAATTGAATGATTCATACATAAAATGCCTAATCATTGTACAGCTTATACACTTAATACTGTCATGAAATTGAGTTTTCTTTAAATCTCACGGATAGAATACTGATTGAGATTCCATGTGTATATTATCAGAATATCAAGTGTAATATTAAACATTTATTTAAGTAGTCCAATATGATAGCTTACTTTGTAGATTATTGGCAAGCTTGGATAAACTGATAAAAATTGATTAGAACTTAGATTTAAATAAGATCATGTGATATTAGTTTGCAATTAACCTGTATACTTTTGGACTAACGGGCTGGCAACATTGATTTTACCTGAAATACATTACCTATGCGTGGTGAATCAGTTCGTGAGTAATGAACCTTCATCAATTGTAGTAGCCGAAACAACTAATTACCATTTCTTTTATTCATCTATGATCTATACTGATTATGTAATGGTCAACCGTAATATCTATCTATTGAAACATCATCCAAATAGATGATCTGTTGTTTGTCTATGAATTGTTCCAACCAATAAGTAGATTTTTACAATTGATCAATCATTGGGTGGTGATCACTGTCATGTGTTTCACGTCCTTATTAGTGCAGATCGAATGCTATCGACCATGTTGCAATGTGGCCATCGGTTTAGGTGACTTGACACTGTGGGCACTACATCAGATGGTGGTTGGAGGTAGTCGACAGGAAACCCTGGACCCGGGTTTCCTGCTACTCGGCACTCGTCAACAAGGTGTACCTGTAATCTTGAGGGGACTGGTGCTCCCTGGCGGATTCGATCCCGTGTCACCCAGCTACACAATCAGAGACGTTACCACTGAACTATCCGGGCCGCGACTGACCTCCTGTAGGATTGAGCACCAGTTCCCTCAAGAACAGGTACACCTTGCTGACAAGTGCCAAGTAGCACGAAATCCGGGTCCAGGGTTCCCTGTCAACTACTTCCAACCACCATCTAAGTAGATTTTTGTTGAATTTAAACAGATTTTATTATTCCAATGTTTCATTCAAGAATATCTTTCTTAAGAGATAAAAGAATTCTTAGTATCCAAAGAACCAAAAATAATTCTTCATTCCTTTTTTTTGTTTTCTTTTCAAATCATTTCTTAGCTGGTAATGATGAATTATCTATAGCTAAACAATCATATTTAATTGGTTTATTATTAAAACCTAAGCATCAATTTAATTTAACAATTTCTTATAAACCAAATAAACGTAATATTAAAAATTATGGACAAATTCAATTAATCGTAGTAAATAATGAATATGAAGATACATTAATTGAATTAATTGGTGAATCATTAAATGATGAAGTATGTATTGAAAATGTACCACAATTAGATAATGACAAATATTTATGTATACAAAATGCATTAAAACGAATAGTTTCTGTATCGAAATTACCATTAGACGATATGGATTGTGGTAGGTTTTCTTTTAAATCCTTTTTTTGTTTTTGTATAAGGTTTTGATCAATTATGATGATTTTTGATCGAGATCATGAATCGATTGATGTTAGACAATCACTGAAAACCTGGAAACACTGGATGCCCGTTTTATTCTAGTATGGGACTCTTCAGCAGTGCGCATCCACGATCCTGCTGAGGGATCCCATAATAGGACGAAACGATCGTCCAGTGCTTCCAGGTTTTCAATGGTGGTCTAACATCAAATGGTTCATGATCTCAATCAAGAAACTTAATAATATCCACAACCCCTATACTGATAATGATGATTATTGTCTTTTTTTCTTTGAACATCCATCTTAAAATCATTAACTAGAGCACGTCGAAATTATATTACCTCATTTAAAGTTGATGAGAAATCTTGATATAAAATCAATTCCAGTTTATTTTGTAATTCTTCTTCTTATTACTTTTGTTCTTGATTTACTGAACGAATCGAACGAATGGTACTTATGCTTAGATGATTATTTGTTTAACGGTTACTGATTGAGTTCTTCAGTCTATATTATATTATAAGTAGTATGAGTTATTTCACTATACTGACTAGATAATATACTTATTATTTGCTTTGGTCCTATGAATACTGAAGATATAGTAGCCATTGTTATTTGTGAGTAGGTTGGTCTTTGTTTTTGTTCCAGATAAGTGACATTATTTTGTATAACATTATTGAGGAAACATTTTCATTATCAGCATAGGGTTGTGGAATCGGTTGAATTTTAATTGAGATCATGAACCGATTGATGTTATATCACCCTTGAAAACCTGGACGCACTGGAAGGCATAGCATGGGACTTCTCAGGTGTGCGCATCCACGATCCTGAAAGAGAGACTCGAACCCATGACCTTCGGTGTAGCAAGCGGACGCTTAACCTTTAGACCATTAAGCCGGCGTCCAACGGTGTCAATGTCTGACTTCAATCAAACGGCTGTCCAGTGCTTCCAGTTTTCAATGGCAATCTAACATTCTTCGGTTCATGATCTCAATTAAAACTAGACAATTTCCAAAACTCTGCACTGATAACTTTTATGTGCTCACTAGTGATTAGCTTCGAGAAGTAATTGTCAGAGTTCTAGTGAGAAGCCGTGATCAGCAGAGTTGAACCGTGTCAAGTATGAGGCAGTTACTCACTAAGCATAATAGAGGATGGTCACGCAGTATCGTGAAAAATGTTCAGCCAAATTATTTAAGAACCTAAATACATTTGGACAATCGTTTTTTGTTTTTTTCCCTAAAATATATCAGAATCGTTGTTCGGATGATTTGTTGTCAGATGATGTACTGCCATTACTGTAAACTTTGGATATGACCTCCTGAAGAGTCCAAAACCAACTCGATTCATTACGGAAATCATAAATTCATTAATTTCCTCAACTACTCTAACTCAATATAACTTATTGTTTAAATTAACAATAAATTTCCTTTAATTTATGGTTTTAATTTTGTTTTATAAACAATTACAGATCCTAATCAAGATGAGATTCAAACTACGTCAGGTAACTAATCTTTACTCTTTTCGTAAATTTAATGGGAAACAATTATCATTGGTTATTTGTTTAATATTTGATCGCAGTATAAAAAGTAGTTTACTGAAGAATTAATTATTTACGTTCATCAGATAAATCTCGAGGCTGATAGGTCCTGGGTTCGAATCTCTCGAGGCGGGATCGTGGATGCGCACTGCTGAGGAGTCCCACAATAGGACGAAACGACCATCCAGTGCTTCTACGTTTTCCATGGTGGTCTAGTTTCAATTGACTCATGATCTCAACTATTGAAAATCTCTACTAGTTTATGAAACAGATATTCATTGTATTTTATAAAGATAGAAATATGAACTTCAGTCTATTACAAATACTTGACTCATTGCTCCTATTGTTAACTTTAATTAAATATAATATCTAGTTCAGCTAGAAGAAGAACCTCACTATATCTATCTGTATAAGCAATATTATTTTAAACAAAAAGAAACGTTAAGCATCGTATTCATGATTTATAAATAAGGGTGTTTTGGCTGAACATTCAACTCCTTAGATAATTTCACAGATCTTGAAATAATATATGGTTAAAAGTAGCTGGCAGAACTCCATAAACGTAACACTTCAGCTTGTCCATTCAATGTCGGGTCAAGTAAACTTTGACATTAAACTGTTTAATTTCTGATTCAAAGGAACTAAAACAGAAGAGTAAAAGTTCTCAAAATGCATTTATTTTTGTAGTGAACGAGAACACAAGTGTGGACAACCGAATGTATTTGAATACAAAATTACAGAACATCTTAGTAAAATCTGAGAACCATACAGTAAATAATTAATTTGCAAAATGTTAATCAATCGTCTCAGACTTCACTGTTCCTTCATTTAACTCGCTGTTTTCTTTCTTCTTTCTTCGATATTGTTCACATTCTGCCACCGGGCATTTCACTTTCGATTGATGATACATATTACTTATATCTGTCGACATCAGTAGAACACGCCACACTTTCACCACATGATGTATTTTGTCTTTCGGAACTTGGAAAAATTCCTTCATACTAATCGGCCCAATACTCATTATGATTTCAACTCAATGAAACGTACTTCCATCTGAATGGTTGATTTTCATTTAAATGCATCATACTAAACATTAAGAGCATTTTAATTTTGATTAAGTCTGATATTACCAATTTTTCTGATTAGCGTTTTTTTAGCGAGTTAGTTTTCTACGGGATGGGGTCGCTAACCCCATGTCCAACCCTCCTACTTTATCCGGGCTTGAGACTTTCAGTAGCCGCCACAACAATAGCATCATGCACTGTCCCATCGCCCTTGGTAGATCAGGTAACCCGAAAGTTACGAGAACACCACCAGGGCATACAACAGGCTAGGTACCCCTGATACCCCTGATATTACCACCTACTAAATAGTGTTTCCTCGGTATCGAGTTACAATCCGTTATTAAATTTGATATTTATGATATCACTAGGTCATTAAAACCTATTTAATTTGATTCAGTCCGTGCACTATTTTTTTATCGATATACATCATTCAGCATTTGGGATTTAGTTAAAACATTGCTTATCATCCGTCTACCAGGTGATATGTTTGATCCAACCTATTAGTAACTTAGCAGAGTGACAAAGGTTCTAAACTAACAAGAAACATGAGTTTCATTGCAAAAGATGAATCTAAATGATGTTAAGAATGAATCCAGCGCCCCAGAACGTTTGATAATAAAGACTAAATAGTGAAGTTCATCCAAACTCTGACTAAACGTCACTAGGGTCCCCATTAATGAATATACATAGTTGTTTGATTAATGATGTAGATCGCTAATAAAAAAAGACCTGTGTAAAATTTGTTGAACACCAAGGATCACTGAAATACATATGCCACATACGATTTATTATTCAAGCATCATGTATATTTATGCAAATTATTGGAGAAAGTACGATAAGTAAAGTAGTCTTAAACTCATGCAAGGAAGTCCAACGAATTTCATTATCAAATAAGGGATTAATTTAATCCTATATAGACATTTACTTAAAATTAAATATCAGTTTACTAGATAACATTTAGTTCTTATTCACAAATAAATGATATTTTCTAGCCGTTTCTTCGGATTTTTTTCCCCTAAATTAGCATTACAACATAACCATTTAGACTTTGGTGACTGTGGTCCAAATGAAACTATAACGCGTACAATAACAATCACTCATTGTGGCAAAGTTAAAGAGACAGAACCGACTAGTTTTCGTTTCAGTTGGCCAACTAATAATCCGATTCTTCAATTTCGACCATCTGAAGGTCATTTACATGTAAATCAATCTAGACGAATTGAAGTTACATTCAAACCATCTGGTTCACCAATAACACTTAAATCTCAATGTATTAAATGTAACTTACATCGTATTGTTGTACCCGTTCCAGAGGGTTGTACGAAAGTAAGTTATTCATAATTATATATTTATACGTGCTTTGTCATACATATCTAATACCACACCTCAGTAATATATGAATGAATGCAAATAAAATTCTGAGGAGTATTAGTATAACTTATGGCCGTATGCGGTGTTTGATTGGTGGTTGATTAATGAATGAAATTTTCTGAACAGAAGAATGGCAAGAATAAAGTGAACACTAAGTGTAAAAACATAAAGTCAGATAAATTTGAACTGTGTAAACATAAAAGAAAAAAGGTTATGTGTGTGAATTACATCAGATCAAACTGTAATGGAGATGATAATTGACCTATTGACCCTGAAGCTGAACAAGTCATAAGAAAACGTTAACCTCTCTCTGTTGTATTCAAAGCTCTGGGGTTTTGGACATCCTTAAGATCAACGCTCTTGTTGTTTGAAGAATATGATGTTTTAGCATTCTCCATTGATTATTTTAAATACAACAGACATGTTAGGTTTCAGTGTCTAATATGTCAAGCCCACATGGGTTATTCTAGCTTCCGGACAGACGAGTTGCTTCATTCTTCGAGTCACATTTTGACCTTGTTAACTATTCGCTTATCAACTTTGACTGTTTTAAATCAATATGCGTGTATTGTTTACGATATTCATTAAGCGGCTGTAGCTTATTTTTGTCTGACTATAATTACTGAGTGATGCTTTATCAAAAGGAATTGTCTCACTCGCCTTCTACGTTTTGCTTCGTTTCTCATCAACTGCTTTTCATTCTGAATAGCTGTCTGGACAAATAAGTGCTTGAAATAAATTCAATCAACCCGACCCACACTTGGATTCTTATTACGGCCATCACACAAACGGGTTTAGCCTATGTAATATGCGGAGTTAAATGAAGGATTCATGTTCATGGCATGTTCATACGATCAAGCAGAAGTCAGATGGTTTGCCACTTAAAAGTGGTTACAAGCGTGAAAGTTCTTTCTTTAGAACTTTCTCTTCAGGGCAGTTATATCAATAAATGCCCCCGAATGCCCTGGTACGGCCGAGGTGGTGAGAGTCCGCTCTCAATCTCCAAATACTCTCACATGGCCAAGCTTATATAGCTACTGACAGGGAAGTCCTAATCACTATCTTTTTGCAACGGGAGTGTTGTTAATAAAATTGAGAAGAAGGAAAGCGAACGTTCGATGCTTGTACCGAGTTGGTGGGTATGGAGCACCCACCCATAGGAGTTGCAAGACCCTAATTCCAAACCAAGGGTGCACATGGGCTCCAGGATCCTGAAGGAACATATGGCATGAGAATCTGCTGTTGGTTACCTGATACCATATGACTGCATCTCCTAACTTTGTTCCACTGCCTTATGGATTAGACCATTAGATCAAAGGCTCTGGGTGTGGTCCCCTAAGGAAACTACTTTTTTGGTTCGGGTGCCTGAGCGATGTCCAAGCCCTCACACAAATGAAATGACGAAGTGTAACGCATACATATTTGGTGCCTCTTTGTACTAATGTTTGTGTGTCTAAACAGATAAATAAATAAACAAATAAATATCAATCAATACCAAGAGACGAGGTTACTTTAAACATTTGATATCATCACTGAATTTTACAAAAATCTTTGAGTTTTGTTTTTCAGCATTATCTAGAATTTATTCTTTCACTGGGAACACCAGTTTCAAATTAAAGGCACAGATGTGGTGATTTTGTACTCACTTTTTAAACGACCTTTAACTTCTATGTTTTTTACCGATGTCAATACTTGTGAGCAAACCATTTATATTGTACATCATGGACTGAGCTTAGATAATTACTGATAACCAGAAAGCACCGATTAGCTATTCCGTTTATTCGTAATTTGAAATCTTAGTAAGATTTTGTTTGCTTAGTTATCTGTGTAAATTATTTGATTTCATTTTTATACTCATCCTGTTAGGCTGTTGACTGGGATGATACAAAACAAGTTATTCGTTGGGTTGATGTACCTGGAGACAAGTAAGTTGATAATTTTTCTATAAAATATTTACGACTTTATATTAGTGTTAACAGGGTTTATTTCTGATGTCAATATATTTTTTGTTAACGATACGTAAAATTTGAAGAATTGGTAGTATTGGCCTAAAAGCCTCAACTGCGTGAAAATTAGTACACTTGACTACGACACAGTAAATGTGGTTCTGGTGAATTCTACTAATACACAATCCTGAACTCCTGAATATCACACGATAAGGAGATAGAGAGATGATGATGAAGTTCGAATGATAAGTTTAATTACCAAAACCGAATAACAATGTTTACAACTCACACATATACATGTATATCCGAACTGACCTAAAGAGAAGTGTATTAGTAAATAAACAGTCCATTCATAGTACACCAGTCACACTTTGATTTCTCACTTACTATATACATTTACAAGAAGATGTGGTCGATCAAATTTCTGTCCACTATCACATGTCTAACCTTCCTAATAATGCGAATTTGTAATTCATTACTGTTTCATATTAATTTATGTATTTTAGCTATGTAAATAGTTATTATAAGACATAATTACCTATGTCCATTTTGATGAATATAATTTTCATATAATTTCAGAACGAATGGACCAGATTCTTCAAATCGTTCAATACCAACAACAACATCAACAACAACGACAACAGGAACAGTAAACTCATTGAAACCAACAAATCATATTCAAACAATAATAAGTTCAGATAATTTACAAGAACGAAATATTCATATGAATTGTAATTATGGTTCATCTAATGAAATAATTTGTCGTAAACAAAAATTAATTGAAATTGAACCAGAACCTCATTATGAAGAAGTATTCGATCAATCAGATCCTAAACCAATAGAATTATTCATATCTGCTATAGCTGATTTTGTTCAATTTCGTTGTGATCCAAATAGAATTGATTTTAAAGAAACAAATATTTTTGAAAAACGAATATACAGGTTTGTTTATTGATAATGTAAATAGTGAAATGTATTGAAAAGTATATATTTCGGTAAACTTTATGAAAGTCAACATCTCATTCTATTTTGTAGTGTTGAGATTGTAATGCACTAATGTGAATTCCAATTATTATTACTTGTTTGTAGTACTTTATATATATAATCTTATCAATAGGATCCATGCTGTTATAACCAGTGGTCTTGTGCCCTATTAATATATAACGTAATGATACTGGCAATTAGAGAACAGTAATTTATCGACCGGACCAATGACGCATAAAACCCGTAAGAGTAGTCTAGAGTCCTTATCAGCCCTTCTTCCTGCCTAGCACTCTCTGTTGAGTTCAGAACATCAATCACAGCCTCTGCGATATGAATCATGTATTTCAAACATACTCGGTTTACATACAAACAAACCAGATCACATCGTACAATAAAATAGAAAACAACATTTGTACAAGATTTAGCCAAAAGCGTCTGTGAACGTGGGAGATAATAATTGATAGACTGGGCATAACTCAAGAACGATAGGTTGTATAATAATAGTCTTCAAGTCAAAATAAAGCTTATAATAAGAGGAACATGAATATGCACACTTGGCTACTTACTAATTGTACAATAAAAATATCTGTATTGTATTGGTACATAAATAGTTCTCAAAAGTTATCGTTCATAATTCTTGTCGGGATATAACATTTATATTAGAATTGTTCAGATTAGAAACACGTACTTTCGTTACGTTCTACTCAATTCCCAGTAATAAAAACTTATTTCACTGTAAAACTCAAAAGTAATTCTCTTAATCAGAAGAATTCATCAATGGACCTCTCACATATACTGGTGTGATCGGATGAAAGGGTGATATCATTTTAGGTCGCTGTCTCCATCTCAATTCAGCATGAGTTTTTTCCAAGTGTAAACTTCTATCCAGTTTGATCATTGTATTCTTTACTGAATGTGAACTTCGTACGTAATATACAATAACTTTGTGTATTTTTTTCTATTTAACTAATCATCAAATGTGTGTAAAATCATTATATGAATGAGTGCATTTTATTTTAGCCATGACATGCTTAAGGGTTGTGTCGTTGGATAATTAATAAATCTCCATATGCATCAGTTTTTTGTATTGTGTAACTGCAGCAGTTGCCCTTTTGAATTATAAGTAATAGGATCGAGGATACAACGTATACACTTTAATATCTTTTTAAACGTCAAAATAAGCGTTATTTCTAACAAATATCCTTATTGAATGCAGGCTCAGTGGTCTAGAGGTTAAGCGCTCGTATGCGAGACTGACAGGTCCTGGGTTTGAATCCCGCGAAGCGCACTGCTGAGGAGTCCCACAATAGGACGAAACGGCCGTCCAATGCTTCCAGGTTTTCCATGGTGGTCTAGTTTCAATTGACTCATGATCTCAACCATTGAAATTACTACTATATCCACAAAAACCCTTTTGATATAAATGTCTTTGTATTTTCTGTATCATACAGATTTGAATTATTTAATCAAGGATTAATTACATTACATTTTAAATGGTCAATATATATGATAAGTTCAATGCCTGAAAATGAGTCAAATAAAAATATTAATATTAATGAATGTCGGAGCACTGATGAAAATCAAAATGAACACTGGGATAAATCACTTATTCCATTCAAAGTTTATCCAATTGAAGGTTGTATACTACCTGGAAAATCACAATTTATCGAGGTAAGTATTTATGGTTGTTTGTAATGGTCGATATTCAAGGTTGTATTTGATCGATTTAGTTTAAGTGAGATCACGTGCGTGGCATGTGGCTTCAAGTTCATTACATATTGTATAATGGTTAGAAATGAAATCCAGAGCATACGTTTCTTCTTATTTGAGACTCAACAAACGCAAGTATTCGTAGCCTATTGTTGTGATTCTTCAAAATAAGACTTGGACCTATAACACTGGACTAAAATGTCAGTTAATTAGTGATGATTAAACAAATTATACACTTATACATATTACTATACATTAGCGAGGCTTTAGAATTCATTATATCTAACAGCACTTAACATATAGCGATTTACCACATTTCCACATACTTTAAAATAATGCTTATCACATATTAATCCATTTATTGTTCTTCTAAATATCAGTTACTCAGGGATGGTACAATGAAAGTGAAAACTTAGTCGGGTAGAAAATGAAGCTTAGTTGACTCCCAGTCGATTCACTATTATAATAAATCATTATTATTAGCTTTATTCAATATAGAATTCCCATCACAAATTATTTCAACAAGTTTCCGTTTCTTATTTCTTGATTGATGCTGACGATAAATATTGAGTGGTCGCTAGTTAGATGTTATCAGTTCAGGACTCGACGTCTGAATAATGTACATTCTTTTCGATGCATACTGACAACAAACACGATGTCTCTGATTGGGCTATTTTGTAACTTGTACAGAGAAAGGTCGCAAACTTTTCACAAACGCACCTGAACTGGTTATGCAATTACTTGGCATAATGATATGTTAAAATAAACCAAAGAAAAACACAGACAACTTGTTGAAATATCTAGATGGCAGAAACAGGTAGCTCAGATATTTAAGAAGGCCGCCTGGTTTCATCAACCTATAGATTCACTTTTCATAATTTATATTCTTCTACTGTTGATTTGAAGGTCTGTAATTTGTCAGTTTCTTTTTGATTGAGATCATGAACCGATAGATGTTAGACCACCACGGAAAACCTGGAATCACTGGACGGCCGTTTCTTCCTATTGTGGGACTCCTCAGCGATGCGCATCCATGATCCCGCTCGCGGGCTTCGAACCCAGGGCCTTCAGTCTCGCGTGCGGACGCTTAACCTACTGGACCACTGAGCTGACATCCAATGGTGTTAATGTCTTACTTCAACCAATCCACAAAGTTGCGCGACCATCTTCCATTGTACTGAGGTAGACACCTGTTTCTACCCGACATGGATTAGCTCCACTGGTCACGGCTTCTCACCAGAACTCCGAGAATTTCCCCACGAAGCTAGTCACTAGTGAGCACATGGTAATTATCAGTTTAGGCGCTGTGGAGATTGTTAAGTTTTGATTGTGATCATGAACTGGATTTATTCACCGCTACATTTCCGACTAGACCCTATCATTTCATGATAAACATAACTTCAAATATTCATTTTTGTTTACAGCTATTCAGTCTATTTTATCGTTTTATTGTGCTAACTTCAGGTCACTTTTAGTCCACTTTTACTTGGTGAATTTGAAGCGCAGCTTACGAGTAAAATTGATAATTTAGCTCAACAATCATCCAATACAAATCGTAATCGACCAATTTTGACACCTCCAGTAATCACAATAACAGGGAAGTCAGAACATTCAATTCTACACTTTGATTTATGTGACTCAGATTATATCTCAAGTGGGAGAAGAAATCCAGAATTACCTGGACCAAATGGAACACCATTCGGTGAAAGCCTAGATCCATTTACTAGAGTTATTGAATTCAATACAATTGGTCTAGGCTTAAAATCTACTCGGTATGAAAAATGTCGTTGGTTTTACTCATAAAGTGATAAGCTGTTTTTGCTGCTGTTGTAATAAGCATATGTCTAACTGTTTTAACTATCACTCATAGGTTCGATTGTTTATTTCGATGTTTGTGTTTTAGTTTTAAATGTCTGAGACAACGTGTTTACCAACTGATAAAGATATATATATAAGCTCATAAATAATTCCTGGCATTTACCATTCATATATTCTTCGTTAGAATATAACAAAACATACGATTATTGTTGTTATACGGATTGTTTAAACCTAGACTTATTCATCAGACTGACAGTCAGGAATAATTAATGTTATGTAGGTGTTTTCTAAATACTTTAATATATTTTGAATTATCAATCACAATGCATTAAAGATAATCGTCTAAGTTAACAGTGAATAACTGTAGATATCAGTGAATACAACAAATAGTCTCCTGTATACTATTCAGATGAGTATGATAAAGACAAACTGTGTGAATTCACTTTGTCAAATTAAATAATAACTGATTAGCGAATGCATTCCAAGTAAGGACCGGAGTCAGGCAAGGCTGTCTATTCTTCCCCTTTATCTTTCTTCTGGTGTTTGACTAGATTATGATGACCTCCACATTTGAGGAAAGCAGGGAACCAATTAGACGATTTGAACTTAGCAGATGACCTAGCCCTCCTATCCTATGCACACAAACAAATTCAGATGGAGATAACTAGCGTAGCATCAGCCTCTGCATCAGTAGGCCTCAACGTACACAAAGGACAAAGCAAGATCTTCAAATGCAACAAGAAGAACACCGGCCCAACTACAGTTGATGGCGAAAATCTGGAAGATGTGGAATCCTTCACATACCTGGGAAGCATCATTGATGAACAAGGAGGATCGGATGCAGACATAAAGGTGAGGATTGGCAAAGCGACGCCGGCATTCCTACAAATGAAGAACATATGAAACTCAAAACAACTGTCAATCAATATTAAAGCCACAATCTTCATACGAACGTCAAGACAGTTCTACTGTACGGAGCTGAAACTTGAATAACAACTACAAAACCATAATGAAAAACCTACTAGCATTTATAAACAGTTGTCTACACAATATACTTGATATCCGTTGGTCAGATACCATCAGCAGCAGCCTACTATGGGAGAGAACAAATCAGCTTCCAATTGAAGAGGAAATTAGGAAAAGACTTTAGAGGTGGATAGGACATATACTACGAAAATCACCAAACTGCATCACGAGGTAAGTGCTAACTTTGAATCCTGAAAGGAAACGAAAAAGAGGAATGCTAAAGAACACACTGCACCGAGAATTAGAAGCAGATATTAAAAGGATGAATAGCAACTGGAAAAGATTATTCAGGACAGAGTTCGATGGAGAATGCTGGTGGGTGCCCTGTGCTTCTCCACGAGGAGTAACAGGTGTAAGTAAGTAAGTAGGTAAGATTAGCGTGAAATAAAATTTACTGGTCAATCAAATATCTTTGTAAACACTGAGGTGATAATTTGAAATTCATTTGTATAGAATGAATTTTGCTTCTAATTATTTTCAACTACCTATTTCCAGTTTTATTTTAAACTATCTGTTACCTATTTATTTTATATACAGATACTTTTCAATTGTTAATACAACTAGAGAAGATTTCGAATTTATGATTATAAATGAAGATTCAATTAATGTTAAACAACCCCAATCAGTTAAATGTATTGAAGAAAAGGGGATTATCTTAGCTGGAAAAAAAGTTAATGTACGTTACTCGTGATGAATTAATTTATGGATATGCATCATTTTTCACATTTCTTGTGGGGGTAATTACATTCGACGTACTCAAAGGTCCTTATCCTTACACTCGTGAACACGTATCAGGATGGCTAGAAAAATGCTTTATTGAATTTATTATTGGTGCCGTTCTTTCACACCTAATTGAGTATAAATATAACATCACAAATGAAGATGCTTTCACAGTTGTATATCCAGTTCCTAGCAATTTACCAAATGTGTAGCTTAAGCAAGTGGCGTCATTTCAAAGGAACTGAACCTCTGTATACAAAAAAGTATATATAACTTGGCTCACAATTCTTAGTCCCAATTTTGTCTCCATTTTGATTTGCACTGCTTTTCAAAACATGTTCCTTTTTCATAATTATCCAGTCATCTTTCTTAGTTTACATTGTGTTCTTCTTCTTATTATTATTATCATAAAAACTACAATCACAGTGCATATCACGAAGAGATCTCAGCTAGATCACACATGAAAACCTGGGAGCACTGGAAGGTCGTTCTGTGCTGGCTCAAGACTTCTCAGCAATGCGCATCAACGACCCCGCACATCAGAATTAAATACAGGACGTCCGAACTTGCACATAAAAGCTAAACACTCAGACCACTGAGCCGAAATTCGAGAAAAAAGTCTTGGACTGGATTCTCACAAGAGAGGTTGTTGAAACCCACTAGTGAGAACGACCTTCAAGTTCTTCCAGTTTTCCAAAGATGATCTAAATGAGATCACTTCATGATTTCAACTGTAAATGTTCAATAATCTTTACACATCCTCAACATTAGTTTCAAAATTGTACTAGGTTTTTCACATTCAATTTTAACATATTGGTTAGGAGTCATCAAATTAAAGTTTATAATTTCTTTTACCCCAATGGCACTATGTGATTTGTAGCATTTAAGATTCAATCGATGCAAAACTCCATATTCAATTAACAACATGGATTAATCAAACTTAAATATTTTGTCTGTTTTAACACAATAGTAATAATAATTTATTGTGTAGAGCCTGATTGAGTTTAGTGATAAGTGGAACCCCACCTATTAGCATTCAGGAAAGGTTCATTTACTATAAATCATACAAGTTAATATTTCTTGTCATATCAACTATACTTCTGAGATCCAGTAATGTTAGATAATAAAACAGGACTGGTACATATTGATTGGGAGAAGAAAATAAGTGTTCAATATATGGCACATAATGAATATCTACCATTAACAGTCTACTAATGAGCATACTGTTCGTGAGTAAAAAAGTTTGCAAATAATCGTATCAAGACATGTAAAAAACAAGTGAATAATCACTTTGTTTCAGTGATCCTTTTATTTGACTGCTTAACATTAAAGCTAAGAGAATGCCATAAATTTCAATGTAATACAATACTTAATTATCAGTCTTATGTAATACAATCTTATATAGTATTGAAGATTTTGTGATCTCTGAGGTTGATGTAATGTTCATGAATCTGCCCTTTGACTCACACTTAGTGATGAACTGAAAAAATATCAGATGGGTTTTGTGGATATTATAGTAATTTCATGAATCAGTTGAAGCTAGACCACTATGAAAAACCTGGAAGCACTGGACGGCCGTTTCGTCCTATTGTGCGACTCCTCACCAGTGCGCGTCCATGACCTCGTCCTCTGCGAGATTCAAACCCAGGACCTACCGGTTTCGCGCGCGAGCACTTAACCACTAGACCACTGAGCAGGCATCCAATGGTGTTAATATCTAACTTCAACTAATCCATGAATTTGAGCGACCATCTTCTATTGTACTGAGGTAGACACCACCATTGTCTTCAGTGAGTTAGTGTCTCGCAACAGACCTGGTTGAACTCCACTGGTCATTACTTGTCACTGAAAAAAGGCCAAATAGATCAAGGAAATAAAGAAATTGAATGTGTAATTAAATAACTCAAACACTAAAATTTAATTAATTGATTAAATTACACTGCTATAATAGATAACTGACACTATATTGTGTAACATTTCCTGTCAAATTACAGTTTCCTCTTTGAGCTCTTAATTTCAACAAGACAGTAAGTCACTTGTTTTACAAACTAATGTCATATCATTCCACTTTTCCAACCTACTTTTATACTCTGATTAAAAAAAGCATAACGATGTAGGTGGTTGCTTATCATTTGTAACACACAAAACTCATACATGAATAAAGGTTTATGATTTCATTGAATGTTGAATATTAGTTTCATGCATTACCTGTGGACTTGAACAAAATGTCTGTATTATGGCCGAGGTATGTGAAAACTATAAAATTTAATTTAATTTAGTAACTTAGTTGTTTGTATTAAGTAAAATTTTACTTTTATTCATTAATTTGAAACAGATTGGATTTGAATACATTTCTTACCAACTTGGACTCATTGAATCGTTTTGGCGATTTGTTGTAAACAAATATGAATATAGTGTTCCATTACTTATTGTCGGTAATACAAGGGAACCAAATATATTATTTGATCAATCACATATTAACTTTAATGCTGTACTTGTTGGTCATCAAGTTAGTAAAACTGTCTTGTTAATTAATCAAGAAGTTTCAACGTCAATATCATCAACTACTTTCAATGACATATGTATGAATAATGAAGAACAATCCTCAAATATATTCGAGTTTGAATTTTTGAAGTCAAGTCTTCATAGTGCTGGAAAACAAGATTCGATTATTGTTGAACCGATGTCTGGTTATATTCCACCTGGTACAAAGTATGTTATTGACGTTGCTTCCTACTGATTTTTATCAATTTCATCCTTAAAATCTATATTAATCTGGAAAAGGTTTATATTATGGGCAGAGAAGCATTCAAAACTAGATGTCACTAGACATCTATTTCGTCCTGTTCAAGACCCCTCGGTGTTGAAGATCCAGGACACTAGCTGTTGCTGTGAACACAATACTTTTAGATCAACGGGTTAAAATTATGCCGTCCTTGCTACCAGCTTTAGTTACTTCAAGATACCGTGCAATAATCACTCACTACCACCGGTGAATTAACGTTCTATTTCTGACTTAGTACTGTTCAATAGTATCGATTAAAAAAACCAAAAATCTATGTAGATGAAGGTATTACACTGGTCTCATTTTTTCCGAGTATATGGAGATGCAGTGCACAATACTAACCGTGTATACTATTACAACAATCCAAAAACTGTTTTTTAATTACCTGGCACGTTTTACTATACCAAAAGCCTCTAGAACTACACTTTAGTTAAACTTAATCATTTCTTTAATAATATATATTGCCGCGGTTAGCATACGTCAACAACACTTATCTTACTACTTGAGAGACCTGATCCTCTCCGTAAGTTTCAGACTTATTCACATAGCCACTGAACTTCTGTAGAACTGAATTGTTCACACTAAAGAATAATAAAACATGATATTGCTCAGTACTCAGTCAGCAATTGGTACAATTTAAATGCACTGCAATTTTGATAAACATTAAGAGACAAAGATTTAATTAGTGATAATCCAGTTACTTTATCCAAGATTTACAGTAAATACTTTGCATTTGTTCAAGGTTTAATTGATGAAGGCATTTGAATTTGAACAAATGTTATCGTCAATTGAATGTCCGGCGCTTTAGCCGGATTACAAACCAGTGGTGCACATGGGCTCCAGTATCCTGCGGGAACAAATAGCGTGTGAACCAATTGTTGGTCACCGGCTTCCATGGGACTGCATCTCCTTACAATGCTCCACTGCCTTGTGGATCAGGCCTTCAGGTTGAAGGCTTGGAGAGTGGCCCTCTAAGAAAACCACCTGCTTCCGTTTGGGCACCCGGGCAATATCACAGCCTTCACACATATCGAATGAGATTTGTGTGGCGCATATGTATTTGGTGCCTCCTTGTACCAATATCCATGTGTTAAAATAATAATAAATAATAATCGTCAATGGAAGAACTATTTTCTAATTTTTTTCAATTATTTACATACTAACTGGGTCTCAAATATTTGGAATATTTACGTGAATAACTAGCGATATTAGTAGACCTAATTAACAGGTTTTCTTATAATTACAATGAAACTATCTAAGTCAAATGTTTATTCACCATGGATTACTGCACCTCAGTTATTTTGTATGGTATTTTCAAATTAGACTCTAAGTGGATGAATAAAAAAGTGAAATTTAAAGAGAACGGAGAATGATTGATTGACCCAGGTCCCAGGCTTCTAAAAATCCTCTGGTGTTTCTTAATATTCCATCCATCGAAACTGGAAAACAACTATAATCTGATCAGCGTCTTCGATGACATAAAATTCACAGTGTGTAATGAGTCGAACAACAAAATACCATTCTTGAATGGACTGATCACCAGAACAGATACAGGAAAACTGGAGACCCAATTATATCAGAAGCCAGTTAACACAGGTCGAATTCTCAATCACAGCACCAACAACCGAAGAACTCAGAAGATCAGCTGGGTACAAACTTTACTCATGAGGACAAAAACACACCGCAGGACACTTGCAGGGGAGAAGAATGAAGAAAAATACCTAATGACTATACTTCATAAGAACAGCTGCCCACGCGATTTCATCAAAAACAAACAATTCATTTCATCAACAGCAATGAAATCAGGTAATGAAACTGACAAACTGATCATCCTATCACACATAAAAGACATCAGGAATTGCGACTAGATTATTGATGTTTGGAATAGGTGTAGCATATAAACCAGCAAAATAAGTTAAATCGATCTTATGCAAACCAAAGGGCTACATGACAAAAAAAGAAAAGCCAAACATCATCTACAAAATAAACTGATTCAGTTGCGAAAAGCACTATATCGGAAAAAATGGACGTCCTCTTCATCTTCGCCTGCATGAACATCAATTAGCAATTAAACGCCGTGACACATCCTAGCTTATATCAATGCACGTGAACAACTTTCGACACATATTCGGCTAGAAAAATGTTTAAAATCTGGACAGAGGGAATATTAAGAACACCAGTTTATTTTTAGAAGCCTGGGATCCGGGTCAATCAGCTATCAACAAACACTTCGAAATCGATCCAGTCTACCAAACAATCAGAAAAATCATGCACAAATATTAAACTAGGAATCAGATCAAAGGGAGATATCATCAAAATATAGAGGTGTATAGTGATAGGTTTCCGTTTGACTAGTCCCATTCATGATCTTTTTGAAATGGTCCAGTATCTATACCTCATCTACCTTCTTCTCTTCCTTCGTCCAAGCAAACATAACTGGGACTCCATGCTCAGACAATTATTAAGCAGGACATTTTTAATTACTCTCCCCAGTTCGTGTTGTATGTTGAATCCAAACAAACAACTTCAGGGAATCCTTTGTACGTTTCAATTTGCTCGTACGTACTAAATGCCATTTTTGTGACCTGGTTAGTCACACAACAATAAAAAACGAATACTTTCCCATTGTTGCGTAAGGTTGGAATTACGTCGTTCAAACTTCCACAACCTAAAAAACCGTAGATATATGGGATAAGCTTACGTTCGACAACTTTATATTTTAAATTATTAACATATTGCACCGTTATTGTCTTTCCAAAATTCTCTTCTGCATACTCAACTATCGATTCTGCATTACTCCCAGTCTTTACCATCGGTATAACAACGTTCAACTGATCTTGACTTAGTCTTCTGAACCAAGGATCATTTTTTAAGCACTTTTCATCACACGGATGGTTATGTATCTTCCTCGACGACGCTATGACGAACCAGTTGACATCATGCCGCAAACGAAACATGGCCTAGCAACCACTAAACTTTGATATATGAAAATTAATAACAATAATGATAATCATTTACCCTTTTACTCTCTGACCATGGCCCTCCGGCTTCTTTTTATGGCCAAAAGAACATACATACACTACTTACTTGTAGCGAATTCCCGGCTTTTCTTTGTTCCGCTTGCTTTCACGTACTACGTAATGAGTCCAACTCACCTATTACTTTTATACGGTGTATTATTAGTAGCAAACCTTCTGCAACAGACCGATAGCTTTTCTGACTTGGTCCCAACTTGTCAGGTGCCTGGGTCTCATAATCCTTTCGAAAGCATCACTGGTATCCACAGCCACTGGACACTCAGTATTAGTTTGACTGGTTGATGGAGTAGCGTGATCCATAATACTGCAAAAAATAACAAACCTTTCATTCCACCTGATAACAATAAATGACACTTATGGACGAATATGTGGCCAGTTACGGTCCCATGCGGCAGCAACATTTATTTTAGCTAAAAAAACCGACTTCGGTTCTCGATCTCTAAAAAACAATGCTCAAAATATAACGGATTAAGATTCCATGACATAATAATATCGAGCTTGCCTGACAGTTAGGAACGATTATGCCAACAGTTGGTGTTCCATACAGCAGCAACAGTTATTTAGGCCAACAAAACTAACCTTGGCTCCCGATATCTGAGGAAAGTACTCAAAACAAAACGGATTAACATTTTATAACATAAGACTCATCAGATTGCCTGAAGAAATATATTGACTTGAGTAGCCGCAAAACCCCGGAAAACAATGCTGAATCGAAATAAATTTCACACCAACTACGGCATTTTAGCACACTGAAACAGTGAATTATGTAGCGACACAAAAATTAGGTGGAAAGACAAGGAATGTGGAAAGCCGACTGCCATTGCTTACAAAGATGGCGGATACAATAATTCCCGCTTCATTCTGATTGGTTGCTAAGCTGACTGCCACGTTTATGAAATTGAATTTCGTTTAATGGCAGCCTTATAATACTTTTCTCATTTTTGGATTTTGTTAAATTAATGTCTTTCAATCGTATTGGTTACTTAAACACTTATTATTACGTCCTTGATCTGTCTACCCAAGCATTATGATTATTAATAATGGCTTTATTAGGGTTTATGCCTTCCCTTAAAATCTTCTTATATCTTAAATGGTCAAAGTAGTTAAATTATATAGCTATTTTTATTATGATAAATGAGTTTTGGAGTTCATTAGTAAGTTACAATTATGTTTCAATCGTTCAGTGATGTCAATTTTTAACTCAAAATGATATTTTAATAGTTTGTTTTCATCTTTAATTTAGATTACCTATTCAAATTACTTTTCAAGCAAATGGTGAACGTGAAACTAATATCAATTTACAATGCCTTATAAAACATCGTGATTTACCTTTAACATTAAATGTTAAAGCTCAAGGATATACAATTCATTCATCATTATGGATTGATTGTACTCAATCAAATAATAACAATAATCATAATGACAAGACATGTACAGCTACTAGTGAACTAATTGAACTTACACCATTATGGTCACCATGTATTGGTATTGATCTAATAGATCTTATCAATAAATCAATAAATCGAATTCAAAATGATCAAAATTTAATCAATAAATTTTCTGAATTAAATTTTGGTAAATTTTATCCTGGTGAATGTATTACACGTAAATTAGTAGTCTATAATAATGGAAAATATAAATTTGATTTCATATGTCAATTTATGTCATTGAAAGGTAATACAAGTATCAATCAGAAAAATGTACAGAAACATAATAAAGAACAACAATTGATTGATCAATTAATCAATGGTTTCACTATAGATGATATCAATCAATCACCATCATTAATAATCAATCCTAATTCTGGTAGTTTATTACCAAATGAAAAGTTGACATGTACAATTACATTTCAATTACCAAAACAACTAAATGTATTAGGTGTAAATCATTTAAAATTATATAATTTACTTGGTATTTGTTTTATAATACGTGATGGTCCTATTTATGGTATTAAATTATTAGGTTCAATCAAAAAACAAATGATACAATTTTCTGAAACTTCTATTGATTTCGGTTCACAATTCATTATGCAATCCGGTCTTAAACCATCCATACGTTATTTATATATTAGTAATAATGATATAAAACAAGAATTAAGTATTGAATGTATTACAAAATCATCAAAAATATTCTCTTATAATTTTATACCAACAATTTTACCAAAGAAAAAACAACAAGAAACTATTGGATCCAATTCAAATATTCTATGTTTACCAATATACTTTTATCCATACCATGATCAATTTTATAAAGAAACAATAATATTTGAAATTAATGGTTGTAGTCAATATACAATTGATTTATTAGGTAAAGGATGTGAATTATTCATTGAACCAAAAGTATATCCATTATTGATGATGAATAAAACTAAGAAAGGTCTTACAAAAATCACTCAAGTTAATGATGAAGATGGATCCATTCATGATGAAAGATGTATCAATTTAGGTTATTTAAAAACTGGTCAAATATCACGACGATTTGTTAGTTTAATTAATAAAAGTTCTGCACCAATATGTATACATCAAATCCATTTGAATCAACCACAATCTAATAATAATAATAATGAGAATAAATCTAATTCAATTCATATACAATTTTGTAAATCAATTTCTATGGATAAACAATTCAATGATTTTGGACCGATCAAAGAAATTATGACACCAATAATTATTCCATCAAATGGAGGGGAAATAATGATCATGTTAAGTTTAACATCAAATTATCGATTACCTAGATTTATTGAAGAAGTTCTATGTGAAATTTCACGTGTAGATCAAAATCATCATAATAATGATAAAAATATAATTCAATCGTCTAAGAATCATATAAACACTACTATAACTATGAATAGTAACCATAGAAATAAAGAAGAAATGATTTCAAATCTACAAGAGAATACTAATATGTTATTACCAGTATTTTCAATATATGGTGCTGTGAATACATATGATATTAATTTTAATACAGAATCAATTAATTTTGGTTCAATTGTACGTGGTAGTCAATTAAGTAGACGTTTAGTTTTAATGAATACCGGTGATTATAATACAAAGTAAGTTAATTAAGAATTATATATTTCACAGATTGAAATCATGAGTCAGTTGAAGCTAGACCACCATTGAAAACCTGGAAGCACTGGACGGCCGTTTCGTCCTAGCATGGGACTCCTCAGCAGTGCGCATCCACGATCCCGCACCACAAACCCCTTCTGATAATAATCATCTGCTCACTAGTGACTGACTTCAAGAAATACTCCTGGAGTTCTAGTGGGAAGCCGTTACCAGTGGAGTACAAGCAGGTCTGTTGTGAGATATCAGCTCACTGAAGACAATGGTATATGGTGGCGCAACTTCGTGGATTGGTTGAAGTTAGACATTAACACCGTTGGACGCCTGCTCAGTGGTCTAGTGGTTAAGTGCTCGCGCGCGAAGCCAGCAGGTCCTGGGTTTGAGCCCCGCGTGGTGCGGGATCGTGGATGCGCACTGTTGAGGAGTCCCATACTAGGACGAAACGGCCGTCCAGTGCTTCCAGGTTTTCAATGGTGGTCTAGCTTCAACTGACTCATGATTTCAATCTGTGAAAATTTCTAAAAATCTCCACAAACCCCTTCTGATAATTATATATTTATTTGTTGAAAAATAAATTTAAATATGAATAAATAAATTAGTTGTATAGTCATAAGTAATGTATAATCTTGAATAGATCTGTATTAGTTTAACTTCCACCACTATATTGTAAGAGCAAGATGAAATTAATGGACATAAATTTCTGAAAATTACAAGTAGTAAGATTATTATTAGTAGTAAGTCACTGTTATGATGGGCGGTCAGTCAGTCAGTCAATCATTAACAATGTAGAACTTCGTACGTACGTACATCAGTTCGAGTTGCTATACCACATTAGCACACAGATACAATTGTCAATTCAAATCCCATAGTGGTAGAAGTAGTAAAAGTATAAGCAGTAGTTGGAAAGATTTGCGTTGGAAGATGTTATTCGAGGAGTATAATTCAGTGAAATAAATTTGGAAAGAGAAAAAAAATGGGGACATGAAGAATTCAGAAGATTAGAATTTAAGAGAATACAAAGAGTGGATGCACCTACGCCACTGCAAATGATTTTGAGCCATCAGTCAGTCAGTCAGTCAGCTACAACGTAGGACCAGGCACATATATGCATCGGTTCAAGTTCCCACATCTCATTAGCACAACAAGATGAACACTGGATACATAAGAGTGGTTAGGTCAAAAGTGGTAATATATAAAAGAAAGATTACATATAAGGTTATATAGTACAGGAAGAAAGAATCACTTCGTAGAAAGAAAGATATGAAATGATTTTAATCTCTTAGTTTAAGGGAAGACAGAGAGTGTATACACCTACGCCATTGTGATCGATTCTGAGCCATGTCACCAAGTCTCCAACCATTGGTTACGATAGTCACGCGAACCCCAACGAAGTAGTCTGCATCTACGAACACCGGTTAGCATTGTACGTCATGGTAATCGGTGTTCAGGCAGATGTAACACGTGGCCCAACCATCTCAGTCGATGAAGATTCACAACCTTATCAACTGATTTACCATCGTTCCCTAATACCCTGCATCTAACCTCACTATTACTTATACGGTGATCCCAGCAGACGCCAGCAATATTTCTAAGGCATCTGTGGTCAAATACTAGTAGCTTACGAGTGTCTTCTACTCTTAGTGGCCATGTTTCGCTGCCGTAAATTAAAACAGAACGGACTGCCGCGCAGTATACTCGTCCTTTTATTGATAGACGGATATTCCGACCGTTGCTACTACCTGGACGTGGTGGTCGGACTTGCCTATCGTGATGAAGCAACCGAGCTACACTGGCTGGAATAACCGTTCCTCAAGGTCCTACCATGTCAGACAGGTCGGTTGAAGAGCGTTTAGACTAAAAGCAACAAACCCAAGGTCCGAAGGCGAGGTCGTACTGCTGACTGTACAGAGGTGTGACAGCAGTAAGGTGTTTCCTTCAGACAACCAGCATGACAGCGATGCTGCCTTCTCACAAGGAGGGGTGGGGTTAGAAAAGGTCGACCCTAAAAATGCACACCTCGCCTTATTCCACGGATATCCGTCTCCTGCGGTAAGGTCTCAACACGTACGGAGCTAACACAAAAATTACTCATAAAAAGGTCGTGTGTGACTGACCTCAAGCAGTTGTCCCTTGCGCACTGCGGTCATGCTCTCAGGTCACTAAGACCACTTCTAACCCGATTTCCTATACAGGTACCTCCAGAAGAACCCTTCCACGGTGTGGGAAACCGGGAAGTGCCAACCGCCCTCATACCTCTAACAGCACTCAAGACCACTGCCTCTTTGAGCCATGTGATCCAAAGTCTCTTAACATCGGTAGCTATCATCTCGCGGATGCCCGGAACCAGATAGTCTACACTTACCAACATGATTCAGTCCACTTGTCAGTGAATTCATAGGTTTGTGGCATGTTTTGGTGTGCGAAATCGGATAGTGATGCGCGACATGTTATTCGCTAACCTCTGAACTGACTACTTGAGCGTGAACACAAGAGTGGACACGAAAGTATATTGGGTCGCCGAATTATATATATATATATATATATATATATATATATATATATATACTACCCTACCCATTGGGAAATCAGTCCATTTCTTAGTCGATGAGATGCACATGTACTTCAAGTCACTTATGATTGCCATCGATTGACCTTCACATTTGGCTACTGCTTGTTAACTTATCATATCAGTAACCTTAGAAAATATATGGTTTAAGAAAAGGAAATGGATTTGTTAGATAAAAAGTGTTAGATATTTCTAAAACTGAAGATTTATGGATGCATAATGACAGAATACATTTGTGTCACTGTGACAAACTTTGATCTACATCATCTCCAAACATTAGTTACAATAACGGCGTAAACCTCTATCAGGTATGCTGAACCTACCTGTATGACTCATTCCTTCACTATTAAAAGCCGTGGACAAGGATGTTGGTTAAAACCGTTTGGACTATTTACCACCGATTCATTTTAAGTGAAGTATCATTCACCTCGAAGTAACTGAGTTAGTTATGAAATTAAATGGTTTTCTTTACGCAACCGCTTTGAATATTACATTAGAATAAAGATATATTTATCATGATTTTACGGAAAAATATCACTGTCTCTCAGTAGTAACTAGGGTTTTAAGTGTGAGACATCTCCTAATACAATAGGGATTGTTAATGTGATAGACTGTTCTAATCTGATGATAGGTTTTAAAAAATTCGACTATAAGCTCTCGAATTAGGTTCCTTGCTATGATCAAAGCATATCTACAATCACTATAGAAGTGATTCTCCTCGTAAAATTCGAATATGATTTGACGAATGTCTTAGAAATGTTATCGCTCAGTTATTGAAATGAGGACTGACATCCTATGGGACTATTCTAATCTAAAACGATCTAATTGGCCAAAGACGATGTTTGACAGTTATATTACTGAAATAAATGTCAGAATATGGTGACTGTTGAAAAACATTATGCTTACATCAAATACTAATTTTTAGTAAGGTAGTAGTTGGGACGAAACAAACGTCATTTAAATAGATTGGGACTATCTAAAGTTCTTATTTAACACTCGCAACAGGAAACGAGTTTAAAAGAAAATTACTATTGATATGAAATCATAAGAAAATCGGAGTACATTCATTGTTTATTTAGACAACGAGGTACAAGGAGGCACCAAATACATATGCGTCACACACGTCGAATGATTTGTTTGAGGGCTGGAATTCTGCTCAAGCGCCCAGACCGAAGCAGGTGGTTTCCTTAGAGAGGGGACCAAACCCGGCACCATTGGCCTAGAGGTCTAATCCACAAGGCGGTGGTGCGACCTTAGGAGAAGCAGTCACAAGGTAGCCGGTGACCAACAATAGGTTCATACGGCTTTTTTCCCCTCAGGATCCTGGAACACATGTCTACCATTGATTTGAAATCAGTTTTTCATAACTCCCGTGGATGGATCCCCCATATTCACCAACCCGGTACGAGCACCGGGCATTCAACTTTACTCTCTGAGTTTCATAAACAACACCCTCATCTCGAGAAGGCAGTGAGTAGAACTTCCCTGGAAGTGGCTGTATATGCGTAGCTATATGAATGCATTTGTAGAGAGAGAGAGCGGATTCCTTCCATTCTCGTCCGTACCACGACATTTGGATTTTTTGCGAGAAATCATGATTTTGTCTTTTTTCAATGGGTATGAAATTCATTTTCTTCTTTAGCCTCCATCAGTTTGAGCACTAAGAATGATTAGAAAGTAATAAACAATTATCTCTGCTTGTTAATAAAACTCAGCATCCGGAAATATCTATGAACCCATACAGTGAAGAACCTATGACCTTCAGGTTACAAGGGGACATGATATTGTCATATCATTGAGTGGAAACTCAGATTTTTTTAGTTTGGGATATAGAGGGCTCCTCAACTAATGTTACCAAGTAGTCACTGCTTCAATCTCGACTTCAGGATATTCGTCTTGCAGTTAGTTATTCATGCACATAAAGTTTTTATTAATATAATTAGTTTATATGGAGAATTTTGCATAGTTAACAAGTTATTTATATTTCAAACAGAAAATAAATCTCTATAAAGTTTCTGATTAAAATTCGTAAGAAATCTTTGTTTTGCGAATGATCTCTTTGATCAGCTGGTTTGATCTGAGAGTATAAAAGTCACATAATGGTTAATGTTAGTTGACAACACTAAATAACTAAGATATGACATTCCGACTCTACTAAATTGATAAATATCAATTATTGTACATTATTTTATTTATTTAAGGCACTGATCTAGTGATTGAAGGACTCATCTCTTAAACAATAGACCCTAAGGTCAAATACTAGTTGTCTTACCTCAATTTAAATAGCTAGTTTTATGGGATTATAGTGAATGAACACTCAGGTGGGAAAGATCAATTTATTGTTTAGTGCAAATTTTCAGTTTCTATGTAAATTATAAAAAGCATACATTAAGTACTTCATTTGCATATCTTCTATCAGTTGTCCTTTACATCCTTCATGATTCTTCCAATTATCGATTCCTCTGTTTCCGTTTCCGTTTTCTTCAGTTCAATCTTTTGAGTCTTCTTTTTTACAAGCCTTCCACTTCTGATTGATGCTACATACTACTTATATCTGTCAACATAAATAACATGCATTACAGGATCATTAACTCGACTGTCACTGAAACCTTAGTAACATAATTTGTACTCGAAAACTGTATAACTTTGATCTCATTAATTTTTTATATGACCAAGTAGTGATATGTATTTATTACTGATTTCATTTTAAGATTCGAATGGGATAAATCAACTTTCACATCGGATTTAACTATAGAACCAATGAATGGATCCATTGGTCCAGGATTAGAAGTAACATTTATTTTAACTCTTAAACCAAGTAAATTAACACGTGAAATACGAATAGATGTAAGTAAATGAACTTGCTTATTTATTTTCTATATGGACATAGAACGATAGATTTTTACGCTGCCTAACCTGGTGATTGCTACAAGAAACTTAGTACATAACTGTTACACACTATTCATCATACATTATATAGAGATCATTTAGATTGAACGAAGAACTAACAAAACTGACAGATAGGCTACGGTTAACTTGTCAGTGAAATCAATACCAACTGTCAAGCTAATATCTATCATATTAAATATGTACATTTGTACACATAGGTAGGTCGCAAGCGCTATTACTGGCTCAGGAGAGATTTAGCTTTGTTTCCGCTCTTATAATTAAATGGTTCAGTTTATTGAGCATTTAGCGTGCTTGTTTAAAGTTAAAAACAGTATGGATCACTTCGGTTACAAGTTTTACAGTATGAAATGTTATAAACTATTTATTACTCTATGAATGATCACATATCGTGAGCACTATAACCTTCATGAACAGAACCTCATTAGAATTTATCAGTGTACGATGTTAAAAGTTATTGAATTTTATTGATATCACGAGCCAATCTAAGTTAGACAAGCATTAAAGACTTGAAAGCACTGAACTATCGTGTCGTCCTAAGAGGTGACTTCTCAAGAGTGCTTGTTTTTTGACTTCGCAACCTGGAATCGGGTCCGTAACCTTCAGTTCCGTGATTACAAATACGTAAAAATTTTAAAATTTTACTGCTGATCACTGTTCAGTTATCTCGAAGCTACGATGAATCATATAATACTACCAATATTTTTCACAGTTTCATAGACCCCACCAATTATTTTCTTACCTCGCTGTTCTCAATGAGCACACTTCCTTTGAGATGATTAACTCATTCAGCAAATGTACTGTTTATAGAGATCATAGTACTGAGAAAACTGACGATACTGACACCAAGCTTCCGAAGCTTTATGTCCAAACGCTTTTTACGTGTTTCTAATTTATCATGAATAAAGAAGGAAGCAATACTAATTTGATTTAAGAAGTATTTTTGTTCGTGGACGGAAAACTTTATTCTGAGACTGATTCGTAGGGTATATGAGGGGACGTATGAAAGCAATGAATGTACACGGTTGTTTAAAATGGTTTGACAAATTTCGCACACCTTCTTAGATTTATTGAAACTATTAAAGTTAGCAATGAATGTCAAGTTCCTATTGGGCTATTTATTTTAATGAATCATTTACTGTCACATATTCAAAAATACTTTATAAAAAGCATTAAGAACTCGGTGAATCAGCAAAGTTAAAATTTAATGTATCGAACATTTTACATGACAATCTACTTTGGGATTGTTTACAGAAACAAAGTCGAAGTGATTAGATGGGTCGTTACATGAACGCGTATACAAAGATAATCCTCAAACCATGGAACAATCAAACAGATCGAACCATAGGCCAATAGTCACTGTGTGTCATAAAACATAGACCAGTTATAGACAGAAGTATATTAAATCGAAATCGGATAAATCAAATACCTGTTTGACTTGAGATGAAACTTGAATGTCCAACCGTTCTACAAGAGATAACTCGCTCGTCGACTATCTCAAAAGAAATATCTCTGATCGCGTCATAATTTCAAAATCCACTTCATTTAATAATACTTTCAGATGGCTAATAAGTCTAGCCAACGTATTCTAACTGGCATAAAACATTATTCGACAGTTTCTAGTCGGCTACTTTAACATGAAACAAAGTTCTTCGTAATGTCGAGCACTTAACTTACTGATCGCATAATAAATTGTTTAGCAGATTTAAATCATCACCACGGATTAGATAATGCGGTACCTGTTATCAATAAGTAATTAATAGACGGCTCTCAGTTTTCACGAGATCGAAGTCATCGGATGTGAAGCAAACTTCTATAAATCGTGACTGTTTTTTTATTTTTTTTTATAAGTAGTCCAGGTAAACTTGGATAAAGTACAAGTTAACATTTATGTGTGCTTTCTCAAAGTATTTTTATAATTTTTCTTTCTTTTAATCGCCAATAAAAAAACAGAATGTAACATGTCAAATTCAAGGTATAGGATCAAAATTAATTACTGTTAGTGGAGCGTGTGTGCCACCTACTATTATTAAAGAAATACAACAATTTTCAACGATTGTTAGACAGCAAGACATTAAAAATCTACAGATTGTTAATCGTACAAATGCTAATTGGCAAATCAAACCAATTATTGATGGTGAACAGTGGGATGGACCAAAAATAATTGATATACCCCCACAACAAATAGGAATTTATGAATTAACATATAAACCATTAACAATGACTTTAGATGGAGCAAAACATAAAGTAAGATGTTTTATGATCACGTGTTAAGTTCTTGATGATGGGTTACATAAAGTATTAAATTTAGCTAAAGCAATACTGAAAATTAGAGAGTATAGAGAGTTGTTTTACGCTAACATGAGGCGACTTTTCAGGAGTGCTTACACTCATAAGATATCATGGATGGCACTAGATGAAGGTCGTGCAATATCACGAATTGATTGAAGTTGGAAATATGTATGACTATATGTCAACCAAATAGTTTAATGCTTAAGCATTCACCATAAACCTCGAAGTTACTTAATTCTATCTCTGGTGGAGTCTTTGGTTAGCGTTGCTATGATATTGCATACTGAAACAAAGCAACCATCCAGTGCCTCAAATCTATCAATTGCTGCTGAACTGAAGTCAGTCTACAATGCCGACTATCGTCATAAGCACTTCCTCTTAATGGTTATTTATTTACATATCGAGTACTTTTAAAATGTTGACAAGTAAGTCATTCAAGAAACTATGATATACGACAAGTAGAAAAGAAGAAAAAATAATTCAAATAAGAATTTACTTCAAGATGAACCCACAATAGTATGTCACTACATTTCTTTGATTTCTTTACTGTCTTATATAACAAACATAAAAAGATGCGGATACTTAGTGTTATGAATGAGGATTCGGTGACTTAATAAATGCATTGTCAAGTGTTAAAATGAAGGAAAAAATAGCGAATAATAGGTAATAATATGCAATGACATGGTGTGGCTGAGTGATGGCTATTCATAGGACCGAATTATTCATATAAGCCTTTATTGAACTGATCTCAGTGGATAAAACAGTTTCATACTGAGATGATGAAGAAGACTTGTAGCTCAGGTGGATGGTTTCGGTGGAGTTTGTGTTGATGATGTGGTTCAAAAGAACGATGAAAGCTCCACGACTAAACCATTCAGCTCAAACGACAAAACTTCATCGAAACAGTTCCATAGTAAAATAGGTCTTTTTTATAATAAAATAATATTCTTGTGGACAAAATATTGACAAAAAACAAATGTAATTAAAATGTCTTACGAGACAGAAGAAAATCAATTATATGGACTACTCACAGTCTATTCGATTAGGACATTGCCAGTCATATGGCTTGCCGCAGGCTTTAGTTTTACATCATTTCAACATTGTTATATCTAGAGCTTAGATTTTTGATATGCCACGTATAGCTTGAGCACTCGAACGCTAGAACCCTCCCAAGTCGCAAATGAAAAGACAGAAGACAAGTGAAAGGAATTCTATTCCAAATAGTGTAAATTATGGTACAAAACTATCAGGTATTTATAGTTTTTTTAATAAAAACCAAATCATCATTATAGTCCTCGGTCGATAATTCACTGTTCTCTAATTGACGGTATCATTACGTTATACATTAATAGGACACAGGGCACAAGTTATAACATATATTAACATATGTCATTGTTCATTAGCTTTGTTTTTTAAAGCTCTTATTCTTCAAGCACTATCCCCACTGATAAATAATCTATACATGTTCAAAGATTAGAGACTGATGTTTCAAGAAGTTTTTTTAAGAGTAACGCACAATCGTCTTTAATTATATCTTTACTTGTTAATTTAGTGAAATATAGGCTTAAATGTTATCAAAATGCCCTCTGTGTTCTGTTTATTTCAATCATATTGATTTTCTGAAGTCATTGTAGTTTATAAAATGTAATATTTACAAACAGATCATCGCTATGCAACCAATTCTCTTCGCCAATTTAAACAAGTAATAAAGGTAAACTTGGGATATTACATTTTACAGTTCTAACCAATTTTAGTGAGATGCTCTGTAATTTAATAATAAATACACTCGATTGCCCCCACTGGTGTTCTTGCTCACTACATTCGGTGTCGCTGACAATCAGAAGAGAGGAAGGGTGCTGTTCTGTGGTCGCTGTTGAGAGCCTGGCGCTGAATTGCCAGTGGGGCGGTCTGATGCGGAGGGGTGACGTTAGGTGGAGTGTTCTGGCGGAGCGGCGTTGGCTTTGGCGGATGCTGTCGACGGAGAGGAGTGATGGGACGTGAGGATCCTTGGCGGAAATCGCATGTAGATGACTCAGCAGGCCTCTGAAGCGCAGGTGTTGAACGTCCCATGTGCCGGGAGGATGTCGAATGTTGTTGCCCCGGCAGGTCGACGGAGCTATGGAGGCCGATGTGCCGCAGACTCGACATTTTGACGGAGAGCAAAGCACAGACTGCAGAGAAGAAGAGAGTGGCACGGCTAGTAGAACCACCGCAAGAACGAATGCTTTAAAGGGGGACGAGTGTGGTGTGGGTTACTTATTTCCACACAAGTAGTATATAACGGTAGTCAGGCATAGAATGTGTTTCAGTAGAAGGCCGGTGAGAAAAGAACGGAAATGGAACGCATTTGGTATGAAAATATATGAACAATGGAATCTGAGACAATGGATTGGTGTTTGCGACAGGAACAGTTAAGTTTGAGATGATGGATTGATATTTTGCAAATGAACTATTTACTATATGGTTCTCAGATTTTAGTGAGATGTTCTGTAGTTTTGTTTTCAAACACATTCGATTGACCTCACTGATGTTCTGTTCACTTTATTTTACTTATTTAAAACCTCAATCACTAATTGTATTAATTAGTCCTATACAATTGAATAAATAATAAGATATTTGTTGCTTAACCAGATTACAGTCTATTGTAGTAACTTGAGTTTCTTTCATCCTTATTTACTCTTTATGATTCAGGGTACAATATTCTTTCCATTACCTGATGGTACAGGATTATTATATAATTTATGTGGAACATCTGATGCACCAAAATCAATGATGCGAATAAATCGTGAAATTGAATGTAGAAAATTACATACAGAAATTGTACAAATACCAAATTGGTTAAATATATCACAGAGATTTCGTGTTTCAAGAGAAATTCTTCGACCGGATAAATTAGATCCAAGTACAACTATTCAAGGATTAAATTATTTAGATGTACCAGCTGATTCAAGTAAAGAGTATAAATTGAGTATATTTACTTATCGAGAAGGTTTTACATTGATTAAAGTAAGAATTATATCTAGTTAGATTTTATTCAGTAGTATATATTTAGTGTATAAAGTGATTATCAATAAAAAATTACCTTATTAAGGTTCTCTTTGTGACGGCCATAGCTTAACGAAGAATATCTCATGTTAATATTTAAACACGCACTATGTTAATCCACTTTCACCTTGATATAGCTTGTTTTTATTAGAATTCTCTATTCTGAATGACCTTAATTATTGTTACTCCTGTACTAACTACAATTGATTGAAGTTAGACATTAAAACCGTTGGATGCCGGCTCAGCGGTCTAGAGGTAAAGCGTTCGTGTGCACGGGACCGACGAGTCCTGGGTTCGAGTCCCATGGGCGGAATCGTGGACGCATACCGCTGAGGAGTTCTATACTAAAATGAAACGGCCGTCCAGTGCTTCCAGGTTTACCATGGTGATCTAGCTTCAATTGACTTATGAATTCAACTACTAAATAACTACAATTTGTTTCGAATCAAGTTGTAAAAAAAGACGAAATTTCATAGACTCTTGCTAAACAATTTATAGATGATAACTGTAGAATAAATGGATTCTGCATTTCCCCTTGATCTTTATTTACATTATGATGAGTATATCGTAAAATGACTTCATATTAATGTTAGTCAGTCAGTCAGTCAGCAACAACGTAGAACTTCATACGTACGTACATCAGTTCGACTTGCCATACTACATTAGCACACAGATACGATTGTCGATTCAAATCCCATAGTGGTAGAGGTAGTAAGAGTATAAGCAGTAATCAGAAAAATTAGGGTTTGAAGATGTTATTTAAGGAGTATAATCTTTAATCACCATTAATTTTAGTTCATTCTGCTTTAAAAAATTATGCTAGAACATTTGTATTTCTTTTTAATTATATGGATTCTATTGTATCTATGCTATGAGTGTAATGGATGAGTTCTGTTTGCTAGAATAAAATTGACTAACTAATTGAAGGATTTCTAATGTCTGTCCAGAGAATCTTCATCATAACTTAAAAATATGTTTTTATCAATTCTGGTAATATTCTTCACTGTACTACATAACAACAGATTATTTTCTGGAACAAATGAATAAAGAACAAGGAATATAGTTCATGCTTGTCAAAACTGTTTAGAAGGAGAATCTCATTAAATTTCATTTCACTCTATTTTCAGAACTTTTTAACTATGTCGGGATTATGTAACTCATTGTTTGCCTCATGAATCTGTACATATTTTTTTATCGTCATTTACTTCAAGTGAAATAGGAGTTCCATGATTACTTTGTGTATTATGCTTTCAACGTCAAGAATTTTTGCTGACAAAGACTAATCTAAATTCAGTAATATAATATTAAAGAAATAATACTTCATTATAAGCAAAAATGGATAGTGATTAGCAGTGGTTATCAGAACTCAGATGCTAAGTGGATAACGTGATGGCATTTGAAGCGAGCGGTGCTGGGTTCGAGTCCCAGAGTGAACATCAACTCGGGAATGCAAATACATCCAGCTGACGAGCCCCAAATAGGGCGAAACACGTGTCCTGGATTCCACTGCTAATCACTATCCATCTTTGCTTATAATGCTTGTGAATTAAGGCAATATCGAGGCAATGCGCACAGTATATACATATGCCAATATGAGACTAATCAATTGCAGTCCTAAACATTAATGAGAAGATTCAAGTAAGCAATACCAAGTAAATTTGAATAATACTTCAGCATAAAAAACTGTAATTAGTTCTCCCTATTAAAAATATGAAAAAGACCCTAAATTGTCCTAGTGTTAAATGAATTCTGCACTTTCATCTTTAACTACTTATATATTTTGTAGTGAGATTTATATAGTTTAAACATAGTCCATTATTGATAAACTAACTTAACCGTTGAACATTATAAGCCGGTCAATGGTTTTCAATAGTACTTTTGCTGATGGTAATCTACAATGAATGACACTTGCAACTTGAAACAATTTCCACATAACCTCTCCAAAAAAAAATAACGAATAAATTTATCAGCTAACTATTGTAATTATCGATACTACTAGTATGTAATGTATGCTTAAATTATTAAAGATGCTTATTGAATAACAGTGAAAACTAGAATTGAAAGTTTTCAATTGAATATACCGAAATTCTAGTCTTGATGTTCGTACTGATCCCACTACGTTGAATAAACAATGCTTCATCTATTAAAGTACTGAATTCATATAATCACTATCATATTCAACGATGAATAATTTTATTTATAATAATGAATTGTAGTCACTATCCAACTTTCCTAAGTACCTTATGATTAATTAACTGTATTTTACATTATTTTTAATTTTTAAAATTCAGGTTACATTTACAAATGAAACAACTGGTGAATATCAATATTTTGAAGTGAATTTTAAATCTATCAGAAATAAAAGTTTAGATGTGATTAAAATGCAAACACCTATTCGTAAACCTATTACATATACACTCATATTAGAAAATCCTTTATCAATACCAGTGAATTTTCAAATGAGTACAAATATCTCGGAAGTTCAATGTCCAAATCAATTACAAATACCTGCTCATTGTGAAGTAAGTAGTAGTATAGTGAACAGAACACAAGTGGGGATAATCGAATGTATTTAATACAAAATTAAAGGACTTGTTAATAAAATCTAACAATCAAATAGTAAATACTTAATTTGTAAAATGTTCATCGATTGTCTCAAAATGACTCAGACTTTATTGTTCTTGCATTTTCATACAAATTGCATTATGTTTCCATTCTTTACTGTTTGATCCTCTTGTCTCTCTGCTGCCAGACCTTCTGTTCACAACTAACATCATATACTACTTATGTCAATATAAGTGGCACACGCCACAGTAGTAGTAAGGTTTTAGTTATATGTTTACTATTGCTCATTTTAACTATTGGTTATCTTGTTTAAATGTGATGAATACTTCAATTTTGTAATTCCACAACAGTTAACAGATATTTAATTGAATGATAGACTCACTATATTATGAATAGATTGAAGTCTAAAATCTGAACTGTTGAATTTTAACTCACTGACTGGAAATGCCATGAAAATTGGAGATTCTAGGTTCATAATAATATTGAAGACAAGGTGGATAAATCTCAGAAATAAAACAAAACAGGTTATTCTTCGAATTTCACGAACAGGATCCTGGATGCTCACTACTGAGGAGCCTCACAATAGGACGAAACGGCCGTTCAGTACTTTCAGGTTTATCCAACTTCATTATCTATCATTATCATTATTATATAGATATTTTTTTACCTATATAGTATACTTCATAAAATGACTTATTATCTATTCTATTTTTTCTTAGGGTAAAGTAACACTTGAATATTTACCAATTAAAATTGGTCAAAATAATGGAAAATTTGAAGCTAATTGTAATGAATTAGGTTCATTTATTTATGAATTAAATTTACAAGCTACACCAGCTAGTTTTGAATCGACAATACATTTTCGTACAACCATAGGACAACGACATTGTCAAATTGTAAAATTTACAAATTTATCAAAAAATAAAAATGAATTTATTACTAATGTAAGTTTATTATTTTTCTAATATTTGAAAAAAGATATCTATACTTTTTGTTAAGTCTTGATAATTTGAACTCTATATTTGGTTCCTAAGCTATTCTTCTCGTAACCCCTCAAGCTAGAACTATACAGCAATTTGAACACGAGAGAAAATGCGCAAAATATGCGAGAAGCACTTAACTTTGAAAGTTTGTTTTACTACAGAAAATATAGGGTTTTTATAGCAGTTTAGATGTCCTTGGGTTTTACCGAAAATTCTGGAATACTACTGAACATAGGAGCAGTGTAGTGATCAGCCAATCAGAAACTCCACATGTGACTTTCTTGATGTTTCTGCTTAAAGTTCTAGTGAAAGCTGATTGGAAAAAAATGCTTCTTAGTGTTTCTTGAGCCTTTCTTGGCTTTTGCGAGTTTTCTGGATCACCTCAACACTTTTGTACTACATTTTTGATTAAACAGTTTTGGGCATGTGAGATTCCCAGAAATCACTTGATAAATACCTTATTTTGTAATTTTATTTTGAAATTTTGAATTTCTTGCTTTCGTGTCAAAGGCGCCCATTTCCACCTTCATTTTGTATTTCCCACTTGGGTGAATCTTAAGCGATATTAGTTCGTTGCATCTTTTAGTATGCTATTTTGTAACGCTTCCCAATGACAATTTTATGCTGTATATATACGTTTGATTTGTGCCCATTATCATTGCTTGTGCTTTTGGCTGTTTGTGGAATATATTTCCCTGTTTCGAACATGAACTTCACTCCACAGTTAGTGGGGCTGGGACGCACCAGAATAGCTAGCTTATTGATCTTTGGTCACAGAGTCTTTGTTCCGTTCTCAAACTATGTGAACTCGTGATCACTTCAAACATAGCAAACAGAGACTACCATAACTTACGCCTGTTACTCCCAATGAAGCATAGGCTACCGACCAACATTCTATCCAATTGTTCATCCACAATATCGTGGGTTGGTTGAACTTAGACACTAACACAGTTGGATGCCGTCTCAGTGGTCTAGAGGTTAAGCGTTCGCATGCGAGATCCAACGTCCTGGGTTCAAGTTCCACATCATGGATCGTGGATGCGCACTTCTCACCAGTCCCATAATTGGACGAAACGGTCGTCCAGTGATTCCAGGCTTTCGATTGTAGTGTGGTGTCGAGTCGCGGTTGACTATGATCACCACTACAGGAAGACTACGTGCCAGTTAACCGATAAGATCCCCCGTAAGCCAAATATCAGAAGGCAGTTGATGGCTGTAGTCGAGATGTATTTGTTGGCGATCTCGTGGTATCGAAAGAATACCGAGATCATGCCAGGTTACAAGTGTGGTTACGGAGCGTAACCGAATTCGTGCAAGGTCACAACCAAAGGAAGAATATATGTGTTTTGGTAAAGTTAAACAAACAAGTACAGTAAAACAATCCCTGGTACAATTGTTTATAATAATAATTGTTTCCATTACACCAATCGCGTTCTCTTAATAAAAGCAAGTCACTACACGATCGTGATCTAACATTTATCCATTCATGATATTAATCCAAACTCAACAATCTTCACAACCCTATACTGATAGTTACTTTCTTGCATATGAATATGGACCAAAATTTATTACTGATAGGTACACCAAATTATGTTTAATGATAATTCAAACTTTTAATTCCAATAATTCTCGAATTCATAGTTGATCAAAGAAATAATAATGATAAAAGTGTAGATAAATATGATAATCAAAATATGTTTGAATATGATTAAATGATGGTTGTAATATAAAATATTTGTATAATTTTAAACATTTGAAGAAATTGTTAACAAAGGGTTAATAATACAAGAGGTTTGTAGAGATTGTTCACTTTGTAGTTTACACCATGACTTGGTGATAGTTAGATAACCGTTGAATATTAGGAAATATTTGACAGTTATCGTACTCCTCATCAGTTCACATCTCGCTAAGGAACTGAACGGATGATTTTTAAGTCTTGGGGCGAGCGCTTAATCTTCAGATCATTGAGCTGGCATTCAGTAGTGTACATGTTTAACTTCAATCGACTAGCTATATTGAGGATTCATCATTTATTCTTGGACACATATATAAAGTTAATCTTCTTATGTAAATACTCAATAGTCTTAGGAATATATCTCTGTTAATTTGACATCATGACTTAAGGGGGTCTATCTGACATTCAATTCAGTTAATGTTTTTTTTTAAATTCATGATCTTATGAAAAATAAGGTGATTACCAGACTACTAAATTAGTTGTATGATCACGTATTATGAAGTTTAGTATTAGTATTTTTATGGTTAACTTAACTATACCCCCAATATGTCATTCATAAATAATTTAGAAAAAAGAAATTATTTTCAGACTTTTTGTTAATTGAGCGACATACAATGGTTTATGAAAATTCAAATTTAGATTGATCATTTCATAATATTCACAAGATTTATTCAAGAATTCTGAGAGGTTTATACTTGAATGTATATTATATTGCATAAACTTTCTCTATATACAATCTACAATTTAAGTTGGGTTTAAAAAACAAACAGGCTGACGTTTTTCTGACATTTCATAACTCAGTGTAAGTCACTTATCAAGTCAAACCTTGGTAATAATACCTACAAACAAGTTGATAGTTCACTTTCTTTTTACTATATCCTTGGTTTGATTATATAATATATATATATATATATATATATATATATATATATATATATATATATATATATATTCACTGATTATTATAAAATATGTTAGTGCTTAGAATTCTTGATTGTCATTCATATTATGTGCCTTAAAATCTAGCTCTTCGGATAATGACACTTACATTTTAGTGGTACCTAACTTATATCAATCTTTGAAGAAGATATTCAATGAAAGACAATTTGTCTATAAACTTTTAACTTATTTTACATATATATATATATATATATATATATATATATATATATATATATATATATATATATATATATATATATATGGTTTTACAGCTGTGAGAATGAACTCATTGTAAAGGATTCCTAGGTTCAGTTACCTGTTTTTTTTTAATCATTTAAACTAAGTTAAATTTTTCCTTCGACAGCTATGTGATACATTTAATTACAATTACAGAAAAAACAACAAATTCAAACGGTTTTATCAGAAAATAACACTTAAATTTTATATGTTTACAGGTTGCTAATTCTGATTATCATTGTGAAAAACAAATAATTGTAGCACCGGGGGTTGAAGCATCATTGGAAGTTGTATATGAACCAACTAGTGTGGGTAACTCACAGGCTACTTTAACAATTACAAGTTCACAAGCTGGTGAATACAGTTTTCTACTTAAAGGTACTGCTCTACTACCACAACCACAAGGTCCAATAATCATAAAAGCTGGTGAAACAAAACATATCATCTTCCGAAATGTTTTCCCTACACCCATACTTTATTCATTTCAGGTAAACTGACAATTTTATTTAGATTTACACTCATGTGTGTTACTGAATAAACACTTGTCTATTTCGTTCTTATTAGAAATTTTTGATCATAAGCACATTCCTATCAAGTAGTGTAGAGCTAAAGATGTTATACTGTTTACTTTTCAGTGCTGATAAGATTTTATCGATCAATTTTGTACGTGAAAAGAATTGGTAAAATGTAAAAATCACGAACCTAGGGTTTCTCAGTGGTAGCCATCAAATACCAAACGACAATATATGTGGTACCATTGTTTCTAAAACAATAAAAGCGATGAAGGACTTAGTATGTAAGCATATGTTTGTAGTCAACTTAAACCAAGTTTCATCGTTTTTCATCATTGTTTCGAAAGCTTATATGCAATATTTTATACTTGTGTAATTTGAATTAGACTGTCATTTATTTCATGTTTCTTTTTTTCCTAGGTTGACAATACTTTATTCAATCTACCGAAACAAAGTGAAGTTATTAGACCTGGTAAAGAATTTAGAATACCTGTTGGTCTTGACGGTAATATCACTAAATCTCCTGTAACGGGTAAACTAGTTGTGACAGCAGTCCGTGCACAGTCAAGTGCACGCACAATCCGTAAAGGACCATCAAATGTAATTAGTGATACCACTTCTCTATCATCATCATCGTCTTCATCATCACCACAACAGCAACAGTCAAGCTTCATTGATTCTACAATTACAGAAAAAGGCGAAGGATTTCAATGGGTTTATTATTTACGCGGTGTTACAGCATAAAGATGAACAAATATATAGTCGGCAATTGATAAGTTTTCTATAAAAGGAAGCCAGAGAATTTATTAAATAGTAAACTCAAATGAAATACAAATTTTATATTATTGGCCTCATTTTTCTGACATCACTTTAAAGCTTATATGTCCCTTGAAAAGAACTAAAGATGACCTTTGAAAACTTAATCTCACTCTGTTCATGCTTCTTCCTTATGTTTATTAATGTGATAAATTGAGGTCACAAGTTAGTCATTAATGTAATGCTACGTTAGACTTTTAAGAGGTTCTCCTCTAGTCTGAAAGTATAATGTGTTAAGAGAGTATAGAGAGCAGCGTGTATCATAATCTCAGACATAAAAGTACACCGATGACTCAGTAAGCACAAACAATCCATTGACATTTAAAAAAGAGGGCAGCAGGCGGCAACTACCGGTAACCCAAGAGTAACCTTATGACCATCTGATAAACTTAATTAGAAGATGATTGCGTAACTTTTCTTATGCATTTGAATTGCAGATATTCAGAAAAATATTTTTCAGTTTGATGCAATAACGCAAAAATTCCTCTCATCAGCGTTCAGTGTTCATGTATGAAACATTAAAAGCATTCTGAAACTATTATAATTGAGCATTGGATCCAGGGTTCCATCAAATAAAATAGCAGGATATACTACGAAACTTCCAAGGACTGGTGAAAATCTCATTTGAGACTGTAATCCTATAGGGTTGTAACTTTCTTGTCCTGTGCGAAGATATCTAAGATTTCGCAATACGCTACCTACAAAACATCAGATGGTAACACATAACTGTCGATCAGGAACCAGTCGGTTGTTAGGCGTTCTGTAGCTACCGAAGATGCTGAGAATCCCTCTGATTTCAGACGGAACAGTCGTGAGAGTGCCTACAGCTAGTAGTGGGTCCAACCTTACAAGTTTGTGCTACTAATGTTTGAAGGTTATCCATAGAAATCCAGGGCATTAGCACACCTGTGACGCCTTAGTTAGGCCCGATTATTACATAGCAGTATTGTGTTAAACTAACCATGCATGAAAGTAGGGTCTGTGCTCTGATAATAATTTATTTTAAGTAGTGACACGTTATATGAGGCACGACAATCTACAGGCAAGATCAAATTGTTGCGAAGGCTTTACTGTTTATTACGTTAACTCGTCCACCTATTTACTTTGTCGTGTTATGACGAAAGTTTTCTTACAGAAGCAGGATAACAAAATGTTAGTGCATAAATGTGTTACGTATGCAGAGGAATATACCAATAATTGTCGTGTTAAGTCGAATGGTGTCCTTGGACGTTAAATGGACATTTCCTATTGGTCGATATTTATTTCACTTGTTACATATTGTGTAAATGTTGTTTACTATTTTTATGGTACGATGTGGTCTTTTTGGTTGGTATATAAATAGAGTATGTTTGAAATATAACGATTCATATCTCAGAGGCTAAGACTTGCGTTCTGGACTCAACTGGCTCGGTTAGACAGCGAAGCAGGGCCAATCGGGACTCTAGGTCGTCCGTACGTGTTTTACTTGTCCACTGCAATCGATCAATAAAACGCTGCTTATCAAAACCTGAAGTCCACACGTTAAAACAAAATGGATGATCATTTACTTATTTACTTACGCCTGCTACTCCTCGCGAAGGAACATAGGCACCTCACCAGCATTCTCCATCTAACCCTGTCCTGGGCAAACCTTTCTAATCATTATTCATCCTTCACATATTTGCTTCTATTTCCCGATGTAATAACTCCGCCTGTAGCTCTAACAGGGTTACTGCCGGTCCCAAGCCCGGATAAAGGAGGAGGGTTGGGCATGGGGTTAGCGTCCCCATCCCGTAGAAAACTAACTCGCTAAAAAAACGCTTACCAGAAAAAATAATCCAAACCATTTAAACTCTGCCCTGGGAGTTAGAAGGTCTTCAGTTAGAAGAATTATGACGCTTCATGGTGAAAGCCGAGTTCCTTCGGAAGCCACGAGGCCGATGCCCCTTCTAACAACCAGAGCAAAAATTTTTATAGGTACATGGAACGTTCGAACAATGTGGGAAACCGGGAAGACCAGTCAAATAGCAATGGAAATGAGGAGATACAACTTAGCAGTACTGGGAATCAGCGAAACCCACTGGACCCAAGCTGGACAGAAAAGGCTAGCTACGGGAGAGATGCTGCTATACTCCGGTCACGAAGAGGAAAATGCTCCACACACTCAGGGAGTCGCTCTTATGCTGTCCAAAGTAGCACGAAATGCACTTGTAGGATGGGAGTCTCACGGATCCAGAATCATCAAAGCATCATTCAAAACAAAGAAGGAGGGGATCTTAATGAATATTATCCAATGTTATGCACCCACCAATGATAGCAACGACGACATTAAAGATCAGTTCTACGAGCGGCTGCAGTCAATCATTGAGAAATGCCGAAGAAAGGACCTAACTATTCTGATGGGAGATCTAAATGCCAAAGTCGGAATAGACAACACTGGATATGAAGATATTATGGGACGACATGGACTGGGAGAAAGAAACGAAAATGGAGAAAGATTTGCAAATTTGTGTGCATTCAACAAATTGGTCATAGGAGGCACAATATTTCCACACAAGCGTATACACAAGGCTACATGGATCTCACCGGACCACACTACAGAGAACCAAATAGATCATATTTGCATCAACAAAAAATTCCGAAGGACAATGGAAGATGTGAGAACCAGGAGAGGTGCTGACGTAGCTTCAGATCACCACCTAGTTGTAGCCAATTTAAAACTGAAGCTAAAAAAGAACTGGACAAGTGGACAAACAGCACTACAAAGGTTCAATACAGCCTTCCTTCGAGATACTGACAAACTCAATGAATTCAAGATAGCTCTCAACAACAGGTTCCAAGCCTTACAAGATCTACTGAAAGAAGAAGAAACTAGTATGGAGGACAACTGGAAAGGCATCAAGGAAGCATTAACTTCAACGTGTCAAGAGGTTCTGGGCCTAAAGAAACACCATCATAAGGAATGGATCTCTATAGAAACACTGGACAAGATCAAAGAAAGGAAGAACAAGAAGGCAGCAATTAACAACAGCCGAACACGAGCAGAGAAAGTCCAAGCACAAGCTGAATACATAGAAGCAAACAAACAAGTGAAGAGGAGCATTAGAGCCGACAAGAAGAAATACGTGGAAGAACTAGCAACGACGGCAGAAAAAGCTGCTAGAGAAGGAAATATGAAACAGCTTCACGATACAACGAAGAAACTAGCAGGGAAATACAGTAAACCAGAGAGGCCGGTCAAAGACAAAGAAGGCAAGCCAATCACCGAAATTCAACAACAGCGTAACAGATGGGTGGAATACTTCGAGGAACTCCTGAATAGGCCGGCTCCAATGAATCCACCGGACATCGAAGCAGCACACATAGATCTTCCTATAGATGTCAACCCACCAACGACGGAAGAAATTAGAATGGCCGTCAGACAAATCAAGAACGGGAAAGCAGCAGGACCCGACAACATACCAGCTGAAGCACTGAAATCAGACATCGAAGCAACCACAAGCATGCTTTACCTTCTATTCAAAAAGATTTGGGAGGAGGAACAAGTGCCGATGGACTGGAAAGAAGGACACCTCGTCAAGATTCCAAAGAAAGGAGATCTGAGCAAATGTGAAAACTACAGAGGCATTACACTACTGTCAATACCAGGGAAAGTCTTCAACAGAGTGTTGCTGAACCGGATGAAGGATGCAGTAGACGCCCAACTTCGAGATCAACAAGCTGGATTCCGTAAGGATCGGTCGTGCACAGACCAAATTGCAACACTACGGATCATCGTCGAACAATCAGTTGAGTGGAACTCATCACTATACATCAACTTCATTGATTATGAAAAGGCATTCGACAGTGTAGATAGGAGGACATTATGGAAACTTCTTCGACACTACGGAGTTCCTGAGAAGATTGTCAACATTATCCGGAACTCATACGACGGACTACAGTGCAAAGTAGTGCATGGAGGACAGCTGACAGATGCATTCCAAGTAAGGACTGGAGTCAGACAAGGCTGTTTACTCTCTCCCTTCCTCTTTCTTCTGGTGGTCGACTGGATTATGAAGACCTCGACATCTGAAGGAAAACACGGAATACAATGGACAGCTCAGAATCAATTAGACGATTTGGACTTCGCAGACGACCTAGCCCTCCTATCACGTACACACGAACAGATGCAGATGAAGACAGCCAGTGTAGCAGCAGTCTCTGCATCAGTAGGCCTCAGCATACACAAAGGGAAAACCAAGGTCCTCAAATTCAAAGCGGAGAACAGCAATCCAATCACTCTTGATGGCGAAACTCTGGAAGATGTAGAGTCCTTCACATACCTAGGAAGCATCATCGATGAACAAGGAGGTTCAGATGCAGACGTAAAGGCGAGGATCGGCAAAGCAAGGGTCGCATTCCTACAATTGAAGAACATATGGAACTCAAAACAACTTTCAACCAATATCAAAGTGAGAATCTTCAATACGAACGTCAAGGCAGTTCTACTGTATGGAGCTGAAACTTGGAGAACTACAACAACCACAATCAAGAAAGTACAAGTATTTATAAATAGCTGTCTACGCAAGATACTCAACATCCATTGGCCGGATACCATCAGCAATAGCCTTCTGTGGGAGAGAACAAACCAACTTCCAGCTGAAGAAGAAATTAGGAAAAGACGATGGAAATGGATAGGACATACATTACGCAAATCGTCAAACTGCATCACGAGGCAAGCCCTAACTTGGAATCCTGAAGGGAAGCGAAAAAGAGGAAGGCCAAAGAACACATTGCGTCGGAAATAGAAGCAGATATGAAAAGGATGAATTACAACTGGACGGAGCTGGAAAGGATTGCCCAGGACAGGGTTGGATGGAGAATGCTGGTGAGTGGCCTATGCTCCTTCACGAGGAGTAACAGGCGTAAGTAAAAGTAAAGTAAAATCCCGATGTAATGTGTTCTTTGGCCTTACTCTTTTCCGCTTCCTTTCAGGATTCCAAGTTTAAGGCTTGTCTCGTGATGCAGTCTGATGATTTGCGTAATGTATGTCTTATCCATTTCCATCGTTTTTTCCTAATTTACTCCTAAGATGGAAGCTGGTTTGTTCTCTTCCACAAAAGGCTGTTGCTCATGGTATCCGGCCAATGGATGTTGAGTATCTTGCGTAGACAACCATTTATAAATACTTGTACCTTCTTGATGGTGGTTGTTGTAGTTCTCCATATTTCAGCTCCATACAGTAGAACTGCCTTGACGTTCTTATTGAAGATTCTCACTTTGATATTGGTTGAAAGTTGTTTTGAGTTCCATATGTTCTTCGATTGTAGGAATACGACCCTTGCTTTGCCGATCCTCGCCTTTACGTCTGCATCTGAACCTCCTTGTTCATCGATGCTGTTTCCTAGGTATGTGAAGGACTCTACATCTTCCAGAGTTCCGCAACCAAGAGTGATTGGATTGATATTCTCCGCTTTGAATTTGAGGACTTTGGTTTTCCCCTTGTGTATGCTGAGGCCTACTGATGCAGAGACTGCTGCTACACTGGCTGTCTTCATCTGCATCTGTTCGTGTGTACGTGATAGGAGGGCTAGGTCGTCTGCGAAGTCCAAATCGTCTAATTGATTCTGAGCTGTCCATTGTATGCCGTGTTTTCCTTCAGATGTCGAGGTCTTCATAATCCAGTCGACCACCAAAAGAAAGAGGAAGGGATAGAGTAAACAGCATTGTCTGACTCCAGTCCTTACTTGGAATGCGTCTGTCAGCTGTCCTCCATGCACGACTTTGCACTGTAGTCCGTCGTATGAGTTCCGGATAATGTTGACAATCTTCTCAGGAACTCCATAGTGTCGAGGAAGTTTCCATAACGTCCTATCTACACTGTCAAATACCTTTCATAATCAATGATGTTGATGTATAGTGACGAGTTCCACTCAACTGATTGTTCGACGATGATCCGTAGTGTTGCAATTTGGTCCGTGCACGACCGATCCTTACGGAATCCAGCTTGTTGATCTCGAAGTTGGGCGTCTACTGCATCCTTCATACGGTTCAGCAACACTCTGTTGGAGACTTTCCCTGGTATTGACAGTAGTGTGATGCCTCTGTAGTTTTCACATTTGCTCAGATCTCCTTTCTTTGGAATCTTGACGAGGTGTATTTCTTTCCAGTCCATCAGCACTTGTTCCTCCTCCCAAATCTTTTTGAATAGGAGGTGGAGCATGTTTGTAGTTACTTCGATGTCTGACTTCAGTGCTTCAGCTGTTATACTGTCGGGTTCTGCTGCTTTCCCGATCTTGATTTGTCTGACGGCCATTCTAATTTCTTCCGTCGTTGGTGGGTTGACATCTATAGGAAGATCTATGTGTGCTGCTTCGATGTCCGGTGGATTCATTGGAGCCGGCCTATTCAGAAGTTCCTCGAAGTATTCCACCCATCTGTTACACTGTTGTTGAATTTCGGTGATTGGCTTGCCTTCTTTGTCTTTGACCGGCTTCTCTGGTTTACTGTATTTCCCTGCTAGTTTCTTCGTTGTATCGTGAAGCTGTTTCATATTTCCTTCTCTAGCAGCTTTTTCTGCCGTCGTTGCTAGTTCTTCCACGTATTTCTTCTTGTCGGCTCTAATGCTCCTCTTCACTTGTTTATTTACTTCTATGTATTCAGCTTGTGCTTGGACTTTCTCTGTTCGTGTTCGACTGTTGTTAATTGCTGTCTTCTTGTTCTTCCTTTCCTTGATCTTGTCCACTATTTCTATAAAGATCCATTCCTTATGATGATGCTTCTTAAGGCCCAGAACCTCTTGACACGTTGAAGTTAATGCTTCCTTGATTCCTTTCCAGTTGTTCTCCATACTAATTTCTTTTTCTTTCAGTAGATCTTGTAAGGCTTGGAACCTGTTGTTGAGAGCTATCTTGAATTCATTGAGTTTGTGAATATCTCGAAGGAAGGCAGTATTGAACCTTTGTAGTGCTGTTTGTCCACTTGTCCAGTTCTTTTTTAGCTTCAGTTTTTAATTGGCTACAACTAGGTGGTGATCTGAAGCTATGTCAGCTCCTCTCCTGGTTCTCACATCTTCCATTGTCCTTCGGAATTTTTTGTTGATGCAAATATGATCTATCTGGTTCGCTGTAGTGTGGTCCGTTGAGATCTATGTAGTTTTGTGTATACGTTTGTGTGGAAATATTGCGCCGCCTATGATCAATTTGTTGAATGCATACAGACTTGCAAATCTCTCCCTATTTCCGTTTTTCTCTCCCAGTCCATGTTGTTCCGTACTATCTTCATATCCAATGTTATCTATTCCGACTTAAGCGTTTAGATCTATCAGAATGGTGAGGTCCTTTCTTGGGCACTTTTCTACGATTGATTGCAGCCGCTCGTAGAATTGATCTTTAATGTCGTCGTTGCTATCATTGATAGGTGCATAACATTGGATAATATTCATTGTGATCCCTTCTTTATTTGTTTAGAATGATACTTTGATGATTCTGGATCCATGAGATTCCCATACTCCAAAGTTAAAACATCGTGTCGTTGCTCAGGTGGATATCACTTACACTTTGTAATGGCTCTGCTTCGTTAATCGATCACCTCGATAGCCATTATAATATAAATCTCAACGCTGTTTAAAATCAAAAGGCAATGAGAAGCGGCAACTACAGTTTATTAGCGGATAGCGCATGTCACAAAGCTATAAGCACATATAACGTATTTGAAGCGGAAAGGTGAATAAGTATATACAAGCAACTACATAGCCAAGTTTATAGTCAAGTTGCATAAGGACGCAGCAAGGCAACGCAAGGATTAATAACAGGATTTGAGTACATACATACATGGGAAGGAGGATAAATCGTCGAGTGATATTTAGACAATCAGCATTTTAGCTAAACTTTCATGTGATCTATTGATCATAAGTGTACAAAGGAATATGCAAATCGTTACTATTCAAATAACATTTTCTGTTAAGTTAATAAAAGGGCCTAACCAAAGTTAACCATAATCGAAATTAGTTGTAGGATAGTTGCCATAACTTTGCATTTAGTCTATGGATTGTCAGGGGAGATTAGAGTATCTTATTAGCGCTAGGAGAAAACACTTTACTGACATGTGTTATTTCGGGTGTAATGCTGTAATAGAAAAGCTAGTTCAAGATGTTGTTACCGTGCGCTGATTGCATGGTGTATTGCTCACAGCCATATGTCTATTGAAGCAATTAATAATTCATACAGCTAGGAACGGTTACCTGTCCTCCATTTGATTTCAGGAAGAGTGGAATCACTAGCTATCAGTTTGAAGTTGACACTTAATTTTGAAAGACATATGAATATTTTTTTCGTTATGTTTGTTTCAGGTTTTTAGTTTAGTGCCCTATATGTATATATCACAAGTATCTTATAACTAGTGAGGCATACAGTAATTCATATTATGTCTGATGTGATGCTTAGTACACTATCTTCCAGTCTTATCGGATTAATAAAATTCCGTACATAGATCGTTCATCGCACACCACTTTTATGACGCGGACACGATGACACTTTGGAAGAGATTTTAAAGACTGTACCCCGTGTAATGCTAAAGCATAAACCTAATCAGTAACTCTCCAAGTCATCTGAACCAATGTACTGTAATTTTCTTCTATCGTATTCATCTATTTAACGACCTTACTTGAGAAGCATACTGTAAGCAAACTAATGTTAAAATTTGTAGATCGTTTCTGTAAAAATGGTGCATACATGCCCTGGCAGAAATATATTATTATCTCGGTTTAAAAGACCTAGTGTCGTGATCTATACATAGATCTACATCTAGTGTTGCAAACAGGTATCACGTTTCTATTATAAGTATGATTTCCGGCTTAGTAACTAAAGCATCCGTTATACGTTCTGCCACTCCGTTACTTAAAAAGCATGCATTAATAAGCATAACAATGAGCATACTATAGTTAATTGAAAAGAAGTCCATTATGCACTTGACTACAAGTGTTTTTCGGGCCTGGTTCTGGCGGCGATCCATCCAGGTTGATGAAACAGCTAAATGAGCGTCTACTATGGTAGCGGTAATAGCGCACCATACACTCTATCAGTGTCCAAAATGCAGTTCTGGTACCCCAAACTTCCCACCACATTGTGATGTGGTGTTATCCGATTTATTTGATTTACAAATCTGAATAATGTCCAGCCATGTAATAGTGACAGTTGATGATGTACGTTCCACAGGGGTTCAAACATTCCGTACGGTACCTTCCAAACCGGATAGTGTTCATGGACGGAAAAGTGGCACTACTACTGACGGGGTTATAACTGTAGAGTTGGGGGCGTAAAGGTATTTCATTAGTGCTTTTTGACCCTTTATGTCCTCAGTCATTCTTAATTTTTGTCTGTTTAGAGTGATTCCATCGTAGATTCCTTAGATAAGGGAATATATTGTCTTTATTCAAAAAAGTTTCGTTACCGCGAGGTGTTATGTGACTGATATCGCGTCTTTTACCTTAATTTAAACAACGCGTTGATCCGTTTTGCGGGTGAAAGTGCATAAATATTTACATACGATATCTAACGATGCAAAATTCCTGACCGCTATTTGGTTTTAAGCGTACGAAACCTCTAGGTCTTCCACATGTTATTCGCACACTCGTCTTTCTTTTAGAGGTGGTCACTATCTCCTGTGTCCGGATTGTTTGCTATACGCTTTAGTGGAATGGCATCATTCTCCGTTTTACTGGCACCCCCATCAAGAACCACGTTTCTTGAGGGAGCGTCTCTACAATGCCCTAATAATACATTTCTGGTAGTGCTATCTTGGTGCAGGTTTTTTGGGGTTTTAAAGTTTGGACAACTGTCCTTACATTCTGGCAAGAAGATTTATCATGTCGAATAGTCACGGTTTTAAAGCGAAAATTGTTTCCGACTATCTCTTGCATATTGAACAAATTATTACTGTCGACAAAGGCTGTGAGCTATAAGGTTATTATTATTGTTATTACTAATATTCACAAACATCTTACTTACTTACTTACGCCTGTTACTCCCAATAGAGCATGGGCCGCCAACCAGCATTCTCCAACCCACTCTGTTCTGGGCCTTCTTTTCTAGTTCTATCCAATTCTTGTTCATTTTTCTCATGTCTATTTCCATTTCTCGGCGTATTGTGTTCTTTGGTCTTCATCTTTTCCTTTGGCCTTAAGGATTCCATGTGAGGGCTTGTATTGTGACGCAGTTGGGTGCTTTCCTTAATGTGTGTCCTATACACTTCCAGTTGCAGCTACGTCTGCTTTTAGTGCCTCTGCTGGGATGTTATCCGGTCCTGCTGCTTTGTCACTCTTGATTTGCCTGATGATCATGGCCATCTCTTCGATTGATAGTGGGCCAACATCGATTGGGAGGTCCGTGGGTGCTGCTTCGATGTTGGGTGGGTTCAGTGGAGCTGGTCGATTCAAGAGTTCTTTGAAGTGTTCTACCCACATGTTTCGTTGCTTTTCACTGGTCGTTCTGGTTTGTAGCGATTTACAGAGAGTTTCCTTGTCGTGTCATACAGTTGTCTCATGTTTCCTTCTCTTCCAGCCTTTTCTGCCGTCGTTGCTAAATCTTCCACATATTTACGTTTGTCGGTTCTGATGCTCTTCTTCACTTTTTTGTTAACTTCTGTGTATTCAGCTTGTGCATTGGCTTTTTCTGCTCTTGTTCGACTGGTATTGATTGCTGCCTTCTGGTTCCTTCTTTCTTGAATCTTATCCAGTGTGTCAACAGTGATCCATTCCTTGGGATGGTGCTTCTTGTGACCCAGGACTTCATGACATGTTGAAGTGATTGCCTGTTTGATCTCCTTCCAGTCGCTCTCCACAGTAGTTCCTTCTCCATTGAGTAGATCATGAAAGGCCTGGAACTTGTTGCTGAGGACTATCTTGAATTTGTTGAGTTTGTTAGTATCCTGAAGAAAGGCCATATTGAACTTTTGTGATATTGTACGCTCCAATGTCCAGTGCTTCTTGAGTTTCAATTTCATCTTGGCGACCAGTAAGTGATGATCTGATGCTATATCAGCTCCTCTCTTGGTTCTGGAGGAGGCGCATTTTGCGCTTGTTTGGACAGGATCAATGCAACTCCTTGTGTGTGTGGACCATTTTTTTCTTCATGGCCGGAGTATAACAGAAGCCCCCCTGAAGTTAGTCGTTGTTGTCCAACTTGCGTTCAATATGTTTCACTGATCCCAAGCACCTCCAGTTTGTATCTTCTCATTTCTGCAGCGATTTGAAAGGCTCTCCCGGTGTCTCAAATTGTACGAACATTCCATGTACCTAAATAAATGGTCGCTCTGGTTGTCAGAAGGGGCATCGGCCTCGTAACTTCCGAAGGAATTCGGCTTTCATCATGAGGAGTCGTAGTTTTTCTAAATGAAGACCTTCTGACTCCCGAGGCAGAGTTTAAAAGGTTTGAATAAATTTTTCTGGTTAGCGAGTTAGTTTTCTACGGGATGGGGACGCTAATCCCATGCCCATTCCTTCTCTTTTATCCGAGCCTGGGACCAGCAGTAGCCCCCGGAGGGACTCCAGGTGGAGTACATGAGTGTTGTGAGGAAACCATTTCGAGTTTCTTCAAGAATGCAATAATACACAAGTTTCAATAATTTGAGCATTATATTTGCCATATTTGAAAAAAGAGAGTAATAATACTTACTTACTTACTTACTTACGCCTGTTACTCCCAATGGAGAATTGGTTCTGAGTAATTAAGAATAATATTGAATTGACTTTAAAGAAGGAAAGGGAGAAAACAAGGGGTTAGAAATAAAAGAGATGTGAAATACACAAATAGTTTAATAAACATGTTTATGAACACAAAATAAGAATAAACGACTATGTATTTATTGTCAAATTAGTAACAGAAATAAAGTAGAAAATAAATAAGAAAAAATAACTTATAATTGCAGTAAGATATGAATCTAGAATAGATGTTCGTGCAGTCACAGTTTAGAGTGATGCCATAAAAGTCTAAATTAATTGAAAAGAATAACCAAATATCAATATGTATGGGTTACCAATGGTTAATTTACAAGTATTTGTTTTTCTATCCGATCTTTTTCGATTGGATGGTGTCAAGGTTCGAAGAATAATGCAAAACGTTATCACATAGAATATATATGCATTTCTACATGGTTTTTTACAAGTTTTCCTTAATCATTCAGGTATGAGTGCATTTCCACGTGCATTTACATTTTCATTTATTTCATCTGCAGGATGACTGTAAAATGATGAAAAAGGGACGAAGAATACAATTCAGAGTTAACCTTGATATTAATATAAACATTTGTGCAATAATAGTTTAGAATGATGCTATGAAAGTCACAATTAATTGCAAAAGATATTTAAATATCAATTTCTATGTGTAATTTATATGTGGTGAAGATAAAATGAATGTGAGAAGTTAATTTATTTAAGCGTACCGTGAGATAATCTTTTTTAGTTATAGACTTTGGATATTTAGGAATAAAATATGTTCAGAAGGATAAGAAGAGATAAAAAGAATATATAATGTGTCGGGGGACCAATAATGATATTAATAACAGTAATCATTATAAATAAAAACATAAGCAGACTTCATATATTAAGATGAACAGAAATAAAATAAAATAGGCGTGAGAAGATTTAAAGGTTTTGTTTTGCTTTTCAGGCAATTAAATGGATCACGGACCTTGTTTGTATAAATCATTGTTGAATACATTGATATTCAATAGGTGAAATAATCCACTTTCGGAAAGAAAATCATCAAGGAGACTTTTGAACCGGGTTGTAGTTTCACTGCAACGGAGGTTCACTGGCAGTCTGTTCCACATGGTTGGGTAGCGAATAAGGAAAAAATTCTGACGTAAGTTTGTGTGGGTTCTAGGAATCGCCAGAATATTCTCCTCATTGCGTAGATTGTGGGATGATATCATAAGGTATGAAGGGGTGGAAACCGAAGAGTAGGAAATACCGTTAATAAGCCGATAGATAAAGACAGGGTTTAATTTGATACGTCTGATCCAGAGAGGTTCTAGTTTGAGTTGTTGACATCTTTGGTGATAGTATTTGTTGTCGAAATACCCCAGAACAGCTTTGGTCAACCTTCATTGAACACCTCCAATTTTAATCAGGTCATTATGCCTGCAATTACTGTAAACTAAAATACCATATTCAAGAATGGGTAAGACACATTTTATGTGTATTAATAACTCCGATTTGATATTATTGAAGTTTATCATTACGAATCCGATGAGCTTTCTAGCTTTGGATACTTGAGATGCAATGTGCTCAGAAAATTTTAAACTGTTGCTATATCTTAAACCCAAGTCACGAACATTGTTGAGAGGTTTGAGTGTATGTTTGTGTATAGTCAGATTTAGGTTAAGACAGCAGCCAATGTGAATAAATCCACTTTCGTCAACATTAAGTGGCAAATTCCACGAAACAGTCCATTCGCATACCTTGTTTATTTTTTCTTGGATTACCGCTGAAATATAGCATTCTTTGGTGGGAGAAGAGAATGAATAAACTACTTTTAAATCATCGGCAAAAAGGAAAGGTTTACTATACTGAAAGAGGGAACACACGTCATTGATAAAAAGAGAAAGAGTAATGGACGAATCACACTTCCTTGTATAATCCCACTAGTTACATTCACAGCTATAGAGTAGCAATATCAAAAGCGAACGGTTTGGCTACGTTCTTCTAAAAAAATATTTGGGCCAACATAAAAGCGGATTCCGTATGCCAAATGAAGAGAGTTTTAGAAAAAGACGTTTGTGTGAAACACTGTCGAAAGCCTTACTAAAGTCGAAGTAAAAGATTATCACTGACTGACCAGCATCTCTTCTCTGGGTAATTTGATTAAAAACTTCCAGGTGCGATGTGAAACATGAGCGTTCAGTCATAAACCCGTGTTCGGATGGGCTAATCAAACTGGCCGAAGGTAAAAATGATAATAATTGTTTGTGGGTGATTTTTTCCATGGTTCTTGAGAGCACGGATGTTAAATTAATTGGCATATAGTTAACAATATCACACCGTGATCCTGTTTTGAATCTAGGGGTGACTTCCATACAGATAGATAAGTGCAAATTTCCATAGATAGGTTGAGAAGTTTCAAACAAAATGGTGGGAATTGTCTACTTCAATGTTTCGCAAGTGATGAAGGTATCTCGTCAGGTCCACCATCATAAGACTTTTTCAGGGCAGCCATGGCCTGCTTGATGTTGGAGGGTATAAAATCGATTTTCGATAGGTGTCTGGATGTCAGCATTCGAAATGTAATGATAGGGCTTTCGCTTTCAGTTTTGTTGCATTGTGAGAATTACTTGCTGAATTGTTGGCAAATAATATTAGAGTCATCAACAATGCTTCCGTTAACTATGAAGAATTTAGTCGTATCAAGGGAATTTGACTTTGCACGGGATTTAAAAAGCCGAAGTATTAATAATTCTGGGCTTCTACTACGTAGGGTTTATTTTCTATATCCATTAAATACTTACGTTTAGATGAAGCATTTCTGTTGATCAGTTTAAGTATACTCTGAAGTGCATACACATCATTCTGCTCATAGTAGCGGCATTTTAGCTTCCTCAGCTTTCTTTTAAATGTATTCTGGCCCTTATAAGCATTATAAGCCACACGGCCAACAACTGGAACAGTGCAGTCAAGACAATATATCAGGTTGTGGTATAGATTGGAAAGCGCAATGTCAACATTATTTGTGGTAAAATAAGTTTCCCATGGTAAACATTGAATGAGAGTTCCAGTCCGTTTCCATGTTTGTTGATCAAAATGTTTGCTTTGGTACATCAATGAAGCTTTAGAGTTCAATTGTATGGCGTTTAAAGGGTGAATAATACTCAATACAACTCTATGGTCACTCATAAAAAACTCATGACTGGTATGCACTGCGATAGAGCCTATGTTGATTGTGAACATTAAATCAAGTGTATTATTCCCCCTTGTCGGTTTTCGGACCTGTTGAACCCATCCACAAATTTCTAATGTTTCAACTAGTTTGTTATATCGACCTGGTACCGGAGTCAAGCCCCATGTAATTTTTGGCAGATTAAAATCAACTCCGATGATTTAAAAAGTATGTGGTTGGTACGAAGCAGTGGAAAAGATGTTTGTTAGTAATCTGTCAAACTTAGTATCAGCATAGGTGATCTGTTTATTCATCCCACCAGTAGATAGTTTTGAGATCCACAGTTTACAGTATATTTTATTATCAAGAGATTTATCCTCAAATTTGCACGCCTGAATGTCTGAGCGGACATAGATAATTGTACCACCTCCTAATCCATAACATTTATCGGTTCTAAAGAAAACGTAGTTATCTTTCAAGGAATGATCGGATATAGATGATTTGCACCATGTATCCGTAATAAGTACAATGGTTGGATTAATAAGAAATAAAAGGTTTCTGAGATGAATAATTTTATTAGACAGAGAGCGAGCATTGAACGAAAGAATAAGAAACTCAGAGTTATCATGATGAAGCAGGTTAGAGTATAAATCGCAATTGGTAGTTCCATGAATACTCGTAGGATTAGCTAAGGTAAGAGTCGTGTTGCGAGGGGAAATAGATTCAACCACTTTGTCATCATGTGAAATATGTTTACCGTTGCCGGCAGGAAAGCCGGCGGAATTACAAAAAAAGTCTTCTCATTGCTATTGGATATAACATCTGATAAAAGCATAATGTACATACTGGAAGCCGGACCAACAAGGCTATCAGGTCTATGTGTGCGACCAAGTGGCCATTTACAATTCGGATTACTATTTATACCGGGTAACATGTTCCAGACAATTATTCCCAAGGTTTGTGGTTAATTTCGGCTTCTTCATAATTTGGGGAGAATCGTGTGCTGTTAAATATACTTGCGATGGTTTGCGAGGTTCGAATATATCGACGTTAAGTGTGTGGTCAGTCAAAGAAATGTTATGAATAATGTTCCTGTTATCCGTTGCACAGTTTCTGTAATTGGGTGTTGCACTAACAGGGATTTGGATTGTGTTATCTCATTCGTCATCAGCACAAAGACTCTGGGTTGAACCTAAGTCAACATTCTTAAGAGGATGGACACCACCTACATCGGGATTAGTTTCTTCTGGATTTTGAACTTTTGGAGATTCAGGAGAGTTTTTTGTGGCGGCATACTTGTAAGGTTAGAGGACCTCTTAAAATCGGGCTTAATTTTACGACCATTAGGATTATGATGCGTTTGGGAGTTTGACGCTGGTGGTCTGTAGCTATCTATTTCTGTTTTTCGCCTGCATGGTGTTCTGTCTGGAAGAATTTTAATATCCTTGAAAATCTGTTTTTGTCTCAATGAATTGTCGAAGATTAAAAACTCACTGGCGTCCACAGATGAGTTGAATCTGAACAAGATCGATGAGTACATACCAGGATGACTTCTTTTTAATCTTGTGCATACACATGGTATTTGTGTCACATTGCTGGCTCTAAGCAGACTAGATTTGATATTTTTAAGGGCATATGTGTCCGGTATATTAAACACAATTGCATTGTTGGATAGTCTTATTCTTTCAAATACCTCTGACGCAACACGACCTACGAAATTATGTATGTCATTCATTTGATCCGGAGTCTCTGTGAGGTTGGGTTTGTGAATGTTCATGTCTACCTGCAACTTTTTATATCATCCATATGGTTGCAGTTGCGATTATCATTACTGTTTACCAACAGAGTCTTCAACATTTCTGCAAGGGAGACGACTGATAAAAGCTTGTCTGCTTCCGGATGAACGAAGTAGCTCAGGATTAACACAGGTTCATCAACTTACTATCCTTATTACTGAAGACTCATTCCACTAAGAACGAAAACCTAGCAGCATGCTTAGATTCCCAGGTCATGTCAATTTAAACACTTGCATCCTTCTGATATAAGTTTTTTGAAAACTTTTCTTCATAACTGAAATAATGATTTTTTCATTGACTTGGATTTGTTTTAGTACTTCATTTTATACAGTCGTGTGCTTTATGTCATAATACGCGTCGTAGCGGGTAGATTGTATCAGCTTTTTGTGCAGAATGTACTCAATAGTAACAAGATGTAGTGCATTATTGACTCTCACTCTCACCGCATATACTGCGTTAATGCTGTTTTGTTTCCTGTCTACTGTAAGCATCAGACCATCAGCTTCTGTCGATATCAACGTTGGTCGTGCAATAGTCGATCGAGCGGACGATTACACTCTTCACAGCGGTCATCACAATGATTTGGGTTTAATAACTATTGATTTATCAGTAAGACTTCATTTCGAATAATTCCCTTCAGTCTTCCTTAGATCACCTGTTCAACTGGAATGTAAAACAACTCTTTTTATATCTTTCTGCAGAATACAAGTCCGCAGATAACAAACTAAATCAAGTTGTTTTGTGGGACAAAATCATCAAACGTGGATCTAAAGCTGAACTGGTTTACAAAAAAATGACTTCAAAGTATTATTTTTGGGATGATGGCTACGGACTAATTGGCAATGATAATATCACTTTGACTTTGTCTTGGAATACTATTCCTAACATTGGTTTTCTCACTTTCGATACTGGTAATGGTTACCACTCGTTTTCATTTCCCAGCCAATATGTCAATATTAAGTAGTGGATTTAAGCGAAATTCACTCCGACCACTGTATTATAAAATGTTCGTATGCTCGTTAGTAATGACATGTCAGGATTAATATCATTTTCTTTGTTAACATTTTCATTGTAACTAACTTCTTCACATTATTTTGCTGAATAACATAAATGTACGACAGGCGTACTGTCAACGCATTATAAATTGTACAATACAGCTTTTTTTTGAACTAGCCTCTTCATAATGGCCATCGTTTCACTCAGCCAGCAGCAGTGCTGGATAGGTAACATATTCAGATAAGTGAAATGTTTGGGAATGCCTTAAGCAGTCTTAGGTACTGGTAGACAAGCAGATATTTTTATTTAAAACCCAATTAGAGTGTTCCGTAATGGAGATAAAACTGGAGATCCACTGCAGTTGGAGAATGTATACACGGCAGTCAGTAAAAAAAACAGTGCGGATCACACAATGTAAATGTTTAGTTGATAGGTCGCGCGATACTATAACAATCCTTAGCGTTCCTTGTCGGTTTCAAGTCACTTCTAATATACCTTCCTACCTGTGCGTATTCGAACGTTGTTGTGGTCTCCACGATAATAATAGCTGGGGAAGTATTAGTTCTATTATATTTAATCAGCCGCCAAATTTTGTTCGACAGCTTCTCCCCCAGTAGTTCCACTGAGACGTATGTATAGGGAAATGATTTCATTAGTCTTATCACTTTCCGCTACTGTTTACTTCCACAACTTTTCTTTTAGCGGTTATTTTTCGCCAAATACCTAAGCTGATTGATCAAGGATATGGTCCGGGTTAGTCAACTTGTTAGAATTTCTGACAACTCAATAACCTTATCGAGCTACATTGTTTGGAATAGTGCTTCTTGAGTGCCGTAACAGTGGTGGCCATTTTGAAAGCGGCATAAACAATAGTCCCACTGTTCGAACTTGAGGGCGAAGCCGTGATGCCTGGTAACAACAGGGGTGGCTCGCAAACAACTGAGATTCATGACTAAACTATCTGCCTATAACTGTGTGGTGTTTTACATCGTTCCCGAAACGCTTTGTCGCGTCACTCCTTAACACTAATGACGAAGTTGGAGGTGTGTAAACAATGTAGAGTGACCAGGAAGTCACAAGATTCTGCATGACTAGATTGGCACTGTTGTTATTTGGACTTTATTATCTGAAGGCTATAAAATCATAGGCATTACTCTTGTTCCTCATAGGGCCAACCAGTAATTGTTAGTAGTATTCATCCTACACGCTATAAGCTTTGTACTACCGCCACCAAAGTTACTCTCTATCTAAATGTTCCAAGTATGCGGCCAGTGCTGGGGAATCTATGAAACATCCCTGACCCCTAGGAAACCGTCTTTTCATTTGACTTGAACTAATACGGTTGGGCTGATCCTCTACACACTCATAGACATTCGGTGTTCATGTCATCATCATGAAAAACCTAGTTTCTGAATGTTTAAGTAGAGCTAATACTTCACAGGACAAAAAAGAATTGGTGTAAACAATATATTTTTAAAGAAATATAAGCAACAGAGCAGTACCTTAACACCAACAATGTAGTGAAGGATGGGACAAATTCTCGACGAACTTCTAATATATTTATATGGGCGTTACATTAAATGAAAAAGTGTATTATTAAAGAGGAAACATGTACATAATTAAAATGTTTGGAATAATTAGGTGGCAAAATATGGCTTTAAAAAAATCTAGCGGCTTTCATCATCAAAGGCAAAAGTAAAGACAATGAATAGCAATAACTGCATCAATATAAATAAATCGATATAAACATTTATTATGATTTATCTGCTACACATTGGCTACTAATGAAGACGTGACATTTCTTCAACAACTTTGACTAAATCTTCCACAGTACACTCTCGTGTTTCAGGATCAGAAGTACACGTTGAACCAGCAGTCCCAAATTCATTCATGTTCACCTGAAAAATACGAAACTTTGAGTGCGTACGCTTAAAAGAATGCAAACAACAGTAGTCAGTAAAACTTCAGATTGTGCTTGTTAGCTTCAAAGGTAAATATGCAGTAAACCGAATTCCTTCCACGCACAAGTGCATCCCATTATAAAGGATTCTTATTTCATTCCCAAGAACAATTACAGTGACCCCTCCAAATACGCTAGGAAAAAATGACTCTTAACGAATAGGCTTGTTGTTTGTACTGGGAGATTTTCATATAATCCCTACATACACGCTTGAGTTCTCTATTTCTATGTCGGAGTACAAATTGAGTCAAAAAGTATATTTGGCCCACAATACCTTCTAACGGATTGAGGTTTATATGTCGGCCAATGCCGGGCAGATTCACATACTAAAGACCAGACAGTAGGTAAGGTGTGTAAATCTCCCAGTCATGGTCACCCACATATATTCCTGACTGAACCCAACCGGCAGTCTGCCCCTACCATCACGACTCAAAACAGTTAGTGATTTATTAGGAACTGTATGATGTCTTGCAGATTGTGGTATATGCTTCATGTTTCGCTCAACGATTCTGGATGGACACTTATTATTGATGACTATATGTGGGAGGCTAGATAGTTCCTTATCAATGATGTGTTCTGAGCACATTCATCTAGACCTTGAAGCTAAAGATTGAACTGGTTTTCCTTTTGCAGAAGAGAGTTAGGACCAAGGAAATATGAGAGGTTGGAACTATCGTTTCTGTGCGCCGAGTTCGGGCTTGAATTGATACATAAGTTTTTGATCTGACCTCTCTTCGACTGGTACCTTACTTAGTTTGACCCTCCTATCTTTGTTCTGACCTACATCAGTCTGTACTGAGAGTCGAGATCGATGGTAATAGTACCCCAAAAAGTGAAAAAATTCAATTTCGCACAAAAAGTAACAAATAGGAATAGCGCTAATATAAATGAAACCAGGTTTCAAAAAATGTCTTAGTGTTGACGACAACATGGAAACACTTCAGCGAAACGTAACAACGCAATTCCCTAATTATATAAAGATCTACTGAAATAATACGACGGACTATAGTGCGAAGTCGTGTATGGGAGACAGCTGACAGACGCAAGTGAGGACCGAAGTTAGACAAAGCTATTTACTCTCCCCTTTCTCTTTCTTCTGGATTATGAAGACCTCCACATCTGACGGGAAACACGGAATACAATGGACAGCTTGCATGCAACTAGACGATTTGAACTTCGTAAATACACATACCCACCAGCAAATGCAAGTGAAGAAGGACAGTATAGCAGCAGTAAGCCTCAACATATACAGAAAAAGCAAGATCCTCAAATACAACACTGAGAGCACCGACTAATTCACACTTGATGAAGAAGCTCTGGTAGAGACGGAAACTTCCACGTTACTGGGCTGCATCACCGACGATCAAGGAGGATCCGATGGAGAAGTAAAGGCGAGGATTGGCGAAGGTCTGTATTACTACACTTGAAGAGTATATGAAACTCAAAACAAGTGTCAACCAATATCCGAAACAAGACACGACAGTTCTACTGTACAGAGCAGAAACTTCCAGAACTACTACAACCATAATCAAAACGGTACAAGTATTTATAAACAATCGTCTACACAAGGTACTCAACATCCATTGGCCGGATACTATCAGCAACAGTTTCCTGTTGCAGAGAACATACCAGCATCCAGCTGAAGAGGAAATTAGGAATAGACGTTGGAAGTGGGTTACTTACTTACTTACTTACGCCTGTTACACCCAATGGAGCATAGGCCGCTGACCAGCATTCTCCAACCCACTCTGTCCTGGGCCTTCTTTTCTAGTTCTATCCAATTCTTGTTCATTTTTCTCATGTCTATTTCCATTTCTCGGCGTATTGTGTTCTTTGGTCTTCCTCTTTTCCTTTGGCCTTAAGGATTCCATGTGAGGGCTTGTATTGTGACGCAGTTGGGTGCTTTCCTCAATGTGTGTCCTATCCACTTCCAGCGCTTCTTCCTGATTTCTTCCTCCGCTGGGATCTGCTTAGTCCTCTCCCACAGTACGTTGTTGCTAATAGTGTCCGGCCAATGGATCTGAAGTATTTTGCGTAGACAATTGTTAATAAACACCTGTATTTTCTGGATGATGGCTTTCGTAGTTCTCCAGGTTTCTGCCCCATACAGTAGAACTGTCTCGACATTTGTATTGAAAATCCTGACCTTGGTGTCGGTTGACAGTTGCTTTGAGTTCCAGATGTTCCTCAGTTGTAAATATGCTGCTCTTGCTTTGCCGATCTGCGCCTTCACATCTGCATCAGATCCACCCTGTTCATCAATGATGCTGCCCAAATACGTAAAGGTTTTTACATCTTCCAAATCTTCTCCGTCAATTGTGATTGAATTGGTGGATTCTGTGTTGTACCGGAGAATCCTGCTTTTCCCTTTGTGTATATTGAGACCTACTGTTGCCACACTGTTCGTCTTCTCCCGCATTTGTTGTTGCGTTTGGGATAGAAGGGCCAGATCGTCTGCGAAGTCTAGATCGTCCAACTGCATCTTAGATGTCCATTGTATCCCGTGCTTCCCTTCAGACGTTCATGATCCAGTCGATCACCAGGAGAGAGACAAAGGGTGAGAGTAAGCAACCTTGCCTGACACCGGTCTTCACTTCGAACGACTTTGTCAACTGTCCTCCATGCACAATTTTGCAGTGTAATCCATCATATGAGTTCTGTATGATATTGACTATTTTCTCAGGCACGCCGTAGTGTCGAAGAAGTTTCCATAGTGTTATTCTGTCCACGCTATCAAATGCCTTTTCGTAGTCAATGAAGTTGATGTAGAGTGATGAATTTCATCCCGACCGAAGCTGCTACCTTGACGCGGTGGTCGGGCTTGCCTATCGTGATGACCCAACCGAGCTATATTGGCTGGAACATATGTGCCTGTAGGTCTCACCATGCCAGACAGGTCGACTGGAGAACGGTAAGACTGAAAGCAGCAACTCAAGGTCTGAGGGCGAAGTCGTACTACTAACTGTAGAGAGGTGTGACAGCAGTAAGGTGTTTCCCTCGGACAACCAGAATTTGCAGCGATGCTGCCTTCTCACAAGGAAGGAAGGGATTCTAAAAGGTTGACCCTAAATGTGTCACACCTCACCTTACCCCACGGATTTCCGTGGGTCGTTAAGGCCAACACTAATCCGACTTCCATTCCAGGTTACTCAAGCAATACCCTTCCACGGTGTGGGCAGCCGGGAAGTGACATCAGCCCTCATACCCGTAACAGCACACGAGACCAAGTTGGTCACATTCAAATCCTTCCTACACCTCCTAATACCTCTCTTATCTCCATGACTAACCCTCCTCACGTCTCTTTATCACCTCGCACCGCTAGAGCAAACGATTCGAGTACGTGGAACGCCATTCCTGGTCTCCTGAAACCACGCTCTAAACTACACGTAGGAGCTTTTAACGTACGAACACTTTACCAAATACGACAGCAGGCTTCCTTAGCTAGGACTTTAGAATCTCGCGCCATCGATGTGTGCTGCGTCTCGGAAACGTGCATACAGGATCCAAGTAGCATCATTCATTTGACCTCACCATGCCAAAATAAAGAACCGACTCGATTTACGCTTCGTGTATCTGGAAGCCCTGATTCTGCTTCCCGTGGCCTCGCCGGCGTAGGTATAGCATTGAGTCCTAGGGCAGAACTAGCTCTCTTAGAGTGGATCCAGTAGACAGTCGTTTGTGCGCTGTCCGACTGAACGGAACAGTAAGAATCCGGAAAGATAGGGACACTCGTCGTTGCCTCTTCGTCGTCTCTGCCTATTCTCCCACTGACTGCAGCTCAGATGATGTAAAAGATGAGTTTTACAGAAAGCTTTCGGACCTTCTCGTCCTTTTATTGATAGACGGATATCTCGCCTTCGCCACAGGTGACGTAAGTTGGCAAAAGCCAAACGAGCTTTTCGAATCCGTGCTGAGATTTCGTCAGATACCAACCCATTAGGGCTGATCAGACTTCCAAGATAAGTGAAGTTGTCAACGCGTTCGACTACTTCACTCCCTATCCTTAGTTCAGGTGTTGACGCAGACCAGTCCTGAAGCAACAACTTGCATTTAGAGGGAGAGAAGCGCATCCCAAACATTCTGGCATTGTTGCTTAGTGCTACCAGAAGACTCTGCATTTTGTCAGCGTCTTCACCAAACAGGACTATGTCATCTGCGTATTCTAAGTCGATAAGTGGACCTCCTGGATGGAGATCAATACCCGAGAATTCAGTCGACGAGAAAGTTATTTCCATCAGTAGGTCTATGATGAAGTTAAACAAAAATGGGGAAAGTGGACAGCCTTGACGGACACCACTTGAGGTTGCAAAAGTAGATGACAGTTCGCCATAAGCTCTGACTCGACTAGTAGTGTTCGAGTAAAGAGCCTTCACAAGGTTTATGTACTTCTGAGGTACGCCTTTCAATGACAGACACTGCCACAGAATCTCGCGGTCTACAGAGTCAAATGCTGCTTTTAAGTCAAGAAAGACCACCATTGTCGGACGCCGATAAGTATGCCTGTGTTCTAGAACCTGACGAATGGTGAATATGTGGTCGATGCAGCCACGACCAGGTCTAAAGCCAGCTTGGTTCTCTCGTGTTTGCAGTTCACGAGTCTTAGTTAGGCGTCTGATAATTATCGAGGCTAGTATTTTAGATATTATATTAGTTAAACTAATCCCTCTGTGGTTGTCACAGGATGATTTTGACCCTTTCTTATATATTGGGACGATAAGTGATTGTGACCAGTCAGATGGGATAACGTCTAACTCCCAGATCTTAGCTAAAATATTAGTCAACCTAATCGCTAAAATTGGACCACCATCCTTAAAGACCTCTGGAGCCAGTCCATCTGGACCGGCGACCCTTCCTCGTTTCAGATTAACTATAGCCTTTTGAACTTCAGCAAGAGTTGGGGGACCTACTTCAATGTTCCATTCACGCTGTCTGGGAATGGAGGGTAGTTGTAGAGTAGCTGAAGGCCAGCTGAACTGTTCTCTGAAATGTTCCGCCCATCGTTCTAAACGTCTGGACTGGGAGCAGATGAGAGTATCGCCTTTTTCCGAAATAATCTCACTTACACTTGACTTATTAATTCCAGTTTCTTTTATTAGTCTGTAAAGCTGTCTTGTGTTCCCTATAGTCGCCGCCTTTTCCATCTCTTTTGCTTTCGTTGCCCACCACTGCTCACGGTCGTTCCTTAGACTTTTTCTTAACCTAGATCTGATTTGTTGTCGCTCTTCATCATGTTCGGAACCTGATGGGACGAGTTTGCGAGAATCCATCAGTGTGATAGACTTTGAAGAAATCCACTGGTTCTTTGTAACTCTGTGGTTTAAGTCACTAATAGATGTCACTGCTGTTTCCACAGCTGCTTGTATGTCTTCCCAAGCAACATCTGGGTCAGCCTCGTCTTCACAACTACCTAAGTGTGACCTCAGTTGTTCCTGGAACCTACTTTTGGTTTTCTCGTTACTCAACTCAGTTCTAATGGGTCTTTTTAATGTGGCTTTTTTGCGTCCAGTGAGGCGCAAGCAGATGCGTGCCCGTATTAGGGCATGGTCGGAGTCCAAGCAGGTACTCCAGAATGAGCGACAATCTTCTACCGACCCTCTCCAACGATGACTGATGGCAATATGGTCTATTTGAGTCCATCGTTGGTTTGGTGTAGGGGGTCGCCATGTTAGACGATGTCTCTCCTTATGCTTAAAATTTGTGTTTGCTAAAAATAAACGATTGTCTGAGCATAGTTGCAGCAGACGATCACCATTATCTGTTCGCTGTGTCGGAATACTAAAATATCCACCTAAATGCCTTTCTGTTTGGTTTAAACTACCTATCTGAGCATTAAAGTCACCCCCTACGAGTACTATGTCTGAGCGTTTAGCTTTCTGAAGAAGTTCGGACAGCTTTCTGTAAAATTCATCTTTCACTTCATCTGAGCTGCAGTCAGTGGGAGCGTAGGCAGAAACGACAAAAAGGCAACGACGTGTGTCCCTATCCTTCCGAGTTCTTACGGAGCCGTTCAGCCGAACAGCACATAGACGACTGTTGACGGGGATCCACTCTAGCAGTGCTTGTTCCGCCCTCATGCTTAGTGCTATGCCTACACCTGCCAGTCCACGAGAACTGGCCATCGGGTCACCAGATACACGAAGGGTGTATCTCGTTGGCTCTCCGTTTTGCCGAGGTGAGGTCAAGTGAATGACCACACTGGAATCCTGTATGCGTGTTTCGGAGACACAGCATACATCAATGGAAAGAGACTCTAGGGTTTTAGCCAAGGAAGCCTGCTGACCGATTTGACATAGGGTGCGTACGTTGAAGGCTCCAATGTGTAGTTTGGAGCGAGGTTTCAGTAGACCTGGGACAGAGTTTTGAGCACTAGAATCGTTGGCTATGGTGACACTTGAGGAGGAAGCCGAAAGAGGAAGTTTAGAGTTGAAAGTCGATGTAGGAGGAATAATAGGAATTGAAGAGGAAGGTTGATTATGAATACAGTGGTCTTGAGTGCTGTTAGAGGTATGAGGGCGGTTATCACTTCCCGGTTGCCCACACCGTGGAAGGGTTCTTCTGGAGGTACCTGAAAAGGAAATTGGATTAGAGGTGGTCTCAGTGACCTGAGAGCGTGACCGCAGTGCCCAAGGGACAACTGCTTGAGGCCGGTCGCGCACGGCCTTTTCGTGAGAGGTTTGTGACGTGTTAGCTCCGTTCTTCAAAGGGCCTTACCGCCGGAGACGGAAATCCGTGAGGTAAGGTGAGGTGTGCATTTTTAGGGTCGACCTTTTCTAACCCCACCCCTCCTTGTGGGAAGGCAGCATCGCTGTCATGCTGGTTGTCTGAAGGAAACACCTTACTGCTGTCACACCTCTGTACAGTCAGCAGTACGACTTCGCCTTCGGACCTTGGGTTTGTTGCTTTTAGTCTTACCGCTCTTCAACCGACCTGTCTGACATGGTAGGACCTTGAGGAACGGTTGTTCCAGCCAGTATAGCTCGGTTGCTTCATCACGATAGGCAAGCCCGACCACCACGTCAAGGTAGCAACAACGGTCGGGACTAAGCGATAGGGAAAGACACCTAGGTGGATCTTATGGTGTCGTGGCTCAAAGAACAGATAATGGCGACCGTCTGTTGCAGCTATGCTCAGATAACCGCCTGTTCCTTGCAAATACTAACTTTAAGCATAAGGAAAAACATCTTTTAACATGGCGACCCCCTAATTCGTCCCAACGTTGGACCCAAATAGATCACATCGCTATCAGCCACCGATGGAGGGGCTCGATAGAAGACTGTCGCTCATCCTGGAGCACATGCCTAGATTCAGATCATGCTCTAGTGCGAGCGCATATTTGCTTGCGTCTTACTGGACGTAGGAAAGACGCTGCAAGGAAACCTCTTAGGGGCCTACTTAATGATAGTCAAGCTAAGAGTATATTTCAGGAACAACTAGGAAAACAGTTAGGCAGCCATGTATGTGATGTCCACCCCGAGGCAGCATGGAATGATATCCGAAAAGCTGTGGAAACAGCAGTGATATCTGCTAGTAAGGTAAACCAGAAGGTTAGGGAGCAACACTGGATCTCAGCAGCATCTATCGCACTGATAGATGCTCGGAAACTCATTCCACCTGGCTCTGAACATAATGAAGAGCGGAGTCAGCTTAAGCGCAAGCTGACAAGAAGTCTACGCAATGATCGCGAACAGTGGTGGGTAGCGAAAGCAAGAGAGATGGAAAAGGCAGAGGCAATAGGTAATAGCAGACAATTGTTCAGACTCGTTAAGGAAACCGGAATTAGGAACCCGACCGTTAGCGAAACAATCTCAGAGAAAGATGGACATATTATTCATTCTCAATCCAGGAGATTGGATCGATGGGCAGAACACTTTAGGGATCAGTTCAACTGGCCTTCAGCCACACTTCGGTTTCCCACGATCTCAAGTCAACCTGAATGGCAATTTAATGTAAGTCCTCCGACTCTTTACGAAGTTGAAAAAGCCATAGGAAATCTGAAACGAGGGAGAGCAGCAGGCCCTGACAGGTTTACTCCTGAGATTTTTAAGGATGGTGGTCCAGTATTAGCAATGAGATTAACCGAGGTCTTAGATAGAATTTGGGAACTGGATGTAATCCCATCTGACTGGTCTCAATCACTGATTGTGCCAGTCTATAAGAAAGGACAAAAGTCCTCTTGTGACAATCACAGAGGAATCAGTTTGACTAATATAGTGTCTAAAATATTAGCTTCAATAATACTTCGACGCCTAATCAAAGCTCGTGAAGAGCAGATCAGAGAAAACCAGGCCGGTTTTCGACCTGGACGTGGTTGTATAGATCAGATATTCACACTACGTCAGGTTCTAGAACACAGACACACATTCAGACGCCCCACAATGGTAGTATTTCTCGACCTTAAGGCGGCATTCGACTCTGTTGATCGTGAGGTTCTATGGCAGTGTTTGTCACTGAAAGGAGTACCAAAGAAGTACATTAACCTTATAAAGGCTCTCTACTCGAACACAACTGGTAGAGTGAGAGCTTATGGCGAACTGTCATCAGAATTGATTACCTCAAGTGGTGTTCGTCAGGGCTGTCCACTCTCCCCATTCTTGTTCAACTTTGTGGTCGACGTACTTTTAGAGATAACACTCTCCTCATCTAAATTTCCAGGGGTTGAACTTCTACCGGGAGGTTCACTTGTTGACTTAGAATATGCTGATGACATAGTTTTATTTGGTGAAGACGCTGACAAAATGCAGAGTCTTCTGACCACTCTAAGCAACAATGCAAGCATGTTGGGCATGCGATTCTCTCCCTCGAAATGCAAAATGTTGCTTCAGGATTGGGTTACATCGACACCCGAACTAGTGATATGGAGTGAAGTAATTGAGCGTGTCGACCGCTTCACTTATCTTGGAAGTCTCATCAGCCCTTGTGGTCTGGTGTGTGACGAAATCTCAGCACGGATACAGAAGGCTCGACTAGCTTTTGCCAACTTGCGTCATTTATGGCGTAGGCGAGATATCCATCTATCAACCAAAGGACGTGTTTACTGCGCAGCAGTTCGTCCCGTCCTTCTTTATGGCAGTGAAACATGGCCGGTAGGAATAGAGGATATTCGTAGGTTACTAGTATTCGACCATAGGTGTCTTCGAAACATTGCTCGTATATCATGTGACCATCGAGTAAGTAACACAGTTGTTAGGAAACGGGTACTAGGTAAGGATGGCAAATCAATTGATGAAGTAGTGAAACTTCATCAGTTCAGATGGCTGGGACACGTGTTACGTATGCCCAACGACCGACTACCTCGACGTGCTATGTTCAGTGGTATAGGAGTAGGTTGGAAGAAAGCTAGGGGCGGCCAAACCAAAACATGGCACAAGTCCATGAAGTCACTGAGAAGTGGACTGAGTCATGTTGGTAGGTGTAGACTACCTGGTTGGGGACCACGAGATGATAGCAACCGATGGTTAGAGACCCTGAATGACATGTCCCTTTTTTCCTCTTTCCAAATTTATTTCACTCGATTATACTCTTTAAATAACATCTCCAAACCCTAATCTTCCCGATTACTGCTTATACTCTTATTACCTCTACCACTACGGGATTTGAATCGACAACTGCATCTCTGTGCTAATGTAGTGTGGCAACTCCAACTGATGTACGTACGTACGAAGTTCTACGTTGTTACTGACTGACTGATGAATTTCATTCAATTGATTGTTCCGCAATGATCCGTAGAGTTGCGATTTGGTCTGTACACGATCTATCCTTTCGGAATCCTGCCTGTTGGTCACGAAGTTGGGCGTCTACGCAGTCCTTCATCCTGTTTAACAATACCCTGTTGAAGACTTTTCCCGGTATTGAGAAAAGAGTGATGCCCCTGTAGTTATCACACTTGCTGAGATCGCCTTTCTTCGGTATTTTGATCAGAAGTCCTTCCTTCCAGTTTGTTAGTACTTGTTCCTCATCCCAAATCTTATTGAAAAGAATGTGGAGTATCCTTGCAGTTGCCGCTACGTCAGCTTTTAGTGCCTCTGCTGGATGTTGTCTGGTCCTGGTGCTTTTCCACTCTTGATTTACTTGATGGCCATGCTGATTTCTTCAACTGTTGGTGAGCCAACATTGATTGAGAGGTCCGTGGGTGCTGCTTCGATGTTGGGTAGGTTCAGTGGAGCTGGTCGATTCAAGAGTTCTTTGAAGTGTTCTACCCACCTGTTTTGTTGCTCTTCAATGTTGGTGATTACCTTGCCTTCTTTGCTTTTTACTGGTCGTTCTGGTTTGCGGCGATTTACAGAGAGTTTCTTTGTCGTGTCATGCAATTGTCTCATGTTTCCTTCTCTTGCAGCCTTTTTCGCCGTCGTTGGTAAATCTTCCACATATTTACGTTTGTCGGTTCTGATGCTCTTCTTCACTTGTTTGTTAACTTCTGTGTATTCAGCTTGTGCTTTGGCTTTTTCTGCTCTTGTTCGACTGGTATTGATTGCTGCCTTCTTGTTCCTTCTTTCTTGAATCTTATCCAGTGTGTCAACAGTGATCCATTCCTTTGGATGGTGCTTCTTGTGACCCAGGACTTCATGACATGTTGAAGTGATTGACTCTTTGATCCCCTTCCAGTTGCTCTCCACAGTAGTTCCTTCTCCATTGAGTAGATCAAGAAAGGTCTGGAACTTATTGCTGAGGACTATCTTGAATTTGTTGAGTTTGTCAGTATCCCGAAGAAAGGCAGTATTGAACTTTTGTGATATTGTCCGCCCCATTGTCCAGTGCTTCTTGAGTTTCAATTTCATCTTGGCGACCAACAAGTGATGATCTGATGCTATATCAGCTCCTCTCTTGGTTCTCACGTCCTCTATAGTCCTCCTGAACGTTTTGTTGATGCAAATATGGTCGATTTGGTTTTGTGTAGAGTGATCCGATGAAGTCCATGTGGTTTTATGTATGCGTTTATGTGGGAATATGGTGCCGCCTATGACCAGCTTATTGAAGGCACATAGATTTGCAAATCTCTCGCCATTTTCGTTTCTTTCTCCCAGTCCGTGTCGTCCCATGATGTCTTCATATCCAGTGTTGTCCGTTCCAACCTTGGCGTTGAAATCTCCCATCAGAATGGTCAGGTCCTTTGTTGAGCACTTCTCGACGATTGACTGCAGTCTATTGTAGAATTGATCTTTGGCGTCTTCATTGTAGTCGTTGGTAGGCACATAGCATTGGATGATGTTCATTGAAATACCCTCTTTCTTTGTTTTGAACGAGGCTTTGATGATCCTTGGTCCATGAGATTCCCATCCTATAAGCGCATTTTGCGCTTGTTTGGACAGCATAAATGCAACTTCTTGTGTATGTGGTGCATTTTCTTCTTCATGGCCGGAGTATAACAGGAGCTCTCCTGTAGTTAGTCGTTGTTGTCCAACTTGTGTCCAATGTGTTTCACTGATCCCAAGTACCTCTAGGTTGTATCTTCTCATTTCTGCAGCAATTTGGAAGGCTCTCCCGGTGTCCCACATTGTACGAACATTCCATGTACCTAAATAAATGGTCGCTCTGGTTGTCAGAAGGGGCATCGGCCTCGTAACTTCCGAAGGAATTCGGCTTTCATCATGAGGCGTCATAGTTTTTCTAAATGAAGACCTTCTGACTCCCGAGGCAGAGTTTAAAAGGTTTGAATAATTTTTTCTGGTTAGCGTTTTTTTAGCGAGTTAGCTTTCTACGGGATGGGGACGCTAACCCCATGCCCAACCCTCCTCCTTTATCCGAGCTTGGAACCGGCAGTAGCCCCCGGAGGGACATCAGGCGGAGTTTTGGAAGTGGGTAGGACACACATTTAGGGAATCAAACTGCATCATGACGTAAGCGCTAACTTGGAATCTTGAAGGGGAATGGAAAAGAGGAAGGTCAAAGAACACACTACATCGGAAATCGGAAGCAAACACCAAAGGGATGAATAGCAACTGGAAAGGATTGTTAAGAACAAAGTAGGATGGAGAATGCTGGTGGGCGGCCTATTTTCCTCCACGAGAGGTAAAAGACGTAAGTATATAACTGAAATATTAGTGTCGATAATTATATAAATTGTAATGATCAAACCAAAAGAATGTTACATACTGGTATTCGTAAACCCTTGACTAATTTAGCCTTGTCGTCCATGTTTAAATCTGTAACTGTTTCAATGAGATCACCATCTACGAAATTATGCGACATCTTAATTTCACGATCAGCTTTAAAAGCTCTCCATGTATCATGTGAAAATCCACCGACAGGTACAACCAGATTTGACAAACGAAACTCGATTTCTTTCAAAAACGCAAATAAAACTGGAGAAACTTGAACAAGAAGACCTAAACCCCCGTTAACAGTACCGTAAAGGTGACCAGGATAACCAACAGCAGCCCAGCGTTCTTCAGCATTCTGAAGCACAAGATTACCTTAAATAAAACATACGTAGTTAAAAATTATTACAAATGTTTTTAAACTTAATTCGCATTATAGTTTCACAAATAAAAAAATTATGGGGGTATTCATATTACAGCATAAATCTCTGTAGCATTCAAAGTAATCTAAGCCACAATGCATATCTTACATAATTTTATACTGTTTTATTGGGACGTGGTGATGAAGTTTACGATGATTTACTATTTACACAAACCTGAATCTGTATCGATACCTCCAGTAAGTTTTAAATCCAGCGTCCATCATTTCAAATTATAGTAAGTATATCTTTTCAACAGCTACACGACCTGAGTTACTCCATGTTTGATCAGCTTGTTTACATACATCAATTACTTGATGGCAGAGACTCTCAATGTGAACAACAATGGCACTAAATAGGATTCAGGCACGCTAAAAGAGAATAGCTTCAAGAGATAAGAAGCAAGAGTTGTTACCCATTCCCAGATATTATATATATATATATATATATATATATATATATATATATATATATATATATATATATATATATATATATATATCGTCAGCAGTTACAAATAACCGAAAGTAAAACCAACAGTAAAACTGCGTTATTAATTTTTATAATAGACGGATGAAATGTTTAGACTCCTTAAGTAAAAAAGATAAGCATACAGTCCGACGGAAGATTGTTTAGGTCCAGAGTGAATGAAGATAATTCAATAAACATGTAGATTTTGTATTTCAAGTGACATTTTGTTTAGGTCCTTGAAAAAGTTCGGATCACTTCCTCTAGCGGAACACTAAAATAATACGTGATCTCAATTGTTGGGATAATCTAACCTTCAATGTCCATAACAGATATGAGAGTTAAATGATATAATACAAGCAACTTATAATGTCAGATTTTTAAAGATTAACAAACCAATTATTGATCACTTTGCTTGATATAACATGATTTGCCAAATATGATTATTAATGTATTGGTGATTGAAGTTGGGACGAAGCCTAGGTTATAGCAGAAATCGGTTAGAATTTCATCATGAGCACACTGAGATTAAGATCGTGCCAAATGTGGTACAGACTAACTTAAGTTACTGGCTTTTATTCCACCTGCTTCGGTTTGAGTACCCGGGCAGTATCACAGCCCTCACACATATCAAGTGAGGTCTGTGTGGCGCATATCTGTTTGGTGCCTCCTTGTACCAATATCTGTGTTAAAATAAATAAAATTCTACTGAAACAGTATATCCTAATACTCTGAGGTGTCTTGTATCAGGATTTTCAATATCTTCATGAAATTAAAAAACGTATGTCTTCTAGCATAAAACTTTAGAGATGATTTCAGTTCAGCACAACAGTTCTGACATCCGAAAAGAATGCAATGATTGCTAGGCCACTAATCCGACAAAAGACGGCATAATATATGTACACTATGAAGTAATTACCTAGAAAGACTGAGAAACAAATAGATGTTGAAAGGTAACCTGAAATCAAAAGCTTAACTGGCAAAACACATTGTAGCATTACTCAATCAGATAAAGAAAAAATAAGTCCAACCGTTGAATTTCTTTTTGAAAGTATAACCGATTAATTTAGTACATGTGTTTATAATAGGTTTCAGACAAATAAAATACTACTTCATTGCGAAAACCATTTCACTTCATAATTCAAAGTTGAGTAATGAATCAATTGAATTTATAAAATGTTGCATTAAAAAAATACTTACCACGTACAAATACATTGACAAAATCTCCTGTATGAAAATAAGCACAATCAACCAGACGTTGCATTTCACCTGATACACCACTGGAATTCGGTTTACTGCCAGTTAGACGAGAATCAAGAAAATGACGAGTTGATTGTGTACTACCACTTCGACCCTCTGCTACTGATGATGGTATTGAACTCATTGAAGTTGTAGTAGAACTAGTGCCAGAAGCAACAATATTATCATTAGTGGTATTGTCAGGTTGAGTTGATGAACCGGTGGTCTTTGATGATGAAGCATTATTGGATTGTAGTTGACTGGATAATGATGGCAAAACACATGTGTCACTCGATGATGATAATAAAGCACGAAAACTTGGTTCTTTAGTATTTTCTGGTAGATCCCTTGAAACGACAAAAAGGTTATTTTCCACTTCTGCAGCAAGAAAATGTTCATCATCAAGGATTTCAATACATGTTGTCCAACGAGGATGACGATGTCGTCCAATCTAGTATGGAATAAAAGTATCATTTACCTTTAAAACGAATTTTTGAGAACTAACAAAAAGAGGGACACCAAAACTTAATGTATATATCAAGGTAATAACTTAGTCAAAAATAAACACTTTGAGGAAACTATCAACTCTATATATTTATTAAAAACTAAAATAATTTTTTTCATGTCAATGATAATAGTAATAAACATCGTAACAAGTAATGGGTAAGAAAAAAAGTATAATGTATCTGACTTTCAGACAAAAAAAACACTAACTGAAACTTACAGCTTCAAAATTATTAACATTTGATTTGAATAGTAACAATGTTAATGAACGCATCAAGTCACCGACAAGAACAAAATCCCCTTTGCGACGAAGAAAAAGTACAATGATATTCTCATTGAAACTACAAGCTAATCGTAAAGAATCTTCTTTAATATCAAAAAGTCGTACCTTTTGAAAAACAATGAGAGTAAAAAGAATAGTTTCAACGAATATAAGCGAAATGAAAATAGATCTTCTTTATAAAATTAATTATTTGTAAAGTACATTGAATGTCATGCTCATTATCATTTAGTCAGTCAGTCATCTACAACGTAGGACCAGACAGATATATGTATTGGTCTAAGTTGCACAACAAGATTAACAAAAAACCCAGAAGTAGTTACTTCAATGGTAGTAATATATAAAAGAAAGGTTGCAGATAAGGATATAATACAGGGAGAAAGGATTAGTTCGTAGAAAAAAGGTATAAAGTAATTTGAATCTCACAATTTAAGGGAAGACAAAGAGTGTGTACACCTACGCCATTGTGATAGATTCTGAGCTATATCACCCAGTCTCTAACCACTGGTTACGATAGTCGCGCGTACTACATTGTTTAGAATGCTTTAATATATTTATTTTATTAACTTCATTTCAATGTGGGGGTCAGTTAAATTGATTACGGACGAACAGACTATGAAATACGAAATGTGATATTTTTGTTAGTATATGCATTGTTATCGGTTTTATCTGCTTATTAGCTTCAGCTGAAGGACCAAGTTGGTAGCTGTTAGGATAGTCGGAAAAATATACCAATAATTATCGTGTTAAGTCTATGGTGTCCTTGGACCTTAAATGTACATTTCCTATTGGTCGATGTTTATTTCACTTGTTAAATATTTTGTAAATGTTGTTTCCTATTTTATGGTACGATGTGGTATGCTTGATTGGTATATAAACAAAGTATGTTTGAAATATAATGATTCATAACTCAGAGGCTGTGACTTGTGTTCCTGACTCAACTGGCTGGGACAGACTGCGAAGCGGGACCAATCAGGGCACTAGGTCGTCCGTCCGTGTTTTCCGTGTCCGTGTCACTGTAATCGATCGATCGATAAATACGCTGCGTATCAAAACCTGCAGTCTCACACACGCGTTACAACAGTAGCACGTAGCAAAGATAAGTTTAAAACGACGAGAAACATAGAAATGAGTAAAAAAGATATGGATATAGACAATTAACAAGAAGTCGAAATGTAATAAGATGATCAAAATGTCCGTTACAATTAAGGAATGAATATGCGTATACCACCATGGTTGATCTCAAGTCGTATTGTACATGATAAGTCAATCAACCAATGTATTTAAACTTGAAAATTAAAAATTCGAAACTTTTTTAAATAATTAGGAAATCTCATTTTTGATGGATTGTGGCTGGATGTTTGCTAAATACACACTTCGTCAATGTTGAATTTTTGTGATATATCTAAATGACATGACAGGGAGTATAATCACAGAAGAAAATGCAATAAACAAACATCACATAGATAAGATAATTATAAAAACAAACGGTCAAATACTTATCGCCACATGATATACACCTACTGAACTATTGATAGCAGCTAGTAGACGACCATTAAAATCCACTATTCGATAAACAGAACCATTCACATCATGCACTAGAACTGTGTCCAATCTAGAAGATTCAGGATCCCAACGGAATAAATGAATTCGTCCCTTAGATGGTTCCACTTCATCTTCTACTAAGAAAGCAGTGCCTACAGCAAACAATGGTCCATTATGAATATCAGATTGAACAGAAGCTATACTGACAGCTACTTCAACTAATGTTTGACTGAAGTAGAAATTATGTGCAAATTGAATTTCCAAATTAGATTGATTGAATATGAGCAGAGATGAAACTTCAATTTCACGAAACTTTCGTTCAGTAGCAGAGACAGAAGCTAAAAATAATGATACACAAATGTTTGACATGAAATCATTGAAATTAAGTATTTTGCTCATAAATGAAGTAATTTGAATTTATAAGCAACCTGTGGGAAATTCCTGAAGAACTATCTTCAATAAATCCATTTTGGGGTTAAATATAAGACAAAAAGCGTATTAAAATGGTCAAGTTGATCTTCAATTACTAGACTAGTTCTTGATAAATAGATAGGTTTGTTGAAAAATTTTAAATTATGTGAATATGTATAAAACGTTGAAAGAAATGGATTTTCCGTTAGAAGAATATACTCCTAACGAGTGGCATACTTAGTGAATTATCTCAATTAATTAATACAATCAGTGTTTGGAAATTCTTCTGCAAATTTTTGCTTTTGGATATTTACTTTCGGCTTGTTTTGGGATATATCTCATCCTCAATCCAATTTTGTTCTTATATTAAGTTGAATGATATTCATTAGTTAAAGCGAAGAATACAAAATAAATCGTGAGAATATCAATTTTATCTACAAACAACTCCCTTCAGAAACACATAATAGTACACTTATAAAACAGTCCATTAATTGCTAGTGATTTGCCTTACACATGGAATTACATGTTGAATAAATACGCTTATAGATTAATAGATGTCATTTTCTAATGAAAAATATTTATAAGTTACACATTAAATACTGATTACTATAATATTGTTATTATAGTATTTGGAAAATGTTACGCGCAAGAGGGAAACATACATGGTGCAGTCTTTGGAAGTCGGCTAGCTGACTTGGGAATTTTCTGTGATAAAGATATCGATGAACGAACAGGTTTGAATCCCATACCTTCTTGAAACATTTCTTGACGATATGTAATAACACCTAAGCTGCTGGTCTCTGACTGTAATGCTAGGCGTTTTGGTGTTTCCTCTAAAGGCAGAGTTCTTACGTGGAGTTTTTGAATTTCATCCACTGATCCAATGATGAGTGCCGTCGGAGTAACCAGTGCAATGCTGAGTGGATTATAGAACGTGCATTCAGATACAAAGACAACACTTAATATGATTTGTGCAATAACATTAAAACAGATAGGACCTTTTATGTAAAAAAACTGCCAAATATATACAAATTGATCAATTTTGGAAATGCGCGCCATTTGATTTACAATGTATCCTGAAAATCCTCGACTCAACACATGGAGGAGGAGCCATTGAGGACTGTTGGTTAATCCTAGACTATGACAAAACAGTAATTTGATGCTCTCTGGTTTTCAGTACTTCTTCAGTTTATATTAACGCATAACAACGACCAATATGAAAGACTTACGATTGGGTGTGAAGACTAGTATTCAATAGAGCGAAATAATACAAGCGATTGACTCGTTAAAGTACTGACAAACTGGGTCGATCGGAAATCGGCAAATGATAAGCATGTGTGATTGACGATTGGGATAAAAGCCACAAACCATCGCATAGGATTAATTTTTTAGGGGACAAACATATATAAGCATAAATGAGTGGATGTACATAAATGCGCTTAGTCAAATAAACCTCCCTTCGCACTCTGCGTCTTTTTAGAGCATGTGGGCTTGTGTATTTATCACTATCAGCTTTCGAACATCGCGCGTCACAACATTTACAATACAAATCTGCACAATCCCCAATTACTTTTACTCTCAGTGATGACAAAGAACGATGACACATTTAGAAAATCTAATTTTTTTCTTTGGTCGATGATGAACACAGTGGAATGTGTGTGGGTATTATGTAGGGGAATAAGGGTGTGCTTGAAGATTGACGGTACCATATAAATCGGTAATATAGGGTTTTAAAAGTGAATTGAAATTATAATAAAACATCTAGCTCTGTTAGGAATGTCTTTATACATTAACATAATAAATAATAAGTTTTGAGATTAAAGAGTTCAAGGTTGAGGATTATGAAATGTCTACCGGGTCGTCAAAGTATAAAAATACGTTAACTCATTCACCAGGTACTCAGGTATAAACCACATTCAAAGTATGGAGGTTAGTGATACTACCCGGTCACCCGAGACTGAATGACTGAAAGTTAAAGGATTGAACTAATAAGCCACCGTTCCGCAAAATATTTTTAAAATGCTAGATAAACAGTCAATAACAAATGAATCAAAACATTTTCTCCAGAATTGATAGTAACCACTACTAAAACCACCATCAGACTGAATTAGAGGTATCTCAGTTCCTCGTATCTCATCAAATTATAGTTAAGATTACAAGAATGTCGGTCTGTAAAGTTAATATAAGGATAAGATAATGAGCCATTGAAATTTTGATGTGTGGACGAGAATGATTGGTTGTTTGCTTAGTCAGACATGTAGATAGTCTGACAGGTGTCAGATGAGTTCTATATTCTCCTGTCCTTATTATTATTAATGAGTGATTATTGATCGCTGTTGGATTATGTCGGTTTTTCATGTGGAAATATATTTACGTTCTAGTCAGACTAATTACGTGTTCTTGATCTGAGTTGTGTTGAAGTTCTGTAGAATAGACACTGAGAGGGAATTTAGTATAGATATCAATCTAAGGTAAATTAACTTCCCATTCGTGTAAACGTGGAAAACCGAGCGTTATAATAAATTTACTAAACAAAACGCTTTTTAGAATACACATAAACACACCTGCGGGTAAAACAGCAACTAAACTAAGATCTGTGGTAGAGTTTGAAATTTATAACCTAATAGCTGGAATATTCAAATGAATTCATCAGAGCTATCGGTCTAGTGTTACTAAGTTGAATTGATGATTAATTTGATGTTATTTTCGCCAATGCAATTATCCTAACATAAATTTAGAGATGACAGGTCAAACGATTCAAAAACGGTCAACACAACGCAGTTGCATTCACTTTTTTTCTTCCATTGAACCTTGAGCTTTGTAAATATATTACCCAATATTTTTTTATTTCACAAATATGTTTTTTTTTTCAGTATAATATATTGTTTATACCCAATTTTCTTCTACTGCGACCAAGACTGTTATGCTACTTAATCTAAGATTTATCTTGATAATTCCGTCTTGATCTGCTCATATAACGTGACAACTTGAACCGAGGGATATATGTACCAGGTTTCTACGTTGTTAATGACTGACTAATTGGTGATGATATTCATGTTTTTATGTTGTGTTCTTTTTTTACTACATAGTATATAAAATTTTAAAAAACAGTATAATTCTTACCAGTCACTATAAAATAATCCATTTAATGGAGTCATAAAATTCACTTCCTTCAAGTTTAAATTGGCAAATATTAATTTATTTTTAATTGAATATATTACACAAGGATGATTTGAGCAAACAAATACATTCACTTTACGTTGGGAACGCCACTGTCTTAGAAACATTGAAGGTCCAGTGCCTGCACTAACACGCTTGGGATCACGTAAACAAACATGATCTACAAAGAATGGAAATTAACTAGTTTATGCAGAAGTGCTAGAAACGTCAGAGAATAGAATATACAGTACTATGAGAACAAAATCAAGAAAACTGCGAAGTCATTATGGATTGGGATTTTATGATTTTATAAATAAATACGAATTGTAAGTGTTGAAATGAACGAGCGGCATCTCGATCAATGACAATACAATGATAAGAAGTGTGACCGAAAGATAGCTGCTCAAGATAACGAATTATTGACTTAGGCCACTGATTGATTTGATATCAAAGACAAGACCACTAATCAGATGAACGGGTTTCATGTGTAACAAAATTTTATATTAACATAAAACATCATAGATGACTAGAGGAAGTTTGTCGGTCACTTATTCGCCAATCAATTTAGACGTCAGTGTTAAGCCTAAATCTTGGACATCAAAGTAAGAGTGAATTGAAATTACTTGAAATGTATTATACCTAAAGATGATGTTAGTGTAAGAACAGACTTAAACTAAGACCTACACTATTTGTCCGCTAGACAAACTGTGGGTCTTTCTTTGTCAAACTTAAAAATACCTTAAATTTAGTCATGTTGGCAAAGAAGCTACAAAGGTTAGGTGACAAATCACAAAGTCTGTTATAATGGTATAGTAAGGTGTTGATTCTTTTCTTCTCCTAAATTTTGAGTTTTAATATTGTTACACACTTTTTATAACTTGAATTTATTGGTTTATAATTCTCTATGACCAATATTTTTGCTTTCGTTGATACTATTATTTCGACTGTTGTGACTGATCACACGTATATGATTCACATTAATCTCAATTTTGTCAGAAAATAAGTTCCGGGACTATATATGGTGTAGGAGCTTAACACGAAATTCTAAGAAAATTTTCAATATTTTTGTTTTATTCTAAAGTTTTCTCATCTCACTGTATCTGTGCTAGCATGTTTCGGTATACACTGAAATTGTGATCAAACTCATCTAAATGCTAGAAGATCATCTGTTTCTTCACTACCAACTATTTTTAAATGTATACTTGAGACGATGGGGAAAACAGAAACAATCAATAAACTGAAAGCTATTGTAGATAAATAAACCCCTGAATTAAATTTACAAACTAACAACTCGTCATTACTACAGTCGATAAATCGCTACAACCATCAACTGCTTTGGCGGATTACTCGAATAAATACAGATACTTCAATTTAATGAAACTTATTTATCAAGTGCATTTTTTACATTTAACTTTTTAGTAACATATTTTTGAGTTCAAGAATTAGTGGTGTTATTCAGGTGCTTAAACCAACGTAGGTGGGGAGGTGTTTGGGCTTGTAACTTATCAAATGGAAGTCAACTGCATTTAAATCACAAAACTATGGCTGTATAGATGTAGATATTAAATTAGGTGTAGAAGACATACATATAGACATACACACGAATGTCATATCATGAAAATAAGTTTGAGAACTTGAACTTTGAACCGTTGAAAACTCACTTTAAACTACTATACATAAACAGTAGTGTTTAGCCCGATCGTTAGAATTTGAATTACCTTGTAATAATTATCCGAAGTTAGTTAGCGGGTATACGGTATTTTTAGGCATGTCTAAACAAATTTTCTTAGAATAGTTACAATTTTTTTAAAACTATGTGAAAACGATCTAAATAAACTCGAACAAAAGAAAAAAATGGTTGTTCAATCACAACTTCATTTTAAAAAGTTGCCATGTGAATAAATATTTGAAAATATACAAGGCAACCATTATTCTGATATGATACAGTCAGTATGTGTTAACATGATTATATACGGGAAATAAGTAGGGCTCACCTTCTGAAGGATCAATTGTATAAAAGTAAAGAGTACCATCACCCATTGCAGCAAATAAATAAGCCATATCCTCTAACTGAGCAATCAATACAGAACGAGGTAATAGAGCTGTACCAGTTGATGCTGTTGTCTCCGGTAAAGGTTCTTCATGAACAAGTTCTAAATTAGGAAGTTTAAGTAAAGCGAGACCATGTCCTAACCATAAACCGACTGCAACTAAAGATGGTACAGATTTATCAAGAGTAGAAGATGAAGTTGAATCTATATAATTTGATGACACTGCATTAATAGCTGCAATTGCACGATCATGATTAAAGGGAGTTAGATCAATACAAGCCACTTCATGGGACATTTGTCTATGTCTATGTAAGCAAAAAAATTAGAGGACAAAATAGGATATACAGAATTCATTGACAGTAGTCATAATAATAAAATACATTATCACATAAGAACATTTTGAACTTCTTCCCAATTGGATATTTTTCAAAGGAATGAATATGAAACAAAACACTATTAATTATCTTCACCGTCTGGGTAAACACAGTATATTTAAACTTAAGGGACCACTAACATAACCGCGAAACTAAAACGACAACTGCTTGAAAGCAGTCGCACATGACCTTTTTGTGAGAAGCTTTTGATATGCTAGCCCCCTAATTTAAAGGTGTTACCGCCGGAGACGGGAATCCGTGGGATATAGTAGGGTCGTTTTTTTCTAGAGCTCCTAACACTGTGAGAAGGTAGCATCTCGGTATATGCTGGTTGTCTAAGATAAAAAGCTTACTGCCGTCACACAATGGTTTAGTTAGCGATGCGACCCCGCCCTTGAACCTTAGGTTGTTGCTCTTAGCTTTACCGTTTTCCATAACTGTCCCAGCCAACAGAGCTTGATTGGATCATTACGACGAGAAGCCCGACCACCACATCGAGGCAACACCTACAGTCGAGTGACTAATCAGGAAAATACAACCTTTTTGTGCGGTCCCATATTTCCGAACTTTCTTGAATACAAAAATAATAACAGCTGTGATGAATACTTCATTCATACCTCGTTTATGGCTGAATTATTAAATCCATGTGTGATAAACGCAAATCAAAACTCCTGATTTATAGCATAACTTCATAAGATAAATCTACCAAAATTAGTGATCAAACAAAATAATTTGTATGTCTGACGGTAAGAAGACCCGTGTGTAGACTAAGCCCTAGTTTGCTTAGAAGCAAAATACCACATACGCTTTTATGATTTTTTTAAAAATGATGTGTACACAAAAGTTTTATCTTGAGATTCTTCACACTGTATTCTTTTGAGAATAAATGACATTCAGGTAACAGATATATCGATATTCGGTGAAAACAGTAAAAACGGTGAACGCTCAAGATAAAGTTGAATAAAAACGATTTTGAATAGCATTCGGATTATAAGTAAACATTTATTAGTACCATAAATTTACTTATACATACTGATTTCTACGCTCGACACTTACTGTTGTTCTTTGAGTCCATAAGCATGAAGATAACCTAGTCTACCCATGTTTGAAGCAAACTGAAAATCTAGTCAAGTATGTTGGACAACAATCCATTTATATAATAGAATGCTGAAAGTATCCTATTACAAATGAATTTATTGATGGTTCGTTTGTTTTTCTTCACCCGATAAATGCTAGACATTTCATATCTAACAAACAATAAGAATGTTCACGTTGCTTTTACTGTTTCAATATGATGTGTACACTAGACGTATATGATTTCACAATAAACAGAAATTTTAAAAACTTACGAAACTTGTTCAAATTTTGGATTATTCGATTCTCCAACTACTTTTAACACATATAATTCTGTCCCACTCGCTACAACGATAGTATGACGAAATGAGCTAAGACAAGAGATTCCACGTCCAGTTGGTGGTTTCCATTCTGTTAAACAACCTTTGCCACAAAGTGATTGAATACCAATTAGGCGTAAGCCACTTGTTGTTGCTTGTAACAGTAAAGGATCTAACGTATTACTATTCTCGTCAATCATCATACATTCTGGCTTAGGTGAATCACTAGACGGTGATAGTGTAGCACAATAAACAGTTTGTTCATCAGTCTTAAAGCCTTCCAAGTGTAGAGCTGTAATATCATCATCCGCAAGGTGAAGAAGTCTATAAATAGGAAGAATGAAGGATAAAGAATTTAAAATATTGAACAAAAATCCACAGGAATAAAATTGCGTCTAATGGATTATTAATCAATTATCTATACTGTTGATATGAATGTGAACTTAACTTAAAGAAACATACATACAAACAAGTATATCATTTTAAAATTCATTGTGAAGTTGCGTAACTTCCAGGTTATAATAATTCCAGAACAGATGTTAAATAGTTAGGCATTTCTTTCGCTTAACTTTATGAAAACTAAATAAAAGTAAATGAGTATTAGACAACTGTATAATCGTATAAATCATTATTTATTCCCAACAGGATAAACCCAATGATTGTGTCTGGTTACAGATAACCCTATTTAACTGGGTTCAGTTGTAGTGTAGACAACAAAATTATACGTATCCGTACATTAAATAAGATATTTAGTGTTTAATAAATCGGGTAACAAAGAATTTTAGTTATAATAAATGATCCATACAAACACTAAATATGTTACTCACTGGGTCTGACCAACCATAGATACTACAATTGTATCATCGAAACGATCAGATTCAATCGGGAAGCACCAAGCACCTAGAAATGAATAAAACATTCCAATTTGATTCATTTCGGCAAGGATTTCATAAATATACGTGAGTAAATAAATCTAACTACTAATTAGGACAGATCGAAACACAATTCAAATCAGATAAGTAAACTGAAATTTTGATGACGTATATTTTTAAGATCTAATCAACTGTAAACCTACTGTGTCATGAGGTTATAATTTCAGATGTTGACTAAGAACTCAAAAATCGTGAAGAAATCAGCGTTATTTCATTTACACTGTACTCCTGGACAACTCTGGGGATGTTAAAAACAAAATCAGATGGCATAAAACTTATAACGTAACGAAGAATCAAACAGTACAAGGCGTCGATGACAGAATCAGGATAATCACGAGAAAACAATTATTTATCACTTCGAACACATAAAACATTTGCACAAGAGGGCATCAAAACATATGCGCCACACAATAACAATGAGAATGTGAAGAGATAGAGAATGTAAAGTGCGTACAAGAAAAAGGAGGACAATAACGAACAGAAATTAGTGTATGATAGTGAAATAATAATAATAGTGCGAGAGGCAGTTCAGTTAGCACAGATACAGCCAGAAAGAATTCTTCCAGTTAAAGAAGTTACGTTCATTTGTTATGGAGAAAGTTACAGCAGGGTCACCACTGGCCTCTGTTCTGAGCTATATCTGATAACGTTTTAAGTCACTATGTTGCACCATCTCTCGGACCCCAGCCAGGTTGTCGTGAAAAACCAAGAGCAGCCAGTCTTGTACAACTTTCCTTCATACCACGACACCATGTCATACACTGACCATCTCAGCTTTTTCCAACCAGTCCCAGCGTCGGCAAATAACGCACGACGTGGAATTTTCTGGTACGACATTCCTAGAACATCTCCAAGCCACTGAAGTCGATGTTTCACGATAGTGACACCAATTGAATAATCGTCATTGTGCCCGAACACACGATGCCGAACCTTTGCATTACTAACATGGTTTGTTACTGGATATCATCAATCCGTCTGAGACAACGATGATCAGAACAGAGAGTCGTCAAACATCTTCAACTCGGAATGGTCAGGTTTTACAAGCATAGAACAAAACTGCACTCACCAAAGCGTTAAAGATCCGATCTTTTACAGCCATACTAACATCACGAAGTTACCAAGGGGGGTGCAGATTGACATAAACCGCTCTGGCTTTCATCATGCGTGAATTGATCAATTAAGCAAGGGATAACAGAAAGCAAGTAGGATTTAACTATTAAATTGTTAAGCATTTTAGAAGGGTTGGTCTATTGACATCAACATTATCTGGTGTCGCCAACTACAACTAACGTATAGTGATGTCAGTCAGTCAGTTACCAACATCGTAAATGCCTGGCGCAAATATATATTAGATCAAGTTGTCACACCAAATCAGCACACAAAGATGAAATTAGCAAGGTATATATATATATATGATTGCTGTCCGACAGGTACCTTGGGGATTATGAACATCACCGAATAATACACTGAAAGACACAAACTAAGAAGTTCAATCCTAAACATTATCAGATTAGTGCATAAATATTTTCAAACAAGTTTATTTCAAACTAAGGATAACAGTAATAAACATGACAAATCAATTACCATCTCTATAGGGAAATTCCAAATCTTTTACACTCGAATCTCAACAAGTAGTAAAACGATGAAGTCGTTACAAAATAAAATAAAGAAAACAGTAACCTTTAATTAGATCTTGATCAATAGTAGCATGTTCATGAATCCCAATTCCATTGCGTATAACACGTAAACTTCCTTCTTTATAAGCTCCTGAACAAGTGATCAATTGATTCTGACCTTTTGTTTCTAATAAGACCATGTCAACTATCGGTCCAATATTTGTATAGGTTTCTAAAATAGTTATATAACTATTACGCTCAGGATCTGGGTCAGGATTTAAACGAATCAACTGTGAATCCCCAAGTGTTGAGCCAATAAATACAACTCCATTGTCTAGGTAGGCTATAGATTCAGGTGTCGCAGTTTCTCCTAAAAAAATGAATAAAGTAGGAAAATGTGATTCAAGTTATCAGCCAAATTGATATATAAACAAAAACTGAAATATTTTTATACTCTGTCACATAAAATGGAAATCATAAGTAATTATCTCTCAAAGCATAGCTTAATACAAAATTCCATGACCATTAAGGTATAACATATTTAATTTACTTCCTTAACCATCTATCAAAAAGTTTAGTCAAATACAGTGTGGCAAAACTAAGTTTACACACATCGTAATTAGATAGATGATTTTCTTTACAGTATAAACCCAATATTTTCAAAAAAATAAGGAAATATGACAAACCGGTCATTCACTATAGAAGCATTGGGCGAAACGTATATAAAACATAATTGTAGGTATAAAAGAAACATGTTCCAACAAACTGTCTCTTTTTCATAGGTAAACAAAATGTTTCATCAAGTTGTATGACTATTGGAAGTCATTAGAACACTAAAACTGAAATATAACGAGAATCACGACTGAAAGCAATCCTACACAAAAGTAATAAGATCTAATCAACATACCAAGAAGTTCAATTCGGATAGAACCAATTCGAACTGCTGAAAGACTATCAGAGGTACTTGTACCATTGCTAGCGGCCGCAGAAATATCTTCGGAAAGTAAATGTACCATGTATAAGCGCCCAGCCATATCACCCAGTAAATAACGTTGTGCATCAACAGCAGCGTAACACAGTACTTGGCTGGCCTTAAAAGATGAATATATTTTCCAAAAAACATTTTTTAAAAACGTTGTTATACATTAATACGTAGACAGTTGCTTGAGTGCTTAACGACATTAAAACAAATAGATATGACGTAGAATCAGCGTAAATGTGTATCGGCCAGTCTATTACAATTCACATTAACATACAGAGAGAATGAAATGGGAAACATTGGAGGTAATTATACCAACATTAGTAGGGAATCGGCCAGTTTATGAGAGGACACCGAAGTATGAAAATTTTTAGAAAGTTAAGATCCTCCAAATGCGGTTATATGGATCATGCAGCTTAGTTAAACACGTAAGAACTTGCGTACCAAGGATTTTGTACGACGAGCAAGAATATAACTTGGACAGAGAAAGAGGGATGGATGAATCAAGGTTTGAATCTTTAATACAAATGCTGAGTTCTGATTTTCTTAATGAATGGATCAGAAATGAAGCTGGTAGTAAATCTGATGCCGTCTTATTCTTCATTCTAAATAAACAGGTATGAACATGGAGACACGGAATTTACTTCGGTTATTCTTGATTAAAGAAAGAAAGAAAGAACAGGAAGACAGCCGGACAAGAACAGAGAAAGTCAAGGCACAAACTGAATACATTAAAGCAAACAAGTGAAGAGGAGCATTGTAGCCGACAAGCAGAAATATGTGGAAGACCAATCAACGACAGCAAAAATAGCCACAAGAGAAAGAAATATCAGACAACTATATGATATAACGAGGAAGCTGGAAGGGAAATATAGTAAACCATCCCCGACAGTAGTCAGCATTGCGCGTCGTGGTAATCAGTGTTCAGGCACACGAAACACGTAGCCCAACCATCTCAGTCGATAAAGATTCACAACCTCATCAACTGATTAACCATCATTCCGTAATACTTTGAGTCTCACCTCACTATTACTTACCCAGTTAACCAAGCAGACGCGAGCAATATTTCTAGTAACTTACCAGTATCCTTTACCCTTAAATGGCCACGTTTCGCAGCCATTGGTCCGTCACGACAACCTGGCTGGGGTCCGAGAGATGGTGCAACATAGTGACTTAAAACGTTATCAGATATGGCTCAGAACAGAGGCCAGTGGTGACCCTGCTGTAACTTTCTCCATAACAAATGAACGTAACTTCTTTAACTGGAAGAATTCTTTCTGGCTGTATCTGTGCTAACTGAACTGCCTCTCGCACTATTATTATTATTTCACTATCATACACTAATTTCTGTTCGTTATTGTCCTCCTTTTTCTTGCACGCACTTTACATTCTCTATCTCTTCACATTCTCATTGTTATTGTGTGGCGCATATGTTTTTGATGCCCCTTTGCACCAATGTCTGTGTGCCAATAAACAAATAGATAAGAATACTCAAATCGAATATAGGGTTCAAGCCTACCGAACAGTTGAATGTTATTTGTGGCTTCGTTTACGCCCAGAACTCCTTTGACTTTACCCAAACAGCTCCAACTGGACAAAAACTATAGCAACATATGATAGTAAATATCAGTTAGACATTCTACCTGCTTTCCCCACAAATCTTTTTAGGCACTAGATGATCACTAGACATGAACTTAGAAAAAAAAACGCCGATTGCACAGATCATTAGTTAACAGTTGATGCCTTAATGATATGGATATAAGTCGTCAACATACCCAACCAATACTGTTAAAATGAGCTGTCAAATCACTACAGAAAACTTGAAACTAGAAAAGAGATGAAAACTGTTAAGGGGTCAAGTTAGATGTTATGCATAAAATAGTTGGGGAACTTAATGAAACAAACTATGAAAACATATAACTTGAGATTTAAAATGGAATATTTAAAATAGATAGGAAGAAAATAGAACTCACCTTTGCTTGTGGAATGTACTGAGATATATGGGGTCCATCTTTGGTATGATAACATATAATATTGTCGCCGACTAAAATAACGCCTCCATAGGGTTTCGGAACTGGAATAAGGAGTTTAGAATCAGGTTCTATGGAATCTAGGGTCAGTTGAACATTGCGAAGTACGGGCTCCCGTCCATATATTTCATAAGTTTTCATATGCAACACAAGCTCATCCTCATAAATCATAGCAAATGTTGGTAAACTATAGCCATATATGAAGGCCATATCAACAATGTTACCTTCTTCGATTCTTAAGGGAATAAACTACAAAGGGATTGCACTAACCTCACACTGTATGTATTTACAGTCCACTGGTTTGTATCTAGAAAATCAGTGCCTATTTTTTCGCCAATACATTGGAGTAAAATGATTTTTAAAAGCCCATGATACAGTCGTACAACAATATAGTTGGCACCAGGGTCGATTAGAACGTCGAAACCCTGATCGATTATTCGTGCACTTCTATCCTGAAATATTTAGTACACTTAAAATATTCCAGTACCTCTACACTTCCAGAAGCGACAGTGACAAACTCAACTGAATCATTGCTTCGCACACATTCAATGATAGCGACACCAGCTTTGTGAGTGAGTAAAAATAACGAATCCGTTTCACGATCCTGGAATTATTAAAATTTCCTCAAACACTAACTTTTCGTCTAAATAGACTAGCGGCAACGATTTTGGCATTAATAGGCACATCTCGAATCAATTTCAAGCCTTCACATGTGACTTCAAAAACTTCAACATATGTGTTTTTGCATATCAGCAAGTTCAGATCATTCGGGCTGGTGAAATGGCCTGGCAAAAGAGATAATAGAGATTATCCTGCATTACCTGTACACGTTTTTACCACGGCAGTAGGACGTTGGGTAGTCACGTGGTAAAAATGCGCCATCGACAGAACACTACGATTTAAAAGCTAGAATTAACGCGCCACAAATCACAAAGGTTACTCATCTCTTAATTTGCCTAACACAAACAATTTCCAGGTAGTTGACTTTCTTGCAATATTTTCATTAAAAATTGGTAATCGGAAAGATCTGATGCGCCAGACTCATTAAAAACTTAGCATTTAAAATACTTTAGTTCTGGTTTTCGTACATTAGATCTTCCATGGTGAGAAATGGGGAACTGTTGGATTTTTTGGTTGTGCATCTGAATTGTTTGGGGATGGTTCCAAGCTAAGAGAGCACACCGTTCTCATTTTGATTGTTTAACCTAAAAAACAAAACACAGGTTAAATACTAAGGGAATGTTGATGAGAAAACATTGACTTTCTACGCGCATCAGTGAGAACAAACACTAAAATTATTGCTATTCACCATCAGGATCCTCTACTTATCTTTCTGTAGGAAAAGCAGATTTATATTCATCCAATGAGCTATTCTGACCGTGTCTTTAAAAAAACTAGCAATGTCTGTGAAGTCCCAGATCTTCCTGTAATTCGGGAAACCTTCCACACGTAACCCAGTCTGACCAACAAGACCAATAGGTGGTTCACAACTTAACAATAAGACTGGAAGCCACCCATGAAGGGAACCTTATGGCAATACACTTGGCATTCTGGACCAGTTCGGTGAAGAAAGGGGATGCAGACAATTTGTAATCTTTTTGCTGTTGTTCTGTATCAATATAGATTCAAAAAGAGAGTTTTTAATAGATATTTTTCAGAAGGCAGATTATTTACTTCTTCTATGGCTCAGACCACGGATAGTAAACAATTCTCACTCTAATAAGAAGTTTTCACCTTCTTAGTGTACGGCCGCATTTTCATTTTTCCACTTCCGACTTCAGATCAGTATTTTAGAGTTTGTTTATTATTATTTATTATTAGAAAGATATTTGGGTCAGTTTCCTGTAATTTGCAAATAGACTTTGATGCCTGATTTGGATTTTGGATCTGTTGTTATTTGGGATCGGACGTTACAAGGAGATCGATCGACCATGCTTCAATAACGGAAGAGAGTGAAAACGTGAAGATAACAATTTCTGACACAGCAGGTCCTCGTCATTAAAAAAACCCCGATCAATAACTTGCAGCTTGAATCTACTAACGATATGTGATGTAAATGTGGTTATCGAAATGATAAAATCAGTGAAATTATACGGTGGTGTTCACCCAGACACATCAGCTGAATAATAAGTAAGTTACCATGATGGAACTGTACAGTAAGTTCACTGTTGTTACAAGCTTTCAGAAAAAAGCAACTGCCACAATGGAGGAAGAGATAAGGAGGAGGAGTGCCACACCTGTCTAGGTTAAATAAATAATCGTAGTACAGTATCCATAATCAGCTATAAGGTCTTTCATTGTACAAAGGATTTCAGTATGAAGTATGAAGGAAGGAGCACTTTGGAGTCATGTTCTGGTTCTTTGCCTTGAGATCCAGATATAATGCTTGATTTTTACTGCCTTAGAGTCATCTCGAAGTCTTTTTAGCTCACGAATGAAGTGGCTCTTTGTATCTGCTCCACACGATCCGAATGGTAGGGTATTTTAAATGACAGAAAACTTAGATAGGAAGACTTTTTCTTTACGTTCGATTCACCAACTTGTATTTTGACTGACATAGTGTGACTGCTTAGTTTGTAATTGAACGAATCGGTGAAGCCTAACGATACGTATGAAGGGTTCAGTATTTAGTGCACAAACTCGGAAATGTAAGATTAAGCGTTACTCTATTTTGATTTAAAGGTTCCAACCCTAAAGTAATTCTGATCACAGTCCATTCTTTAAGCTGTTCTTGTGAGGCATTGCCGTATTCCTTCAATTTTAGGTCGTTGCTTAAACGAAAGCTCCTGTATATGAACGGACAATATACAAGCACTGTATAGACACAGGCTTTATATGGTATTGGCCGAGACCCAGAATTATGCAACTCATGAGTTTATGTACCTCGAGCTGACTAACGTTATTTGTTTGGAAAAAATTACTCCATTCGACTATCTTGGGCCAAGGTCTAAAACGGTATCACAATGGGACATAGGCATACTAGCCACCTCAAAACGGAGTCATAGGTTGTTGTATCCAATAGTAATCCAGTCGCATTTATTGATATTACACTGAAGTTGGAACTTTCTACTTCATACAACCACCTCACTTGGTGCCTTTTGTATGAAATTAGCTGTCTTATGTGCTCTGCCCCTGTAGCATGAATATACTACCTTTAGGTCATCAGGCCACAATAACTTCCTTCCTAAGTTAACGCAGCCACAAATTCTGTCGATTCATATTGCGAATAAAAGAGGCCCTTGAATACTCTCTTGTACAACCACACTATATAAGTGTGATGAGTTGTAACACATGGAGTAGGTCTGAACCAATATTAGAGAGTCTGTAACGAGCGAAATACCGAAGTTCGTGGTGAGTTGGCTTCCACGAACTACAACGGAACCTCCAGAGGCCCTAAAGGTGCCAAACAGTTCCAGGCAATCAGAACATGATGGAGCTTTCTAGAATATCAACGTGGCATGCTACTATTGGTGTAACGACCGAACTGCCAGTATTCGGTTTGAATGCAGGACTGACGAACCAAAATGTATTCGAATAGGCCAGACTACGTTCTTCTGTATAGCTTACAAAGCGTTTTCTAGATAATCGTATTAAATTATATCAAAACACAAACTCCTTGCTCAATTTAAACGGTTCTAACTTAGAAAACAGAACAAATTATATCAGGAATACAAAATACCTCAAACGGTACGGCCTGTGCTATACAGTCAGAATTTTCGCTGACGCAAAGTATCGCGCTAAACAATATAATACTAAAGGGTACGAGAACTGAGAATCAATAAAAATATTCCCAACAAGATGGGATCAAATATCTATCTGCTGGGATTACAGCAATCCTCCCAAGCAGACAGCAAAAAGGTTAGCAGTCACACACTGAATCATGCCGTGACCTTGAGCTTAGTCAAACACGACCTTACTGTCAATAATCCGGCAATATGAAGTGGGAACTTTGGTAATAAAAAAATAAGTGTAATCAAATCACAAAGTAAAAGCTCGGACGAGGGTGACTGAAGAACAAAATGTGTGGTTAAACGAGCTCTGAACAATGGTTAAAATACACGAAAGGGAGAAGAAACAAATAAATGACAGTCCTGTCCAACGAAAAAAACTGCAGAGGGATTTTCCTCGTTCTCTTTCCGTTACAATTGGTAAGTATGTCTCTTAGCGGATTGGTCAAAATATAATCTTGATGTTGCAAATGCTAATATCTGTAAATACCTGTGATTTTCAGTAAACTTTGACTATTACCAATTAAACACTTCTCCAGCTTTTCTTCTGTCTTCTAATTTGCGACGGTGAAGTTCAACGTTCGAGTGTCGTAGTCGTAAACCGTATTCTGCGTTAGTCAAGTAGCGAACTTAACAGTTCAGTTTGAACGCAGAACAAACGGACCAAATTTTAACTGGATTAGACTAGACTAAGTTCTTCCGTATAACCTACGATGCGTTTTTGAATGACTCGTATTAAAATATATGAAAATACAAACCCTGTGCTCAATTTTATCGGTTATAATTTGAGAAAGAGAATAAATTATATCCAAAGTAGAAAATATATCAGAATGTACAGTCTGTGCTATACACTAGGAGGTTTCTTCAACACAAACCAACGTTCAAAACAACAACAGAAATAGTAAATCAACATGAGTTTTATATCTGAGAATCAATAAAACTTCTCAACAAGATGAGATTAGATGTCTATTTGAAAGGGTTTCAGAAACTTTATTACACAATTGTAGACGTGTCATTATATGACATGAAATTTACATCTCTGTTTATTTTAAGTCGTCCTATCGCGACGGTCAGTAACATGATGTTTAGCACTTTTGAACATATTTTGGCTTAGGATTGAATGAAATATTAAATATGAAAAGGAATGAGCTACATATAGTGACCGCGCCTCGATGGGTGAGCCAGTCCATACCAATCAAGAGTTCTCGCGTTCACCATTTTTGACATTCGCTATGTTGGATGTGAATTTTCTCAGTTTTTATACTTTCGGCTTCCAAAAATCGTGTAGTTGAGAATCAATGCAACTACATAATTGTTTTGATCCGCCTGGGTCATTGGTGTGAGTTCACGTGTTTTGTATCCTGATAATCCATTAGACACAAATATGAAATAAAGAAGTAAATCTGTTGACAAACATTATTTTGAAAATATTCCCTCTCACCCGCTATGCATATGATATTTTCTATAATGAATTGTACATTCATACAGAGGTGTTCTAAGGTCTTTACTAGCAACTCATGTAACAAATCCTCCTTTACAGTTTATCTAACCGTGTCAACATGGTAACTTACCACGTAATAAGAAGATAGAGGTTACATCCTTAACAAAGATTATTTTGAATATAATTTTTGCATATATGACTGAAAACGTTTTAAAAAAGTGTAGTGTAGTGTCGAGTCGAGATTGACTATGAACACCACCACAAAGGAACGGGTGCCAGGATATCCATAAAATCCCCCGGAAGCCAAATATCAGAAGGCAGTTAATGGACCAAGTCGAGATATATTTGCTGGCGATCTCGTGGTATCGAAAGAATACCGAGATCGTGCCAGGATACAAGCTTGGTTGCAGAACGTAACCGAATTCGCGCGAGTTCACAACCAAAGTGTAAGAATAATAAAGGAAGTATAATATAGCTGTTATTAGCACAGTTAAACAAAGAGCACATTGAACAAGCATAGGTATAATTGATTATAATAGTAATGATTGTTTTCATTAAACCAATCGTGTCCTCGTGATAAAAGTGAGTCACTACAAAGGGATAATCAGATAAACATCAGACCGTTTGATCGATTTGGTGTATTCGATATTAGATATTTAGTTATTTACGCCTGTTACTCTTCGTGGAGGAACATGGATCACTCACCAGCATTCTCCACCCAACTATGTACTGAGCAATCCTTTCTAGCGTTTTCCGGTTGTTATTCATCCTTTTCATACCTGATTCTATCCTCCGACATAATGTGTTCTTTGGACTTCCTCTTTTCTGTTTCCCTCCAAGATTCCGAGTCGGGCTTGCCTCGTGATGCAGTTTTCTGATTTCCTCAATGTATGTCCTATCAATTTCCATCATCTTTTCCTAATTTCCTCTTCAGCTGGAAGCTGGTTTGTTCTCTCCTACAAAAGGCTGTTGCTGATGGTATCCGGCCAATGGATGTTGAGTATCTTGCGTAGACAACAATTTATAAACACTTGTACCTTCTTGATGATGGTTGTTGTAGTTCTCCAAGTTACAGCCCCATACAGTAGAACTGCCTTGACGTTGGTATTGAAGATTCTGACTTTGATATTGGTTGAAAGTTGTTTTGAGTTCCATATGTTCTTCAATTGTAGGAATGCGGCCCTTGCTTTTCCCATCCTCGCCTTTACGTCTGCATCTGATCCTCCTTGTTTATCGATGGTGCCTCCCAGGTATATAAAGGATTCTACATCTTCCATAGTTTCTCCATAAAGTGTGACTGGGTTGTTGTTTGTGTGTAAATTTTGTGCTGCCTATGATCAATTTGTTGAATGCGCACAGATTTGCAAATCTTTTCCCATTTCCGTCTCTCTCTCCCATTCCATGTTGTCCCATGATATCTTCATATCCGGTGTTGTCTATTCCGACTTCGGCATTTGGATCTCCCATCAGAATGGTGAGGCCCTTTCTTTGGCTCTTCTCTATGATTGATTTCAGCCTCTCACAGAGCTGATATTTACTGTCGTCGTTGCTATCATTGGTAGGTGAATAAAATTGGACAACATCTGCTGTAATTCCCTCCTTGTTTTGAATGATGGTTTGATGATTGTGGATCCGTGAGATTCCCATCCTACAAGTGCATTTCGTGCTACTTTGGACAGCATAAGAGCGACTCCCTGAGTGTGCTGAGCATTTCCCTCTTCGTGACAGGAGTATAGTAGCATCTCTTTAGTATTTAGCCTTTGTTGTCCAGCTTGGGTCCAATAGGTTCCGCTGATTTCCAGTACTGCCAAGTTGTATCTCTACAATATTCACACGTATTTGAATTATCGTATGAACTAGGAATCCCAGAATTAACGCATTTGAATTAAGAAATAAGACACGAGTATCAAGGTATCATTAGTTCGTTCAAACACCACATCCGCCACAGCTTAAATTGGAGTCTAGGTGTTTGTAATCAATCGTACGTCTTCTCCAATTCATCCTGAGTCTGTCTGACATTGTATTGGGTAAGGATTCGGTATTATCCAGAATGTGCTCATTAGCATTATAATTAACAAACGAAACTTGAACTGACTCACCTGGTTCCTGAAATTGTATCTGATCAACATGTTGACTGTGTGTACTTAAATCATTGATGTCTAGAGTTCGCACTATCGATTTCCCGACATTCTTTAGAACGATACCCATGGATGTTCGAAGATCAATTCCTCGATAGTATGTAACTTCTGCAGACTCCAAACATCTCATATTCGACCATTATCAGTCACTGACACCATAGGAACCCCTCCTCGACCAACAACTTCCTTAATGCTTGGATTGTGAAATCAGGATTTGGTGAAATTGTGAAAAACTTCAGGTCACTTTGAAAAAGAATCAATAACTACTAGTGCATAGAATTTACCAAGAAACGGACCACAATAGTCAGCATGAATTCTCTGCCAGGCCTCAGACGATACTGGCCATGGCGTTCACTTCCAAGGACGATTTTTCAACTGATGACATTTCTCACAATTGTTTGCCGTACGACATATATCTGCATTTATCTCTAGCCACCAACATGTGAGCCCTGCCAGGGACTTCATTTTCTCAACACCTGAATGATAACTATGATGATCTTCAAGAACAGATTTACGCAATGAAGGAGGAATGACAACACGATCATTTAAACACAGAATACCATCAGGAGTAGTAGATAGCTCATCCCGTTTTGAAAAATAGATAGGAAATCTACGTTTCAAATTAGCATTCCAGCCCTTCCGTATAGCACTGAGTATACATCCAAAATACCCGTGAGTTTCTCTGGTGAAATCTGAACGTCTCACTGGTAAAGGTTGCACTAACAAACAGTCCGAAGTAATAATAGGTCTATCTTGTAATGGCTGTAGAGAAATGTAGTCAGCATGTCGAATTTGTTTGGCACTTCTGTGCTGAACCGTATAATCATATGCACTCAAAGCAATACTCCATCGTTGAACCATAGCAGCTGAGGAACGTGCTAAGGATTTTTCAGGATGATAAATAAACTTTAAAGCTTCATGATCAGTAACGGTAGTGAACTTTTTCCGAATAAATATTTATGAAGTCTTTTAACAGCCCAAAACACAGTTAATGCTTCTCGCTGAGTCTGCGAATAACCTTGTTCAGTAACAGTGAGTTTGCGTGAAACACAAATAACTGGTCTACCTTCCTGTTCCAAAACTGCACCAATTCCCACAGGTGGTGTATCAGTAATAAGCACAGAATGCACACTAGGGGAGTACGTTCAAAGAACAGCATCACTTTGAAGAAACTTTAGTAGACTTGGTAAACATGTTTCATGCTCCTTACTCTATTTGAATGAATTGGATGTTAAAATATTAAATAAACAATTTGCACGACAAGAAAAATTAGGAGTAAACTGGGGATAGTAATGAAGATCACCCACTGGTGAACGTAGTCCCGTAAGATTTTTTGGAGACGGTGCATTTTTCAGTGGAGCTAGTCGTTTCATATCTGGTCTAAAACCATCACCATCAACAAAGTATCCAAGACATTCAAAACTAGATACACAAAATGAACACTTATTTGGATTCACTGTAATATTCTTCTCAACAAAGCAATAAGTCTCTGGTCATGAACTACCTTATTAGAACTGTAGAATTATGGTCTACTATGATATTAGTGCTGCTCTAATAATAGACCTAATCCTAAATTTGTAGATTTGTCATGATATAACTACCTAATCTATAAGATCTTACGTGGAAGTCACACCATCGACTACGCCAAATCACTGTATCGTATCAATTACCAATACATGATGTAGAACAAGGTTAAGCTAGAGAAGGAACAATATATTTAATATGAATAGAAGATATAAGGTAACATTCAGATGAACCACGCCTGCATGGCCGAGCCATGCCATTCGATCAAACCCAGTCCATTTAATTCATTGTACGCGCTTTCTCCATTGTTAGGTATTTCTCCGCGTTAAATGTTGAATATCTATTTTCTGAGTAGTCTCGTGTTCACAGCTTTGTGGATTGTGTGGCGATTGTCCAATGCCACTACACTACTCTCCCACCAGAATCAACGTGATGTTGGTTCGATACCAAATTGGATGAGATCGTCGCGCGCCGGAGGTTACCAAGGATAATAAGAATCCTCCGGGTATTGGTAAGCTGAAAGATAAATCAAAAAGGAGGCGGCAGCATCTGGTCGGGAAATACATGTGATAATTTTAAAATATCTGCCTTCATGCTTAAAACGCTTGAAATGAAAATTTGGGTGAAGATTATTTGAGCTATAAAAAATGGGGTTACAATAATAATAATAAAACGATTCGTGTTAATAACTTAACTTATAGGTAGTAATTATTTTGTGTTTAGAAATATTAAAATAATCAATATTTTTAGAAATGTTAATATTGGTATTAGTTTTGGTTTAACTTATGAAATCAATTTACAATTATGCCGGTAACCTGTCCATATGTGATTTCCAATTGCATCTGTATTAGTAGGCTAACTGAAAGAACAAAAGTATTAACGTGGAGAAGAATTCCAACTAGTGTTCCTGTTAGTTTGGTACGGTTTATTTAGTTACGGGGAGATTTTCTTAACCTCATTTTTACTTGACCGTGATAGAATTTAGTAATACTACTAATACACATGAATGGTTATCAAAACAAAATTTAAATAAGTGATTGATAATTATATGAATTTTGGACAGATAGCTAGGAACAAATCGTCAAACATGAGTGTATTCGTAAGAGACATGCTCTAGACTCAATGTTCTGATCTGTGGCAGACTATTTATTTATATTTATACTTGCCGCCTGATTGGGCATACAAGTTAGTTGCAAGTATGCAGTTTATCATAAGACGGAATACGATTTAATTGAGATATAGTGGTTATAAGTTATTAAAATCAGTTAGGCCTGTGTCATATTACGAAGTGATGTGGTGCTGCCAGATGTATTTAGCTAAATAAGTTTTTACAAGATGATTAATAGTGAGTGATGCTCATGTGATTATCAGGGAGAACATAAGTTGTAACCAGGGGGAGTACACTCCCAACTCATGTCTATGATAATGGCTTGAACCTTAGGCAGTGTTGGGGTTAATTCGACATTGATGTTTTCAGTTTGCAGGAGATTTGCTCGACTGCTTATACTGATTATTTGCATGCATGATTGTGTCGCTAAACCATCAATTAGACTGACAAGGTTTCGAGATATTTACTGAGTGAGCATATGATAGAGAAACATACTGTAATCATCTGTAGTGAATGAAGATAAAAGAAAAACAACACTAGTGATAATTATAAGTCAATTTGCTGACCGATTTTGTTAATAGTTTCATTAATTTTATCAATCATATTACGTGATCGTCAAGTCATGACAATGCTTTATGACGATATCCTGAAACTATTATGTTTAACTACCTTGTAGCGTGGCGTCGAGTTGAGATTAACTATGAACACCGCTACCAAGAAACACGTGCCAGACAAATCAGAAGGCGAGGTTGAATGTAACCAGATTTATTTCGTTGGCGATCTCGTGGTATTGAACGAATACCGAGATCGTGCCAAGAAGTGGTACAAGTGGAAGCAGAAGACAGGAGTACGTGCGAACAGTACCAAAAACCGCGGAACAATGATGGAAGGTAATGGAAGCACAAAATGGCTATAATTAGCACAGTTAAACAAAAGCACATTAAAACAAACACTGGTACAGTTGGTTATAATAATAATTGTTTTTATTAAACCAGTCGTGTTCTCGTGATAAATGTGAGTCACTACAGGAGCCCCCCGCTAGAAAGGGTTTACACTTTCGATAAATAGCGGTTTGAATCGTGGGACTGATCGGCTGACGAGCGATTGTAGGACGGAAGAATTGGCGAACAGGAAAGCGATCGTTGATCGTCGAGTTGCCAACGTAGGTCGTTTTCGGAGAACGGTACCAGGAGCGATGTGTTGTATTTATTGTTTGAGTTGGCATGCTACACCAGAGTGGTTTGTATCCAGAATCTGAAGATGGCGTTCGTAGGGGTCCGGACCAGAAACGCTGCAGACGTAGGACGAAACCACGTTGATCCGATGAACCAGAAGCGACCATAACGACCAAGTTCGAGACCAAGCGTGTGCCAAACATTCGAAACGAAGATATCGACTGAGTACGTTGACAAGAGCGTGGGTGATCAGGCCAGCTTTCGCCAAAGTTGACTGAAGTCGACGGAACCAAACGGAGATGGTCGAAGGCGTGGGCTCAGGAAACAAAAAGAAAATCAAAAAAGAGAAGAGTGTAGCATAGTGAATAACGGAATTAAATAAGCCAAATACGAGGATGGATTTTGAGTGTGTATATTTCATGCATTCATTTATTTGAATAGGCAATTGAGGAATGGAGCGAAGCGAAACGATCACGCAATGGAGAAGGCATGTAAGCCAACCCCATTTAATCAAGCGTCAATCAATATTTGTAGTCACACAAAATTAAGCTACAGGCATGTTGTGAATAGTATAAGAAGGGCACACACATACGCGCTCATATAAAAACAATCAGGGTTGATAAGTGAATAACTACCAAGCTCAAAACGTGACTCAAGAAGAATGGATAAATAGGCCTTGTCCGAAAGCGAGAATAAGTTTTATATGGGCAAAACATAATAACCGACACTACATTAGGATTCATCCAATATTGTGAAACTAACTGAAGTTGAAAATGTAAAACATTAGATACTAATTTAGTGGTTTAAAGTTAACCATCTATATGAAAAATTATAATATTAATAGTAAAATTAGCCTAAATTATACTATAGGTGGTGGGATCAGATCAACACTATCTATGAGAAACTCTTTATCAGGAAAACAATTTCAAAAGTAATTTTAAGAATTCGTTTACTATTCATAATTAATGTAAAATATTATCAGAATGGGAGGAGCCCCATACCAGGACGAACGGCCGTCCAGTGATTCCAGGTTTTTCCATGGTGGGCTACCTTCAATTGACTCATGATTTCAACCTGTAAAATATTATCTTACTTTTTGATATAATGGAAAGAAAAGTCAAAATTAGATTGATTTACTTATTATGAATTTAGTTCAAGACTACTTCCGTTTTAATTCAATGTAATGATTACTCAATGTAGTATTTGTTTTATTCTCTCGTATGATATTTTATTCTGTATAACATACATATTCTTGTATTCGATTCACATGAACTATGCTCAGTATGTGATTTGTTATAGCTCTAAGCATTTTTCATATATGTGATTTCATCCTAATTATTAATCAAAATATATGTACAATCAATACATAAATGAGTGTATTTTCCACTAGCGTTGTCATCATCATGTTCTGGGTTAATAAATGATCATTTATACCAGTCTTTGTGTTCTTACTTTCGCGTCGTGGGAATTGCAGAGGTCCCTCGTTCCGAGTATAAGTGATAAGCGTTTCCGACATAACAATCAGCGACGACCAGATACAAAACGTAGCATTAAAAGAGCCAAGACAATAAGCATTCAAACGAGAAATTATAACACTTTTATTTTCAAAGAATAAATTCTGAAAGTTCAATCAATAAAACCATTTTATCAACTTTTTGTATACTGTTGACGTAGACGAACGAAGAGATTCTGAATCCTGTTACTTCTATCAGTATTTATAAGTCTTGTAATAGCAACTATATAAGTAAAACGAATAAGTAAGTCAATCCACACATTTTCGAAGACCGTTCAAAGTAATGAGATAACTTAATAAATCTGTCAAAAGTTTAATTCCCTTTCATTTTGTTCATATAGAGCACAAAAGTGATAAAACTGTGCTGTTTATAATCATCTATGGAGTCTCAATAAAGTATCTCAGGTTTGATCATCTTCGTTTTTTCAGTTAGTAAAGGTTATTGACATTAGAATTTTTTCAACTAAATTAACCTATGAAATAATCATTCTTTCAGTCTTTTGCCTGTTAAAGGCATCATAATTACTTGCTTCCTTACGCCTGTTACCCCCAATGGAGCATAGGCCGTCGACCAGCATTCTCCTAACCACTCTGTCATGGTCCTTCCTTTCTAATTCTATCCAGTTGTTCTTCATTCTTCTCATGTCTGTCTCCATTTCTCGGCGTAATTTCTTCTTAGGTCTTTCTTTCCTCCTCCTTTGGCCTTCAGGATTCCAAGTGAGGGCTTGTCTTGTGACGCAGTTGAGTGCTTTCCTCATTGTGTGTTCTATCCACTTCCAGCATTTCTTCCTCCTCTGGGATCTGCTTTGATCTCTCACACAGTAGGTCGTTGTTGATGGCGTCCGGTCAACAGATCCGAAGTATTTTGCGCAGACAACTGTTAATAAACACTTTTATCATCTGGATGATGGCTTTTGTAGTCCTCTAGTTTCCGCCCTATACAGTAGAACTGTGTTGACATTTGTATTGAAAATTCTGAGTTTGATGTTGGTTGACAGTTGTTTTGAGTTCCAGATGTTCTTCAGTTGTAAATATTCTGTATCACCTACCTCTTGATTATAACAATATTACAATATCCACTGTAATTATCAATATACATTTAACTAGTCTAATGAAGAATTTATTAGAAACAATTTTTTTCACTCAAATACTTGCTGACTTCAAAAACTCCATCAAGATTCTTTAAACCACTTCAATCAAATTAGATCCATAAATCGTGGGATTTTTGAATTTCGAACAGACTCACTTATTCTGTGCGCTTATGTTTTGTTAGAAAAGTCAAGATTGTTTTACCTCTTATGTTAAAAAAAATTGAAACTGACTAGACTGGAATCAATCCATCTCCATAGATAAAACTCTCTTGGAATAACAACTCGAAATATTTCTTTCTTCTGTATTATATAATATTGATATATAACGTTGCTAAGGCAATAACAATTATATAATGACTTTTTTTTCAAATTATAATGAACATAACATTAAAAAAATATACCATCTATAATAATACACACATTAATACGAGTATCAGATTTGTTTTTATTCTCTTAATCCTGTGACCACAAAGCAACCAATAGAGTTGGTTACTAACATTGATCATAACCAATAAGAATTGAATAGAAAGATATGAGTAAATAATAGGTGAAATATAATATCATTATAATTATCATCAAATAGAGTAATCATATTCATTTAAACATTATTCATACATTAACTTGGATTTCTTAATAGAAAGAAATAATACAATCCATATTTCATATATCTTATTATTATTATTATTATTATTATTATTATGAATCAAACAAGTAAAAAAAGAAGAATATGTCTTCCAGTAGATGGAAGTGATCATTCTAAACGTGCAATTGAATGGTTTATTAAAGAAGTTTATCGACCTGGTGATGAAGTACTATTTGTACATTGTCTAGAATTACCATATTTACCAACAATTAGTTTAACATCTGGTTTAAAAGTACCTATTGATGATTGGACTAAAGCACTTCAAGAAAAGTAAGTTATTTTATTCTTTATTAATGTGTACATTTTATATCGGTAAAAGATTCAAATGAACTTCTTATTTAGCTGAAATATTGAATAATTTGAAACTAAATGAGATAATTATATATATATATATATTATATATTATATATATATATATATAATATTATATTATATATATATATATATATATAAATCTGATCCTGGATACTGATATTTCTTTTTGATAATATTTGGCCCCCGAATACCCTGGTACGGCTGAGGGTGAGGAGAGTCCGTTCTCTCTCTCGAAATGCTCTCATATGGCCACATGTATACAGTTACTGCCACAGAAGTTCTACTTACTACCTTCTCGTGGCAGGGATGTTGTATACGAAATCAAGAGGACGAAAAGCGAATGTCCGGCGCTTCAACCAAGTTGATGAATATGGAGGATCTAACTAGGGCAGTTGCAAAACCCCGACTCCATACCAATGGTGCATATTAGCTCCAGGATCCTGAAGGAATAAATGGCGTATGAACCAATTGTTGGTGACCGTCGATTATGGGACTGCATTTCCTGACGTTGATCCACTGCCTTGTGGATCAGACATTTAGGTCAAAGGCTCCGGGTGTGGTCCCCTAAGGAAACCACCTGTTTCGGTCTGGGCACCGGGCAGTATCATAGCTCATACATAAATCAAGTGACTTTTGTGGTGCATCTATTTTCAGTACCCCTTTGTACCAATATTTATGTGTTCAAATAAATAAATGTCACCTAACACATATAATATTATAGAGATAATACAAACTACTTTGTGATATGTATGTATAATCAATATCTTATGTTCTAATACACAAGAAATGAATAATTTGACATTATATACTTTTCTATAATACACAATATTTTATTCAATAGAATTTAATGATTAATTTAAAGAAATCATAAAATCATTAACCAAGTAATGAAGCTTAGTTCAATCCGATTATAAAATACCATACCATAAATGATCCAAAAACTATATGAATGACCAGTTTTTGAATTATGAACTATCCTTTAAATAAAATTAAAAAAAAGGAAACTGCTATTAGATCTTATCGTTAATTGATTATGGACAAGATTACATTTCTGATGATTCACTAATATTTAATGAGTTGATTCAGTGTACATTCTAAACAAAATGTACTATGTTTGTGACGTTAACCAATGGAGTTCAACTGGGTTTATTGTGAGATACTAACACATTGAAGACAATTGTGGACGGTGGAGCAATTTTGTGAATTGGTTAAAGTTAGACATTAACGCGGTTGGATGCCGGCCGTCTCAGTGGTCTAGAGGTTAAGCGTTCGTGCGCGCGAGACTGACAGGTCCTGGGTTCGAATCTCGTGAGGCGGGGCCGTGGACGCACACTGTTAAGGAGTCCTATACTAGGACGAAACGGGTATCCAGTGCTTTCAGGTTTTCAATCGCGATCTTACATTCATCCACCACCAATTTTTGAATACTTAAATTCTTAGTTGACGTATTTTATCACGAACTGATTATAGCTAGACTGTCATTGGAAACCAGAAACACTAGACAGTTGTTTCAGCCTGGCTTTGGACCACTCAGCAGTGTGCATCCACGACTTAGTCAGAGGGAATCAAACTCAGGGCATTTAAGTCTCATAAGTGAAAGCTTAAAGTCTAAACAACTGATCCGGCATCCAGTGGTATATATTTCTGACTAAAATCAATCTATGACATTGTGCACCCATCTTTCGTTGTCGTCAGTGAGTTACTTCCACATACCCGATACATATTAACTTTATTGGTTACAGCAACTTACTAAGACTCCAAGAGGAGGCTAGTCACTAGTGAGCACATGATTATTATTATCATAGATGTTTGTGAATATTTTACAATTTTTATGGTTGTAGTCACGAACTGATCTTAGCTAGTTAGTAATGTAAGCTGATGAGGAGTCCCCTACTAGAGCAAACAACTTTCCAGGTTTCCAATACATGATCTAAATAAGATAAGTGAGTGACTTAAACTGTAAAACTTTCACAATCTCCACAAATCCCCTATACCACTTATACAATTATCAAAATAAGATACAGGAAAGACAATAACAGATTACAGTTTTTAAGTCTCAGTAATTACATAACCAAACTACTTTTTGATGCACAATTTAAAAGGGATTTTAATATTGATTGACTATAATTTTATGTATCAGAAGTGGTTTTGTGGAGATTGTAGTAATTTCAATAGTTGAGATCATGAGTTAATTGAAGTTAGACCACCATGGAAAACCTGGAAGCATTGGATGGCCATTTCGTCCTATTGTGTGACTCCTCAGCAGTGCGCACCCATATTACTATCTTCTATCTTATTTCTAACATTTAAGAATAAAACATTTTAGTCTTTTGACTTTTGAATTAATTTTAACAAACTATTTAATTTGAAATTAATTCTTCTGTATGAAAAATATAGTTGGTTTATAGATAACAGAATATCGATGGTAATTTAATGGCCTGGAATCTGACTCCAGTTGGATTGTATGACTGATCATTATTGAGATATACATGTCGAAATATATATCGTCAATTCTCGTATATAATCATCGACTTGAGTTAGTGTATGATAGAATTAAATAACTAAAATATGAAAATGAATTTCGAATGTGCATATTTCATTAAATCGTTGATCTGAACAAAGAAACTATCGAAGAAACGAAGCGAAACGACATGCAGTGGAGAAGGCATGTAACCCAACTTCATTTAACCAAGCGTTAATCAGTATTTACAGCCAGATATAAATAGGTTACAAACATGTGATCAATAGTATAAAAATGTGCATATATACGCTCATATAAAACCAGCCAGGGTTGATAAATGAATCATTAACAAGGTCAATATGTGACTCAAGAAGAATGGATAAATAAACCTGTCTAGAAACTAGAACAAGTTATATGGGTTTAACATAGTAATTGGGACTACAGTATTGTAGACAACTTTAGAGAAATAAATCGAAGGTTTGAATGTTAGATGACTTATCTAAGTTAAATATTATATGATTTTAAATATGATATACATATATAAGATCATGTAAGCATTAGATGAAATCCATCATATACATATAAACAACTGGTGATATCAGTTTAATGTGTAAATAGTCTACTTTATGGATTCACTTGGTAATTAGTAATAGATGGAATATAGCCGTGTCAAGATCAGGATCAAGACAGATATGATCATAAACGGTACCGAATGATAAATGAATTATATCTTGAAGTGCTAATCATTTAGCTTTGAGTCAGTAATATAGATGATGATGCATTCATAATGACAACTTATAAACTAGATTTTGCTTTGTGGCTTGAGGTGACTATAGACGTTAGGTAATACTGTTATATTTCAGTTTTAACTGACAAATGGAAAAGAAGAAAAATGTAAAACAAATGATGAAATAATGAATCAGATTAGATTGCAGTGTGCCATTTTGTGGGAAGTGATGTGGAGAATCAGTTTTACTATATTTTATAACTATACTGTTGAACTACTATAGTATAAATCATTGTTAGAAACATTAGACCAACACTTTCGCACATGTTTTAGTTTAGATTTTAGTGAGTGCTTCCAGCAAGATCATCCTTTAGTTTCAGTATATCTTTCAAATTGTCCAATTTTTAAAGTAGTTTGGATATCTATATAAATTATTGTCTATTGAAGCAACCGAAATTATACGTTGAGGCAACTTATAATTCAAGGAAGAATTCATTCCTAGTACCACAAATTATCCGTTACATCCTGTGAGGTAGTATTTGATTCTTATATTACGTAATTGACTATTAACTAATAGAGATTTGAAATTCTTGTTGATGAGCTATTTGGGATAATGATGAAGCATTCATTGTCATTCTGTATCACATCTTCGGTGCTTGCTCCAAATTTATACAAACTGATTCTTAACACTAAACATGGTGTACAGCAAATAGCAGTGAGATCGTAAAATGTAATACGCAGATAGAGTGATAACTTGAGTATGAAATTTGTCATAAGTTGTCTCATAATTTCAAAAAAAACTGTTAGAATAAAAAACTTATGAGTGAATTCAAAGAGAATACCACATGAGTGACCGATTACATGAGAGACTGATTATCATGATCGCTAAAAAAGGTTGTCAGACTGGACTTTAATTTATCTTCTCTTCGTTGGTACCTGAAAGGTTCTTTCAGCTTGCTATTTTGATTTCATGTTTCTTTAAGTGAATCTGGGAAGGTAGTTAAACTGATACAGTTTTGATCTTGTAGAGCAGTCCACGTAGACCTCAAAAATATGCTCTTTACAAGCCCATTTACCATTCGAAGCTGTAAAAAACCAAATATTAAACATTTGACTTTATTCTTAAACAATAACTAAAGGTAGATTATATTATAGTACAATAAATAAGTAAGCTATTTGCAAAGTTATGACTACAGTTTTAGGTAAACAAGAAATAAACTAATCGATGAAGCCTTGAATTTACATCAAAACGGCCTATACCAACATAGATTGCTTCCTCTTCTATGAAATCTTGAGTTTTAATGTTACTTAACATCTCATATTCCTCAGTTTTAACCATTCATTTTAAAAACAAATATTTTGTAATGACTATGTGGTGCTTATTATTTATATCTGTCAGTTTGGAGACCATATGTAGCTTAGGTTGATGAGTTTGATTGTGTTATATTCAAGTGGATCAAATAGCTTAAGTTCACCGTCGTATTCAACGGAATCATCATCAGCGCTTCCTTCAAACTGGCATATATATATATATATATATATATATTTATATATATATATATTATATATATATATACTTTCATTTGTCTTGACTTTTCATTAACACTGAGATTAATTCATATAATCAAAATGAAGTATTTTATGTTCAGACTAAACTAATAACATAAATATTCAACAACATTTGTTTTCATTACTGATGATATACTACCGATTGTTACAATGAATGTATGTTTAAACTTACATTAACCTATTATGTTGATCTTAGATTTATATTGTTATTGTAATTTAATTAGATTTTAATTATTTTATTAAGAAAAAACAAAACATAATTCAGTATGATTAAGATATTCAAATGTGTTCCCACAATTGTATATGAAAAGCACATGTCTGAAGATGTTTATTAAGACATAAAGTATTATGTATAGAATTCATTAGAGTGATAGTGAAAAGTGTAGGACATTAACTAACTTTCATTGTAATGAAATATGATAAGTTGAATGTACACATGTCAATAATTACTGATTTGAATAGTTGATATCATGAGCCAGTTGAAGGTAGACTATCATGGAAAAACTGGAACCACTGGACAGACGTTTCATCCTAATGTGAGACTCCTCAGCGGTGCATATAAACCTCGCGAGATTCGAACCCAGGACCTATCAGTCTCGCATGCGAGTACTTAACCACTAGACCATTGAGACAGCTGGAATCCAACGGTGCTGGGGAGTCCCACAATAAGACGAAATGGACGTCCAGTGCCTCCAAATTTTCCATGGTGGACTAAACTCAATTGACCCATGATCTCAACGATTAAAATTACTATAATATCCGCAAAACCCTTTCTGAAATCAGTGATTTGTTAGATATTGAATGCATCTCATTATATTTGATGGGAAAATATCATAGAGTTACCTAGTGCTATCCTTAGTTAGTTGAAATTATAGTAATCAGAAGCTCATTTTAAATTAGATTGCCGAATGAATCAGTTGAAAATGGTTTTGAGATGGTGAAGAAGATGGTTTTAAATATCGAAAGATAGTTATATGTACTTACTTCAATGATTTCCTTTAATCGAACTCGTTTAATTTAAAATGACTTTAGGAATATCTTACAATTATCGTTAAAAAGTGGTTTTATAAATATATTTTGACTTAATGCGAGAATGTTCACTTGAATCATAAAACCATCCAGTCAAGGAGAGGTGTAACCTTGTTAAACTGAACATTATTCAATCATCATTCATCCACTATTTCAACAAAAACTAAGACCAAACTTTATCTTACGCATGATCATACACGAAACACCTGAAGATTAAAATCGAGACGATATAGAAACCCAGGGTTTCCTTTTAATCGGCTCTAACTATCTAAAGTCAAACAAAGTGTATCCCTTAGGTGAGTAGTCACCTAAAACTTAGAACTATAGAATCTGAGATCCACTACTAATTAGTCATTAATATTTATCTGGAAACATATTATGCTTGTTTGCTTTGATATTTAATTCATTACTAACATATTCACTGTGCTACATTGTTGGGCGTTACATGTTCTCTAGATGATGACTTCCTATTTATTGTATATATCTTACTTGATTATGAGTAACGACATTTTAATACAGGAGTCATAAGTCAGAATGACAAACAAACGTTACACTAAGACTCAGTATTTTAAATTGTTGCGTTTTAAACCGTCGTAGAATAGCATGGCTAATAAGGAAATAATTAAAATTAACTGAAAAAAAACCCAGATACATTAGATATGATTGATGAAAAGTACATGAATATGCATTGCTGTGATCGACCTTCAACTTTACCAAAGTATTCTACCATTGATTCCTATCATGCAAAGGATCCGAAATGGTAATTATGTATTTTTCATTGTAACTCTCGTTAACAATCCGTAACATTTCAATCCAATCAATTTTAGGTACTCCCAGTCAAGCTAGCAAGTTATATAAAAGTAGACCATGAAACATCGCTGTAGGGGTTTTTAAAACGTTCGACTTGATATTGATTTGTTCAGTAACTATGTTTCACATCTAAACTTGGCTGCACTACACATTCCAGTTGAAATGACTTACTAAACACATGATTTGATTACGTGGTTACTTCTGCTTTGTTCCCGAAATGCCTCCGCAATCACATCTTGAATTTAATAGATCTAAAAATTGTATTTTCATCAGCATTCTTCATCATCTATGTATTATAAACTAATCAAAAAATCTCAGGAAAGGAGTTCTTCTAATAGCTAAAGATAAATGATGACAATATACAAATATGTCTATAATGAAGTTGAATATTCCAGATGATATTAACTACTGTGAAATAATGTTATTTGTCATTTCGTCCAACATTATAAGTGGATATAACGTTTATTCTCTTTATATTAGACTGTAGATCACCAATGTAGATGATCTATATTGAATGATTGAATACCTACTCCAGTTAGTGAGACCAGCACCGTATTGGCCATTCCATGGCATACGATTAACTGATACGCGTTAGTTGTCCTTGACTTTGACAGAAATCGATGATGTGTTTGATATTCAGTGACCCAACTACCGGATGATCTAGCTAGGACTTGGTGACATTTCACTGGCCTTACAAGACCAATTTCTAAGCTTGTTATCTTTGTCATTTTTCAGATGGTGACTGATTAGTATTAGGTTACTAAATATAAAGAATTCATTCACATGACGATTAAGAACAACTTTTAACTATAAATAAGATCTATTGTTATATGGTTGATCAAGCATAAAGTCCAGATCAGTCTTATTAATATTTGACCACACTATTACAATTCAAATTCAAAGAAATGATCATTCATTGAGAATAGTATATTCTTATTATAACTAGTTCACTTTACGTTAGCGTTCGATGATTGAACTTTAATCAAATAAGTTTTCTCAATATTTAATGTACTTCAATGTATAAACCACTTTACTTACAAGTTTGATTCATGATAGCAATGGTTATAAATAAAAATTTATTGACTAAAATTGTTTATAATAAACTATGAAAATTATTGAAAACACATGACATTTCAATACAAAAACAACAACAAAAACAACCCCTAATCATTAAATAACAATATGAGTTGATAAGATATTTATCTCATCTTATTGATAAAGTCTGGAGTTCAACCAGGTCTGTTGTGAGATAGTAACTCACTGAATACAATGATGAATGTGTCTCTCAGTTTCGTGGATTACTTGAAGTTAGACAGTAACACCGTTGGATGCTGGCTGTCTAAGTGGTCTAGAGGTTAAGCGTTCGCGCGCTCGAGACTGATAGGTCCTGAATTCGAATCTCGCATGGTGGGATCGTAGGTGTGCACTGCTGAGGAGTCCCACAATAGGACGAAACGGTTGTCTAGTGCTCCCAGGTTTTCCATGGTGGTCTAGCTTCAAATGACTCATGATCTCAACTATTGAAATTACTGTAATATCCACAAGAACCCCTTCTGATATATAATCTTAAAATACTGAAATATTTGAAATTATATGAGAGAAAGTTTTGCATGTTTCATATTGATAGTAGAACAAAGATTTAGTCTTTTAAAACGATTGGTATATAATAATATAGTTTTAAGTTGACTATATAAAAAAGAAATGAAAAAAAAACATTCCAGTTAACATGAGTAACTATGTTTTAAAAGTTAGTTAAGGATATATTTGAAAGATCATTTTCTACGGTAACTTATGTAACCTACATTTATTTGAATAATAAGAATGTTACGTCCGGTCAGTATAAGGCGAATAACCTCGTTTATTCTTTTATAAATATTAAAACAACACATACGAGTGAGCAATAGTGTTTTCAGTTCGATATTCATTAGGTTTTACTCTTATATACAGTATTATTTATTTGCATATACTCAAAGTATTAAACCAGTCAAGGGAATTTAGGAGTTAATCTTAACAATGAAAAGGGATTATATAGCTAGTCAATAATAAGTAAAAAGTACAAATCGATATTAAGGGGATGGGTATTAATAAACATATAAAGAATAAACAGTATAATAACATGTATGATTACATTGAAATAGAACGTAAGTTAACCACCCATCTTCTATCTTGACGTAGTGTGCTCGATATTGGATTACTTAAAGTACTAGCTTGATCGCAATTTACTCCATAGAATTTGATCAGCACTAGGAAGGATTTGACATATATGACATTGGTCACTACTCAGTGATCAATCATTTGTAAAGACATCTCATTCCTACAGGATGTCAGTTGCAAATTGAATAACCTGGTGGTAACATCTTTGACATTAAAACTGAGTGATACAGGGTTGAATAGCCAAGGTGCACCAGATGATAAAAATAACCTGTGTCCTGGCTTCTTTCCCGACTTGTTCTAACCACGTCATTGCAAAGTCTGTCAAAGCCCAAAAACTTACTACCACAAAAATCTTAAAGACTTACGTAGTGGTAAATACATGAATAATCAGTTTAAGTAGGAAGTTAGTAAAGAAGAAAGGTAAAGCAAATATCAGTTGAATTGGTAATTACCTAGGGAAGTGACAAAACAGGCTATATTATCCCCTACTTGAGGAACTATCATTGGTTAGTTAGAAAATGATAGAGAGACTAGCTAGATCAAAAATCCTCCAAGTTCCTATCAACTAGGCTGAAGATAAACTCCACGTCATCAAGTCGCATATATTGCTTTACTTACTTACCTACGCCTGTTACTCTTAGTGGAGCATAGGCCGCCGACCAGCATTCTCCAACCCACTCTGTCCTCCGCCTTCTTTTTTAGTTCCATCCAATTCTTGTTCATTTTTCCCATGTCTATTTCCATTTCCCGGCGTAATGTGTTCTTTGGTCTTCCTCTTTTTCTTTGGCCTTGAAGATAATAAATGGTTGCTCTGGTTGTCAGAAGGGGTATCGGCCTCGTAACTTCCGAAGGAATTCGGCTTTCATCATGAGGCGACCTTCTGATTCCCAGGGCAGAGTTTAAAAGGTTCGAATAATGTTTTCTGGTTAGCGTTTTTTTAGCGAGTTAGTTTTCTACAGGATGGGGTCGCTAACTCCATGCCCAACCCTCCTCCTTTATCCGGGCTTGGGACCGGCAGTAGCCCCCGGAGGGACTGCAGGCGGATTTAAGTTATATATATTGGTGTACATTGATGAAGATCCTTATGAGGATCAATTTAAAAGTAATATTGTTCGCTCATATATGCTCCTTGAGTTCACATAATAGAAATGTTAAATATTTATTTACAGACGAACAAATGAATACATATATTGACGGCAATTTCCCATCAGAGTTTATGATTATATTAAAGAAGTATTTATCCAGAACATTTGAAGTCGTTATGGTTAAAAAAATTATAGATTGGGTCGCATATCACTCAATCAAAAATTACAGGAAATTCATATATTACTTACTAATTAATTCCTCGAAGAATTCTTTAGAAAATCATTTCATTCAATCAGAATTCAATAAAGATTCTCAGAAAATTCTAGGACGAAAAATGACAGGGTAATACCTATTGTGGTACTAAATTCATTGTATCTCCAAGAGCCTCTTGAATATCCAGGCTACCAATAACCCCCAAAATTCTCTTATTTTTTACACAAACTAACCTTAAAGTAGGGCCTCTTTTATACTTCCTACCTTCGCTATACTATTAGGTACCTAAGTGTATAAAGAACCAGCAGGTAATTATCAAACCATTAATAGGCACTCAAGTTTCAGATGAACCATATAGCATATATTTTTCAGGGCGGGATAACATCAGTGCCAACTGGAATATAAATTCATTTACCAGAAAATGTTCAATATAATATTAAACAAACATGTCTTCAAAAATAATCGGCTTCATACAAATTAGTGATTATGAACCAAACAAATAACGGAAATCAAGAACCAATGTAAGTTACAAAACCATTGGGAATCTAAGAGTACTGAACGACCGTTTGATCAGAGTTTGGGATCCCTACGTAGTAAGCAGTCACGACCTAGCAACCGGGAATCTGACCATGAACCTTCGGTACCTCCGATGATGGCCTAACCTCTAGTCAATTGAGGTGTCACTCAACGGTATACAAGTCTAACTTCAATGAATTTACTATTAAGTCAAATCATAGGGCAATAAAATACAATGTTTAAACTGATGCAACAGATTGCTTTGTAGTACCTTTAAAAAACGGAAACGACAAAATTGAAGCCAAATCCATATTTACATAGTTTATCCTATACATAGATCAATATGCGCTGACTACTTTCCATTAACAGTTATTCTTATAGACTGAACTAGAATTTGGGACAGTATTTTGTCTAACGTTATATAAGTATGTATGCTTCGTATACGTGCACTATGATTAGAAGGCAGTTTTACCGTGGATTATGAAGTCTTTACTTCAAAGTCAATCAAGTGACATTGAGACAATTTCTTGTGTTCAAGTATATTTCTTTTTAAAAATAGTTTGCATCAAGGACTAGCGTCAACTGGCTAACCATTGAGGACTAGAAAGAACTGAAAAGTTAACAATGCCTATTTTTAGACTCTTCAACATTAATGACTAATGACTTTATATTATATTAATCTCAGAACAATCTTTTACAGCTAGCGTAGCATTTTAAGAACATTAGTTTGGAGATTAATAATTCATCTTACTGCTTCAGTAGACTTGAAAATACACTGGATATTGGAAACCGTTGTACTGAGTAAGGACGTCAATCAGTTTGAACGAACTAATTATTTAAACTTCTGTTTCAAATGTACTGTATTCATTAGTAAACATTGACATACTATGGTGATTTGCCATTATTATCAACGAATTTATCTGAAATGCAATTATTCTGAATCTTTTTATTTTACGATTAGCAAAATAACGTAATCATGTTGTTTTTTAATTCTCTATTTCTATTTTAGTATCGCTCAAACAACTAAATTGAATAATGAGTATGGTTATATATGTGAATGCAGTAAGATACCATACGATTTTATAATAAAAAATGGAATAGCTCCAGGTGTTGGAATAGTTCAAACTGTAGAAGATCATCATGTTGACTTAATTGTTATGGGTAATCGTGGACTAAGTAGACTCAAACGTACACTACTTGGTAGTGTAAGTAGTTATGTAGTACACAATGCATATGTACCATGTATCATAGTGCCACCAGTTTGAAGAAAAGAACAATCAATATTTATACATATATGAAATATCTATGAAGCTTTTTTTGAAATCATATTTTTTATACTTACTGGATTACTCTTCTTTCTTGACATTTATTCATTGTGTAATACGTTATTAGTGTCATTTTAGAAACGAAAATTGTGTATTCATTATTTGTTGTTTTATTTTATAAGTATCTAAATAATGTTGACTATTGAAACTACATAAAAAAGATGTACGTTCCCTTTTTTAAGATTCACAGGAAGTTAGGAATGATTACTTTTGTTTATGAGCAATATCGGTGGTGTAGATTCGGTTGCTCAGTATTTGTTTTTGGAATTCATATGCATTACTAAATCTCCTGCTTACTAGTTTGATGTCAAGCACTGGCTAGAAAGATCTTGAAATAACTGTTTTACTTTATAACGTAAATTCTTACACTTACGTGCAAAATGTTCAAAATCTACATTCTCTTCAGTGACCGTCGGTGTTTCCAGTTTAAATATTCAACCTCTTAATATGTTATTGCGTAATACGCTTTATAAAATCACATAGGAAATATTTGTCTCTATGTTGATCAGTTTCTGAATTTTGGCAAAGGAGGGAAAACTCGTAAAGTATGTGTTATCTCTTTTTTTCAATACCTGTGTTAGTACAAGTCTGTTAAAGTGTTATAGTAAATTATCAGTAGCTCAACTTAGGCACAGGACAACGCAGAGAGTAGTGTCCACGATCCTATCAACTAGGCTGAAGATAAACTCCATATTGTCAAGTCATCTGAGTGTATCGTAGGCAGTAATTAGGGTTGTGTTTTCGTTTATTCAGTCAATCACTTATAGCTATTTTTGAACAATTTCTATTATAGAAATAATTGGAGGTATGAAGTTTGCCATTTTGTAATTTTTCTTCCATCATGACAAAGTGTGCTAAACTTCACTCGTCCATAACATGAAAGGGTGGCATTTTTGTCGTGGAAAACTTTATATTTTTCGTATAATCCAGCAGAAACAACAAGTTAAAACATGCCCTCCATCATGGACTGTGATAGTATAAATAACAACAACAACCTACTGTGGGAGAGAACAAAGCAGATTCCAGCGGAGGAAGAAGTCCAGAAGAAGCGTTGGAACTGGAACTAAGTCACAAGGTAAGACCTCACTTAGACTCCTCAAGGCCAAAGGAGAAGGGGAAGACCAAGGAACTACATGACGTCGAGAAATGGAGACAGACATGAGAAAAATGAACAACAGTTGGATAGAACTAGAAAGGAAGGCCCATGACAGAGTGGGTTGGCGAATGATGATGGGCGGCCTATGCTCCATTAGGAGTGACAAGCGTAAGCAAGTAAGGAAGTAATAACATTCAGTAAAAATAAAAAGAAGGACACATATAACTGAATTTTATGAGGTAAAACGTTTTTAGAAAAATCTGTAGTTTTCAGTGGATATCAGACTAATAACTCTAATAACTCGAATAATAAATAATCGATAGGTAATCAGTTATTTTTTGATTAATAAATGAAAGACTTGAAAGGTATTTTCACATCTAATTAATGATTTTTATAAGTTTTTCTTGATCCGAGATCTGACTCTTATTTGATCGTTTCTGACTGTTATTGAAGTATACATGTTGCCATTCTTCGTATGTAATCGTCGAACTGAATCGCATTAGAGGATAACGAAATAAAAATAAGTAAAATACGAGAATGAATGTCAAATACGTGTATTTTATGCAGTCGTTGATCAGAAAGCGAAGCAAAACAAAGTGACGCGAGATAGAGAAGATGAGTGAGCCAACTAGAATTAATCAAGCCTTAATCAATATTTATAGTCACATAAAAATAAGTTACAGACATGTGATAAATGGGATAAAAAGTGTATACATATACGCTCATATAAAAACAATCAAGATTGATAAGCGAATAATTAACAAGGCCAAAATGTGACTCAAGAAGGATGAATAAAATGATCTGTGCAGAAGCTAGAATAAGCTATGTGAGCATAACATAGTAACCGTCACTACATATCCTCCTTGTAGAAAATCGCACACTTATTTGAAAAAAAAAACGTCTGTTTTCGAAAATATCGCAGATGAGGCGTGTGGTAGGTAGCGAAAAATTGTAACATATCTGATAGAGTACAGTATCATATGAGGAGCGAGTGTATCATACGTGCCATTTATATAAACAAATGCAGATGAATATTGTAAAGACGCGGACAAAAATTAAATGTTAGCATGCGATCATGAGTGAGTTAATAAGTGTACAGAAAATTAACATAAATTTATGTCATGACTGTCTGGACGATAAAATAGCACGTTCGTATGAGCGATCCGAAATACCGTGAAAACAGTAATAACTCGTTTATGAGTATGACAGCGGAATTAATCGTGAAAATAAGCATGGTAGAATAAAACAAGAATTGGTCTGTGATGCTGACAGAATATAAGGATAAAGAACAGTGAAATATGAATATGTTCTGATGAGCCACAGTAGAGTAAATAGTGTCAATCAGCCATGAGTGGATTCGAATTTGCACACATGGAGTTTTTGTTTGTACGATAAGACCAATCAAACCGTGAAATAATAACTGCATTGATAGGGGATATTCATCGCTGTACTGCAATCCATAACAATCATAAAATACAAAGTCAGTGTACATCGTCACGTTATGACCAGATGCCTCGAGTTATTGTTAAATATGTATTAGTAGAATGACCAGGGAAACATAATGGTTATTGTAGAGACAAGATACGCAGAGGGAGACGCGCTCGACTTCGTGTGTTTCGAAACCGTACTAAGACATGTTAGAAATACCAATACATATGGTTGTTCATGACGGCGAGTGAGACTGAACAAGAGTGTATCCTTGAGAGACTAGTTCTAAACTCTATGTTCTGACATAGTATGACGGGAATAGAATATTCATTGCATTATGGGTAAAGAATGATACAGCGTGCAGTTGTACATGTGAACGAATAGATTAGATGAACGTAATCGTTACTAATCGGCTAGTAATGCGACATCGAATACTTGATTTTGAGTATAGACATTAAAATAAAAATTATCGATTAAACAAAAAATGGCTCAAGTTTGGTTTAGATTGTAGTTGAAGAAGTAGAAAATGACAATCGCTGAGTACAAATGAGGTGAATGAACATTAGTTTCATGTCGAGAACATAAGTTCCTACTACCGGAAGTATGACTCCAAACTCATGTCTATGATACATTTGCTAACCGTCAGGGTAGTTGTGACCATGTCGTTATCAGCGTGCAGGAGGTTTTGAAAAGAGCAAGAACAAACATTCTAGCAGAATAGCATGAATTCATTTTTATTTCGTTGGTTCTCGTCAAAATGATAAAGGGAACTATGTGTATGAAATTTCTCAAAAAACGCCTCCCTGAACAATTATTTAGGTCACTGAACCACTTTGTGCAGGAGGTTTGCTCGACTGCTAAGACTGAAAATTCAAGTTCATGCCTGGGTTGCTAGACCGCCAATTTACTTAGCAGGTTCCAGGTTTTTCGGTGTATGAGCAGCTAGTAAACATGTCGGAAATATATATGACATGCGACAGCCATGTATCCACAAAAATGAACGATAATAATTAAGCCACTGGTATGATAAATGATCCAGGACGTAATAAAGATGATTGATCCTAGCAAAAGATTTATTAGAATTAAAAGTATCCACAGACATAATACACGATACGAAATGAAAAATGTGTGGTATGATGACGTAAAAATGGCCTCAACTAAGTGAATGAGTGTAAAAATAGGGCAAAAATAACGGAAAAAATTGGAACGAACTCACTTAGATCAGGATAAATTTACGTTGTAGAATAATAAATACAGTCCAGTGAATCTCGAGTGTCATAACGTGAATGAAATGTTCGGTGGTTGATATGTTTGCATAAATGTCGTAATTTAATGTCAGCGCGAAGAAAAATAATAATTCCACGTTAAGTGATGATGTGATAATGAGACCATGATAATTATTTGAATCATAATGAAACAATCCGCCCGATAGATCAGTGAGCAGAAGTAACAAAAAGCCAAAGTATCGATAAGATAATACGATTTGAGCATGTCGATGTTATGCTGCACAGGCTTCACTGAATGAATTTTATTAGAGATTGAGTCGTTTTGGTTTCTCGGTGATTAATTCAGCCACTTCTTTCGTTTATCGGACCTGTAGAGTTCGAGATATTCACCGTCTGTGCAGATTTTCAGGGTGCGTTTAGTTCGAAGTCAGGCTTGTCACTTTACTGGTGTCGTGACCTCTCTCTGATTTGATCTTATGGTTAGAAACTGCGTTATTTATCGATTAAGCTGGCTTTGCTGAGTTTGTTTGTCGAAAAAAATGGAGTGCAGAAGGTTTATCATCGACATAGTTTACTGCGTTAGGTTCGGCTTCGGCAGGCTCAACACTCAAGTGGCCCTTAATCTGACCCAAATGGTTCGTAAGAATGATAGTTATCGAATGATTGCTGTGGAAATATACATCCTGGCTATCCTCATATATAATCGTCGAATTAACTCACGTTAGTGTATAATGGAATTAAATAAGTAAAATGCGAAAATAAATTTCGAATGTGTATATCTCATTACAGCGTTGATCTGAACAGGGAAACTATCGGAGAAACAACGTGTAGTAGAGAAGGCATGTAAGCCAACTCGATTTAATCAAGCGGTAATCAATATTTATAGTCACACAAAAATAAGCTACAGACATATAATGAATAGGATAAGATGTACAAATACATGTACGCTTATATAAAAACAATCAAGGTTAATAAGTGAATAATTACGAAGATCAAAATGTCAGTCAACAAAGATACATAAACTTGCTTGTTCGGTAGCTAGAATAATCCATGTGAGCATAACAATATTCACTGACACTACAAGACAATCATAACGTATGTTTACTTAAACAATCTTTGTAATTTCTATATTATCGAAGAATATGTTTGATTTAGTATATAAAAATTGATCAATCTCATATGTTACTTCGATTAGTTTTACACATTCTTAAATAGTTGCGTGATCAGATTATAATATATATGCATATAACTTACACATTTTAGCCTGTTTCTAAAAAAGAAAAAAAATTTGGCAATAATCAACATACTCTGATTATTTTAATAAAACAAAACAAAAAACGTTGAATATTATTTTGCATGATAAATTTGTAAGTTTCCATAGGATCAAAGAAAGAAAAAGAAAAATGTTGACAAATTCTAGGAATTTCGGTTGAGATCATGAATTGATTGATGTTAGACCAACATTGGAAACCTGGAAGCACTGGACGGCCGTTTCGTTCAAGTGTGGGACTCCTTAGCAGTGCGCACCACGATCCCGCCCTCGGGGTCCGAACCCAAGGCCTTAAGTCTCGTGCGCGAACACTCAAACATTTGGACCATTGGGCCGGTATCCATTGGATTTGCACTGCTGAAGAGTCTTAAAATAGGACGAAACGGCCGTCTAGTGCTCCCAGGTTTCCAACAGTGGTCTAACACCAATCGGTTTATGATCTTAATCAAAAATTTAATAATTTCCACAGCCCATATATTGAAAATTCTAGGAAATTTTGATTGACTTGAATTTTCGTGATTTAAAATTGATTCGAAATAATTTTTTGAATAAATCAGTAGTAAGTACTATGATTCAATGTAAGATTACATGGACACCAAATCTCTTATTTAATTAAATGAATAGTCAAATTGATGTCATCCCATCAGTATTTTCATGCATCTATGACATGTATAAATAAATGTTCGAATAAAAGCTAATAGAAATAACTTTATTAATGATTTGTTTCAATTGATTGATTGTGTTTGTTAATCACTTAATGTAGGTATTTAAGCGCTTTTTAAAAAAAACATTTATCATCCGTCACAAAGATAATTACTGATAAGCTGAAACAGGATCATCGAAGTGATTAGTATAACTTTTTTCTCTGCGTTCTTTTTGAGAAAAGCGTTTGAAGGTGAAGATTTATGCAGATTAATAATGTTTAGAATATATGCAAAGATGGATAATGGCTAGTAGTGGAATCCCATTTGGGATTCGTCAGCTGGATGTACCTGCATCTTAGAGTTGATGTTCACCCTAGGACTCGAACCCAATGCTGTTTGCTTCAAACACCATCGTGTTATCCACTTAGCTTCTGATTGCTGATTGCGACAGAGTGAACATTAACTTTGAGATGCAATGATTTCCAGCTGACGAGTCCCAAATAGGATTCCGCTGCTAACCACTATCCATCTTGGCATATAATGCTTGTGAATTAAGGTAATACTCACGGTATGCACATATGTCAATAAAGGACTGATCGATTGTAGTTCTAAATATCAATGGGAAGATTCAAACAAACAATATCAAGTGAATTTAATGTTTAGAATAATTAGATAATTAAAGGATACCTAGTTACAAATTATATATTTGTGCTGAGGGTTCTTTAATTTAGTCAAAAAATATTACACTAAAAGCGTTTTATTTAATTATTATGATAACTTTCTTCAAAACAGTGAAAATTTACATTGAGAGTAGTCATTTTCGAATCATGTCAAAAACAAATTCTGTATTGTAGAAGAGTTTAGTTGATGAATCATAATTTGAATGAGTTATGAGTTCAATGAAATTATATTTTACTGATAATATTTATCTACTTAGAATATGCTCCTGAGAAAGTGAAGGCAATTTTTAGCCAATCTGAAACCAGATGACATAGATAAGCAGCTTTTTATCAGAAAACTCGAAGAAGGTTAGGGTTAAGAGTTAGTGCCAGAGTCGAAAGTAATGAGTAAGAGTTTAGGCTATTAATTAGATGTCAGGAGTAATGGTTAAGAAAAGAGAATGTTTTGTAATCATATATATGAATATTCATACACAGTTATTTGATCTTAACTTTTAAAAACCACTAATTCACACATAATACTTCATTATTTATAATTATCATTACTTTATCTTATCACATTTAGAAATTTTAATTGTTTTACTGACATAATATTGGTAGGTTTAATTCAGGTCTTAATAATACTCGGAGTGTCCATTATAACATTTTGAATCTCATGCATATATCCCAATAACTGCTACCTTGGATTCTGCTGATTCGTCGGTAAAGTGAATATTTGAAGGGGTTTTGTGGATATTATAGTAATTTCAGTGGTTGAGGTCATGAGTCAATTGAAGCTAGACCATTATGGAAAACCAGGAAGCACTGGATGGCCAGTTTTTCCTATTGTGGGACTCTTAAGTAATGCATATCTACGATCTCGCCTCGTGAGATTCGAACCCAGGACTTATCAGTCTCGCTTGCGAGCGCTTAACCTCTAGACCACTGACACAGCCTGCATCCAACAGTGTTAATGTCTAGCCTCAACTAACCCACGGAATTGAGCGATACATCCATCATCCATCTCACAACCGAACTGGTCACTGCTTCTCACTAGAACTGCAGGAAATACCTGTTGAAGCCAGTCGCTAGTGAGCATATGTTGATTAATATCAGAAGGGGATTTTGTGGATATTATAGTCATTTTAACAGTAGGACGAAATAGCCGTCCAGTGCTTCCAGGTTTTCCATGGGGATCTAGCTTCAATGGACTCATGATCTCAGCTTTTAAAAGTGAACATTTACCAAACATGTTTACTAACTTGGGGTTAAATTTTTTTATTGATTCAAAAATCCACCATCATTTTAAGAACATAAAGTCGAAAACTATCAATAATAAATATAGAACAGAACAAAAATCGAAGGTAACTCTGGCAACAATTTAGAATATCAATATAAGTTACTCATTAATAATTTTTTTAATTTATGAAGAATATAAACAAATGAATTTTCACTGTTTGAATCAAATAGGAAATTTTAAACGGTGTCAAGTAGACTTGATTTTAAGGAACAATACTGATCAACATAAAACAGGGTCTCATTATTGAATACAAAATGGAATATAGGTAAGTCAAGGTAGTAATTAAAAAAGAATAAAGACGTAACTTTGAGCTGTTTACTATGTGGTTTTGACTTCAGTTCTCATACATGAAAAATAGTTGTATAAACCTTATTTGTATAAATGACCGTGGGTCATAATGTTTTAAACAATTCCAAATTCGGCTGGAAGCGGTCTACATATAAAAATATAATCCAATTTGTCTGAAAGTTGAGAAAACACTTGTAACCATTATGGGATAATGATGGAAATAACCAGTTTCAGTTTACATACTAGTAAACTAAAGGTATATGAGGTTACAAAGAACGTTTGTAGCCTAAACAAATGATTTCCTTAGTGTGGTTCGTTTTGATTTAATCATGATATAATTACAGATTCACTTATTTAACGAGTCCCAGATAAACATCACTTTTCTGTACATTTATTGTTCATAAGTATATAAGTTCTCCCTAAGGCTCTACATTAGTGTACAGTGTTGTGACGGGCGGTGATACTGATACTCCTCACCCCTAACTAACTACTTAAACGAGAACAAAAAAGTGAGCGAGGAAGTGTACTGAACTACCGAATAAAACGTACAAATATTCGTTCGGATATATACCACTCTTATCCTTAGCAAGTGTATTCGCCCTTTAGGTCACATTTGATTACCATCGACTGGCTTCCTCATTGTGCTACTTCTGATTGGCTCTCCATATCACATAGGTTTTACAATTAGATAATAAAGTTATTATCAAACAAATGGTGATGGGTTGATTTAACAATATAGTAATCAGTTAATAATACAATATAATACTGACATCACAATAATGTAACACAAATATCATAACAGAGTTATTAGACTTGTATTCTCGGGTAAACATAACCCATAGAAAACAGCATATCAACAAATATTGATTTTGTACACCTTTCATTTAGAAATTAAAACAATGCTCTGAAAACAGTTTACATCGCAAGTTGATTTTAGCTAGACACTTAGCAGCCATTTTGTACAAAATAAAATGCTTTAGAAGTACACAACCGCGATCTTGTTAGAAATCGGGTTCAAGATAGGTAAATAGCAGGATGAAATAAGATAGACTATTGTCAAATTGGATAAGCAGAAAGCACACTAACTGTAAGCATTACTGGAAATGAAAACTCCTAGTTGAATTTTCTTTATCCTAAAAACATATTATTACATAGTAAAAGCTATAGTAATTCCTTTCATAAATATACTCATTTAGTATACTCCTCAATCAACCATTAGGAACTATAATTTTAATGTTTAGCCTACGGTAGGTTTTTATCTACCTTAAAGGTACAATATTTGGTTTGAGGGAGGGTGCAAAGAAACATAGATATGAGATTGTAGAAGGAGAAAAAAACGAAGAAAGAACTAAGTCGATGAATCTGTACACGCAAAATCCACATTCATACAATGATGAAAATTACAATGTCGATTAATTTTAAGTTACTTCTATGATAGAAGCTTGAATGTATTCAATAGGAATTCTCGAATCTACGTTTCTCACTAGTTATCTCTTAATTAACCTAATTAATGAAACAAAATTAACATCTTTTATAATCCAGAAATCGATCCATCTCTGTTGTGTCGATTAGGATACGTCTATGAGTATTTTTTCTGAATTGAAGAATTGTATTGCAAGAAAGAACAAAAGAAGCTCATTAGCACTTACGGTTATGTTAAAGTAACATTATCAGACTATAAGAATGTAGTTATCTTTTCTCTTATCAACGGACAAAAAAACAATCATAATAATTTAGTGCAGTGTTAGCAGTGATCAATCAGTTCATTATCATCATAATATTATGAAGATTATAGATACTATAGCTGTAAATAATCACCTAAAATAAATAACCCTGTAGTCATTCGATACTGATACCGGTCTCATTAGTTTTCACGAACATAATTAGTTGAATGTATTTGGTTAAGCATTATGGTCAAACCAAGGCACATTCTACATGAGATCCGTTTTCTTTTAATAGTTAGATCATTATTCATAAATACATCTATCTCAGCCTCCAGTCAAATATATATTTTCTTCCAAATGTTATCATCTTTCTTTGTTTATGTTCTGGGGATAATCATTTTAAAAAGATCAATAATGATGTTGTTACATTATTACATATTGACTACTTATAAAATTAGACATACTACTGTTTAGTTTCAAACTGTCAATCATCATTTGAAACATTTGTAAAACAATACACTAGACAGATGTATTTTTATATTTGTAAGGAGACAGTAACATATTCGAAATAAATCTCCTATAACAATACTACTACTACTACTACTACTACTACTACTACTACTACTACTACTACTACTACTACTACTACTACTACTACTACTACTACTGTTATTATTATTATTACTACCACTACTACTAATAATGTAAAATTGGATTGAATTATTTATACATAACTGTAATATACCTATTCATTTTATATTTCGTCATGTTTATGTTTATTTACATAAAACAAAATATCTTATTTGTTTTTATCCAAAAAAATAAAGATGTTTTAGTTACCTTTATATTTTTATTACATACTGTTTATTTGTATATCTTCGTAAATAATTATTTTTAATCACTTCCATTTAGTGGGACTACAATTAAATATCTGTCAGTATTCAGTTTGGGGTGTGGAGATCGTTGAATTTCATTGAAATCATGAACTGGTCGATGTCAAACCACCATTAAAAACCTAGAAGCACTGGACAGCCATTTCGTCCTGATTCGGGATTCTAGACCATTAAGTCGGCATACGATGGTGTTAATATCTAAGTTCAACCGATTCTCGATGTCACCGTAACCAGAGGGGTTCAATCGTGTTTGGTGTGAGACTGTTACCAACCGAAGATAATGGGAGATAGTCTCGATACATCATGGTTTAGTTGAAGTTAGACATTAACACCGTTGTATGCCGACTCAGTGGTCTAGAGGTTAGGCATTTGCGTGTGATTCCGAAGGTGGTAAGTTCGAGTCCTGTGTGTGATATCTTGGATATACACTGCTGAAGATTCCCGAATCAGGATGAAATGGCTGTCCAGTGCTTCCAGGTTTTTAATGGTGGTTTGACATCGATCAGTTCATGATTTCAAGGAGATCTGTCAATATGATATAATATGAAAAGTGATTATTTAACATGAATGAAAGTTTTAAAAATTATTTAATCAGTTAATGAGTTATAATTAATTTGGAATAACTGTATATCGGTTAAGATTTCTATACTACAAAATCGGTATAGTCAATGACAAAATTATTAATGTGATAAGTGAGATAGTATCAGATATATTATAGCTCTAAACACTTGACATGTAACAAATGGGATTAATGAATAGAAAATTGGAGTTAAAATATGTTTGAAGATTTAGAGAAAGGCAAGAAGCGAATACAAATATATCACTATGACCAGTTTTGCGTCATAATACCAAATATGTTTGATCGTATATTAACATGACAAGTCAGTTTATTCATGGATTATTATTGTACATTGGCCTACCTACTTTAGTGAGCATTACACAACACTGTGGTAATGGGTAACACATATCATAACCACTACAGTCGATAAAGATTTGTAGTCTCTCCAATAAGTGTGACATATGTGTTTTCTGATTTCACAGACCATATATCACACTATTTAGATTATTACAGAGTGAAGCGTTGTTTATTGTAATCTTCATTTTAATGATAGACAAATGTCGCGTCTGATTCGCAAATGGAGCAAGTTCGCAAAAACTAAGAAAGTTACTTGTTTTCTTATCAAAAATTTGCTGGCCACCAAACCATCAAAGTTGGTGAGACTTCTGAGATAAGAAAAATTGTTGTCCTCCTCGGCTGTTTTACTCCCTATTTTCATTCAAAATATTGAAACAAAACCGTCCTTAACATACCTTTTGGATCCGAACAGGAAAACAAAATCTGAAGATAAAGTTTGTATCACTCACTGAAGAAGTGAGATGAACTTGAAGTTTCAAATAAAAAAGACATTGGATTTCATAACGATTATGATTCAAGAAAAGTATTATTGCGATATGATAAGTTTTAATCAGTTATATGCAAACCAAATCAGTGCATGACAACAAAGGAAGAATATAGTTCCTAATAAGCGATTTGAATACATTCTGCTATTCTCAAGAACCGAAGAATCCGAGTTCCTGTTGAGGAGTTTGAAACTATACAAGAACATATGTTTACAATTCAATGATCCCTAAGTGATGACCGATGTCATATTCATCTCGTTCTTTAGTAGTGATCGAATTCTATCTGTCAACATGCAACATAACCACCAAACCGGGTAACTTGTCATCACATATATTTTGTTGAGATGTCAGGTGTATGAAGGCAGTTGGTATTTCACTTTAGAATAATTGATTAGACAAATGAGATAAGGGTAACCACTCCAGGATGTAGTTCGATGACCAATTAATTCGAATATCATAGTCCTACATGAAATGTATTACAGCCCCAATAACTTAGTGGCAATACCTTAGAAAGTAAAGCTAAGTGATCACGCAAAGAGAATCAGTCCCTTAAAAAAAAAACCAGTTACACCTCACTTATTATTTTCAACCAACACGTAACCTAAATTCAAAGTTTCTTATGTACTCCTTCCTACAACTTAACAAGAACTCTTTGGTCTTTATTGACTAGTTAGTTAGTTAATTACTTTAAAATCAACTATATTATACCATATTATACTATCCATATACATATCACTTTATTGATTCCTAAAGACTAGACTTTAGAGCGAATAATCAAAGTAAGTTTTAATTAAAATACACATATATGAAGTATATATATACATAAATTACCGTAGACAGAAACACTGTCTCGTAGTTGGCATACAATTAATTCTAGTTCAATACATAACAAACAAAAAAATTTCAAAAGAATTCAATTACGACACATTCACTTAATTATACAACAAAATATGTGAATATACACTTAATTTGCATACGTTTTTTTTTTGTACTTTTTTGAGCCAACAATAAAAGAATTTGTGCCTTTATTTAAGCCTTTTTTTTCCAAATTAGAAAAAACTGACCCTTTGAAAATTGGTTTTAATCTTAATTAAGTATAATGATTTGAATGTGAATCAATGATTTAACAATTTAACATTTCAATTACAGAGAATTCAATCATTATTTCTTTTATTTTAATTACGGAAAACATTATGATATAATTAAGGACAACTTAACAAAGGAAGAACAACAGAACATTGTGTATGAGATTCACTGTCATGACTGTAATGCTACCTATGTTGGAGAAACATTCAGGCAATTGAATGTACGATTGAAGGAACACAAACAATATTCGTATAAATTATGATATAATGTCTTACGTGGTAAAATATAAAACTAATTAGAAGGTTCAAGTTTCACCAGATGATTGCAAACTTTGGTAACAGGTCTGTGTTACACCAAAACGGAAGCAACGTATAAGCAATTGTGTCACATCCCATTGAGTCTATTGATTTACATGTATGTACAGAAAAATATGCGTACAGAGAGGCAATCTTGAGCTGTAAGGGCGGTTGAGCACATACCTTAAAGGCTACAAAACCAAATGAATTCGAATGGTCAACAAAGATCGCTGGATAGACGAATGTCATCCTCCATTCCGAAACACTTAGTTGAGCCTGGTCATATGGTTGGTGTCAAGTCAGCCTATGTAGTTTTGTACAAAATCTTTGAAGAGAGTCGACTAGTGTTCATTGAAGCATCGATTATACGAAAACTAGGACCCCTTATATGTTCAAAAATAGTTTATTCCTACCCTTAACCTTCCCTGTCAATAGTGATTTATTATCCAGCGTAGTTTTCACATTGTTTTTGTGTGTTCTATTATTATCTTTGTTATCGTTTGTTTTTTAATTTTGTTGCAATGGTCCAGAAAATTCATCGAAGAAGCCCAAAGGAGTCCTGAAAACGCTGGGAAATATTTTATTCAATCAGAATTCAGTAGAAGTTTCTCAGAAACATCTAGAAAGTGAAGATTAAGGTGTCACGTCTCTGATTGGATGATTATTTACCCTGCTGCTATATTTAAAAGAGTTCCAAAACTTTTCAAAAGCCCAAGGCCGTCTGAAATGCAATGAATACCCTCAATTTTCTGTACATGAACAAACCCTGAAGTAAAACGTTTTTTCCACATTTCGCGCTTCTTCTCTCGTGTTCAAGTTGCCGTGTTGATTTAATCCGGGGGTTACTAGAAGCAATTAAGAAACCGACTGAGGCTTTCTGTCACATGATTTATTAAACTTGTCCAATTGACCGTTTGTTTTTTGGATATAATGTCTTGACAAGTATATATGTGATCATATTGTTCAAAAAGTATTGCGCAAATATATCACGTAATTTTGATAATCTTCGTCTTATCTCATTATCCATATTCTTCAAACGAATTAATTATTTAAGCTTTTTCCCTAATGAATGAAACGTTCTTCAAAAGCTGATTTGGAATGTGCCAATTATTTTTATCAACATCACTAATTCTTTCTTTTTGTAATCAAATCTCTATAATACTGAAAATTATTCAGTATGGTGACATTTATTTAGATTTTTCTTTGATTTTCATGATAACTTTTACTTCTTTGTTACCGAAAACCGCTCGTGAAATTGGTTCTTATTCGGATGTTTAGATTTGGTGTGCTGTTTACAGTGTAACTAGCACTCTAAAGTCTCACAATTAATACTTGAAATTTGTTTATTTTTCCATAAAAGAACCTCGGTTAGAAAAATCTCATCTTTTAATTTCCGCACTTTTAAGCGCAACTCACTTACTGCTTCAGAAGTTTAACAAACATTATACGGTTGATGATATTTCAATTGTTTTGGTTTATTATTTTTATAAAACATTACTTGCTAATGGCGGACTATCGTTCTCATCTTAAAGAATCTATTTTATTAAAATATTTAGTATTTTTGATATAAAACCCATTAGTTCACTTCAACGATATTGTATCAATCAATTCCTTCATTAGTGGAATGTTTTCTTAACATTACCATTATTAAAGTTTACCATATTGTATGGCAGTACCGACGCGTGATTATTGCATATTCAACTTTTCAATGTCTGGTGCGTATAAGTTACATTTTTAAGTCATCATTTATGAACGTTTCTTAGGGATTTGTTCTATCTTACCAGTCAAACAAAAATGAAGAAATCTAATCTATTGTGTTTAACAGTTTTATAGGTAAAATGATAATTACTAAATAGCCCTAATCCAACATCTACTAAGTATCGATTAAAGACATTTTCAAAATATGCTTAGCCAATTTAAGAATCTTATCTTTGGGTAAGCAATAGAAGAAACATCTCTGTGTCCCAACCAAATCCTTTTGAATAGCAAATGTCATATATTTTATAACTAATAATAACAATACTTAAAAGATCGGACAGAAAGTATCAATCATCCATGTTAAACTGTTCAACCTGATGAACAACTATACTGTTGAAAATACAACAAAAGTTAATACTGTCATTATAAACATAAATAAAAATAATGAATTTTATTAAAATTAAAAGCAGAAATCCGTTTAACAGTTTAATTTTTTGTTTGGTACTGACCGATGGATTTTTTAGGTAGTAAAAGCTAAAACTTCGAGCATCACATACGTCTGAGTGATGGATATATTGAGTTATTGATTTATAATTAAGTATCCACTTGTGTGTATTTGTTTAATAGGCTCAAGAAAGTGATTACTTTGCAATATCGATTGATAATAGTCATAGCGTTACTGAAATACTGATTTCGAATTATTTATATCTTATGTCTAAAATACAAAGGTGATTTTTTTTACAAAGATCAAGTTATTAAAAAGTGAATTGTCATAATTACACAGAATTGATTAATACAATTACTAATATGTAGCAAGTATCAAAAAATATCTTTCCTTAAGAAATGGAAAAATTTTGATCTTCGACTTCACTTTAAAAAATATTTGTTTTACGCATAATCCACAGAAATTCCTCTTCACTGACCTCTCCATCACCGTTTTTATCCGCTTCGTCAATCATTTCCTAGATGGACACAAAAATAAACATATGAATAACTTACAGAACCCCATTTTCAGATTTTAATAAAATGATAGTCGTTGAATTTAGTACCAGTGTGTTTAATAAAACTTTACATCGTGTAAAATAATTATTTAACCTTCCATAAGATATAGTGGTTTTCCAGGATCAGTTTAATCCAGGATTTGTTTGAACAGTGGGGGATGGATTACTTGGGTATATTGGTTGCTTGGTGAATAAACTGTGTTCTGTTAACACTCAGTGGATTTGAGCTATCATAACTCCAGCTCAGACACTCAAAACTTTCTCGTTTATTTCTGACTCATGTCAACCTCTATATCTGTATGATATTCAAAACTTATTATCAGGCAAGTAAGACGACCACAATTTAATCTTAAACTATCTAGAAACATATTGGTAATGGACAAAGGAGGTGAAACAACCATTTCTAAAAGTAAGAACAGGTGATGGAGCTTTGATGTGACAGTTCTAGTGTTTGATTGTGATGGGAGCCTATTGTAGCGGTAAATAAATACCCAAGATAAATAGCTCTGTAAGTCTTCTACACTGGATGCTGACCACATTAATTTTAATGGACTCGCCTAGCTGAAGGTGTTCGGTCATCCATCCGCACCAGATCACGAGTGAGAACGCCGTGCTCAACATCCCTTGCAATCGCTAACCAGTCTATATCAGTCGATCCTCGATATATTTGTAGTGACCTATCAAATATATCTTCGAACCTCCTGGCATCTGTCTTTTGATTTCACTTGGTGGGTACGATTCATAGAAGGCGTTACTAGTTAAAGCGTTGTCAACCTCCGAATACCTGTGGCATCTCCACTATCATCCTAGTCGATAGTAAAACTGGTCGCTTAAACATGACATAGCTTTTGATCCGTAGGGTTACTGTAATGTCACTAAACCCTATCTATGTCATCCGGCGGTCTGGTCAATGAATATCAAACAGTTCACCGACCCTCGTCAAGCTTAAGGACAAGCAACCCATATTACTCAATTAAACGCCATGAACTGGTTCATGCGGCAGTGGTCGCACTCTGTTTCTTGTACCTACTTTCACAAATACACTTATATAACATTGTTGTTTGTGTTATACGGTCATCAAAGTAATCAAGGTACCTGAACAAGACAAAACAGCGATCCACGCTAGGCATTAACAATGAGGTCAGACTTCTACGTAATCTGGCTGGTTTCATCATTCTAGTCCAATCAGAGTGGGCCCTCAGTCATCGACACTGATCACGTGCATTAGTGATCTACAAATCTTTTATTAGGATGTACATATACTTGATGTACTATTTTATAAGAAATTTGATCATAGATAAGTTAGAATGGACTATGATTCCAATTTACTCTTACTCAAACCTAAAATGACTCTGATAACGTTCTCATCCTTTGTCAACAACTTCGAAAATACTATAACCACAACAACACAGTATAAAGAAAGAAATAGTGTGGATTCTCGAGCTATGTACTGCCATTATTAATAATGCTGCAAATTCATCTATTAGCGAAGACCAACACGGTTGAGCCGTCTCATGTGACAGTTGACTCTGAAACGGCAGCTTAGCAATTGGTCTTGAGCCCAAGGAAATCAGTCGATTTATGTAACCTAGTGGCCAACTCCCTTCACAATTTACCAGGTCAAACATATTTCTTGGATTAAAACAATGTGTATCTTTCAAACAACGACTTACTTGTATTTCTTCATCGGTTATGTCTTCTCCAAGTATTTGGGCAGCGCGTTTAAGTTTTGAAAGTGTTAGTTTACCGGAATCGTCGTCATCACAGATCCTAAAGGCCTTTATGAGGTCTGCCTTGTCACTTTTTTCGACCATTTTGGACGTCATAATATCAAGAAAACCCTTAAAGTCAATAAAACCTTCAAACTTAATTTAATACGCTATACTGACATACCTTTATTTTCGGGATCATGCTCTGAAATAATCTGTCTGATGTCAGCAGCTGTTGGATCAAAACCCAATGCCCTCAAAGCAACTTTTATTTCACGCGCTTTAATAAGACCTGATCCTTCATTATCTAGAAGTTTGAAAGCCTCTAGCAAATCTCGTTTCTGATTTGTAGTGAGCACTAACTTGACATCTGACTTAGGTTTGGACTTTTTTACTTTGGAACGAGCTATGCTTCTGAAATACGCCTTGTCATGATTTTTATCATAAGCATACCTAGAACTATTCATTCCTCACTTCGAAAATGTTTTTAATCTTCGTCCTAGAAAACTCAAATAAACGACAGCTGTCCTCACTAATGACATCATTGTTTAAAACAAATTTTTCAACCTGCATAAACTTCTTTTTGCCACGGTATGGTTCCAAGTATTTGATAAATGCCAATGAATAGTAGTCTAACCATGCGATTCTGCTAATTTTACTCACTTTGGTAGTTATTTGTGGATTTGAATATCAAGTAGTTTGACTGAGTACGTTTGTCTCAGGTAGTAGGGTTTTTGAATACCAGCAACTATCACATTAGCAGGAACGAAGAAGGAACAAAAAAGTAGATGGAGATAAAGTTGCTACTGATGTGCAGTAACGATAACCGTAGTAATTTACAAGATATGCATAAGACAATCCTGGTCGAAGAGGGAGACGTTAATCCATGGGTGAGTATTTGTTTATCAAGTCTCCTCCTAAAGCTATCCACTGGTGAGTTTGGGCTACTTCGGCTGGGAGAGTATTCCAGCTGGAGACAACGCATAATGAGAAAAAGTGTGAGAGAACATAGACACTCTCTCTTTGGTGTGCAATTTTTCGAGGGTTGTCTTGAGGAGAGTAGTGTTGATGTTCTGGTAATATGCTCGTATTCGGTAGGTTTGGTGTACTTAATATGTCATATGACATCGTTAGATCACCTCATATTCTCTTGTAGCTCAACAAGAATGGTCCTAGGTGTTAGAGTTTGTCCTAGTAAGATTCATATTTTAGACTTCCCACCTATTTTATCGCCCTTTTCTTTCCTTGATCTGAGAGATTCATATCTTTTAAAGGGGGGGTCAGTGACAGTGCAGACTTCAAATTAGAGCTAGGGACAACTGTGGGGTGATCGTTTACAGTTATGTAATCATAAAGTGGAGTATTGAGTTGGCCTTCGCTATGTATTTTGGGTTGATGGTTAAGCTTTCTGGGGTTTTAAGTCTGAGATCACGCTCTGAGGAGACAGTCAGGAGCGGAATTTCATTGACGATGTAAATGCTCTGTGTCAATTGAGTCATAATGTTCGTTACATGACATTTCGATAGGTTAAGCCTTAACCCATTGTCTATTGTTAATTCATCTGTTATTGTGAGGTCCTTTTGAAGGTCAGGTGATTTCCCTTCGCTCCATATATACATCTGGATCTTTGAATAAACAATATATTTGTAATATCCCAATGAGTAGAAAAATTGGATTTTTCTGAATCTTTGCGTCGTTTACATAGATCAGTGCCTCCGGGCTAGTTTTATCTAACGGTTCTTTAATGCAAATTAAAAGCAAGAGTGGATCTAAGATCGTTCCTTGTGAAAGTTAACAGCAAAGATCTTTGCAAAGATCTCCAAGCTGGTGAGTTGTTTGCCGATCGAACCTCTAAGAGTGCAGTTCTCCTGGTATGTAGGCTTTCCCTGGTCATGAGTTTACGGAAATATTTGAAGTGAGTTTGCATTTTGGTCGCTAGCTTGACCTAAAACACATCCATTGCTGTTGACCTATTCGTTGCTTTTCTTTCTCAATCGCAGGTATGAGCTACGGCCCTGATCCTTTAGTGAGACTTTCCACCTATGCCAAGTTCTTCGCTTGGCCTTTAGCAAAGATTTTGCGCCTCGCTTAGCCCATAATCTTGGCTTTCCAGGCGTGTGCTTATCCTGAGGTACATTGTGTTAGGTAAAATTCAGAATGGTGCACCCTATATATATAGGGTATTGAAGAAACCTAAATGAGCCTAACATCACAAAAGGAGGGAGGGTGGAGTTACTGACCAGCAAGCATTGATAGTGAGGGCGATAACTTCAATCCACCCGTGTTTGTGGGGACAGAACATTTTGTATGTATCAGGCTCTTAATAATTGAGAATAAGACAGTCAATCTAAGATATAGATTGTCTTCCTACGCTCACCACTCACACTCATGTTTCCAATAATATGCTGGATTAGCTATTCTACTAAGACAACCTATAACATGCTAACTCGGACTCTTACACTAGGATTGCGTGGCTGACATCGGATGGACAAAAAAAAGAAAAAAGGCAATAAAAAATATAGTCACTAGTATTCTTAACACTTCACCCTCTATATACACACCCTTCTAATAAACCTCTTCCCTTGTACCAACCTTGACTCCCCTTCCTTCATGTGAGCTTACTCCAACTTGTTAAACATCACAACTCGTTGTTCTTTATTAGTACATTCTCTAATATGGAGCCTCTGACTTCACTTCACTCTAACAAGACATTATATGAATTTATTCTAATTTATTATACCTCTGTCCGTTCTACTACACAATGTTAAGCAACCTTTGGCGTTCATGTCCAAGCGCCTTGCTGCTCTTCTGTTTCTCTTTTTTTTCTCCTTCAAAATCTTGCTCTGAGAGCATAGCTATGAAACTTCTGACGTTTGGAGCAAACTTGACGTACGCGTCCTTTCAAGGTCATAGTTTACAGCAAGCGCTCTACGATCTCACTTTATAACAACTATAAACTTAATAAGTTGGGAAGCATTTTGCGAACCAACAAATGTTGTAACTTATAGATCATGCCTGTAAAAACGGTGTGTACCTGCACATGCAGAAATATATTATTATTATTATGCACTATAATGAACAACACGATACCATGTCATCAGGCTAACATAAACTTTCTGTTGTTGAGTTATGGTCTGCTATGATATTAGTACTGCTCTAATAATAGACCTGATCCTATAATTGTAGATTTGTCATGATATAACTGCCTAATATGTAAGATCTTATGTGGAAGTCACATCGTCGTCTACGCCAACTCACTACATTGTGACACTTACCAATAAATGATAGAGAACAAACTCAGGCTAGAGATAGAACGATATATTTAATAGGAATAAAAGATATGAGGTAACATTCATCAGGGACCACGCCTTCATGGCCGAGCCATGCCATCCGATCAACTCTAATTCATTCAACCCATTGTTCCCGCCTTTTCTATTGTCAGGTATTTCTCAGCGTTAAATATTGAATATCTATTTTCCGAGTAGTCTCGTGTTCAGCTTTGAGGATTGTGTGGTTATGGTCCAATGCCACTACACTGTTAGGTTTAAGTTTTTGCTCGTTCCCTTTATTGAAGTACGGTATATCGATTTACTTGCAATTTAAGAACCCAAATTAACAATAGAACCAAATTCCAATTTATGTACCAAAGTTTATTCGCAATTTACAAATAGTCGACCGAAGAGTCGTTCTAACAATAATAATTATAACAATTACAAAACAAACCTTCAATTTCGTAGGTTCCGGAGCAAAAACTCCCAAATACCAAGCCAGTGACAAAGAGAAACCAAAATGCCCGAAAATAACGATAGAAACAAGCAAGTTCAGAAGTTAAGTATGACAAATACATCTAAAAACACAGTAAAATTATTAATATACAATAAAAAAGTTTTAATCAGCCAAATGTCCACAGTTCTCCCGTAACATTTCCTTTCAGCAACACGTTGCTCTAACTTGTAAACAGTTTTCAAGCAGAATCAGATAACGTTGATGTGAAAGGGGCTAACAACGAAATAATCTAATGATAATTGTAAAAGAACGAGAATATGGTTGGTAAAAAATATATAATTGACTTTATCCAGCTGCAAAGTCAGCTGTTATTTCCGAACTGGTTGACCGAATCAACAGAAATGTTTTACGGCATGACAAGTCGTTATCTGTGATTAGTCTTTTCCAATAGCCTTCACAAGGCTAAGGTCCTTTAAGACTGACATAGCTTTCGTCAAGCCATTTTGACGAAAGTTGGTCTCGGTGTAAAACAGCCAAGTCTCTGTTTTACCGACCGAGAAGATATAACCTGTAAGACTGAAGATTGTGAAAGGGATTTGTACTAATGAATTCTTGTGTACTCATGTGGGTAGAAATAAACAAAAATATTGACTGTATAAAAATATAGATCATGTAGGATTTCTGCTTAAAACAATCTAAAAGATTTTGGCAGCTCACTACTGAGCAACTTCATCAGTTAAACCACTTTATGTAGCAGCAGTTGTAAGTTAAAAGTCAGGGTAAGTCGGTGATGAAGCATTTTGAACTATGTTATTATTAAAATGGTACTTTGGCAATCTGAATTTTCTAAGATTTTCAACACGACTATTCAGTCTTGACGGTACTCGATATGACTAATCCTTTGTACCAGTCGATCATTGAAAAATTCATCAGCAAACTTTAATAATGATCTTTATGAGTCATTCGAAGATATGAACCCATTCAAAACAACAATTTTCACTTATGATTGTATCTAAAACGATATACGGGTGGAAAAACTTTGGAAATCAATCTTAAGATCTGACTGAAAATATAACAAATTCCATTTGAACATAACACACAATTAAAGTAAGCTTAATTTGATTATGGACCAAATGAAGACAGTGAGATTGAAGTGAAAAATAGAAAGGACAGCATCACTATTAATTGAATTTTTCAGTTTCACTACTAATAATAACTAATTGATCTGTTTTACGAAAAAATACATAATGCTAATAATGAGTAACACGTTTAAAGCTAAGTATAGGTAAAGATAACTTAATAACTTCAATCAGGACGTTTAAAACAGTATAATATCATGAATGATGTAATTAGGTCAAAACGTGGTTGCATATAAAATTCAGATCTACATCGTATGACTTTAAATAAGGTGATGTACTATTCACTACTATAATAATTGTGATCTAAATAATGAATACTTCTAAAATAATCTTTGAATGTATATGTTAGCATTGATTTACCGTTATTTACATTTGTTCACCCCTTAGGATATGACTTTTAAATTAGGTTGGGTATGAAAAAAATATTTCTTAGGGATTTTCAAACACGAACAGCATCATAATCAATACAATTTAATCTGTAAGTACAGTATTCCATTGGGTTGGATGAAAAGCGCTGGTGAAAGGCCTATGCTCCTCCACGAAGAGTAACAGGCGTAAATAAGTAAAGTAACAGTATTCGATAAAAATGAACTAAGTTCTATATTTTTATACGGAAGTATGTTCAACATTTTAAATTATGGATTTGTGGACTTTCATAAGACCTATTACGCACATTTCATATCTGATTTGCCTTTTCATTTATAATAAGTTTGATTATGATTGTGAAAAAAAGAAAGTTTTGACCAGAATTAGTAAATAAACTTCATTGAACATAATTAGAAGACGTTATATAATATTAAATAGAGCTGGATGGTATCTAGCAGTGGAACTGAGTACTCACGCTTTGTACTGCTGTGATGATTAGAAGTGTCTGAATTATTATACAAATTAGGAATCCCAGAAATAACGCAATTTAACCAAAAAGTATTAAACAAGCACGAACTAACTTATTGTATTTGGAATTCGAAATCAGACAGTCATCAAGTATAAAGGAATCATTAGTTCATACAAACACCACAATTGTCTCTGACCCGTCATCTGAATGTACCTTTATCTCAGAGTTGATGTTCATTTCAGGACCATCTGACTCTACTTATAATTATTGTCATTTAATGGCAATATCAAAACAATACTGACAGGTTGCACACATGCCGAAATAAACTTATCAGTTACAGTCTTAAATATCAGAAGAAAATTCAAACAACCAAAACAAATAAGTTATGCATTATTTATCTTAAGAAATATTTCTCCAAACGTTTTCAAAAGTGATGACGTTAGCGTGTATTTCTGGCCATTGTTTTTATAGCATGGTTATTTTTTACGGAATAAAGTAGCCAAGTAAATTCCCAACCCTTTTCCTTTAACCGTTTTGGGACTAGCAGTAATCCTTAAAAGGTATTCAGGTAGAGTTAAAATAGATTGTGTAAAAGATAAAATGAGAACTACTAAGTCCTAACTATTTAGCCTGAATATACTTTGCTTAACGTGAAACTTGAAGGTCGTAGTTGAATGTAAGGGAAACTGTATGTTGGGTAATAGGTAGAAGTGAAATAGAACCTGTCAATCGAATACACTCGATTTCCAGTGTTGATAAGACCACGGAAGTTCGAACTTTTTACTTATCACTACTAAAGCCTGTGTACGTAAGTTTGATAGTTACAAGATTTTATATATTTCTTCTTATTAGTATGAACAAAAAATGAATCAGGAAATAATACTACTTTTAATCTCACTTTTCTGAAGAATGATTTTGAAGATTTCATGTACGTTGTGCACACTTCGAGTAAATAGAATGAAATAATGAAATACTAGCCGATAGATAAAATGTAATAATATTATAAAACCAAGTGATAACTCGTTATAATATTGAGCTACTAAAGTCAACTGATTCAAATCAACAAAGTATCCATTCAGTAGATTAGATTTTCATTCTAGTCAAGTAAAGTGATTATATTTTGAGATTGTGGAGAACATTTTTAGCTCAGGTGGGTGATTTTGATGGAGTTTGTGCTGATGATGTCGTTCAGAAGAACGATGAAAGCTCCACAACAAAACCATCCAGCTTAGAGAACGAAACTCCATTTAAAAAAATTTCAAAGTTACCAGTTCGATATCTGTTTATTTCTGAAGTAATGATAGAGTTCCGTCTCAGATTACAAAATTACTATTAATCTAAATGTTTATATATAGCGTCAACTATATTTACATGTTAGATAGTCGAAAAAAATCGACAGGAAGTATTGGGTCTACTTTTCATGACGGTTAAAACTTTCTACCGTAAAGTGTCTTCAATTTTATAAAAACTGACAACTAACAACATTCAATCATTTTATGAATGAAATTCATCAAAAAACAAAAGCTTCTTTGTAAAAATGTAATTTTACGTCAATAAAATAATAATTGTTATATCCCGATGGGAATAATGAATGGTAACTGTTGGAATCGATTTATGGACTAATACTATCAACACATTCTTATTGTATGATTAAGTAACCAAACTGTTCATATTCGTGTTCCTCTTATCATAAGCTTTATTCCGACCCATGAACTACTATAATACGACTTACCACTCTTGAGTTATGCCAAGTTTAGTAATCACTGTAGTGAACAAGAACACCACTGGGGACAACCGAATGTGTTAGAACACGAAATTACAGAATATCTTAATAAAATCTGAAAACCATACAGTAAGTCTTTAATTTGCAAAATATTAATCCATTGTCTCAAACTTGACTGTTTGTTTCGCAAATATCAGTCGATCGTCTCAGATTTCATTGTTTCTGCATTTTTATACCGATAACTTTCCGTTCTCGTTCTTTCCTTCTCGATCTGTCTACTGAAATACATTCTGTGTCTGACTATCGTTATATACTACTTATGTGTATATAAGTAGCGCACATCACATTCCGTCTCCCACATTCAGAACCACCTATGGCTAAATCTACAAATGTTATTTTCCATTTCATGGTACGATGTAGTCTATTTGATTGGTATATAAACCCAGTATTTTTGAAATACATGATTCATATGGCATAGGCTGAGATTGGTGTTCTGGACTTAACAGGCTGGGCTAGGCAGAAAGCAGGACCGATAAGGACTCCAGACTGCTCGTATTTGTTTTATACGTCATTGATCCGATTGATAATTCACTATTCTCTAATTGAAGGTCTCACTACATTATACATTGGTAGGGTCATAACCCTACAAGTTATAACAATAATAAAATCGACCAGGTCTGTTGTGAGACCTCAATTCACTGAAGACATTGGTGTACGGTGGCGCAACTTGGTGGATTAGTTGCAGTTAGACATTAACACCGTTGGATGCCGGCGTGATCAGTGGTTTAATGGTTGAGCGCTCGCGTGCGAGACTGATAGGTCCTGGGTTCGAATCTCGTGAGGGGCGGGATCGTGGATGCGCACTACTGAGCAGTCCCATACTAGGACGAAACAGCCGTCCAATGCTTCCAGATTTTCCATGGTGATCTAGCTTCAATTGACTCATGATTTCAACCAGTGAAATTTCTAAAATCTCCGCAAAACCCCCTTTGATAAAATCAAACTTAATAATAAATTTAAATATTATGAGAAATTCCTCCTTTGTTGTTGTTGTGGTTGTTTCATCTAGTTTCATTTTCGACATTCTTTATCATAGTTCATAGACTTACTTTATTCAACTTTAATATCATACCACTAATCCCTTGATTATCTTAATTTAATTAAATGAAAATTAAATAAATAAAAATAATAAAAGTTTATCATGTCAGAAAGATGAAAAGAAAATAAACAAAGAATAAATAAATAAACAAAGACGCAATAGAAAGAAGAAAAAAGACAAAAAGGTTCATTTCAGATTAAATTCCATTATTATTTTATAATATGATAAAACGTAATTAAATAGTCAATATTATCATTATGTATATAAGGTTAACACGTTCCAATTTTAAGGTTTTTTGAATATTATCAAAAGGGGTTTGGTGAAGATTTTAGTCATTTCAATCATTGGAATCACGAGTCAATTGAAGATAGCTCACCATGGAAAATCTGGAAGCATTGGACGGCTGTTTCGTCCTAGTATGGGACTGCTCAGTAGTGCGCATCCACGATCCCGCCCCTCATGAGATTCGAACCCAGGACCTATCAGTCTCGCACGCGAGCGCTTAACCATTAAACCACTGAGACGGCCGACATCCAACGGTGTCTAACTTCAACTTCGTGGATTGGTTGAAGTTAGACATTAACACCGTTGAATGCCGGCTCAGTTATTTTTTGAACATTTTTTTTCTTAATTTATATCATAGTAGTGATATGATGGAAAGCAAAAGTCGAAATTCGATTGATTTACTTATTATGAGTTTTGTACCAAATTACTTCCGTTCGATTCAATGTAATTATTACTCAATGTAGTATTTGTTTTCTCTTCTTGTATTATATTTTATTCTGTATAATATACGATAATCTTGTATTTAATTGACATGAACTATGCTCTGTATGTGATTTGTTATAACTGAGTATTTTTCATATATGTGATTTCATCTTAATTATTAATAAAAGTGTATGTACAATCAATATATAAGTGAATGTATTTTCGACTAGGGTCGTCGTTGTCGTGTTTGGGGTTAATAAATCTTCACCTATACCAGTCGTTGTGTTCTTACTTTCGCGTCGTGAGAATTGCGGAGGTCCCTCGTTCCGAGTATATGTGATAAGTGTTTCCGACATAACAATCAGTGAGGACCAGATACAAAAAGTAGCGTTAAAATAGCCAAAACAAGCAGCATTCAACTGACAAATTATAATAAGTAGTATTAAAGTAGTAAGTTTCAATTAATATAAAGAATCAAACTAAATTTAGATACATGAACCATTGATTCATAACTTAGTTATCCATCTTATTATACTTCTGGTATTTCTAATGAATTCTCTTTGATTCACAAACTTTATGAACAACTAATTAATATTTCAACTGAAAGGTATTAAATTTAAGTCTAAATATGAGCTTTCACACTGAAATGAATGTATATATGTAGCTGATAAGTTAAAAATAGGACAAAATTCAAGTCATAGTTACATTTTGACTTATTACTTTTACTCTTAATTGATTATTCATTATCTAATCAGTAATTTATTCATACTATTCTGGTTGATAATTTTGATTCAGTAGTATTATTCATATATTCAGTTAGTTAATAATCTGATCTTTTAAAATCTACTTAATCAGAATTTGAAAATTGATTTCATCAATAGATAATCACTTTGATCATATTCAATCCAGTATGGAATTAGAACTTTTAAAGTGTCATAATAACATGATTGTACACATGCTAGATCATAATTATTTGATTAACTAAAATCAAATTATTGAAATTCTCCATTTCATAACTTTAATGAGCCAAACTTCTTACTTACTTACTTACTTACGCCTAATACTTCCAATGGAGCATAAGCCACCCACCAACCCACTCTCTCCTAGGCTCTCCTTTCTAGTTCGATCCAATTGTTGTTCATTCTTCTCATGTCTGTCTCCATTTTTCGGTGTAATGTGTTCTTTGGTCTTTCTCTCCTCTTTTGGCCTTGAGGGTTCCAGGTGAGGGCTTGCCGTGTGACACAGTTGGGTGCTTTCCTTAATGTGTGTCCTATCCACTTCCAACGTTTCTTCCGGATTTCTTCCTCGGGTAGAATCTGGTTTGTTCTCTCCTACAGCGAGTTTGAGACATGTCAAAGTCTCTAACCACTGGTTACCGTAATCACGGGGATCCCAGCAATCTGGTCTACACCTGCAAATATGAGTCAGCCCGACTGTCACTAACTTCACGCACTGGTTACATGTTGTGAATGAGCTGCCCTTGATGTCCTACCAGTCTACTCCTACATTAGAAGAATTCGTCTGCCGAGGTAGATGGTGGTTGAGGACACGTAATACATGTCCCAACCACCTCAGTTGATGAAGATTTACTACCTCATTAATCGATTTCCCATCTTCACCGAGTACTCTTTTCTTAACCCCGAAATTGCTTACTTCGTGATATCAAAATATACGAGTAGTGCTTGAAAAACACCCATCATCGAACGAAAATAACCTATGAATATCCTATATCCCTGATTGTCATATTTCTCATCTATAATGTCGGACAGAGCAAACTGCTGCATAATAAACGTCACCTTTGGACGGAAGACGGATATCTCACCTACGTCACAAATAACCCAAGTTAGAAAAAAATAATCAAGTATTCTGAATTTGTGCCAAGATCTTCCAGACAGAAATTGCTTACTTCGTGGTCTCAAAATGTACGATTAATGCTTCAAAAACACCTATAATCGAATGAAAGTAACCTACGAATATCTTCTGTTACTAATTTGCGTATTAACAAAGTATGAGATCAATCACTTATGAGGGGTTTTTTTAATAGCTCCCTTCTTTTTTTAATATGTACTCACAATATGACTTAGAAAGACATTGAAAAGATCAAAGTTGGACCACCTGATTCAAAAAGCTTATCTTCTAGTTATATTGACTGTACTTGGTCATTATTGACGATTGCAGAAGAAAGAAAGTGTGTTTCTATTTTATCCAATTCATAAACACAAATTGATCTTATCGAAAACCTATTCCTAGTACTGATAGAATCTAATTACTTGATACCCTAGTTCAACGTTATAGAATAATTCACTTTATATTGTTTACTTATATCGTCCTATTGTTATTTAAGATTGCAATTGCTCAGTCTTTTGTAGGTATATCCAGCTGACGAGTCTCAAATAGGTCGAAACGTACGTCCTGGATTCCACTGCTAGTCACTATCCATCTTTGTTTATAAAATAATATTCACGATAAAAATTTCTTTAGAAATTAATCAGAAGCTAATTTATCTAAACATTAAGTATAAAGAAAAAAATAATTTTAGGTCTTTTCTTAAAAAGAAAAGTTAGTTCAACAAACAAATAAAATAACTAAAAGCTACCCTTGAATTTTACTGAAACTATAAGCCAAATATGTGAGTATTAATGTTGCATAGTTTTAATGGTAAGACTATAATTTATAGACAACCTTTGATTGACGCTAGAGTGAACTTGGGAGTATCCATCTAATAACTACGACTAAATGAGGTTATAAACTAGTGTGGGGAATTAGAATTATGATTTATAGTTGATGGTTAGGGTTAGGAATTAGATTTAGGGTATTCATCATGAAATGACATCAACTATAATGCCAAAACTCTATTTATCCAAATGAATGAGTGAATTTCACTCCAAAATCGGAGAATTGTTATCTTATACGTGATTGGTTCGTCCATAAATTATAGTCTCGTTGTTTTAATAAATCAGAGAATATTTTTCAGATTTTATAAATATTTGTACTGATGCAGAGACTGTTGCTACACTAATTGTCTTCATGTGCATCTGTTCGCGTGTATCGGAAAGAAGCCCCATTTCATCTGTGAAGTTCAAATCATCTAATTGATTCTGAGCCGTCCATCAGATGTCTAGGTCTCCATAATCCAGTCAACCACCAGGAAAACGAGGAAGGTGGAGAGTAGGCAGCCTTATCTGCCTCCGGTCCCTACTTGGAATACATGTGTCAGCTGTCCTCCATTCACGACTTTATACTGTAGTCCGTCGTATGAGTTCCGGTTAATGTAGACAATTTTCTCAGGAACTCCATAATATCGAAGAAGTTTCCATAATGTCCTCCTATCCACACTGTCATGCGCCTTCTCATAATCAATGAATTTGATGTATAATGATGAGTTCCACTCAACAGATTTTTCAACGATAATCTGTAGTGTCACAATTTTGTCTGTGCACGACCGATCCTTACGGAATCCAGCCTGTTGATCTAGAAGTTGAGCGTCTACTGTGTCTTTCATCCAGTAATCTATAAAATGTTATTTCAGTTATGAAAATAATTAATAGCTAATATTTTCTTGTACTGATAACATTTTATGGTGTGACTATGTGATATGACATTATCTATACACAAAAAAATGATACAATGGAATGCCTTCACTTTTGCGTCGTTGTTACATTTAACATCGTTCTTTTATTAGATAGTATGGTATTGAATGAATATGGTATTCAATATGATGATATAATGATTCTGATAAATTTTTTAAAAAAATGGTTTATTCGTATGAGAAAAATATGGTTTAACAATGAATCACATTTAGACTTAAAAGAGTGAATGTATCGATTAATATTAAACTAATGATCTCACCCAGTTTATTTTAATTGAAAATGGTAACTATCTGTAATAGCTAAGTTTTTTTACAGTGGTGTTTATCACTATGTATAAAATGAGTGCTTAAATGTTATGGAAGGAAATAAAATTAACCTTTTCTGAAGTTACCAACTCGGTAATCCCTCTAATAAATTGTATACTCTAACTGTTAAAATAATTCTTAACTTCATTTCGATCACTTTTTGTATAAATAAGTGATATTCAGTTTTGATGAAATGCAAATAATTTGAGTATCCTTTATATATTGAATAAACAAATATAAAATCTGATGACTGGAATTAGACTACAATCAGTTATGTTTTAATAATCCAACCATTTGGTCTAGAGGTTAGGCGTTCGCGTGTGAGACTGATAGGTCCTGGGTTCAAATCACTCGGCCAGCCACTGCTTCAATTGACTCATGATATCAACTATCAAACTTACTATAATATCCACAAAATCCCTTCATGATATTAATCAGCTTATGATCACTAGTGAATGGCTTCAACAGGTATTTCCTGCTGTTCTAGTAAGAAGTAGTGACCAATCGAGTTGAACTGAGTCTGTTGTGAGATAGTAACTTACTGAAGACAGTGGTGAACGTGTCGCTGAATTTCGTGGATTAGTTGAAGTTAGACATTAACACCGTTGAATGATGACCGTCTTAGTGGTCTAGATGTTAGGCATTCACGCGCGAGACCAACAGATTCTGGGTTCGAATCTCGCGAGATGGGATTGTGGATGCGCACTACTGAGGAGTCCCACGACAGGACGAAACGGCCGTCCAACTCTTCCAGGTTTCCAGTGGTAGTCTAGCTACAATTGACTCATGATCTCAACTATTAAAATATCAACTATTGTTTCAATCCCATTCAGTTCTTGAACTTTTCTCTCAATTTCAACTATTATCCAAATATACTAAGACCGTTTTTTTAGAAAAAAGTATTGTTTCTTATTATCCCATTGTTCTTCAACTACTCATCTCTATTCGACGCAAAAAAAAATAAACTTGGGTGAGCAGCTGACATAGAGAAGGGATGTTAGTTGGATTTCAGAGAATGAATGAAACACCAAAACCCATATTTTGTGCTAACTGGAACTCTTGAAGAAGGTACATCTGCAGTCTTGAAAAAAGTGATAGTTCCTGTTGGATTTGAACATACATTACCACTGAACTATATGACGATGTGTGCATATCATTCATTCGTACAGCAGATATTCGCAACATTTGATGATTTTAGTGAAACTGGAACTTACGAAGTAGTATAATTAATTATCTTAGTTATTAAAGAGAAAGAATATATATAATGTCATTAGGCAGATTGTCTATCAACGTTGACTTAAGCTTATGAGTATGATATTAATGACATCTAATAAAATTATATATCATACATTGAAATGATTCTTATTATTATCATCACTTGGCAAGGTCAAAAGCTTTTCAGCCTACATCATTAGTAAATTATAAGTCAGATAGATAATGTCAAAGATTCATCAAAATGCTACTAACAAACAACAGGAATTTTAAGCAGTGTCCAAATTTTTTAGATTTACTCAATGAAGTAAAATAATTTTTGCTGCCAAAATTATTAACGCAATGTTCATATCTCTACCACAACAATAATAATATAATTACAGAATTCATGCCAGTTTATCGGCATGATCAGCTTGATATAAGCAGTAGCACTAAATGTAGAGAACAAACATGTGATATAAGATCGGGATCGTGGATGCACACTGCTGAGGAGTCCAACGATAGGACGAAACATCCGTTCAGTGCTTCCAGGTTTTCATTAATGTCCTAACATCAGTCAGCCCATGATTTCAATCGAAATAACAGAGTTGTTATTATTCGAAGGTTTAGGGTTTTTCCAGGCTCATATTTAGATAGTCGACCCATTTTTATTATAAGTTCTAATTCTAATGCTGTATACATGTTTTATATGATAGATATCAATAATATCTAAATACTTTGTATTAGAATACCGTATTTTTGTAACGTAAAGTTCAAATGTACCACACCATTCATTTACAAATGACAAGTCATCTTCAAACTACATTCTGAATAGTATAAACATGTTTATCAACTCTATTCAGTTGACCAGATTATTGTCAAAATTTATATATATATATATATATATATATATATATATATATATATATATATATATATATATATATATATATATATATATATATATATAAATGATCGATTTGATTGAATTGTTAAGGAAAAAATTACTACTTAAGTCAGTAGTAAGTAAATAGAATCAAATTCATGTAACGGTATAAACATGAAAATATTTACATATTTTTTAAATTGTATTTACATGTAATAAAATCTAATATACAAAATGAATATGACGAAATCCAGTACGTATATGTATCTATCTATCTACCTACCTACCCACCTATCTATCTATCTGCCTATCTATCTAACTACCTATCTATCTATCTGTCTATCCATATATATGTAATCGAAAATTTATATAAATGCATAATTCAGTTATTTGATATCCATTTCAATAATCAGTCTGCCTTTACAATAGTTGTGAAATATGTTACTTAATCATAAATTACATTGGTATAATTTATTATTGTATGTTGTTGAAATTGGATTATTAATAAATGCCAAGTTAGTTTAATATACTGACTGCAGATATCTCCCTTTATTTTTTTCATAGAATAATAAGTAAATTCTTCTTTATAATCTACTTAACTTTTTTCACGAACATAACAGTTTTGAGTATATTCATTGAGGTTGGATAAAACTTGTGCTAGGATTGAGTTTAAATCTATGGTTTGTTAATCAAATAATCAGGGTTAAGTGATCACCGAACAGTGCCCACTGTCATGAGTCTTGGTACTGAAAAACTTGTATCAGTTAGATTGTACTATGCCTACTGGTATAAATAAAACAACAACGAATCAATCTAAATATCTTATTGACAAGACATCAGTTGAGGTTTAATTATCTCAGTGGTCACATATCAAACTGTGAATCTGAGTGACGTGGGTCAGAATTCCACAAGGAGTATCAGATCTCGGTATACTGAAGGTGCACCTGACTGACCAGTGTCAGTTAGAATGAAATTGAGATCTAGGTTCTTAAAAAATTATCCCCAACCATCGAATTGTTTTAACTGCACTTGTTGACCGCTATGATTAACAATCGAATAAAAACCTTGGAGCTTGGTTTTGTGCTAGCTGACAATCATCGTAAGAAAGTATTTCCAGTTTTGAAGGGACCGATTCTCCGTATGAGATATGAACCTATGTCATCCAGCTTCATAGACCAGGATGCTACTAATGAACTATTCAGGGCGCTAATGACCATCTACCTACGCTTGCTAGTCACTCTATACAATATACTCCAGTAAACAATACAACACCTTCGTTTTAAAAAATTGGATACTAATAGGGTAATAAGTAAAAATGATAAATTTATTGATGAGGTTATGAAAGGTAACTAACTATACTTACTAAGATTCAGTCGATAATTTAGCTGTTTGTACTAGTAACCAGCATTAGAGTAGTCTGAAACAAGGCTTAGAGAGATTCACTTCGTATTGTATACTTGAATCTTCCCATTGATGTTTAGGACTGCAATTGATCAGCATGCACATATGCCAATAAGAGACTGATCCAATTCAAGTGAGTTTAAACTTCACCCCATTGCACAAGCAAGTGGCTATCAAGACTCACTAGCTAAGTGGATAGCATGATGACGTTTGGAGCGAACGGTGCTGGGTTCGAGTCCTGAGGTGGACGTCAACTCATGCAAGTACATCCAGCTGACGAGTCCCAAAAAGAATGAAACGTGCGTCCTGAATTCCACTACTAGCCACTACCCACCTTTGTTTGTAATGCTTAGAGAGGCTTAATTAAACCATCACTTGAACTTATGAGGCTGATGATTTAGTTTAGTAGTTGTATCGAGCGTTGCACACCATAGTTAAAATATATGAGGTGAGATACATTCAAATCAGCCTCGTTGATACAGATACACGCATTCTTTCTCTGCCTTTAAGTAGTCAAATTTGATAGTTGTTCCATACCGTAAAATTGTTCATTTCTATTCATTTCATTCACTAATTGTTTTTTAACGAAATTCGTTATTTGATTGAGTTTTGTTCTCTAAGCTGGATGGTTTGGTCGTACAGCTTTCATCGCTCTTCTGAACGACATAATCAGCACAAACTTCATCAAAATTATCCACTTGAGCTATAAATCTTCTCCACCATCTCGAAATTCGTTCTGTCCAATTTTTGAGTTTCATTGATACTATCATTATTTTGACGCCTTTGTTTTTGAACTTGTTAGTTCTCTGAAGTTCTACTGACATCCCTTGTAGTAAGTTAGAGATAAATGTTCGAGTCACCTAAACTAGTGGTCACATTGCAACTTGGTCTATAACATTCGATCTATACTAAAAAGGACCTGACACGCATGACATTGATCACCACTCAGTGATCAATCAGTTGTGAAGATATTGGTTTATCTATGTTTTTTACCTTGAACACTTAGTCAGTACATTTTGAACTGCTATATTATACTCACCATTTGATAAATAGACGGATATAATTCATCAAACAATAAATATGTTTCTCATATTTGTACAGAGATATTATCAGTCATCAAACGGCTGGGAATAATAACAATTTCAGAATAGATGATTCTGTCAATAGACTAGACAATTACATTCCCCATAATTAAACTAAATCTTTATTTATTCAAAGTGACAAAACTTTCCATCTAAGTACAGTTAAAAAACTTTGTATTTTATCAATCTATTCGAAATTCAAGGACCTATAGTCCAAGTATTTTTATACTTAAAGTTCTAATGTCTAGTTATCCTACTCTGCTTACAATTTTACGTGTGCTAACAATGAAACGTTTTCTTTAGTCATTACTTACTGTAATCTCACTTTTATTACATGAATTCACGTAATTCATTCCTTTGATTTGAATGAAAGGATGTTAAGATTTTATTAAAAAGTTTAAGTGGCATGAAAATAACCTAAGCACAAAATGGTTCGATTTGATAAGAGTACATTGAAGATGTTATGCCCCGATAGAAATAATGAGTGGTAATTTTTGGGATCCATTTGTGGGCCAATACTATACGTATATTTTACCGTATAATTGTTAATTAACTATACTACTCTTATCGATTAAATGTTAAATATTTCTATGGCAGTCGATTGACTAACTCATCGATTAAATGTTGAAAAATACTTCCATGGCAATATCGATTATATACATATAATTGATATATATATATATATATATATACGTTTGAATTGTGATGGGGGGCTATCTCGTTTCTGGCTGTTTGCAGAATATACTTTCTCATTCCAAATTTGGACTTCTCCCTTTAGTTAGCGGGGCTGGGACGCATTAATAACTATCTTACTGGTCTTTGGTCACTGAGTTTTTGTTCTCGTTCGCAGATTAAGTGAACTCGTGATAACTTGAAACCTAGCAGAAGAAAATTATGCCACTTCATATAAGTCCCAAAATTATGATTGGTAAATTTCAAATAACAGGATGGAGTTGTAAAAATTGTTAAACTTTACTGAAGTCATGAACCGATATAACTTATTTAATTACCTACACCTATTACCCATAGGCCGTCCTATCTCAAACAATCCTTTCTAGTTCTTCCCAGCTATTATTCACCCTTTTCATATCTACTTCTATTTCCCAATGTAATGTATTCTTTAGCCTTTTTCTTTTCTGCTTCTCTTCAAGGTTCCATGTTAGAGTTTGTCTCGTGATGCAGTTTACTTATTTCCGGAATGTATGTCCTATCCACTTCCAATGTCTTATCCTAATTTCCTCTTCAGTTGGATTGATATAAGTTAAACTATTATTGAAAATCTGAAAGTACTACTTTGGAGTCCTATAGGGTGAAAAGGTTGCCCAATGCCTTCAAGCTTTTAAAGGTGATTGAAATTAGATCAGTTCATTATTTCAATAAAATTTTCAGATAGTTTATTTCATTATTAAGTTTTACAGGAAAATGAAATCAATTAAAACCGGAGGGGACTAGATAGCTTTTTTATTACAATAAGAGATTTCAGTGATCTAAGACTAACTCGATCCTAGTACTTTCAGTTCTGATGAAGATTATGATAATCTTAAACTACAAGACTAAAATTCTTCATCAGTTTCTAGTTCTTCAATAGAAATTTTATGACATTGTATGTTAGTGTGATTATTATTAATCATCCGAAGAGAAATTAGGTTTCACTATCTTGATTGAATGTTTGATGATTAAACGACATGTTTGGTCAGATTTCTAGTGGTTTTATTGCTTTTTAAATGCTATCCGGTTAAGATGTTTGTATCAGTTTTTTAGGCAGTTATCATTACGGTTATATCATCACTTTTTCAAACTAATTAAAATGCCATGACCATACTTACCATTCAAAACTAAGGAATTATAAACTTTTATATTGCAGTCATTCGTTACACTGGACTAGTGAACGTGTTTCATACGTAATATTCACATACCTTCATTTTCCACTGAAACTACATTGAATTTCAAGTATTTAGCTGGACTTTAAGGGTGCTAAGAATTTTTGTTAATCTTTTGACCACAGCTTATATTCACTGGCTAAATGGTCGCCTTGATACCTGGAAATTTTGGGTTTGATATCTAGTGAAGTTGTGAATTTACATTTCTGAGCAGTCTCATACTAGACAGAAACAGATGTCCAGTTCTTCTGTGTTTTTAATGCATGTCTGAAATTACTCTAAGTATCATCGATGAACAAGGATGATGGGATGCATGTGTAAAGGCGAGGATTGGCAAAACAAGGACCTCGTTCCTACAGTTGAAGAACATATGGAATTTAAAACGACTTTCAATCGATATCAAAGTCAGAATCTTCAATACGAATATCAAGACAGTTCCACTATACGGAGCTGTAACTTGGAGAACTACTACAACCATCATCAAGAAGGTACAAGTATTTATAAATGGTTGTCTACGCAAAATAATCAATATCCGTTGGCTGGATGCCATCAACAACAGCCTACTGTGGGAGAGAACAAACCAGCTTCTAACTAGAGAGGAAATTAGGAAAAGATGATGGAAATGGATAGGACATACAGTGAGGACATCATCAAGCCGCACCACGAAGCAAGCCCTAACTTGCAATCCTGAAGGGAAGCAGAAAAGATGAAGGCCGAAGAACACATTATGTCGGGAAATAGAAGCACATATGAAAAGGATGAATAACAACTGGAAAGAGCTGGACAGGATTTCTCAGAACAGTGTTGGATGGAGAATACTAGTAGGTGGGCTATGCTCTTGTTAATTTATAATCGATATATCACTATATATTTATTATATAACGTATCTACTCAATGGGTATTATTCCATCAAATATATAGTTTAGAGCTATGATGATAACATTAACATGCATTTAAACACTAATAAATCGATCAAATCTATAAGTGACAATTTTCAATTTGATTTGATTCAAAGCTTAACAATATAATGAACTCTCATTTCCTCTAAAAACATAGTAATTTGAAAGTATAACTATCGCATTTTCTTATGAATACATTAGATTACCTATTTAATCAGCCTACTTATATTCATCTTATATGAAACGTCGGTTGTTGTTTTTTTTCTAGAACATTCCATTTACGATCATTATCAACATATCGTCTTTTATAGTTAGTAGTAGTCATGTATTAGAAATTGTATAGTTAATTCTATATATAAAAGATTAAAAGTTATATCACGTATAAAGATGTTAGTCGTATTAATTATTCTCAATTTTATGTCATGTACATTATAAGCATTCTAGTGTTGAACAAAACGAAGTTAATGAATTTGTAGTTTGTTGCACAAATAATAAAAACAGTCAGTTATTATCAACGTAAAGTATGATGTAAATGTGCGACGGTTTAAGTTCCCAGATTACATTAGTTCGACAAGATGAAAGTAAAGAGATAAATTGTGAATGAATCACATTAATAATGTCATTATAACGATAATGAGAAAGACTAAATATTGAAAAAGTAGTACAAGACAGAATGAAAATGTACATATGAAGGAATAATGGAACTTAAGATCTAGGATAAGATAAAGAGTAAATGTATTTACACCAATATGACTGATTCTGAGAGTTTACAGGCAACATATAATTTTTCCTAATAACAGAATGCAATGAGATTTACTTATTAGGTGACTAACTTAATCTTTTCTTGCAATAACCGACATAGATTAAATGTATTTAAACTATAAGATATACTAGAAGATTTATCTACTTTTCTTGACTTCACAGCTCATGACATCTTCCTTCTCGAATCAGATAGATATAGGATGTTTGAAATGTTCCTCTTGTTATAAAATAGTAGAAACAGACATTCTAAAGATGATGATTATATATAAAATTTCTACATTACAATAAATTTATATGTATTTGTATACGAAGGGGCTTTGTGGATAGTATAGTAATTTCAATAATTGAGATCATAAGTCAATTGAAGCTAAAGCACCATGGAAAACCTGGAAGCACTGGACGACCGTTTCGTTCTCATATGGGAGTCCTCAGTAGTGCTCATCCATGAACCCGCCTCACGAGATTCGAACGAAACAGCCATCTAGTGCTTCTAGGTTTTCCATGGTGCTTTAGCTTCAATTGACTTATGATCTCAACCATTGAAATTACCATGATATTCACAAAGCCATTTTAGATAAAAATACATACAAATTTATTGTTCCGTATAAATTTTATACATATTCATCATCTTTAGTAAGTCTGTTTCCACCATTTTATAACAAGAGGAACATTTCAAACATCCTATATCTATCTGATTCGAGAATGAAGATGTCATGAACGGTAAAGTCTAAACATCTCATGGTAAAACCATTTATCATACAGTAAAATGTCGGATAAATGGTGAGTATTAATTTTTTTTAAAATACCATTATTTTAATCATAAAAATTGACTCAGGCGGTTATTCACTTTTCCAATAGCTTCACACATAAGATTGACTGTGATTAAAAATAAATAACATACATCTGTGACTTCTTCGTGTTACTCATGGGAAATCCGGACTATCATACTATTGATCAATGTAAACTCTAATAAAACGTAAAACCACCCAAAGTTAAACGAGCAACTTAAATCATACTTTTTAATCAGTAAAATATTTTAATAATCGAATCCCTTCCATCCATTATCATATTATTGATACATTTATAAAATCCCATTATTTATCCTTCATTATATTTTACATTTTAGACCATACCATGTATCATATAAACCAGATGAAACTATAATTAAACCATGTCGATCAGGTACAGCACATTGTATGTTTGGTGACTGTACAAAAATCTGGCTTAGAAAAAATAAACATGTAGATATTATTATTGAATGTCAATGTTGGCCTGGTTATTCTGGTGATTGGTGTAATATCTATCCACCTGAACATAAACATTGGGATGGTTTACTGCGTACAGAAGATAAAGATGAAATTACTCCAATTATAAATGCTAAACATACTACACCTTATACTACTTTGGATATATGGCATGAACAAAGTCTTCAATATGCTGGATATTTAGTGAATAAACATCGTGAATCAATTGAAGATAGATTAAAGAATAAATTTCTTGTATTTCATAATAGTTTGTCAAATAATCTTGAAAACAATAATGTACCAAGTGATCAATAAAGTTTCACATGTTTACTTACAATAGAATTGCTTACGTTTATTATCTTTTCTACTTAGGCTGTTATTATCTGTTTACTACATTTGAATAGGTTAAAATCTTATTTGTATAGACCTTAATTAATGCAATGTAATTTGTTAGTCAGTATCTGCTTCTCTATTTACATTAATCATAAGCGAATATATATGTAATTTATAGTTTATTGTATAACTATTTCCTATGCTTCATACAAATAATTTACACTTGAATTCTTAGATTTCATTTGTACTTTGGTTTAGGTTAAAAGCTAGAAAGGCTAATCCTTAGACAAACTTAATAGTTCAGAGCCTAATAAACAGACTTATACTTGATAAATGAGTTTGATTATTATTATTATTGTTGCTAACCGTTAGGTAACTTTATGGATTACTGAATCGATTTCATTCATTATAAGTAATATAGGTGTTGAAAATATTTCGTTACATCAGTATATACTCTTCAATACAGGAAAATGAGAATAAGTAGTGTAAATCTCTAGTGAAGTAGTATGTGTTTTTCATTTATTATATTAATTTGACGATATTAGACACCTTCGGCGAGACTATAATTTATGGACGAACCAATCAGATATAAGATAACGAGTCACGAATTTGGGCGCGGAATTCATCCATACATTTGGCTAAATAGAGTTTTGGCATTATAGGTGATGTCAGTTCGTGATGAAAACCCTCATTCTAATTTTTAACCCCAAACATCAGCTGTAAGTGAGAGTTCTGACTGCTTTTTAACAGTCATTTAGTCCTAATTAGAAGTTGTTCACTCTCAAGTTCACTTCAGTGTCGCTCAAAGGTCGTCCATAAATTATAGTCTCACCCCACCTATTTTTACTTATGATTACTTTAATCAAATCTAGTTCGTTTAAATTCAATAAAGTAGCATAAATGTACATGTTAGTGCCATTCATTTACAGTATTTTGATAAGTACACTTTAACATAATTATCCACAATCTAAGTGGGTGAAATTCAGTCAATACTGAGGACTATTGCTTTATAACTGATTCATGCAAGTACCACTCTACAGATAAATAGAAACACAACTTTTATAATGACCTGAATCTAAATACCACAGAGACCACTGATTTTCTTAACTAGCAGATAAGCTGTGTTAATATGAGCATATTACTACGAAAAGCTTAAAAGCCCCTCACAGCCACTTTAATTTAAAAACACAATCGTTCAAGGTTATGATCACCCTGTTTCCAAATTGGTAGAATTCCGTTAACACTAAATTTATGCGTTCTTTTATATCCTCTCTTTAGCTTATTTTCCTTTTTCCTTGTCTTGTGAATTCTAAAATAACTATTGATTTTATAAGCACAGGTGGATGGTGACTAACAGTACTTCTGACTTAAGGCACTATCAAGGCGATCCGCAGAGGATGCATAAATACCAATAAGAGATCGATCAATTGCTACCCTAAACGTTAATGGGAAGATCCAAACAAACAATACAAAAACGAACTATTAATTTGATCTCAAAGATACCTTTCTCTGTATACTACTGTAAGAAAATAGAAATTTAAATACATAGACCACTTTATGGAATGTAACCGCTTACCAACTTTTTTATCCTCTATTTCATCATCTGGATAATCTTCATTAAAATCATGAACCAATCAGTATCAGATTCCATTAGGTTAGTAAATATTACAGATTGATACAAACATGCTAGACATTCAAATTGTTATAACTCGTGAACCTGTGTGCCCTGTTTATTGTATAACGCAACGATACCGCCAATTAGAGAACAGTGAATTATCGATCGAACCAGTGACGCATAAAACGCATACGAGCAGTCTAGAGTCTTTTTATCGGTCCTGCTTCCTGCCTAGTCCAGTCAGTTAAGTCCAGAACACAAACCTCATTCTCTGCAATATGAATCATTTATTTTAAACATACTGGGTTTACATAACAACCAGACAGACAACATCGTACCATAAAATAAGAAACAACATTTGTACAAGATTTAACCAAAAGTGGCTGTGAATGTGGGAGGTAGTGATTAGTAAATCGGTAATAATCCAAGAATGGTAAATGGTATAATAATATTTCATAGGTCAAAATAAAGCTTATAATAAGAGGAATATATATATATATATATATATATATATATATATATATATATATATAGTTTATTTATTCAACAATTATACGATAAAAATATGCGTATAGTATTGGTCCATAAATGGATCCCAAAAGTTACCATTCCTTATTCTTATCGGGATATAACATAAACCTATTTTGGTTTTTAAATGAAGCGTTTTAGGATTGAAGCTTCCCATAAATGTGACATTTTCAATGTTAACTTTAAAGTATCTACCTTGGATTTATGTAAGTTTTTGAAATTATCCAGTAGTCACAACAAAACCTATAAGTAATACATTATTTTCTGTTTTGTTAGTACCTTATATATTTGCCATTAAACAGTTGGGATCAAATTGCAAAGAACCCTAGATTTAGATTTTACATTAGTCAGTACTTATAATCGAATTGTATGGATAATCTGAATGAAACTAGAATTTCTCAAAAGTTTAAGATCATTATCATCTAGTTTCACATTCCTCGAAGTCATCAGAAGATTAATAATTCAGTAATTAATCACTGTCAATCTATTAATCTATCACTGAAGAATAACAAATGCCACATTTCTTTTTACTGTTTAGTGTTGGTCAAATCCTGTCAGTTATTCTTCTCAGTGTAGTCAATGGGGTAAAGTGTTACATAGTAAAGACCTATCTATGTCATAGTTAAAAATAATCAAAAGATTTCAGTCAACATTAAAAACTAAACAATATTCATGATCAATTAATGTAATATGTCACTTTATAGATCATGTCGACTTTAAACTTTCGACCTGAGAATATTATCTCTTCATGGGTCGAATAGTGTATAACATTTATATTAATTATGTAATGTATAGTTAAGAGTAATTCACATTATTCTCTCTCTCTCTCTTAACGCAAGATCAAACAACTTAGGTGACCGGATGTGAAAACTTCTTCAACTATGTCTAACAGATTTTCTTTTTAACACAATAAGACTATTTATTAAGAAAACTAGAGTAACTTCTAATGAGAGATGATTAAAAGCATTTCTTTTGAATGCTTTCAATAGAAGTGTTATGTCCCGATAAGAATAATGAAAGGCAACTTTTGGGATCCATTTATGGACCAATACTATACGTATATTTTTATCGTATAATTGTTAAATAAATAAACTATTCACATTCATATCTCTCTTATTATGACCTTTATTTTGACCTATGAACTATTATTATGCAATTTACCATTCATGAACTATTGCCTGACTGTTAATCGCTACCTTCTTCATTCACAGCCACATCTGGCTAATTCTTGTACAAATGTTATTTCCTATTTTACAGTACGATGTGGTTTGTTTGATTGGTATATAAATTCAGTATGTTTGAAATAAATGATTCATATTGCAGAGAATGAGGTTTGTGTTCTGGACTTAACTGACTGGACTAGGCAGGAAGCAGGACCGATAAAAAGACTCTAGACTGCTCGTACGCGTTTTATGCGTCATTGGTCCGATCTATAATTCGCTGCTCTCTAATTGGCGGTATCGTTGCATTATCCAGTATAGAGGGACACAGGTCACAAGTCATATGATATTCGGTACTTCTAATCAATAAGTATCGGCAATTATTCATACGGAATTTGATTACTACTGACATTCATACAATTTACTGTCCATTCATTTATTTTTTTTAAAAATCAATCATGATTTAAACATAAATAAAACTGATCGCTTACGTGTTAAAGGAATCATTTACCATGATCTATTCGACTGATGTTAAATTCTAGTCAATAGTAATAATAAGTTACATGATTATTATCATTACTGTTGAAAAGTTCATCAAAATAATTTATATCTAACCTTGATAATAACTATAGATTATATAATGACAATGATAATAACAATAATATGTTATTCTTCGATTATGAATTAAAGATTTGAGAAACAGTTTATGACTAATTATCATACACATATCCATTACTCAATGATTATAAAAGTAATCTTAATAGTTGAGATCATGAGTCAAATGAAGCTAGACCACCATGGAAAACCTGAGAGCCTATTGTGGAACTCCTCAGTAGTGCGCATCCATAATCCCACCTCGCAAGATCCAAACTCAAGACCTGTCGGTCTCGCGCACGAACGCTTAACATCTAGACCACTAAGACGGCCGGTATCCAATGGTGTTAATGTCTAACTTCAATTAATCCACGAAATTCAGCGACACGTTCACCTTTGTCTTCAGTAAGTTACCATCTCACAACAGACTCAGTTCAACTCCATTGGTCACTATTTCTTACTAGAACTTCAGGAAATAACTGTTGAAGCCAGTCACTAGCGATTATATGCTGACTAATATGAGAAGGGGTTTTTGTGGATATCATAGTAAATTGAATAGTTGAGATCATGAGTTAATTGAAGCTAAACCCACAGTAGGACGAAACGGCCGTCCAATGCTTTCAGGTTTTCCATGGTAGTCTAGCTTCGGTTGACCCATGATCTCAACTATTTAACTTACTAAAATATTCGCAAACCCCCTTCTGATTATAAAAGTGTAAAATATTAAGTTTATTCATTGTACCATGGATATGTAATTTTCTAACATAATTTTTCTGGTTAATATCGTAATATATCCCTTAATTCAGCTTATTTGATCTCAGTTGATGGAATCCTTTAATTATGTGTCTATTTTTTATGAACATTTCATGCATAAAACAGATTTCATCTTAATCCTGTCAATGATGAAGTATACTTTCAACAGTTGTCTTTGATGATTCTACTAGAATTCATAATAGTCGACATTAATTGAAGTAGCTCAACAATAAAGTCTCTGAATGTGAAAAAATAGGTGGTTGTAGAGTTAACTCAGCATTACCTATAAATTTAGCGTTGCCAAACCATCATGCTAACCTTAATTACTTACACCTGTTACTCCTAATGGAGCATAGGCCGCCGACCAACGTTCTCCAAACCACTCTGTCCTAAACCTTCCTTTATAATTCTATCCAATTGTTGTTCATTCTTCTCATGTCTGTCTCCATTTCTCGGCGTAATGTCTTCTTTGGTCTTCCTCTCCTCCTCCTTTGACCTTCAGGATTCCATGTGAGGGCTTGCCTTGTGACACAGTTGGATGCTTTCCTTAGTGTGTGTCCTATCCACTTCCAACATTTCTTCTCGATTTGTTCATCCGCCGGGATCTGGTTTGTTCTCTCCCATAGTAGGTTGTTGCTGATAGTGTCTGGCCAGTGAATCCGGAGTATTCTGCATATACAGCTATTATTAAACATTTGTATCATCTGGATGATAGCCTTCGTAGCTCTCCAGGTTTTCGCCCCCATACAGTCGAACTGTCTTGACATTTGCATTGAAAATTCTGACTCTGGTGTTGGTTGACAGTTGTTTTGAGTTCCAGATGTTCTTCAGTTGTCGATATGCTGCTCTTGCCTTGCCGATCCGCGCCTTCACCTCTGCATCAGATCCACCGTGTTCATCAATGATGCTGCCCAAATATGTAAAGGTTTTCACATCTTCCAAATCTTCTCCGTCAAGTGTGAATGGATTGGTGCATGCTGTGTTGTATCGGAGAATCTTGCTTTTACCTTTGTGTATATTGAGACCTACTGCTGCTGAGGCTGCTGCTACACTGTTCGTCTTCTCCTGCATTTGTTGTCGCGTTTGGGATAGAAGGGCCAGATCATCTGCGAAGTCTAGATCGTCCAACTGCATCCTAGATGTCCATCCTGTTAACCTCTTTACAACAACAGAATTTTATATACAATCTAGTGTTGAGTGATTATTGTGTTAACTTAACTGAAATCTAATGTTCATATTACACACTGTTATGTGATATTCAATTTTGCATTTTACTAAACATACTGATTTTTCGGACAATTTACAAAATTGCCAATTTCATTCTTATTAAAACAATTTATAGTTGTTGATTAACTAACATTTAAACGATTATTGTAGGCATTCATTCAATGATAGAAATTTCTAACAATTAGATTAGTAGGTAATGAATAAACAATATATGACATTAGTAATTTTAAGCAAACATGGATAGTGGCTAGTAGTGGAATCCAGGACGCACGTTTAGTCTTATTTGGGACTCATCAGCTAGATGTACCTGAATCACAGAGTTGATGTTCACTCCGGGACTCGAGCCCAGTACCATCCACTTGACTACTGAGTTCATCTTTGCTTAAAGAGCTTGTGACTTAAGGCTATATCGAGGTAATCCGCACAGGATATATTTATGCCAACAAGAGACTGATCAATTGCAGACCCACAATAGGATGAAACGGCCGTCCAGTGCTCCCATGTTTTCCATGGTGGTCTAGCTTTAATTGACTCACGATCTCAACTATTAAATTTACTATAATATCCACAAAAACCCCTTCTCATATTAGTCAGCATATGATCACTAGTGAATGGCTTCAACAGTTATTTCCTGAAGTTCTAGTAAGAAATAGTGACCAGTGGAATTCAACAGAGTCTGTTGTGAGATAGTAACTTACTGAAGACAGTGGTGAACGTGTCGCTGAATTTCGTGGATTAATTGAAGTTAGACATTATAACCGTTGGATGCTGGCTGTCTCAATGGTCTCGATTTTAAGCGCTCTCGTGGGAGACTGATGGGTCCTGGGTTCCAATCTCACGAGGCGAGATCGTGAATGAGCACTGCTGAGGATTCCCACAACAGGGCGAAACGGCCATCCAGTTCTTCCAGGTTTTCCATGGTGGTCTAGTTTCAATTGACTCACAATCTCAACCATTGAGATAAATTTTCATTTGATATCAATTTCTGTTTCGTTTTTTCTCTTTTTATTATTAAAAAACCTAAATTGTTTTTCTAACTTGAACTACCAGCCATTTTTTCTTAATTATATCACTAGCATTTTATTTACTCAGTTTAGTTTGCCTGGATTATTATTATTATCATTATTTAATAATAAATTTTCGCATATTTTTTGACGTTATGTAACAAGTATAAGATATTTGTTTTACTTCATTTCATGAACAAGATAGACAATCGTGTAATCTTAAATGAGATTTCTTCTTGCCAAAATGATTATCTCAGTTGTGTAAAAGAATGAATATCGGTGAACATAATAATAATAATAATAATAATAATAATAATAATAATAATAATAATAATAATAAAAGTGAGTTAGATGACGCTAAATTCCATTTAATGGTGTATTTTATTTCAAAAGTTCAAAAACGTTCTTTGGTAAAACTTATTGAACAGTTAAAATGAAAGACAACTAAATATAGTTTATATAAGAGACCAGTTTAGTTTAGTGTAATTCAAATATTTTCTTACTTATATACGTCTGTTACCTCTCATGAAGGTGTATAAGCCACCAACCGGCATCCAACTCTTTCCCAAGCAATCCTTTACAGGTCTTTTCAGTTGTTATTCATTATTTTCATGTCTACTTTCAATTTCTGAAACAATGTGTTGTTTGGTCTTCCTCTTTTCTGCTACCCTTCAGGATTGCAAGTTGGTACATGCTTCGAGATGCAGTTTGGTGATTTTTTCAATGTATGTCCTATCTACATCCCTGATTTCCTCCTCATCTGGAAACTGGTCTATTCTCTTTCTTAGTATACTGTTGATGATAGTATCCGACCAACGAACATTGAGTATCTTACGTAGACAAATGTTTAGAAATACTTGTACCTTCTTGATGATGGTTGTAGTAGTTCTCCACTTTTCAGCTCTTGACGTTCGTATTGAAGACTCTGACTTTGACGTTGGTTGAAAGTTGTTTTGATTTCCACATGTTCTTCAAGTGTAGGAACGCCGTCCTTGATTTGTCAGTCTTTGCCTTTACGTCTGTATCGGCTCCTACTCGTTTGTCGATGATGCTGACCTGTCACGTGAAAGTTTCCACCTGTTTCAGAGTTTTTCTCAATCAGGCGTGATCTGGTTGGTGTTCTTTGTGTCGTATTTGAGGATCTTGCTTTTTCCCTTGTGTATGTTGAGGCATACTGATGCACTAACTGTCTTCACTTGCATTTGTTGATGTGTATGGGACAGAATGACTACGTCATCTGTGGGGTCTAAATCGTCTAGTAGCATCCCAGCTGTCCATTTTATTCCGGGATTCCCCTCGGATGTTGAGATCTTCATAATCCAGTCAACTAACAGAAGAAATAGAAAGGGTGAAAGTAAGCAGTCTTATCTGACTCCGGTTCTCACTTGGAATGCATCTGCCAGCTGTCCTCCATTCACGACTTTGCACTGTAGTCCTAGACGTAGCAGTTTTCTGGTAACTGACTAAAACCAACTTGATATAATCTACATTAGTGTCAGTTCATTTTTATTAGTATCGATATTATAACTTAACTGATAAAATTCCATCAAAATCAAAGGATTAAACAATCGCGATATTGGTCACTACTAACTGATCAATCATTTGTATTCTTTCATTGCTAATTGAAATTAGTCAGAGAACTTCTGAGTGAGCAAGGAATTCTGGACATTTGTTTAAGCAAAGCTTGGAATTTCTGATCAATGTATGTACTAAGACCTACTTTTACACAAGATGATTATTAAAACTTTTAATTCTCATGACCAGCACGATAGATTTAAACTGTGTAGTTGCAATGAAACGGTTCACCTTTATGACATCATTTAGGTTTTAATATTACACTTTCGACTTAATTCGGTTTTAGTAACTAGCTAGTTATTATCATTAGCTCATACACTTAGAGTTTATCTTATACCCAATGACCTTGTTAATGAGTTAATTTTTAGTTTTGAATTTGATATTAGACAGTAATCATTTCGTACCAAAATGGATATCACTCATACATTCGAATAAATCCAAATTGAATAATTTTCATAAATTGCCGTATCTAAGCAGTAATTATGTGACTAGTAGTGCTTAATTTGAAGAGATAATCACCCAAGTTCTAGTGAAAAGCCGTGTCCAGTTTAATTTAAACATATTTCATGCAAAATAATTATTACTAATTCCGCTGGATAGTAGTCATGTAATATCATCAATTAACTGGATTTAAACGTGTAAATTATCGGATGTTAACTCAGCAGCCTCAAGGTTATGCGCTCCGTGTCAGATCTGGATGCCTCAAGGTTCGGTAGCTGCTAAACATTGTTAATATGCAATCTTGAAAAACTCATTATTAGGATAAAACAGCTGTTTAATCCTTCCTTATTTTCATTGGTTGGGTAACTGAAGTTAGTTCGTGATGTAACCAATACAAGCAGTAATTGTTGGCTTATGTATGACTAGGTTTTACAACTCCTAAAGCTTTAGTGAAAGGCCTTGGTTGGTTAAAATTAATTGGGTCAGGAATGACACTGATATCACTGATGTCATAGGATGGTCTTTGAGCTATATTGAAAATTCATTGTAGCTGAAACTTGTACCAATGGGTCTCACTTGAGTAAATTATAAGCATTGAGCTCACTATAAGGCCTGATAGTCTCCAACTTACAGATATGAATAATTACTGCCACTACGAATACATATATATTCTTTGCCTCCTAGAATTTAACTTACCTCAGTTTATAATCGATACTCATTTCACATTAAACAATTTCTATAAAATTCATAACTATACTACTAGTGGGCTGATAAAACATAGGGAACTGTAATAAAGTTTCAGATTTTTTAGTCATTATGTTGTGAAGAAAACCATTTTGCTAAGTTAGAATTTTCTTGCCGGTTATTGATTCAGCATAGTTCTAGGCTTATATCATGCTAACCCTGGGTATTTATTCAAAAAAACAATGAGTTTCTTTCATTCAGGAAATCTTACATACTTTTGTATTTAGCAGTAACACAGCTTATATTTTATGTCATATCAATGTATGATAATAGAAGAGGAATACTATAAATTGATCAACTGACTGAGTTTTGGTGTCAGTTGTCTGAAATTAACCAAAATATTGCTTGACAATAAATAGCTCCTCAACAATGTACCTCACACATCTGAGTCAGTAATCAATTCTTGAGGCTTCGGGCTTTGTGGTCATAACTTAATTTTCTTAGTTCTCTAAGCTAATATCATGTATATTATCTGCTTGTATTTAGCCTTTATTGAATGTAGCAGTTCAAAAATAGGACAGTTATGTGTTTAGAAACATGTTTTTAGCCTATTCTATAGAGGAATCCAAGCATTACTAACATCAGTAATGTTACAACTGAAATAACAAAATGCTAGTAAAAGAAGCTTTCAAATAATTTTGTACTTAAGTTGTTATACTCTGTCATGTTCAAAGATTTATCCACAACCATGTTTTACATCAATCTGTCGTAGAATATAGTGACAATAGACACTTTTGGTCAGTTCAATTATATAAGAGTACTGACTCTAACTGTAACGTATGTTTGATGAACAAAATGTTTCTATAGCAACCTAGTATATAAGACCATGCCATGTGAAGAAATGACTGCTGGTTTCGAGTGTATGAGTTATGCAAAAAAATGGTCTGAATCTCCTTACTATCTACTAAGAGCTATTTAGTTTAGAAAACATTACAACAACGAAGTACCGATAGAAAGAGGCTGATTAATTCAGGCCTGATTCACATGAATATATGTCCCTTTACTCAAATATAGTTAGCCAAATGGCCATAAAATGATCACTTCCCGATGTTTTTATAAGCCAATGGTCTATTCATACTACAATCATTTCATTAAAAAAGAAATTTCTAATTGATTAACTCCACTGAGTAATTTACAAAATGAAAAATGTTTCCTCCAATCAAAATGTTGCAACAATGTCAACCAATCAAATCAAAGCAATTGCAATTATATAAGCACAATAAAGTAGCCATAAAATCACGCACAAATTACTTATAATAAAGAAATCTCTTTTATTATCAATATGCCTGGACTCATTTCAACTGAAGAAAGTAAAGTTATAAGAAAAATATTAATTCCAATTTATGAAAGTTCTGAAGCTCACAAAGCAATATTATGGTATGTTAATAATCTGAAACTTCCTGGTGATTTGATTATTTTCTTACATGTTATTGAACCTATTCTACCATCTGCTTTATCTGGACTATCAAGTCAATATGAGACATTGCCATATAATGACAAATATCATGTATCTGAAAAAATAATGAATAAAGCTAAATTATTATGTCAAGAACTTGTACATGAAGCAAATATATATGGTATCAAATCGGAAGCAATGATACAAATTGATACAAAACCAGGTCCAGCTATCATTAAAATGATTCATGAACAACATATTGATAATATTATTATGCTTAAACGTAGTTTAAGTTTTATTAAACGTGCAATTACTGGAAGTGTTAGTTCATATGTATTACATCATTCTAATATACCAGTTACTATTCTATCAACAATGAATAATTAAAATTTACTAAAGATAACAAGACTATCAACCTCTTTTTTCAAAAAAAAAATAATAAAACGCATTTTCAGTATTGTACTTATATACATATATGGAAAGAGATAATATTATTACATAATTCATTCAAAGAAATATTGAAATTGGACAATGAACAATGAAAGCACTTTATTTAAACACTGAAATGATCAACGCCCCCCCTCCTTTTTTGTTTTTGTTTTTTTCTGATTTATTCTACAATACATCATTTTCATTTTACATTGTTGTCCAAAGATAAATAAATATTTTTGTTTATTAAAATATGAATGGTGTTGTTTTGTTTTGTTTTTCTTATTAGGATTGACTTGATTCCATTTAAGTTTTTGATTGAGATCGTGTACCGATTGATGTTAGACTGTCATAGAAGACCTGGAAGCATTGTTTCGTCCTATTGTGGGAATACTCGGCATTGCACATCCACAGACCCGTTCGCAGGATTCGAACCTAGGGCCTTCAGTCTCGCACGCGAATGCTTAACCTCTAACCCACTGAGTCGGCACCCACTGGTGTTTATGTCTAACCTTAAGCAATCCATGAAATTCCTTCCAGGTTTTCAGTGGTGGTCTAACATCAATCGGTTCACGATCTCAATCAAAAACTTAATAATCTTCACAACCCTATACTGACCATTTAAATTTGTGAGAGAGAGAGATGAGAATATGATTGTGTATATTGTCATAGAGTCGTACTAAAATCTTTTGTAAGGATAATAACTTAAATGAACTTATTAAAGTGGAAAATTCTCATAGTGAGATCATATAATGAAAAGAAAAACAAAATGTTTAGATCGTAAAACTTTATGTAATCTTAGAATATTGAAAGGATTTTCTATTTAATGTATATAGGAAGGGGTTTTGTGGAGATTGTAGTAATTTTCGTTTCGTCCTGAGGAGTCTCAAAATAGGACGAAACAGCTGTCCAGTGCTTCCAGGTTTTCCATGATGGTCTAGCTTCAATTGACCCATGATCTTAGCTATTTTAATTTATATAAGTTATGAATGATATTAGCAGCTCTGATAATTGATACATATTTCAATGATTATTGACATAAGCTACTAGATTTTATTGAAATAGAGATAAGGTATTTGTTATTTCTTAATAATATTAGATAACCAACTATTCACAATGCTGGTAATGGTAGTAGTAATGATAAGGATATTGGTAGTACTAGTAGTAATATTGTTGCTAATATTAGGAGTGGTAGTAATAGTAGTATGATGTGTGCTACTGATGTCGACTAATATAAATAGTATGTATCATCAATCGAAAGTAGAATGTCTGGAGGCAAAAGGTTAAGAAAATTGTAAAGAAGAGAATGAGAACAGAAAGTAACTGGTATGGGAACGAAGGAACAACAAAGTATGAGATAATAGATGTATAGTTTTCAAATGAAGTATTGAATGTATGGTTCATATATTTTATCAAGAGATCCTATAATTTTGTATTCAAGTGCATTTAGTTGTCTTCGCCTGTGTTCTCGTTCATTACAATAGTAATACTAATGCTAACAGTGATAGTACTTCTACTATTAATAGTAGTATTAGTAAAAATTCACATGGTGTTGTTTTACTTATATCTTCCCATTGTTACTTAAGACTGTAATTGATTAGTCTCATGTTGGCATATGTGCATCCTATGCGGATTGCCTCAATATAACCTTAAGTCACAAGCTTTTTAAAAAGCTGAAAGATCATCAGAACTTGTAAAAATCTACAATGAATTCCACATAACATTCTTATCTGTAAAAATTTGAATTTAATACATTCTTAATTTTACTTTGATTAGTTGAACTTCTCATTTTATCATGCGATATGATAGAAAACCTTTTTCTTAAATCATTTGATCTTTAACGATCAACTACCATATCATACCATAAATGACCTCAATATTTAAAACTTAAAAGAATAATAGTAGTTAGATAGTGTTCAACTAGTATGTCGTGTTAATTAATACAGAATACTGTAAATCAGTCTATTGATTATTAGGTAAATATCACGTAGATGAAATATAATAAAAATTGTGCAATTATCCATTTATTGTAATGGTTATTTAATTCATAAACTTAAACAACAATAAAACTAAAATTATTGTTGGTCAATTAAGTATCAGAAGGAATTTTGTAGAGATTATAGTAATTTCAACAGTTGAAATCATGAGTCATTTGAAGCTAGACCATCGTGGAAAACCTGGATGCACTAGACGGCCGCTTCGTCCTATCGTGGGACCCCTCAGCAGCGTGGATCCACGAGTCCGTCTCGCGGGATTCGAACCCAGGACCTATCAGTCCCGCGCCAGGCGCTTAATCAACTAGGCCACTGAGCCGACATTAACACCGTTGGATGCCAGACGGATCAGTGGTTTAGTTGTTTAAGCGCCTGGCGCGAGACTGATAGATTCTGGGTCCGAACCCCGCTAGGAGGGATCGTTGGTACGCACTGCTGAGGCGTCCCACAGTAGGACGAAATGGCCGTTCAGTGCTTCCAGGTTTTCCATGGTGGTCTAACTTCAATGGACTCATGATCTCAACTGTTGAGATCAATTAAGTCTTAAACAGATTCTTACTTCCTTACATAAATTATGTATATTCTATGCTTTGTAATGAACTCTTTTATGCATTCAGAACTACATATAGGATAGGACTTAGGAACTCTAGACCTCAGGGTGTGTGCATTACCTTAAGGCCATTGATATGTGGTTCAACGATTCACATTTCGATGTTCATTCAATTGCCCATCAGTGATGTGTTACCTAGCATTTCAAAGATAAACCTGTTATTGTAGGGAATAAAATATACAAGTTCAGTCTCTTGCATGACTTTTCAAAGATTTATCTCTTACCTGTGGGGCTCGAATGTTGACTTACAATACGAATGAAATAGTTCTGTTTGGTTAAGACATTGATAAAATGCAGAGTTTTCTGACCACCTGAATCGAAAATCCAAGAATGTTTGGGATGTAGTTCTCTATTTTTAAATACAAGATGTTACATCAGGATTGGTTTGCGTCATCGCCTAAGTTAATGATAGAGAGTGAAGTAGTTGAATGCGTCGACCTCTTCACTTATCTTGAGAGTATTATCAGTCCGAATTGTTTAGTGTCTGAAAAATCTTCCGACCTCAGAGCAAGTTTATTATGCAACAGTTTTGCTCTGTCCGATATTATAGATGAGAAATATGACAATCAGGGATAGAAGATATTCATAGGTTACTTTCGTTCGATGATGGGTGTTTTTCAAGCACTACTCGTATACTTTGATATCACGAAGTAAGCAATTTCGGGGTTAAGAATAGAGTACTCGGTGAAGATGGGAAATTGATTGATGGGGTAGTAAATCTTCATCAACTGAGGTGGTTGGGACATGTATTACGTGTCCTCAAACGCCATCTACCTCGGCAGACGAATTCTTCTAATGTAGGAGTAGACTGGTAGGACATCAAGGGCAGCTAATTCACAACATGTAACCAGTGCGTGAAGATAGTGACAGTTGGACCAGATTGTTGGAGTCCCCGTGATTACGGTAACCAGTGGTTAGAGACTTTGAATGACACGTCTAAAATTCGCTTGCGATGGCTCAAGTGCATACGTTTTTTGTCTTCCCCCAAAATCAAAGCCTCTGAATTCTTTATAACTATCATTGGTGTTTTTATTTCATTATTCTATATATCCTAGATTCGTATGCTCGATACCTAATCTATTCTAGTACCACGAATACTGTTGCAATCTTATAAAATTTCTCCTACAATTAATTTCGATTACGGGTAATTATTGTCAAGTCCGTCAATTAAATTATTTGACAGACAATGTTATCTGAGCAGTAACCATTCATCTATCTATTTGCATTATCATGATCAATATCATGTATGTATGATCATGTATACTTGGTCACATGTCACAACCTACACACATATCTCTCACCAACTTAAATGTTAGTCACTTAAATATCGCTCGATGAATCATTCTCTTCCTCATATATGTATATATGTGTTTGAATCTTATCAATCGATTTGCTTCGCTTCGCTTCAATCCGATTGGATTCGATTAGACTCAGAATCTGTTTCTGTATTCGCTTGCTCACATGCATCAGCCTCTCTGTTTAAATTCTCTTGATATGCCTGTAACTTTATTATCTATGCTATCCAATAATAAATTGTAATCACCGCTTCGTATTACCTTCTGAATTCATATACACCACTGAGATGTATTTAATAACTGTTATCAAGGTAGGTGATTGATAAACGGAGCCGAAGGAATTGTTTCGAAGCCAAGCCACTACAACCTCTATTATTGTGGGATTTGGCTTGACAACTTGACTTTTGTGTGTTAATGGGTTATGGCAACTTGAATCGGTGTACACATGTATCAGGTTGTAAGTTGTGATTGATCGATTGACTGACTGACTAGTATTCTGGAAGGATGATTTAGTCAAAAATGAATCTTATGAGCTAGTTGGTTTTCATCGTGAAGAGTTGAATGCCCCTTTAGATAACATCATCAGTACAATCTTCAGACATCAGTAAAGTTTGCAAATTCCTCTTCATGTTACTAACCGCTTTTTTGGTGGATAATAAGTTTAATTCGTTATTGTTATCACTTGTTTTGTCATTGTCTGCACACTTATTTGATTATTTTTCACCTTGACTTGATTTTTGATCTTTATTTTATTAATTGATTGATTAGCTGAAACTATTTTTACATGTTTATTGATTGCGGAATGACATATGTGTGAAGCTTCTAAACATTTTCGAATCATCTTGTCCAATAATTCAACGTTATCCCAGTCAGACATGTGTTCACAATGGTGTACATACCTACTAGTACTAAGCTTATGTTCAGCGATTCCTGTTTTCCATTTCTAACAAACTGATATTTCAACATATAACACACAAAGTAGCTACAAAGCAATTAGATTAATCGCATTCGATCATCATTCAATCACTAGACAATGATAAGACTAATTAGTACTTAGTGATTAGCTAATTGTTATATTCCGAATTTTCTTTACAAGTATGATACAATTAGATTTAATTTTATTCTTTAAAATTCAACTAACTGATAGTTCCAACTAGTAAGTAGAATCTCAATCATGTATTATCATAAAAGTAAGTAGGAATTAAAGAAGATATCCTATGATGATTTGTGCCTAATATTAACAGTTGAATAGGTTAACTTTAAAAAATCAACATACCACATAAAAACACTAAACAGCTTAGATTACTTACTTACTTACTAACGCCTGTTACTCCCATTGCAGCACAGGCCGCTGACCAGCATTCACCAAACCATTATGTCCTGAGCCTTTCTTTCTAGTTCTATCCAATTGTTATTCATTCTTCTCATGTCTGTCTCTATTTATCGGTGTAATCTGTTCATTGGTCTTCCTCTTCTCCTTCGGCTTCGAGAGATCCAGATGAGGGCTTGTCTTGTGGCGCAGTTGGCAACAGCTTAGATAATTTAATTAAAATTGTGAACATAAATTAGTTCTTTAAGAATAAATTATTTTTTATTGTAGGACATTCAAAACAAATGACAAGTCATTAAAATATCAAAAGGTCATTTTAAAAACTGACAATCTTTGGTGAAATATTTGATCAAGGCACTGTAATTTGAATTTCAAATTATATGTACATATTCCTGGGTAATGAGAATAATTTATTTGGAAACAAAAGTTATTATATATGCATAATTATTTTCAATAATTGAATTCATGAGTCGGTCTATGCTAAACTATCATTGAAAATCTGAAAGCACTAAAGAGTTGTTCTGTCCTAGTATGGGACTCCTCAGCAGTGCGCATCCGTGATTTCATATGTGAGGCACGAACTCAGAACCTTCGGTTTCGCGTGCGAACGCTTAACCTCTGGACCACTGAGCCTACACACAATAGTGTTAATATTTAACTTCAATAATTTCATGATTTTTAGCAACCATTGTCCGAGGTGGATCCCTGCCAATTGCTGATAGAATCCTATCAATCAAGTTACAATGTAGCCACTAATCTGAATAACTTAGAGTTTCTCGTGAGACTGAAAGTTCTGGCTTTGACTCCCGGATACCGGGTCATGTACTCCCAACATTCAAGAGTCCTATACTATGATAAAAAAGTTATCCAGTCTTTTAGGTTTTCAATGTTGGTCTAAAATCAGTTCATGATCAAATCTATGGAAATCTCATTAATAGCTATAAATAAACTAACCAGCATTAAATGTATTAAGAATTATTAAACTTGTATCAGAAGAGGTTTTATGGAGATTGTAGTGATTTCAACTGTTAAGATCATGAGTCAATTGAAGCTAGACCACCATGGAAAACCTGAAACCACTGGACGGCCGTTTCGTCCTGGTGCGAGACTGATAGGTCCTGGGTTCGAATTCCGCGAGGCGGAGTCGTGGATGCGCACTGCTGAGGAGTCCCACAATGTGACGAAACGACCGTCCAGTGCTTCCAGGTTTCCCATAGTGGTCTAGCTTCAATTAACGCATGATCTCAACTGTTGAAATTTTTTAATTGTTAAAGACAGCAGAGTGTTTGATAATACTACTGTTGTACTTTGAAAATCCTCCCCAATTTCCCACCCAACTAAACCTAGAACCTAAAGATCCTATTGAGAACATAATTTAATAACCATAATTATTTAATTTCTGAATATTTTATTCTTTCATTATATTCAGATGATTCAAATTCCATATGGATCTCCAATGATTTACCATTTTTTTATATGACAACAAACTAGATGTAAATTTGTATGGTGATTATTTTATTTAAACTCAATGAAAGGAAATATACAATATGAATACAATTTCATTACATATATGTCACACGTATTAATTTACGTGTTAAAAGTACAACATGAATAAATAAAGAATCATACTTCTTTTGAATTTTACCATTTAACTTAAAATTCAATAAAAAAATTTCTATTGTATATTGATATATTTCCATGACATTTGTTAGTAGTATTATACACTTTATATAAAGAACAAAATTGTTTATGAGCAAAATGGATAGTGGCTAGCAGTAGAAGTCAGGAGATGCATTTCATAATATTTGAGACTTGTCAGCTGGATGTATTTGCATCTAAGAGTCGATGTTCACTCTTGGACTCGAACTCAGTACCGTCCGCTGCGAACGCCATCATGTTAACCACTTAACTACTAAGTCGTGATGGCTACCACTTGTACAATGGAGAAGATATAAGTAGACAAGACCAAGTGAAAATTGTTTATATTTGATATTTCATTAAAATAGTATACTATTAGCCATATGATTATTATATACTTTGATAAATGTCGTAAGATCGAGTGAATTCACCAAACTAATCTACATTTAATAGTTATATAATTAGATATCTTAGTTATCTTTGAATTTATCTAATAAGATAGATTCATTGACAACTGATGAATAAGAGATCAATTGTGCAATTAAATAAATAGTCTACCTAGTAAAAACAAAACCCGCAAACAAGACATAAAGACACTTATTTTATAGAACTTGCTAAACATTAACCTGATTCCCATCAAATTATGTTCACATTTTAGCACTTTTCCATCTATTTGTTTATTGTTCAAAGCATCACTGAAAGTTTACAGGAGTTAGAGTAATGCATTTAACGTCAATTCTGTAGTTCCTATGACCAATCCTTGATTAGGTTATGGATTTACTGTATTTCAAAATCTTGTACTAGACTGAAATGACTATCAAGTACTCACTGTTCATCATGATTGTCAGTCCATGATGTAACACATATCCAAACAATCGTGTTTCTTATATCTAAGTAGTGAAGTTAAATAAATTATCTTTATCATATCAAATAGTGAAGCTGAATGACTAACGATAAGATTCGCTAGTAGGCAACAGTTTTCTCAATAATACAAATGAACATTATTGATGAATGCCAAATAACACGAAAACTAAATTCAGGATTTTCCTAGTATCTACCTCTCACAAACTAATCATCGTTGTTTGCATTTACACCGATCAACACACAATTTATTTAAAGCAATGAATCAAGCATAGATGACTGGTCAGTGTATGAGTGGGTGTCAACATGAAATAGTATGTGAAAGTGATGAAATTAGAAATGAAACGATAAAACTTCCGATATGATGAATATGAAACATCATATATTGAAACTATTCATCAACTCATTATATGAGGTTGTGAATTCCAACAAATAGTTATCTAATATTAATCTAAGTTCAACACACCTTCCCACACATAGATTTTCTGACTTAAGACTAAGTGAATCAATTTAGTGAAATGCATAATAGTTGAAAATGAAATCACACATCAGATCATATCAGAAAATATTTGATGAGTGTATACATATGATCGTCATGGCTTTGGTAGAAACATGTAGACAGATGATTTTGTCAAACTCTAATGCTTCAAGATTCAAGTATTATGTTCTAGTTTCTTCTTCAATCTTAATGCGAAAACCATTTTACAAGCAAGTTCTAAGTAGAAGAAGATAAGATTTTCTCATAATGTTACTTATAGGCATTGAAAATGTTCGTTGTAGGTTGTATAATGGTAATTTATGATTAAGATTTCCTGACAGGCTGAGAATATGAACTTTCTGGGTGCATGATGGGAATTATGTTTTCTTTCATATTTCAACTTATTTTTGATTGAGTGACATCAATTGGATAAGAGTTGAAGGTTTAAAATTATTGCACAACCGTTTTAATGAAGTTTGAAACTATGCAGCAGTAGGAACTCATAATTCAGACAGAAGTAGAACATGAAGCTCTCAAGGTTTTTTCACTAGCAGTTCATCATTCGAAATAATTCTTTTCTAGACGTCTATCAAGTCATTTACCTGATATAAATTCATGTGATTGACTTAAATCCACATTGTTAGTTTAAGTGTTAATGATACGATCCGACTTCTGAAATGAAAGTAGGTGGTTCCTTGTTCGAACCAGTTATTTAAAAGCTAAACGTCAAACTCCTTTACCTTTAAACTATTAAGGAGTTGTAATCCATTTTTTAATTCTCAATTTCATTCAATTTCACAACTCAATTCCATCACTACTCAATTTAATTGGTAGGTAATTACTTTATATATGTAGGTAGCATCAATTACTATTTCTCAATAGAAGTACCAGAAGCTAGTGACCGATGGTCACATTTCGGATGGTCAATCTAAAACCTGGTATTCGTTCATGAATTCAGTGACTTTTAATCCGAGCCATGTTGGCAGGTCCAGACTACATGGCTTGGGTTCATGAACTAGCCACAATAAGTGGTTGGAAACAGATAAATCTACTCTTTATTTTCTTTCACCTCTTTAATTTCATTATTTCTTCATGAATATTTCCTTATCCAGCCCTCTTCAATCATACTCTCAATGCTTAGTCTTTCTCTATATTACTGGTGCTACATTTGTACCGACTTCTTTACTTATCCATGTTCTTAGTTTCATCTCGTAATGGCGACACGGTGTGACAAGTTGCGTTGACGTGAATCTTTTCTAGTCGCTATATTGATTTCGAATGACTGACTGACTGACCGACATTGATTTGTTAAACGATTACTGATTTCTGTAATTCACTTTCATTTTTACCAGTCTTGAAGTAACAATATTATAGGTTCAAACGAATTATTCAATTGTTGTACATTAATGCTAGAGAATACTATCATTCAATTATTTCATTTGGTAAACTGTGCAAGTCAATAACGACAAATTTTGTGGAAGGCTGTTCTCTGAAAAGTTAATCCTATCAACATGATTTTATAATGTAGCCTATTCTAGCGTAATATTATTGAAGTACGTCTCCTTATTGAAAGAAACCATTTGCTATCTGTTCAATTTAATAGTAATAGTTCTATTCATGAAGTTAAAGTTATCTTTCAAATGGTATACAGATAATAGTTCTTTCCTCATAGGTATACAAGATGGTGGAGATTTAAACAACTTATACCTTTCAGATATTTAATTACATTTAGAGATCATTTACTTATGTCAACTTAAACTTTCACATAATGATAAATAGGATCTAATGATGAGATGGTGGAGAAGATTTGTAGCTCAGCACAAACTTCCGTCTGAAGTTTGTCGTTCAGAAAAGGATGAAAGCTCTACGACCAAATCATTCAGCTCAGAGAACAAAACTCCATCAAAAGGATCTAATGATTATCTCAACCAAATATGATACATTTCATTCATCGTTAAATCCTGTCGAATTCACATCTTACATACAAGTCAACTTAACCGAACCGACTGAATTTTTCGAAATATCTATTCAAAACAAGTTGAATTATCTTTAAATAAAATAATTTAATACAAAGTAAGTAATTCATTAACAGAAATATATAATAAGTAAAGTAATAAACGAATAAATACAATAAATTTGTCATTTTCTGTAGCGAAATGAAAAGCTTTATTATGGCCAATATTTACAGATGATGAGACAATTCAATCATCAAATAATAATAGTACAATTCATGTATTACTAACGATTTGATGGTGGTATTATAGATACTGGAATATTTGAATGATGCAATACATATGATGTAACATTTGGCGTAAAATTAAGCTTCCAAAATCCTGAACCACGTTTTGACATTACAACAGCATTAATCTTTCTTTCGTTTATTGTTTTAACTAATGCTGGACCAGGTTTATTGTCAATTTGAATAAGACCTTCAGATTTGATCCCATATTTAGTAGCTTTACGTACCATCTCTTGACATAGATATCTTGCACTTTTCAGGATTTCTTCTGGTACGTGAAATGATGAACCAGCTGGCATCGATTCACATTCATATGACAATGCAGATAACGCTGATGGTTGAATAGGATCAAGGACATGAACGAAAATAACCAAATCACCATCACGTTTCATATTTTCTTGATACCAATCTAATGCTTTCTTCGACTCATTGCTATTATCTAATGGAATCAACACCTTTCTTAATACTTTGGTAGTTTTTGGCGAATTGGATCCAGTCATTGTTAAGTTGTTTTATTTGATTCAACAAAGTAGTTAGTTCCCTTCAATCTATGTTGTTTTCATTGTGTGCTCACATTGTTTATATACTTGAAAATGAAAATACTCATTGGCTAAAAAAAAATGAGTTGAGTGGTATTTGGAAAGTATATGACTGGTCATTGTTCAGAATTGACTATCAAGGTCAAACAACACTTAAGATACTGTTTATAACAATGATTGGCATAAAATTAAATGTCTAAATGTTTGTTCATTAGTTCTTTTTCGGATTGGTTAAAATTGTATTAGGTTTTTCTAACACAGCAATAGCTTCGTACAAAGTTATCAACAATCTTTTAGCTTCAACCTTGAATAGTAATGAAAACGTACCATTCATTTTTGTGTTTCAGTACTTTAGTAAGTTGTTGTAAAATCTTATAATTTAAAGATAAATCATTTCCTGGGTTCGAATCTCACGAGAGGGATCGTGGATACGTACTGATGAGGAGTCCCGTACTAGGACGAAACGGCCGTCCAGTGCTTCTAGGTTTTCTATGGTGATCTAACTTGGATTGATTCAAGAATTCAACTATTAACAATCTCCACAAAACCCTTTTTCTGATATTAACTTTAACTTGAACAGTCACTATAGTTAGATGTTATAAAATAGAGTTGATTTTATTACTTAAAAGAAATGTTCAGTATAAAGATGTTTATTCAATGAATTTGTGGTATGTTATTGCAGTATTTCTAAACATAATTTATAGGAAATCTTTCTTACAGAGTTATATCACTTGTAAATAATAACAAAGTTCATGTTTCATTGGACAATCCGATAAATGATAAAACTCAGGACATAAGGTTCTTGTATGATTTGTTCAGTTGATGAGCCAAAATCAAGTAGATTAAGTATTTAACTTTATCGACATTAGGGTATAACACGATCTTAAATTAATGTCATTAACAAAATGACTAGTATTCTTTGAATATAATTGACTTAATGTTACTTCACAGTTATCCGTGTAAACTTCACAAATATTTTCATAAAGATATTTATTAAGAAATAAAATCAAAGATGACAATTACTGAGCTTTATCTTGATGTAACAACGGCAATGTGAATATTATTTTGGACCTATATGAGATCGTAAATGGTTCAACATTGGTTGAGTTTCAGATGTAGATTCAATGCTTTCCAAATGTACTGTGGTTCTTGAATGGTTCTTCATACTAGATCAATGCATGTGGTGAACCCGACCTTCAAATTAAATTAAATCTTCATTTTTAAAAAACACCAAAGAAAATAATAATATTATTATTCTCAGAACAAGTCTCCAAACAGACTTCCGATTCCCAACGAGTTCTGGGTCGCACACTTCATAACCTAAATAAAATGATTTATGTTTTTTGTATGCAAATTGTGTTCAAAGACTCCTAGAATACTGCACTTACATTCTTGGAAGCGTTGACAAAAAGGGTAAACATTAATTAGAATCCGTTCAGTAGCGATTTACACTTCTTCATCTTGGAGATAATTGCACCTTAAACTCCATCCTTTATAGAGATGAAGACTCGAATGAAATTTAATATTTTTCTTAAAAATACTTATTAAACCATCATTTACATTAACTAATGAAATCTCATTCTAAAACACCTAGTTATAGCATCCGTAACAGTTTATTGATCGGTTGAACAATCTCATTTTAAATCTTTTCACTATATGAACTAGTTTTTAGCAAGTTTTTCAAAATCTGAAATGGTCTGCCGTAATCCGGATGTCGAATATAGTCATTAGCATCAATTGTTTGTTGCATCTACATTTACCTCACCTCTAAAACTACCTTAAATGTTCTTAGAAATTTTAATCTATCCCATTCTACTACTGAAATTATAGGGAAGTCAAATGTCCAATCATTGTTATCACTGAGTGAACACATTAAACTACTTTTTGTTCAGATATTTTACACTTTTCCCGTTCCTAATAAGTTAAATTAAATAACATCTATCGCATTCAGTATATTATAAAATAACTTAGCATACACACAATATCAAAACAGTCCTAGTAATTTCCATAGTTCTTATTAATCGCTCTCTGTTTTGTAATATTTATAAAATTGTAGATTATTGAAATTACTTGTTGATGATAAAAGGAATAAATTTGGATACACCATGTGTAAATCGGCAATATATCATACTTCTTCAACACAGATTTTAACGAGCAGTGGAATTCACTCAGTGAATTTATTTCTAGCTCAGAATCATCAATTCCATTCATCTTCATTACAACATTCATTTTCACATTGAAATCCAAAATCAATCATATTGACTTATAATACTATCAGCAATTTATCTACTCAACTATTGACTCCATATTGGCATCAACTTGTCAAATGACAATAACCAGATTATGTGTCAAAAACAAAACAAAACATTCAGTCAGTCAGTCAGTCAAATGCAACGTTGAATCTGATACATATATACACCAGTTCGAGTCTACACAATATTAGTGATAGGTCTTGCGGATTGAACGCTACATTCATCTCCTAAGTTAAAGTCTAACCCGAAGCTGGAACTATACAGCGAGCTGAACACGAGAGAGAAGACTCAAAGTATGCGAGAAGTAGTTTACTCCAAGGTTCATTTCAATACAGAAAATACAGGGTTTTTATAATATTTGAAATGTCCTTGGGTTGCTAGAAGATTCTAGAATGCTACTAAACATAGCAGCAGTGCAGCAACCAGCCAATCAGAACCTCTACATGTGACGTTCCGCTTCCTTGATATTTTTGGCAAAAACTTCAAGTGAACGCTGATTGGACGAAACGCATCTTGGTGATTACTGATGCTTGCTTCTCTTTTGCAAGCAATTTTCTGGATCACTCCAACAATTAGTACACCGATTCTATCACAATCCATCTATTCCAAAACAATCTATGACAAATTGATTATACAGATAAAATACACTCAACATATACATACACCGACAAAAATTACACAAAATTCAATTTGAATATCAACAACACAATTATTCAGACAATCCATGATATCAATAACATAGAAGATCACAGTTTGAAACTACAAATAAGTGTATAATATAAATAGAATCTATGTGACGGAGTGAGTGACATCATCTCGATGAATCACAACAACAGTAACAATTCAGTAGTTTCCACATCATTATCTTCCAAGTCATCCTTCAGTTCGAACACACAACATTCAGTTATCGGTGTTAATAAGACATTCACTAATTCACTGAATCCGAATACAACCACTCACAATTTCCAAGCCTGTGTATTTACAACATTGCACAACATCCACATACTGACATTAAATGATAAGAAGTGGTGAGAACTTACCGAAATTTTAGCAAACGATTCTCGAATTTAGTCACTACTGAGTAAACGATTATTAATTTCATTATTAATGTTTAGTTTCAGAGTGATATGTATTACTTTGCATCAGTGATTTAGATAGTCTGGTTTCCGAAAGTCCTTGAGATAATTTAAGTATCAGAAAGGGGTTTTTGTGGATATTATGGTAATTTAATAGTTGTTATCATGAGTCAATTGAAGCTAGACCACCATGGAAAACCTGTAAACACTGGACGGGCGTCTCGTCCTAGCGTGGAACTTCTCAGCATTGCGCATCCATCATCTCTCCCCACGGGATTCGAACCCAGGACATTTCGGTCTTGCGTGCTAACGCTTAACCTCTAGACCACTGAGCAGGCCGGCATCCAACGGTGTTATTGTCTGACTTCAACCAGTCCACGACATGAATGCTCTGGGTTCGAATCCTGTGAGCGGGTCGTGTATGCGCACTGCTGAGGCGTCCCACAATTGGACGAAACGGCCGTCCAATGCATCCATGTTTTCAATGGTGGCCTAACATCATTCAGTTCATGATCTCAATCAAAAACTTAACAATTTTCTCAAAAATTAAACTGATAATTACCATGCGCTCACTAGTGACTACCTTTGGGAAGGAATTCTTGGATTTCTAGTGAGAGGCCGTGACCAGTGAAGTTAATCTGTATCGAGTAAGGACAGCTATCTACGTCATTACAATGAAAGGTAGTCGCGCAATCTCGTGGACTGGTTGGGGTTAGACCTTAACACCACTGGATGCCGGTTAATCGGTCCAGTAGGTTAGGCGTTCGCACGCGAGACTGAAGGCCCTGGGTTCGAATCCTGCGAGCGGGTCGTGGATGCGCACTGATGAGGAGTCCCACAATTGGACGAAACGGCCGTCCAATGCATCCATGTTTTCAATGGTGGCCTAACATCAATCAGTTCATGATCTCAATCGAAAATTTAACAAACTTCATAACCCAATACTGGTAAGCATATTTATTAAAAATTATGATTATTTATTCATGAATCTGTGTTTACATTTCATCCAAAGACATTTAGTGGAATTTTAAATCAAATTTGTTCTTGATTATTAACAACTACAAATTACAAAACATTACAAATAATTATAGTTAAAAACACACAGTTCATTATTCAATGAGCAATGGTCGATATCATGTTTGTCTAGTCTTTTGGTCCTCATTAGATTTAACTACGTAATGTCTCAATGTAGTAACGCGATGCAGAGTTAAATTGCCCCGTTGTCACACTACACCACTATAGACAGAATTCTGTCGGCTCTCAAAAATAGACAGACTTGACACTTATCATTATTTAATGCTCACTAAGGTATCGATTACCCTAAATTTGCTGATTCATCTTGTTAACGAATGTCAAATAATATGAAGCTTCAATGTAGAGTTTTCAACTAACTACCTTAAACATTTGGAGTATCAAATATCATACTCCTTAAACATTTTGATTGATATTGTAACATAGTATTTTAACAAATAATAAGCTGAAATTTGAAGGATTAACCACCAGGGTTGACCTTTAGTTTAAATATTGACAACTAGTTGAAGAATTGTAAATAAAATTAAACACATACCATAGATTCCATTGCTATTTACTGTTCAATTTAACCTTATTTATACATACGTGTAATTTGTTTTATGATATCTTACTTTTAAACAGATCATTATTTAATATATTACAAATATATATGAATAGATTATAGTAGAGAAATGCTTGGATAAGAAAACAATTCAATTTCTTTATCAAAAAAGACAATTCTTAACTATTAAGTGTAGAAGTACATCAATGTGATTTTTTTAGTTCTTAAATTTACTTTTAAAGTTCAATGTCCTCTACTATTCAGTCAGTCAGTCAGTCATATGTAACATGGAATGTAATAAATATATGCATCACCTCAAGTTGCAATACTAGATTAACACAATCATACCAAATAATATGGCAGTATTGTGGTGCTTTCCAGTATAGGGTTATGGAGATTGTTAAGTTAGCTTCACTGGACACAGCTTCTCACCAGAACTCCGAGAGTTTTCTCACGAAGCTAATCACTAGTGAGCACTTGGTACTTATCAGCATAGGGGTTATGGAGATTGTTAAGTTTTTGATTGTAATCATGAGAAGCCGTGACCAGTGGAGCTAATCCGTGTCGGGTAGAAAAAGGTGTCTACTTCAGTAAAATGGAAGATGGTCGCGCAACTTCATGGACTGGTTGAGGTTAGACAAAAACACCGTTGGATGCCGGCCTGCTCAGTGGTCTAGAGGTTAAGCGTTAGCACGCAAGACCGAAATGTCCTGGGTTCGAATCCCGTGGGGAGAGATGATGGATGCGCAATGCTGAGAAGTTCCACGCTAGGACGAGACGCCCGTCCAGTGTTTACAGGTTTTCCATGGTGGTCTAGCTTCAATTGACTCATGATAACAACTATTAAATTACCATAATATCCACAAAAACCCCTTTCTGATACTTAAATTATCTCAAGGACTTTCGGAAACCAGACTATCTAAATCACTGATGCAAAGTAATACATATCACTCTGAAACTAAACATTAATAATGAAATTAATAATCGTTTACTCAGTAGTGACTAAATTCGAGAATCGTTTGCTAAAATTTCGGTAAGTTCTCACCACTTCTTATCATTTAATGTCAGTATGTGGATGTTGTGCAATGTTGTAAATACACAGGCTTGGAAATTGTGAGTGGTTGTATTCGGATTCAGTGAATTAGTGAATGTCTTATTAACACCGATAACTGAATGTTGTGTGTTCGAACTGAAGGATGACTTGGAAGATAATGATGTGGAAACTACTGAATTGTTACTGTTGTTGTGATTCATCGAGATGATGTCACTCACTCCGTCACATAGATTCTATTTATATTATACACTTATTTGTAGTTTCAAACTGTGATCTTCTATGTTATTGATATCATGGATTGTCTGAATAATTGTGTTGTTGATATTCAAATTGAATTTTGTGTAATTTTTGTCGGTGTATGTATATGTTGAGTGTATTTTATCTGTATAATCAATTTGTCATAGATTGTTTTGGAATAGATGGATTGTGATAGAATCGGTGTACTAATGTTGTGTGTAGACTCGAACTGGTGTATGTATGTGTCAGATTCAACGTTACATTTGACTGACTGACTGACTGAATGTTTTGTTTTGTTTTTGACACATAATCAGTTTATTGTCATTTGACAAGTTGATGCCAATATGGAGTCAATAGTTGAGTAGATAAATTGCTGATAGTATTATAAGTCAATATGATTGATTTTGCATTTCAATGTGAAAATGAATGTTGTAATGAAGATGAATGGAATTGATGATTCTGAGCTAGAAATAAATTCACTGAGTGAATTGCACTATTAACCAATTTAATGTGTTTTTTTCTAAAATCGTGTGATCTTCTATATTATTTTAGTTACTAACCTATCTGATGTTACATTTTTGTGTGTTATTCTGTTTTTCAATTCATCTTTTATCTAATTAACCTTATTAATATTGAATATTTATAATTTTCATTAATATTGTTATCATTATCATTATTAATAATAGTGATAATAATAATAATAATAATAATGATAATGATAAAGGCAACTTTTAGATAAAAGAAAAATTAGTTTCTATATCATCCTATAATTTTTAAGTCATTTACTTTACTGTAGATAAGTGTATATATGACCAGTCTTTTAAAAATACAATAATAATAATAATAATAATATAAGTTTATATTTAATAACTATATGATATTTAAATATTTACTATTATATTTTCATTAGTTGCTAACTAATTGAAAAACTGTTATAACTTGTGACCACCGATTAGAGGGTAGTGACTTATCGATCGGTCCAATAACGCGTAAAACATGTGCGAACAGTCTAGTATCTTGATTGACCCTGCTTTCCACCTAGCACAGACAGTTAAGTCCAGAACACTAGTCTCAGCCTCTGTGATATGAATCATGTATTTTAAACATACTCAGTTTATATATCAACCAGACAGACCACAACGTACCATAGAATAGAAAATAAAATTTGTACAATATTTGGCCAACGGGTAAATGACACGTGAAATAAATATTGACCAATAGGAAAATTATGCCATTTTGAAGACTTAACAGGATAATTTTTGGGATATTTTTCTGAATATCCCAAAAATAACTGAAATCCGTTATTTACTTCTGAATAATATGATAATCAAAGTATGTTATCAGATACTACGTATAACTTGATTGATTGATTGTCCATTCACTTATGAACACTGTCATGTAACTTATGTCTTTTTTAGTATTGTTCGAATTCTCTTGATCAAGTTGTCATGTGGTCAAGGACCAATTAAAGTTAACGGTGAGAGTGTTGTTGTTTTGATTTTGTTTTTTCTTCAGATACAAGGTGGGTGTTGGAGGTAGTTGATGAGAAATCTTGCTTCATCTAGGTTTCTTACAATTTGATACTTCTCAGTAAAGTATACGTGTAATCTTGAGAGAACTAAAGTTCGCTGGTTGATTTGATCCCATGTCACTCAGCTTTATATCTAGAGACGTTACCACTATTTGTTCTGTACCTGATCTCTTGTAGGTATAGGATGTATTTACGACTAACTGATCACTGAGTAGGGACTAATGTCATTTATCTCAAGTCTTTCTTGTTGAAGGCATACCTTGTAGATGAGTGCCATTTAGCTTGAAACTTAGGTTTAGAGCTCCCTATCGATCGCCTCCAGTGACCTTAGACGATGTATCTTATGTACTACGTGTAAAAGAGCAGTCAACAATATTCGTCTGATCAGGTGTAATTGATAAGAAACGTTTCCATACAGTGGGATACTGATTTCATTCTAATTTTCTAGATTGTGAGTTGACTGAATCCAGTAGTTAAGATGATTTGAAATATCGCCAAAGTTTAACATAATCTAGATTGTTTGAACTTATTTTAGGAAAGCAACGGCATTTCGCATTATCATAGTACTGGGTTCGAGTCCTGGAGTGAACATCAACTCTGTGATTCAGGTACATCTAAGTAACAAGTCCCAAATAGAACTTAACGTGCGTCCTGGATTCCACTACTAGCCCTATCCATCTTTGCTTAATAAATTTCACAGTCTGGAAAGATTTCACAAATGTACTGTTCGAATTTAAAGTTATCTTACTTTAGCTGACATGTAATTTCAAGCATAATCTTCAGTATGTCAAAATGTAAACAAGCCGAAGTGTATGATTTCGTTTAAGCTTCTAAGAAAAACATTTGCCTATATTTAGGCTAAACCGTTAAGCTACATTCTAGTTTCAAATGTAATAATAATTTTTATAGAATTATATTTAGACAATTCATTATGTACAATCAAACATGGAGTTAATCAGATGTACATTAAGTATATTATTAAATCACTATATTCTTTTAATAAGCTATAATTATAATCAAAATAACTTATCCAATTATCAAAGGTTTATCTAATATCATGTGAATTTCTAATGTGTATATGGTTACTACAAGAACTGATTACAATAATCATTCATTTTATATGAGATAAGTTTACTAGATTCATCTACATTCGACTGTGTTGTTGTTGGTCTACTGACTCGCGTCCAGTAATTTTCCTTTATAAATCAGTTCATTCTCTTCTGAGTCACTGAATCTATACAGTCAGTATTCAATGGATATAATGTTCACATATATTTTTAGAGTTTGAAATGTTCCAATTAGCATTAAATCGAAGCAATTTACTCATGATGTATATAAAATCAGCAAAAAAAATGAATGAAAATTCAGTTTTGAAATATCAACAAAGTAAACATAATAATGATTAAACATTTTCTTAATAAACCGAAGTATTATACACAATGATGGATAGTGGCTAGCAGTGGAATCCAGGACGCGCGTCTCGTCCTATTTGGGACTCATCAGCTGGATATACCTGCATCTCAGAGTTGATGTTCACTCTGACACTCGAACCCAGTACCATTCGCTTCAAACGCCATAGCGTTATCCAATGGGAAGATCCAAGCCAAATAATACCAAGTGAATTTAAATTCACCTCATTGCACAAGCAAGTGGCTATCAGGACTCAGTAGCTAAATGGCTAACATGATGGCGTTTGGAGCGAACGGTGCTGGGTTCGAGTCCAAGGGTAGACATAAACTCAGATGCGATTACATCCAGCCGACGAGTCCCAAATGGGATGAAACGCGCGTCCTGAATTCCACTACTAGCCACTATCCATCACTGCTTACAAAAAGCTTGTGAATTTGAAGTGCTAGTCACTAGTTTTAGCCCACAATATATCTTATTCTAGTTTTCGGACAAACCAATTTATTTATTTTACTTGAGTCATATGTTAACCTTGTTAACTATTCGCTTATCACTCTTTACTGTTTTTATATCAGTATATATGTGTGCACAATTCATATCCCATGATTCACCACATGTCTGTAGCTTATTTTGTCGGCCTATGAATATTGAGTAACGCTTGACTAAAAATGAGTTGGTTTACCAGCCATCTCTACTCTGCGTCGCTTCTCTTCCTTCTATTCCATTCATCTCATATACAAAATATATGTATTCAAAATCACATTCTCGTTATTTGACTTATTTAATTCCGTTATTGGCTAACGTGATTTAAGTCGACGATTATATATGAGAATAGGCTATAACAAACATTCGTACGATCTAAATAGGAGTCAGATCCACGGGCCACCCAAATGGTGAGCCCGTCGACGACGAGCGCAACTCAGCAAGCTACGTCGATGAAGGAACGTCGGCACTCCATGTTTTCGACGAACTAAAAATTAAGGCAATATCGAGGCATACGCACAGTATGAACATATGCCAATAACAGACTGATTATTTTCAGTCTTAAACCTCAATGGGAAGATACAAGCCAAATAATACCAAGTGAAGAAGTATTATACATTGAAATTAAATAGATGAATAAATTTTACTCCAAAATTCAAGACCAGTTATCTTATATCTAATTGAATAGTCCATAAATTATAGTATCATCGCATGAATAATAATAAATCCCATGAACCAGATCATAGATAATCACTTTTGAGAAGTTACACAATAGAACAAAACAACCATCCAGGCCTTCCATGTTTTTAAGTATAGTCTAACAATAATCAGTTCATGATCACAAGTCAAAAACAATATTATTTTTTTCGCTTTTTTTCAGTTGTTGTTTTTTTGTTTTTCTTTTCATCTAATTTTCATTTGACCGAATTCATTCTAAAATCAAACTATTCATTGTTTTTTATTTGTAAACTAGGGTTTATTTATTTATTTTCTTTGTTGTTGTTGTTGTTGTTGTTTAAACGGATTGTAAACAAATTTTCTTGAATTCATTTAAGGTGAATGATGCAATATCAGTAGTTACGTGTGGATATAATCACTAAAGGAAACATACACATGCAGATACATATATATATACCCACACACACATACACACAAAGAGAACTTTCATCGAAGAGAAGTCATTCAGGTTCTCAGTATTTTGTTTGTTTGCTTTCATTAAACATCTGATCACATATATAAATCACCATATTGACCAGTAAAATTGATCCAATGTCAACAATAAATTAGATAATCATCGTATTATACTATTCCTTTTTTGATCAGATAATATGTGTATTTAATTAAAAATTGCAAAATATTTGTATAAATGATAAGATGATGATGATGATGATAAGATTTATCTATGTGTGAACTAATAGAGCATTATGGTTTTGTTTTATTATATTAGATGTAAACAACTGAATGGTGAAATATGAGAAAAAAACTGATCTTTTATTCAATTTTATGAAGTGTAATCTTATTTGTAGTATATTAGTGGTGTGGTTTCGAGATTATTTCTTAGGCTTTGTTTATTAATCAATTTGATAATATCAGAAGGGGTTTTGCGTAGATTTTACTCATTTCAATTGACTCACAATCTCAACCATTGAAATAAATTTCCATTTGATATCAGTTTTTGTTTTCTTTTCTCTCTTTTTATTATTAAAAAACATAAATTGTTTTTCTATCTTGAAATACCATATTTTTTTGACGTGATGTAACAAGGACAAGATATTTGTTTTACTTCATTTTCATAAACAAAACCTATTTTACTTAATTATAGAATACAACGAACTTCAATGTCCCCAAATGCCCTGGTATGGCTGAGAGTGGAGTGGGTCCGCCCTCCCTCTGGAAATGCTCTCACACGGCCACGCGTATACAGCCTCTGCCAGGGAAGTCCAACTCAGTGCCTTCTCGTGGCGGAGTTGTTGCTTCGGTCTAAGCACCCGGACAGTATCCCAGTCCTCACACAAATCGAATGATTTATGTGGCGCATATCTATTTGATGCCTGCTTGTACAATGTTTATGTGTTTAAATAAATAAAATAAATAAAAAGAACTTCAATATCTTGTAACTTACTTAACGAAGTATGTATTTATATGCTCAACTTTGTGATCACATTTTATGAGGTTTAATGATCTTTCCTAGTTGTTCAAACCAATGTAGGTGTTGATAAGATAATGTTTTGGTGATTAAAGCACTTAACTTTTAGACATTAAGTTGTATGTTCAAAACATATTGCCTTTATTTCTGTATAAATAGTTTACAATGTCACTATAAGTCAAGAACCTTTCAACCAATATCAAAATGAGAATCTTTAATACGAACGTCGAGGCAATTCTACTGTACGGAGCTGAAATTGGAGAGCTACAACGACCATCATCAAAAAGGTACAAGTGTGGTGCGTGCTACTGATATTGATATAAGTAGTATATGAGGCGAGTCAGGAATGTATTGTCTAGCAGCTGAAGATGAGGGAAGATCAAGAAAGCAGGAGCGGGAATAGAATGTAATTTGTATGAAAATGTAAGAACAATGAAGTCTGAGGCATTTTGAGACAATTGGTGGACATTTTGCAAATTAACGATTTAATATATAGTTCTCAGATTTTATTGAGATGCTCTGTAATTTTGTGCCAAGTACATTCGATTGTCCCCACCCGTGTTCTGTTCACTACACAAGTGTTTATAAATAACTGTCTACGCAAGTTACTCAACATCGATTGGCCGGATACCATCAGCAATAGCCTACTGCGGGAGAGAACAAACTAGCTTCTAACTAGAGAGGAAATTAGGATAAGACGATGGAAATCGATGGGACATACATTACGCAAACCACCAAACTACATTACGAGACAAGCCCTAACTTGGAATCCTGAAGGGAAGCGGAAAAGAGGAAGGCCAAAGAACACATTACGTCGGGAAATAGAAGCAGATATGAAAACGATGAATAACAACTGGAAAGAGCTGGAAAAAATTGCCCAGGACAGGGTTGGATGGAGAATGCCGGTGAGTAGCCTATGCTCCTCGACGAGGAGTAACAGACGTAAGTAAGTATAAGTCAAGACTAAGTCTGTACATGAAAAAAGAAACAATAATAAAGTGAACTAGGGTTTGGAACTACTAGACCATAAACTTATATATATATACGTCTAATTTAAGTTCAAGACTAATTATCTGAATGATAAATAATTTGAAAATCATATTAGATCCAGTAACAAACAATATTTCAGTAAACAATGTGTTTTTAGTAATTCCACTTTTAAGATCTACAGTCATAAATCAATAAAGAGTGTACAACTAATAGTTGAAATCAATAGTCAATTGAAGCTAGACCACCATGGAAAATCTGGGAGCGCTGGACGACCGTTTCATCTTACTATGGGACTCTTCAGTAGTGCGCAACCACGACCTTGTCCCCCGCGAGATTCGAACCCAGGACTTATCGGTCTCTCACTCGAGCGCTTAACCATTAGACCACTGAGACTGCCGACATCCAACGGTGTTAATGTCTACCTTCAATCAATCCACGAAATTGCACCACCGTACATTATTGTCTTCAGTTAGCTGATATCACACAACAGACCTGGTTGAACTCCACTGGTCACGGCTTCCCACGAGAGCTCTAGGAAATTCCTCTTGAAGTCAGTCACTAGTAAGTAGTTGATTATTATCAGAAAAGGTTGGAATCTCGCGGGGGGAACTTGCAAAATTTACTGATGTCTGGAGATTGTACTGATGATGTTATCTAAAGGGGCATTCAACTCTTCACGATAAAAACCAACTAGCTCATAAGATTCATTTTTGACTAAATCATCCTTCCAGAATACTAGTCAGTCAGTCAATCGATCAATCACAACTTACAACTTGATACATGTGTACACCGATTCAAGTTGCCATAACCCATTAACACATAAAAGTCAAGTTGTCAAGCCAAATCCCACAATAATAGAGGTTGTAGCGGCTTGGCTTCGAAATAATTCCTTCGGCTCCGTTTATCAATCACCTATCTTGATAACAGTTATTAAATAAATCCCAATGGTGTATATGAATTCAGAAAGTAATATAAAGCGGTGATTACAGTTTATTATTGGATAGCATAGATAATAAAGTTACAGGCATATCAAGAGAATTTAAACAGAGAGGCTGATGCATGTGAGCAAGTGAATACAGAAACAGATTCTGAGTCTAATCGAATCCAATCGGATTGAAGCGAAGCGAAGCAAATCGATTGGTAAGATTCAAACACATATATACATATATGGAGAAGAGAATGATTCATCGAGCGATATTTAAGTGACTAACATCTAAGTTGGTGAGAGATATGTGTGTAGGTTGTGACATGTGACCAAGTATACATGATCATACATACATGATATTGATCATGATAATACAAATAGATGGATGAATGGTTACTGCTCAGATAACATTGTCTGTCAAATAATTTAATTGACGGACTTGACAATAATTACCCGTAATCGAAATTAATTGTAGGAGAATTGCTATAGTATTTTGAGCAGTAAAGCTTGAATGTTCTCCGTTCAATTCTTTGACATAGTGCTAGATACTATTGAGAAGTACTTCAAGTTAAAATGAAGCAGTTTATTCATTGTTTCATGGTTGTCTAGATGAAATTATTCTTTGGTATAATTAGTTATTCAGTCTTAATGAATGTAAAGCCTGGCACAAATGTACGTTAACCCTAGTGTCTTGTTATGTCATTATAAAAACAAAACTATAAAGAATTCAACAGCATAGGGATAAAAATAATATAATAGTACTGATAACAAGACAGAGTAATCATCGACAATGTGTGGCTGGAAAAGCAGAATGAAAATCTGTACATAAAGGAATACTGGAATTCAAGATCTGTCGTAAAATAGAAGTAAATACATATTCATTACTTAAATCGATTCTGAATCATGTTACCCAGTTTATTCATAATATAAGCTATCTTCCAATAATATTATATAAACTACATCGTTCGTCTTCAAAGTAGAATGATATTTCTACATTGATTCCAGATAAATTGAACTGTATAGAAGTAATAAGTATCCTTTTTTCCTGAAAAGTTCTACTAACTCTTACTTATTTACTTACAGCTGTTACTCCTCATGGAGCATAGGCTTCTCACCAGAGATTTCCAACCAACTCTGTCCTAAGTATCCTTCCAAATTTCTGTCAAGTGATATTTATTCTGTTGATATCTGCCGCCGATTTCTGACGATATTTACTAGTTTGTCTACCTCACTTCCTTTCACTTTGAGAATTCTAAGTTGGGGCTTGTTTTTTTATTCAGTTTGATGATTTCCATCAACTATGACTTATCCACCTCCGAATTCCTTCAAATCCCTTCTAGAGTTACAGTCAGTTGAGAGCCCGGATGAAGCAGAGTTGGAAATAAGATAGATGCGCCTATTTCGTTGATAAGTAGCTTGTTTAAGGAAGGCTAACGAGAAAGATTCACCCCAATCACTATACCTTATGTACACTTAATCAATAGGGAATAATGAAAAAAACGTATACATTCTGGAAGATGGGTTTAGGGGAGGGTAACTACAGAATCAATGTATAGTTCTGTCTAAAACCAGTACATCTGTACGGTAAAAAGCTCAAATAACTTCAATACTTGATCATATACATTTGGTTTATGTGATCTATTGTCACAGTAAAAAGTGTTACTTTTTAAGTATTTGTGGCTATTCTTCAGTCTGTAAATGAATAAATTAAAACAAATTATTTGACAAACTAGAAACATTCTCTAGAATTGTTACCGCAAAAGTATTTCTAATCAATTTGATTGATAAAGAGCCCATTCGTAATTTTCAAAGCTTGGATGACCATTTTATGTCATGCTATCTAGTAGCTGAGTAAGTTAAACTTCTTGTAATGAACAACAAATGCAAAGATATTTTTTATGTCATTCGAGCAATATACATGATCTGTCAAATAAATACACTAACTGAGCTACAAGTTTTTCTGGTGAATTTTGACATAATCTATCAGAAAATTCATAAAATGCTGAGGATTGTTCATGGAAATCAAATAGCTTTTTCCTATTGAATCAAGCATTTCCATGATAACTTTCAATGCTGAAGGAATGATACAATATAAGGACAGCCTTTAATCCTCAGTGTTGATGAAGGTATCTAAGTTATGAAGCTTAAACATGCTTTCTGATGGAAGATTCACTCAGTGGGTGACCATTGATGCAGTGAATTTGAGTAAGTGATGTATGTGCACAATTCAGGCAAAACGCAAAACGATGAAGTAATCGATGAGGCTGACTTAAGGGGACTAAGATGGATATTTCAATTAATGAATGCAGTAATCGTCATGTGGGATAAATTAAGGGAAAATTTTAAAGTGGATATGAACTAGATTTTAGGAATTTCAGAAAATAAGATATATACTATCCCAGTTTATTCATTTACTGGACAGAGTATACATATTTAACAACTTCCTTGTGATGTGATTTTAAGCTTATATGATAAACATCAGTATGGGGTTATGGAGATTGTTAAGTTTTCGATTGAGATCATGAACCAATTGATGTTAGACCACCATTGGACAACTGTTTTATCCTACTGTTGGACTCCTTAGCATAGCGCATACATGGTCCGCTAGCGGGATTCGAACCCAGGGTCTTCAGTCTCGTGCGCGAACATTTAACCTCTAGACCACTGAGCCGACATCCAACGGTGTCAATGTCTAACCCCAACCAATCCACGAAACTACATGACCACCTTCCATTGTAATGAGGTAGATACCTGTCTCTACTCGATATTGATGAATATATTTAATTGTTTATTTTCCCATTCATTTTAGAGTTAGGAATTGTAATATTAAGCATTTTGTTCATTCTATTTACCATACTCAAGAACTTCGTAAAATATGTAAAAAGTAAAAGTATGTTTAAAAAGCTTAATAAATATGTACAATACTGTGGTGTATTGTGAAAAATGTTTGTAATTACATGAAAACGGATGAACGGTGGCCTATGCTTTATTGGGAGTAACAGGCGTAAGTAAGTACGTAAGAAATGGATGAAACTAGATATCTGGCAAACGTCAATGCGTATTCTATGCTTTTTAAACTCACTTTTACTAAGTCAGTAGTTTAAACTTATTATGATATTTAAACACTGTCATAGGTTTCCGATATTTCATAGAAAATAGAATGTTTGGTTAGATCATGTAAATAATATTAATAGATGAATATAAAGCTGAATATTTTGATCCTGATATATATATGACATGTTAAAAGACGTAAACGACAAAGTTTATTTTTTGTTTTATGATGGTAGACAATGTATTTGGATGTGATCCCGAAGTATTCTTGACAAACAACCTACGTACGTACCTCTACAGGAACTATTGAACTGGCATATCCACATTGAATTAATCAGTTTTGGCAATTTATTATTGATCTTATTTGGCTGTCTGATCAAATATTTAGGCTACTTATGCTTACATGTCCAATTGCTCCCTTATATAAACAGCTTAAATTGATTTCTATACTAAATGCTTAAATGGAAAAATTATAGCTCTTGGTATATGTTCTTGAACTGAATCTTTTCTGGCCAACATGTGTACAATGGGTTTCACTTATTCCAAGCACCAACTGCTTTTATCTTCCCATTTTCACAGCTAATTGAACGGTCCTCCTGGTCTCGTATATTTTATAATTATTCCATATACTTATATTAATTGTTACCTTAGTTATCAGAAGAGATATTGGCTTTGTAACTTCAAAGAACCTTGATTTTTATACTAAATAATAACATACTGTTCAAAGCTGTTAATATTTAAATAAATAAATATGTTTGTTTATTGTTTATTTTGGCTCCTATATGTATACATACTTTTTTATGTTTTGACCTTATTACATAATACATTCCTCATATACATTACATAATGCAATTGTTATAAATCAATCAATAGAATAAATTTCAATAATTACGATTATGAATCAATTGAAGCTAGACCATCATGGAAAACTTGGAAGCACTGGACAGCCGTTTCATCCTATTGTGGGACTCCTGAGCAGTGCTCATCTACGAACAAATTTCCTTCTGATATGCCAACAGATGATTATTGATAAATTGTTTATTAATATCAGATGGGTTTTGTGGAGATTATAGTAATTTCAATGGTTAAGATCATGAGCCAGTTGAAGCTAGACCACCATGGAAGACCTGGAAGCACTGAACGGCCGTTTCGTCCTATTGTGAATGTGTCGCTCAATTTCGTGGATTAGTTGAGGTTAGACATTAACATCGTTGGGTGCCGGCTCAGTGGTCTAGTGGTTAAGTTCTCGCGCGCAAAACCAGTAGGTCCTGGGTTCGAATCTCGCAGGGAGTGAGGTTGTGGATGTGCAGTGCTGAGGAGTCCCACAACGGGATGAAACGGCCGTCCAGTGCTTCCAGGTCTTCCATGGTGGTCTAGCTTCAACTGACTCATGATCTTAACCATTGAAATTATTCATTGTACTTTTCTATGTAATGGAAATAATGATTTATATGAAAAAGTAAAGAATGATTTTATTTCAAATTTACTAATTTATAATTTAAAAATCTGAAATTACAATAGTATAGCAACTATTCTACAATCAGTTTTGATTATGGTTAATTTTGGTTAAACCCTCTTATTAAGTTACTTAATAGATAATGTTATTTGAATAGTAACAATTCGTCTATTGATTTGTACTGTGCAATCACTAGATCACATGACAGACACTAGCTAAAATATTGATTACTTAAACATCACTCGATGAATTATCCTTCACCCCATGTATGTACATACTCGAATCTTATTATTAGCTATGCCGTTATGCGATTTGACTATAAACTTGCCTATGTAATTGCTTGCATACACTTATTCGCCTATCTGCTTCAAATTTGCTTGATGTGTTTGTAGCCTTGTAATCTGCGCTATCCGCTAATAAACTGTAGTCGCCGCTTGTTGTTGCCTTCTGATTTCAAACATCATTGAGATTTATAATATAACGGTTATCGAGATGATTGATTAACGAAGCAAAACCACTACAGTAGAATGTTGATTTGTTTTGTTGAAGTATGAATTTCTAATTGATCTACTTTTAAATAAATCCTTTTTATTTATCGAAAATAGGGTTGTTGATCAAAAGAAACCCTTTAAATAGTAATCAAACTAATATTAGTCGATTACTGAATAGTAGACAGTCATTATTTATCTGACTTTTAGTACTGATAGAATTCCACTAAAAAAGTTGAAACTTCACAACTGTTTTAAATGACTTGACGTTGTATGTATTTATGTTCTGATATTAGGTGGTTGGAGGTAGTCGAAAAAAGAAACTAGACCTAAGTTTCATGTTAGTTAGCATTTAATAGCAAGACGATGATATACTGCACGAGATATTGAGTCATTTGAACTAATGCTTACAATTTGACTTGACTGATAGAATTCAATGAAGAATAAGGACTAGGTAAGCATTACATTTGTCGTTATTCATTGATCAATTAGTTGTTAATATGTTAGTCCGATAGATGGTTTGTAGCTGATCGAATAGCTCAGTTACAATGTTATCTAATTATGAAACTGTGATTTCGTTTCAAATTACATATTAAGAGATCTGTGATACAAGCATGTAGATTATTCTTAGTGACGACTACCAATCAGCATGAAACTTAGTTTCAGGGTTTCCTACCAATTGCGTAACAACACTTAGGGTTATGTGTACTAAGTAATAATTAATTCAGCTAAAATATTCTAGCTAAATCTTATTTATACATGAGCTTCTACATTACATGTCTGTAGTCATTATGAAAGATCTGTTCGGAAAGTACCAATTCCGGTGAACAATATTCAGTTCGGTTTTGCAGTAACTATGTATTTTGCTTTCCTATACGTGGTATTATTAATTATTTATAAAAATCAGTATATATCGAAGTATATTTTGGTTTAAGGATGGTTTATTTTCATGAAGTGTTTTAGGGAGGTGTTTTGGACAGTCAAGAGATCATTATTTTCATCAGTTTTCGGTGTTTTTATTTTGTATCATGGGAATTATAATCGTCTTCCATTGTCAAGTATAAGTAGTAGGTCCATGAATAATATAGTAGCAACACAAACAAGACTTATAAATTAAGCGATCACAAAAGGCGAATAAGTTATGTATATAAAGATAAAGTTCTTGCGAACAATCCTTGATAAGGATATTCGTTTGCACTTCTGAAGAGTCCGATGTGAAAACTAAACAGTTAACCTGAATGACTAACGATAAGATTCGTTAGTAGGCAACAGTTTTCTCAATAATACAAATGAGCATTATTGATGAATGCCAAATAACACGAAAACTAAATTCAGGATTTTCCTAGTATCTACCTCTCACAAACTAATCATCGTTGTTTGCATTTACACCGATCAACACACAATTTATTTAAAGCAATGAATCAAGCATAGATGACTGGTCAGTGTATGAGTGGGTGTCAACATGAAATAGTATGTGAAAGTGATGAAATTAGAAATGAAACGATAAAACTTCCGATATGATGAATATGAAACATCATATATTGAAACTATTCATCAACTCATTATATGAGGTTGTGAATTCCAACAAATAGTTATCTAATATTAATCTAAGTTCAACACACCTTCCCACACATAGATTTTCTGACTTAAGACTAAGTGAATCAATTTAGTGAAATGCATAATAGTTGAAAATGAAATCACACATCAGATCATATCAGAAAATATTTGATGAGTGTATACATATGATCGTCATGGCTTTGGTAGAAACATGTAGACAGATGATTTTGTCAAACTCTAATGCTTCACGAGTCAAGTATTATGTTCTAGTTTCTTCTTCAATCTTAATGCGAAAACCATTTTACAAGCAAGTTCTAAGTAGAAGAAGATAAGATTTTTCTCATAATGTTACTTATAGGCATTGAAAATGTTCGTTGTAGGTTGTATAATGGTAATTTATGATTAAGATTTCCTGACAGGCTGAGAATATGAACTTTCTGGGTGCATGATGGGAATTATGTTTTCTTTCATATTTTAACTTATTTTTGATTGAGTGACATCAATTGGATAAGAGTTGAAGGTTTAAAATTATTGCACAACCGTTTTAATGAAGTTTGAAACTATGCAGCAGTAGGAACTCATAATTCAGACAGAAATAGAACATGAAGCTCTTAAGGTTTTGTCACTAGCAGTTCATCATTCGAAATAATTCTTTTCTAGACGTCTATCGAGTCATTTACCTGATATAAATTCATGTGATTGACTTAAATCCACATTGTTAGTTTAAGTGTTAATGATACGATCTGATCACTCAAATCGAAGTAGGTGATTTGTTGTTCGAACTTGTTATTTGAAAGCTAAAGTTCAAACTCCTTTACCACTGAGACACCGCTCCTTTACCTTTAAACCAATAAGTATTTGTAATCCATTTTTTAATTCTCAATTTCACGACTCAATTTTTTACATATGTAAAAATCTTGTTTAGACCAAACAATCTCGGAATGTATGATTCCTTTAGCTTCAAACAGTTGTAACTTAATTCATATGTATTTGTTTCATTCAGAATTTGATTACAAAGTTAACTAATCTTCTCAGTTCACTGTACCGCTTTTTTGTGTGCTTAGAGCAAAGGGCCGATATATAAGAACAAACTTGAATAATCTAAATAAACGAGACATAGTACAATTAACTGAACTATAACAACTACAATGAATAATTAAATACAAATTTTCATAGTTTAAATCACAAATTGATTTTAGTTAGACCACTACTAAAAACCAGGAAGCATTGGCCAATTGTTTCATCTTCGTATCCATACAGTGAATATTTCATTTACAAAATGTCAATCGATAGTCTCAGACTTCATTGTTCTTTCGTTTCCATATCAATCATTTTCTGTTCTCATCCTCTTTCCTTCTATCCTCTTAACCTTCTGCCACCAAACATTTCACTTTCACTTGATGATACATACTACTTTTATCTGTCGACATCAGTAGTATATATACCATAATCAGACTGCTTATAAAATAGTATAATCTATGATATTGAACAAAATAATTTAAGATTGAGTAAAAATAAATTAATATATAAATAATTTCAATGGTTGAGATCATGAGTCAGTTGAAGCTAGACCACCATGAAAAACCTGGAATCACTAGGCAGTCGTTTCGTCCTGTTGTGGGACTCCTCAGCATTACGCACCCTTGATCCTGCCCCGCGTGATTCAAACCCTAGATATATCGGTCTGTTGTGAGATAGTAACTCAGTGAAGACAATAGTCGATATGTCGGTCAATTTCGTGGATTAGTTGAAGTTAGGCATTAGCACCATTGGATGCCGGCTCACTGGCCTAATGTTTAAGGGTTTGCACGCGCGAGACTGATAGATCCTATGTTCGAATCTCGAGGAGCGGGATCGTGGATGCACACTCTTGAAGAATCCTACAGTAGGACGAAACGGCTGTTCAGTGCTTTCAGGTTTTCTATAGTGGTTTAGCCTCAGTGGACTCATGATCTTAACTATTTTAAATGATTATAATCTTGTAAAGTAATCTATTATTTTTATTTTACAAGTATCAATTAATTCAGGTTAAATTAAAATTAAGTATTGAATTATTTAATCTATCATACCATCATTTTTTATCTAATTAATAATTAATTTCAGGTGATTTTTGTGGATATTATAGTAACTTCAATGGTTAAGATCACGAGTCACTTAAAACTAGACCACCATGGAAAACCTGGTTCGAATCTCGCAGGGGAGCAAGGTCATGGATGCGCACTGCTGAAGAGTCCCACAATAGGACGAAACGGCCGTCCAGTTCTTCCAGGTTTTCCATGGTGGTCTAGCATCAATTGACTCATGATCTTAACCAATGAAATTAATAATTAATTCTCAGAATAGAAAAAGAAAGGCAAAAAGCAAAGAAAAAATAAATAAAAGTCATGAATCTTAGTTAGTTGTCAACACTAAAATATGATCATGTTAGAACTATCTAGAGATAGATATGCTTAATTATTTAAAATAATGCGACAATGTAGTGTATAGTGAATTTATTTATTTGTTTGTTTCTAATTATGAGGCTACCATTTAAAAATAAATAAATATGTCGAAGCTAATACAAAGTTATAAACATACACAAAGGGAAAAGCAAGAGTCTTTGATACAACACAACGCGTACCAATCAAATTACACTTGATAGAGAAGCTATGAAAGATATGAAAACCCTTACATATCTGAGCAGCATCATTGATGAACACGGTGGATCTGATGCAGAGGTGAAGGCGCGGATTGGCAAATCAAGATCAGCATATTTATAACTGAAGAACATCTGGAACTCAAAACAACTATCAACCAACACCAGAGTCAGAATTTTCAATGGAAATGTCAAGACGGTTCTACTGTATGGGGTGGAAACTTGGAAAACTACGAAGGTTATCATTCAGATGATACACGTGTTGCCTACGCAAAATACTTCGGATCCGTCGACCAGACACCATCAGCAACAACCTACTATGGGAGAGAACAAACCAGATCCCAGAGGAGGAAGAAATCATGAGGAAACGTTGGAATTGGATAGGACACATATTGAGGATAGCACCCAACTGTGTCAAAAGACAAGCCTTAACATGAAATTCTAAATGCCAGAGGAGGATGAAAGAAAGACCAAAGAAGACATTACGCCGAGAAACGGAGACAGACATGAGAAGAATGAACAACAATTGGATAGAATTATAAAGGAAGGCTTAGGGCAGAGTGGTGTGGAGAATGCTGATGAGCGGCTTTTGCTCCATTAGGATTAACAGGAGTAAGTAAGTAAGTAACAGAAAGCTATATAAGATTTAGATTGTATTATTTTAAAAAACGTGGCTTCTTAAACCTTGGATTCTGATATTTCATAATCATGTCTGATTCTATTTATCTGGATACCTTTTTAAAGACTGTTAAAAAGGAAAAAAAGCTTATTTACTAGTTGATTTCATGAGTTGATTAAAGCTAGATCAAAATGGAGAACTTGGAGTCACTGAGGAGTTGTTTCGTCCTAGCGTGAGACTCCTCAGCAGTGTAAGCACGAAGTTGGAGGTCCTGGGTTCGAACCCTGTGAGCAAGACCATTGATAAGCACTGCTGATGAGTCTCATACTAGGAGGAAACGGTAGTCCAGTGTTTTCAGGTTTTCCATGGTGGTTTAGCTTTGATTGGCTCATGAACTCAACTATTAAATTACTACAATCTTCACAAAACCCCATTTTGATAAAAACTTATTTGTCACTGAATTTTCGCACTTTCATTTAAAAGACAGTTTATCTATTTTTTTATAGAAATACCTTTGCATTGTAGATAGTTGTTAATGAATATCAAACTTTTTTTCAGTGTACTGTAACATTCATAACAGTTACATAATTTCCAGACTGATTACTGTTAGGACATTGATATCATTTTTGAAAGTCTATTGTTTGCCTTTACTAACATCTATATTACTCAGTTAATATTAAGTAAACTTTGTTGAGAATTTAACGAGTACTTCATTCGCTTCTATTTATATGATGACCGGCTGTGTTTTGGGACTTACACGACTGATTGTCGCTACCAATCATGTTTAATTATGAATAGCAAGAAATAGAACCAAGAATTTTAAAGTTTCCAGTGATGGGTCACCGATTAGTGACTAAATGATGAAATTTAACTCCAACCATATATCATTAAAATCCACCTGTTACCCTTCTAAAGTTAAAGAAGCAAGGTTGAGCATGAGGTTAGCAACCCCGTCCCGTAGAAAACAACCTTGCTATAAAAACGCTAACCAGATTGAACAATTTAAACTCTAACCTGAGAGTTGAAGGATCTTCTTTCAGAAGAATTATGACGTCTCATAATGAAAACTGAGACTCATTGGAATCCACGAAGTCAATTTCTTTTCTAACAATCACAGCAACTGTTAATATAATTACATGAAATGTCCGAACAATGTGGGAGTCTGGAAGGCGCAGTCAAATAGCTTTAGAAATGAAAGTATGTAACTTGGAAGCGCTCGAAATCAGTGAAATCCATCGAACACAAGCTGGACGGAAAATACTGGCCTCACGAAAAGTGCTGCTGTATATATGAGGAGTTGCTCTGTTGCTGTCCAGAGAAGCAAGAAATGAACTTATTTGGTTGTGAATCTCATGGATCCAGAGTCATCAAAGTTTTCTTTCAAAGAAAGTAAGAGCGGATTACAATGAACGTTATCCAGTGCTATGTGTCCACCAATGATAGCAGTGGAGACGATAAAGATCAGTTATGTAAGAGACCGAAGCCGATCGTAGACAAGATAATAGTGATTGGAGACCTAAACGCCAAAGTCGAATTGGACAACACTGGGTAAGAAGATATTGTGGAAGGACAAGGACTGAGAGAAAGTAAGGAGAATGCTGACAGATTTATGTGCCTTAAAAATGGTTATAGGTGGCATCATATATTCCCACAAAAGCATACACAAAGCTTGACGAGTATCGAACTGCACCACATAGAACCAGGTCTGTCATATATGCATCAGTGAAAAAGTCAGAAGACATATGAAGGATGTGAGAACAAAGAAAGCAGCTGATATAGCTCTGGATCACCATCTAATGGTTGTTAACATAAAATTTAACGTAAAGAAGCATTAGACGACTGAAGAAATAGCATTACAAAGATTTAATACAACACTCCTTCAAGATACTAACAAACTCAGCTATTTTAAGTTGGATCTTAGTAACAGGTTACAATCCTTATAAGTTCTGCTTGAAGGGGAGGAAACTACTATGAAGAACTACTAGAAAGGGATCAAAAAGGTACTAACTTCAACGTATCACGAGGTTCTGAACCGAAACTAGCATCATCATGAGGAATGGATCTCCATCAAAACCCTGTACAAGATTCAAGAACGGAAGAACAAGAAAACAGAAATTAACAACAGTCAAACAAGAACAGAATAGGTCAACGCACAAACTGAATACTCATAAACGAACAAGTAAGTGAAGAGAAGCATTCGAGCTGACAAGCATAAATATTTGGAAGACTTATCAACGACAGCGGAAGTAGTTGCAAGAGGAGGATAACTACAGATAACTATATGACACGACAAAGAAACAGGTAAGGAAATATGATAAACCAGAGCCATCAGTCAAGGATAAAGAAGGCAAACCAACCTCCGTCATCATTGATAAATATTCTGTCTGAACGTTTGAATCGGTTTCTCAAGTTTTTCTATTAACCACAGGCTGATCTACATGGCAACTCGAACACGAGAGAAAAGGTGTGAAATATGGAAAGAAAGCTTTACTCGAAGGTTCATTTATGTAAAAAGAATTGAGGGTATTTTTTGCTTTTCAGATATGAATGAGCTTCTGGAGTGTTGTGGAACCCTACTAAACATGGTAGCAAGATGTGTAATCATCCGATCAGAAATGTGACATATGACGCTTGACCTTCTAGATGTTTCTGAGGAACGTCTATTGAATGTTGATTGGGTAAGATTTTTCCCAGTGTTTTGAGGACACCACTGAGTTTACTTCGAAGAATTTTCTGGTTCTCCCCAACATTTAAATAGAATATACTTCCTTACATTCGAGGTCTTTTTAAAAGATTAATTGATAAAAAATACCGCAATACCAATTGTTTACCTTAAGTAGCTTGCTCTATATTGTAATTCCATAAAAACTACAATCTAACCTAAAAATGGGCTATCACTAATATTATTCATTAGGTAGAACAGATTACAATTATCAAGATCAAATAACAGTCAAATTTAGACGAGTTCTCAGCAGACAGGACTTCATTATATTTTTAGAAACGTTTGAACTACTTATTTTTTGTTAGTAGTTAAAATAGTATGGTAAATCTTCTTGGACAGTTTTTTATTTTAATTTAATCGTTGAATTCATGAGTCAATTGAAGCTAGATCACCATGGAAAACCTGGAATCACTGGACAGCCGTTTCGTTTTTTATTTCACAGGCTTATATAAACTTTCGATAAATTGTACTTACAGAAAACAAAATTGTAGGTATCTCGTTAAAAATTTATCGGAGTAATACATTAATATGAGAATGACATTTATAATAATAAATTATCACAGTCATTTTACCAAACCTGTCTTCCATATACGTTTTCGATAAATTATGGAAGTATTTTAATACATATCTCATCACAAATTCCTAGCATTTTATTAGTTGCAATCAATTTGTAACAACGTAATTCGATGATCAACAAACAACCGCATGTATATCGCCAAACTGTCTCTAGAAATTATTCAAGTCCAATGATGGAGTTATATTAAAAACTTTTTTGAAAGTACAACACTATTTTGGATTTGGATTTGCCTTTCGTTAATATTGCGAACTTCAAATGACTACTCAAACTTGAAATATTTGCCTTCATATTGCCATTTAGTCACAATTCTTCTGATTAAAATTGAATTAATGCTAATAACAGTATTGAGGACACGCATTTCGTCTTATTTGGGATTTTTCGCCTAATGTACCATTTTTTCAATGTTGCTTTTCTTAACGATAGAATTTCACATTACAATAAATCAGAAGAGGGTTTGTAGAGATTTTAGAAGCCGTTACCAGTGGAGTTCAACCAGGTCTGTTGTGAGCTATCAACTCACTGATGACAATGGTGTACGGTGGTGCAATTTCGTGGATTGGTTGAAGTTAGGTATTAACACCGTTGGATGCCGGTCTGCTCAGTGGTCTAGTTGATTATGCGTCTGATACGAGACTGATAGGTCCTGTGTTCGAATCTCACGAGGTAGGATTGTGGACGCGCACTGCTGGGGAGTCCCATACTAAGACGAAACGGCTGTCCAGTGCTTCCAAATTTTCCATGATGGTCTAGCTCCAACTAACTCGCCACTTCAATCAGTGAAAAATATAATAAATATTTTTACCTACTTTTAATTTTTAAGTAGTCTATATTGTAATGTGAAAAGTATAAGGAAGAGGGCATGAAATTGTGATATATGCTATTGTGTGGACAGATATAATTAGTATGTAACGCCAATCAAAGTGGTATGCCTGTCAAAAGAAGATTGAGAAGATTTAACTGAAAATGCTTGAAAGGAAAGTAGAAAGGATTTGGAGTAAAAACAGAATTGGAAAAATCATGAAGAATATTAATGACAACTAATGGAAGATGTGCAAATGAAATATTTAATATATGGTTTTCACAATTTACAAAGACACCGTAGTAAATCGGTTTTCTCTACCAAGTCTTCCTTTACTACAAAGTTGTTCATCTAAATTTCAGTATCTAACTAAGAGATCAATCGAAAAGCGGATAGTTTAAAGTTATGAATAGTAATTTGTTTCGTTATGGGGATCAATAAGTAAACTCTTTACCTTATTACTAGTGTTTTACCACCCTTGGTCTTTGCTATATTTCATTATAGATCATAAATAACATGTAACTATTCCAAATGAACAGTTATCGCTTGTTATTGCGATCTGAATTATTTATAACAGAGGAACAGCTACTTATTTTATATTCATGCATAAATTAAATGAAACATTCTTCATCTTAAATACATTGGAAGTGTTGAACAATTAGACTGAACCATGTTTACAGGCAAAAGTAACTTTAAAGTAATGAATGACCAAACATTGTGAATAAGATTGTCTAAACTGAATGCAACGATAGTGATTAAGAACAAAGGTTGGTGCAGAATAATATGAATTCATTTTATTTCGTTAGGTTCTCATCAGCTGCTTACAACCTAAAATATTTGAAATTTAACGTTATTATAGATATTGACATACTTATACAACAGAGGGCGATGAAGGATGAATATATGTAACATAATGTGGTAAAGATTTCGTTAGAGTTAATGAGGTCATCAAATTTTTGTTTCGAATATATAGAGTTTGGGAGGGAAGGTTCCAGAAAATTGAAATAGTGATTAGAAATCATGGAATTAAAACACATTAGACGATTATGTAATGAAGTAACTGAAAATAGATTAATGTTAATAAAGAGAGATATGAATTGAAATTGGTCAGTTATGAGTGATGTAATTATAAAATTCAGAAAGAGTTGAAATGACGTAATAAAAATAAATAAAATGAACGGGGTTGGGGTGAATGTTACCAGGGCAAGGAAAGATTTATTACTGTTTCTTTTTGTATACAAAGATCTGGTTTTAAACGTTTGATTGCTATTGCTTCGGCGAATTTCAAAAGGTTTGAATTTGATTGTTTGTTGATTACCCTGAAGGACTTCAGTATATCGACTTCGTGTCCTGTGTCAATGAGATGTCTTGCGACAGCGCTGCTGAATGCTTTTAGTCCGTTTGATCTCAAACTCTTCGGAATATGTTCTTTGAATCGGACGTAGGCTCTCCTTTCTGTTCTACCAATGTAACTGCTTTGGCAGATACATGTAAATTTGTATATACAGTTGGTGGTAACATGAAAGGGATACCTGTCGACCTTTGATTGTGTCAATTAATTTACTTTTTTTTAATAAAATCAAAATTATTCCTTTATTATGCTGTCATTTGGTGATAGTTTCAAACTTCATTTCAGCTATTTCGATTTACAATCATCTTGATAGTAGCACAGTAGCCACCATGCAATAAGTAAATTGATGGTATAAATCTTTACTTCACAGCTGATTTACGTAATTAATCTAGTGTCATATAATTAAGCTTGATCTTTTCATAGTAGGCTTGTCAATAACCAGTCGATCCAGTTGGTTTTAGCAAAAAATGGTATGTCGTTTTTTCACTATTTGTGTCTGAACGTATTGGAAATGTTTTCAGGATGATTCATTTCAGTTCATGTTAGGAAATGGTATATTTCCCAAACATTTTCGATGAATGGTACTGATAAGATTGTTTGTTGATTTCAGGTTTTAGATAGAAGGTCCTGTAAAGTTTGATAAAATTGATTACAAGTTGTGGATATCCATAGTCAGGATAAGGGAACTATAATTAGTTATTTTCTACATTTTTCTTGAAATTTTCCAAAGACCACATTGGTTAACATCTTAGTATGTGATTATCTAGAAGAGCAATTGACAACCAATCGAATTCAGAAGAACAGTCATAGTTTGAGATGTTTTAAAAATTTGCATTTATGTCACTTTATGTAAGTATAACCCAAGAAACTTTATGTTTGACGTCTAACATTGTACATTAAAAATATTGAGTCAGAATTACCAACTTCTTATAGTCCGTGTGTCATAATAAAATTCTTATTCATTGTCTTTTTTTTCCTCCCCAACTTTACAACTTAGCTTTTGATTAGAGCTCTTTCTCTTTGTGTAATATTCACCTTCAATCAGTGATACTCAGAAGTCTTAGACTAGGATATGTCAGCTTTGCAAGCCTTAGTTTCAACTATTTCTCTAAATGATGTCAGTTCATAGTGAAATTCAACTTTGAATCACATAAAATCTGAACAAATGACATATTACTCTATAAAAAACTATTTATTTCATATAAGTTTAACTTTTTGACAGGTCAAGCTTGAAGGTATATCGTTTACTAGGAACGTGATAAAACTAATTTCGTATGTGTGTAAGTCAGAGTAAAAAGGATTAGAAAGAGAAAATGTTAACCAATGACTTAACAAAGACAGAATATATTTGAACTGAGGAACTGAAATTGTTATTAACAGTTAACAAGTCAAAAGCGATCTGGTAACCGAAACTAAGAATTGATGAAATAAATCACGAAGTGGTCTTAGTTAGACCACTAATGAGAATCTGGATGAATTGGACGTATGCTTCGTGTTGGTAGGAGACTCCCCACCTGTGTGTACCCATGACCCCGCATCTGGGAACAGAACCCACAGTCTTCGGTCTAGGACAAGGACCCTTAGTGTCTGGACCACTGAGCCGTGAATCAATAGTATGAATGTTTAACTTCAATCAGTCCATGATATTGCTCAACCCACATCCATTGCCTGGGGTGTATAACTGTCTCACCTGACATTAACTAAGTCCTACAGATCACGACTTCTCACTAGAACTGAAGGAGTTTCAACTTGAAGCTAGTCACTAGTTAGGACATGATTATTATTAGTACAGTGAGATTTTGGGGGGTTGAAGGATTTTCATACCTTAAATCACGAACCTCTTTCAGTGGTCTAGGCGTTAAGAGTATGCGTACGAAACCGAAGGTCCTGGGTTCAATTTCTGGATGTGGGATTGTGGACTAGCATTGTTGATTAATCTCATACTAGAAAAAACAGCCGTCCAGAGCTTTTTAGTTTCAAACGGTGGCCTGACTACAATCCATTTGTGATTTAAACCATGAAAACTCTACAATGTCTTCACATCTCACCACAAGTGTATTTTTGAAATGATTATATGGTATAAGAATGAGTTTAAAACAAGGTTGACACATTTTTAGACAGTTTCCAATCAGTTACAAACAGTTTCTATAAATGGATAGTTTATTTAAAAGAAGACGATAATACTATGAATTATGGACAGATTTTGCATATTTAGTGAATCGATTAATAACTACTGCAGATTACTGTTATTGTAAATCGAGAAAGTAAAGATAAGTTCACTCAAATAGATAGAGATTATGTATCTCCTCGAAGTTTTAAAAAGAACCAGACAGGTCTTTGAGAGTTCCCACACTATTCCAGGTTAAAGTTAGATATTTACGATTAGAATTAACGGCTTCTAGTTACGGTTTTCATCACCAACTTACATCATATATAATGTAGAAATGCTTTGTAGCCATAGGTATGAATGAATTACATGTAAAAATCCAATAAGCACTATATGATTAGTTGATCTATAAAATATAGTGTTATCAGGTTAGGATTTATTTTAGGATTAAGGGTTTAAGATTAAAATTTAGAAAGTATGAATAGACACTTAAATTCACTATAACAAGGGGTTTAATCTTATTCTCAGACGGGGTTTTGTGGAGATTTTAGAAATTTCACTAGTTGAAATCATGATACAATTGAAGCTAGACCATCATTGAAAATCTGGAAGCACTGGACAGCCGATTCGTCCTAGTATGGGACTTCTCAGTAGTGAGCATCCACGATCTCACTACCCCCACGAGATTCGAACCCAGGACCTATCAGTCTCTCACTCGAGCGCTTAACCACTAGACGACTGAGTCGGCTTATTCATTTAAATTTTTGATTACACAATTCTAGTTCCGCTATTCATACTGTTTTCCTTGAAAGAAATAATAAAACATATTTGGATAGACATGCACATTTTGATAAACTAACCAATTCTATCATTCACAATGAATAGGTGAATTTACTATCTCTACTACATAGGTGAGAGTATTACATGTTTGTCAACCTATAAGCGTTCATATACATATGTTTACTCTTTCTGTCTATCAATAAATACTTATCTTAATAATTAGTCTTATCATGTACGTACCTTTGTGTAATACATGAATAATACAGTAGATAGGCGTATCATCATACAAACCTATAATTAAAACATTTGAAATTTCACTTACAAAAAATATATATCATATATATGTCATTTCATCTCCACCTACATTCCTTTATATTAGGTCAGAAAATAGAAGAGATTCATAGAAAATACACACTCACATGAATGGAACCGATGAAAAATACATACATATACGAAGTAGGATGTTCAACCCATATATTTATTGTATAGTTCAGTTACATAGCATTGTTTTTTATGTTTAAACCGTATATTTCGATATATTATCGTTATTATCATTATCATTAATCAATATAGTTGTATAAATATCAAAAAAGATCCTTTAATCAATCAATATCTAACTCAAATAACAAGTAAATAAGTCAGTGGACGATAACGACTATTCGAATGATATTCTTATGAAAAAAATAATATCAGTATAGAGTTTTATGGAGATTACAGAATATATGAACGCATATTATTGTAATTTCAATAGTTGAGATCATGAATCGATTGAAGCTAGATTACCATAGAAAACCTGGAAGCACTGGACGGTTGTTTCATCCTGCAGTGGGACTCCTCAGCAGTGCATATTCACGATCCCACCTCGAGAAACCCGAACCCAGGACCAATTAGTCTCACGTTTAACCATTAGAACACTGAGACGGCCGGCATGTTTACGGTGTTAATGTCTAACTTCAACTAATCCACGAAATCGACCGACACATTCACCATTGTCATCAGTGAGTTACTATCTCACAACTGACCCGGTTGAACTCCACTGGTCACTACTTCTCACTAGAACTCCAGGAAGTACCTGTTGAAGCCAGTCACTAACGAGCATATGTTGATTAGTATCAGAAGTGACCAGTGGAGTTCAACCGTGGCAGTTGTGAGATAGTAACTCACTGATGACAATGGTGGATGTGTAGCTCAATTTCGTGGATTGGTTGAAGTTAGACATAAACACCGTGGATGCCGGTGTGCTCAGTGGTCTAGTCGGTTAAGCGCCTGGTGCGAGACCGATAGGTCCTGAGTTCGAATCTCTCATGGGGCAGGATCGTGGATGCGCACTGCTGAGGAGCCCCAAAATAGGACGAAACGGTCGTCCAGTGCTCCCTGGTTTTCCATGATGGTCTAGCTTCATTGACTCATGATCTCAACTGTTGAAATTACTGCAATCTCCACAAAACTCCTTCGGATTCAAATTATTATCTAACAAACAAACAAACAAACAAACAAGAAATGAAGACAGGGATTCGAAAGAGAAATTGCATTTCCTTTTATTAAAGAAAAAAAACATTTTTCAGTTTCACTTACTTTCATCTTTCTTTCTCTCCACCCCATCTTTCTCTCTCTCTCTCTCTCTCTTTAGTCTAAAGTATACACCCACTGATTTAGTGCTCAATAATGTCCGAAATATTTGATCTTGAACGTCATATACATAATATTCTTTACCTTTCAACTAAATAATTGATAGAATTTCCATGAAAATACTTACAGTAACATACGTACAAATGTGTTTATGTGCTTTTTTAGTTAAACAATGATAAGTTGAATATTTTCTTTTAATATGTTTCTTTGTTGTTGATTTTTCTTTTTTTGAAATATCTAGTTGGTATTTTCTTTCATTACCTAAATATTAGTCTCTGGCTTTATTGAAATGTCGTGTATGTGTATGTATGTATTTGTATGTAAGATGGAATGATGGATATATGACTGGTAAATTAGAGTAAGTCAGTATGAGAATAATGAAACACTATTATGTCGGGGATGGGGAACAATTATAGACTAAGACAATTTTATAATATAAGCTTGACTCTTTTTTATCCCTAAGGCTAGAAATTACAAAACTTTAATTAATAACCAGGATTATTACTAGTATTATTATTAGTAGTAATGCTATTATGATGATTAGTTCTGTCAAATAAAACAAAATCAATAATGAAACATGACAATAAACTTCATAAACAATCTCTATACTGAGAACATTTTTACTATTGATTTGTTTTAATGGGATAAAACAGCTATTCGATGCTACCTCGATTTCAATGACTGTCTAACTAAGATTATAAACACAAAGTTCAGAGAATGGATCTCTTTTCAAACAATCTATTATCAAGCCGTACAACGATATTCAACAATCTTGTCAACACACCTTCATAGAAATATTTATTATTACTACTATTAGTATAAATATTAGGAGTAATAATGAGAAAGGAGGATTTTTCTTTATAAAATCAATATTTTTTTATAGATAAAAGAAAAATCGATTATTCTCATTAGATTTTAACACCTAGTAGTTGATTAGTGACTACGGAGTACTTACTGAATATTATTTTCATCATTCTAATAAGTATCGTTAAACTTGTTGAGGGTAATTTCGTCTATATCTGAATCCAATGAATAGTATACCGTTAACTGAGTATTTCATTCTGGCTAAATATCCTAGTAGAATCATGGATTTACTCGAGATTATTCAAAAGCCTGAATACCAGTTTTAGAGATAGTTTATTGTTAAAGATGCAAGCACACAGGGAAACCAAGTGAGTATGTGTTTTGTGTTAAAAATCCATGTAATATTTATGAGTGTTGATCGATTGTGGATAAATTATTGATTGTCTGTGTATGTTACAACCAACAGGAGAATAGATTAAAGATTGATGTGCAGACACGCGCTCAATCAGACTCATACAGAAATTTACAAAGTGGACTGAGTGTCTAAATTACAATGACCAGACAATAGTTAAATGGGCTTACTACAAACTCACATTGAATTAATTAGGATATCCAGAAAAATATCCCAAAAATTATCCTGTTAAGTCTAATGCTATCCTTGGACTTAAAATGGTACCCCACCTCGAACTCACGCGTACTAGCCTCAGGATTAAACCAGTCAGCCTATTGCGTCAAGGTCTTAATCTAGAGTAGACAGATCAAGGTCATAACAGGATTGAACTAAGAATCATTCATACTGTATAAACTCTTTGTGAATTATCTGATGATAGCTGGTTTAAATCATGGGATGAATAAAAATCGTGGAACTATTGATTTGTTACTGACTTCCTATTTTGTGAAGCTGATTGGTGAAAGTTCAAATATTCTACGTAGCGTCAGTTATCGACAAATTCTTGTTAGTCAGTGTTCACTATCATGAAGCCTAGTTTCAGGTTTTTTTTTCGACTATATTCAACCATCTAAGAGTATAAACTGTATTCATGAAGGTCTGAATGATCTATTTATTTATATTCAATACCCAATTCGATTAGTCACAGTTGGCATCTATGCATTATCAACAGCTGTCTGAATATTGTTTGCAGGTACGAGGAAAAGCATATTTTAGATTTTACAACTGAATAAAAGTCACAAATTCATCAAAAATGATGATCGTAATTTTGATTAAAATCAATATACTCATTATTTCAGAATAGTTTCTCAGAAATTGTTCAGTATGACACTTCACATGATAAGCTAACTGTAGTTAGACAACTATCGCAAATCAGACAGCAGTCAACAGCTGTTTTATCTTAATATAGAACTGTTCAGTAATGATCATTTGTTATTTTATGAAGGGACGAACCAAAATCCTTCTTCAGATCTCGCGGTTAGCGCTTGCCTTTTAGACAATTCATCTAGCATCCAATAGTTTACATGTATCACTTCAATCAGATTGTGGTAGCAATTCATATATGAATTATATTTTTAAAAAAGGACAATTGTTTACCCATTCATTACTCTTTTTTAATAAAACCTATTTATCTAGTAACCATTGTTCACTTTTACTTACGTCTGTTACTCCTCGTGGAGGAGCATAGGCCACCCGTCAGCACTCTCCATCTAACTCTGTCCTCGGTAATCCTCTTCAGTTCTTTCCAGATGCTATTCATCCTTTTCATGTATGCTTCCAATTCCCTACGTAGCGTGTTCTTGCTAAAAAAAAAATAACGCCAACCAGCTTAAACAAATTATACCACTGTTCACTTTACTTTCTATTAATTATTTCTCTTCTCCTCTCTCTTCCATTCTTCATTTATTCGATTGCCATTTATAACTGTGTAATTTTCTGTTATAATCCAACTTATGGCTGTTTGTGTGCATGTATCAATTGGAGTAAGTATCTGATAAACAAAACATGTACAATCAGTCACTTTCTTTTCACATTCTCCATATATATATGGAGAGAGAGAGAGGTAAATATCTAACATACAGTCGACAAGTGATTAACACGTGTATTTATATACAAGATAAACCTGGGTCAATCTAATATCTAGAGTGGTCATAATCATAATTAGGAGTGGTAATATTATTATGATTACATTATTCAAAAACAGTTAAAACTATACAAAAAAGTGATAGTCACTTGTTGAATAACATGAAGATACTTGAAAATAAAAAAATATCTATCATCTATGCATCTTTCAAGTGGTTTTCCTGTCCTGTATAGTTTCTTTCCTTTCTTTTCTTTTAATAAAAATTTAATTGGTCTGTTGGAGTAAAATTATTTGGGATTGACACTGTATACCATTGAAGAGTATTTACCCAATTAGATAGATAACACTTAAATGAATGATTAGAAATATTTTTTTTATGATAAAAAGTTATACGCAATGAGTAATGAAACCATTGAGTGAATACACTTATTCAAATGGTACAGTTAAAGCGTTACAACATGATTGTACAACTCAGAGAATGTAATACAAACTAAATTTTGATTGAGATCATGAACCGATTAACGTTAGGTCACCATTGAAAGCCTGGAAGTAAAGAACGACCGTTTCGTCCCATTGTGGGACACTTGAGCAGTGCGCATCCACGATCCCGCTCGCGGGATCCGAACCCAGGGTCTCCAGTCTCTCGCGCGAACGCCTAACCTAATGGACCACCGAACCGGCATCCGATGGTGTTAATGTCTAACCTCAACCAATCCACGAATTTGTGCAACCACCTTCCATTGTACTGAAACCATAAATAGATCTAAATTAGATGACCATTGAAAACCTGGTAGTATTGTCTTTTGCTGGACAGTGTACATTTATAAAGATTATTGATTCATATAGTTTATATTATAAGTTAATCGTCCAGTGCTAGATAGTGCTTCCAAGTTTTCAATAATTATTTAACTTTGATTGATTCAGGATCTCAATAAAATTCATGTGAAGCTAAACCATGTCGAATATGAGGCAGTTACCCACCAAAGGCAATGAAGATGGTTAGGGAATACCGTGGATTGATTGGAGTTCGGTATTAGCACCATTGAATCCCGACTCATTGGTCTAGAAGTGAAAAGTTCACACGCGAAACCAAAGACCTTGGGTGGGGGGTCGTGGATAGACGGAAAGGTCATCCAGTGCTCACAAGTTTGCAGTGGTCGTCCAACATGGATCGTCTCATGACGTCAATGAAATTCAACAACGTCCAAGACCCCATACTGATAATAAATTATCACAAACTAACTACAATCATTACTACTCAATGATTAGTAAATATAAGTATCTCGATCACACCGAACTTTAGTCGTACCCTGAATATCTGAATGGAGAATAAACGTTCCCTCAAAGATTACATATACACCTTACTACGGGATCCTGATTAGCAGGAAGTCAATAGAATATAACTGAAAAAGTCAATCACCATCATAATGTCCCAGTAACAAACAAACGAACAGTTGTCTGAGGATATCAAATTTTTTTCCAAACAAAGAACATAAGTTGGAAATGTATTGTGAAAGTCAAGAATTAAAATAAATAACAAGTGACAATCAGATGATCCAATGTTCATTCAATATTGATGACTTGTTATTCAAATATGAATGAACGAATCTTGATGAAATATATATAATTATTATTGATCTATACACTAATCAAAGATATATTGTAGTTGATGAGAATCGTAGCATAGGAATAAATGTAGGATATAGAATATTAGTAATATATGGTAAGATTATAAGTTATGACCAACCTTTGAGCGACACTAAAATGACCTTGAGAATAGTTACCTACTAACTAAGACTAAATGAGGGTTATAAAGCAATGTGAAGAATTAAAATTATGATCTGCAATTGGTGGTTAGGATTAGGAACTAGATTTAAGGTTTTCACCACGATTTTTAACTAAATGGACGAAAAAATTTCGCGCCATGATCCAAGACTTGTTATATTGTGTCCGATTGGTTTGTCCATAAATTATAGTCCCACCCGATATACTAATCATAAGGGAGTATTTTTTTCAGATTGTTAGAGTTAGCCAGTAAATTACGTTACTTAACTTAGATTTCGTGCTATTTAGCACTCATCAGTAAGATGTTCCCGAAATTTTGAAGGATTTAATTTATATGGTGTTGGCTAATTCACATAGATTAGTGACCACAATAAAAATTGATTAATAGAATTCAAACATTTTAGAAAAAGACTTTATCAACGTGACACTAGTTGGTATTCAGTGGTTAATCAATGACAATATCTATTATGAACTGCTGAGGAGTCCCACAATAGGACGAGACGGCCGTCCAGTGCTTCCAAATTTCCAACGGTGGTCCAACATCAATCGGTTCGTTATCTCAATCAAAAATTTAATAATCTCAACAACCCCTATTCTGGTAATTAACATGTGCTCACTACCGATTAACTTCGTGAGGGAATTCTCGGAGTTCTAGTGAGCTAATCCGTGTCGGGCAGAGACAATTATCTACCTCAGTACAATGGAAGATGGTCGCTCGATTTCGTGAATTGGTTGATGTTAGATACTAACACCACTGAGTACCGGCTCAGTGGTCCAGTAGGTTAAGTGTTCGCGCGCGAGACTAAAAGCCCTGGGTTGGAATCCCGCAAGTGGGATCGTGGATGCGCAATACTGAGGAGTTCCTTAATAGGAAGAAACGGCTATCCAGTACTTTCAGGTTTCCAACGGTGGTCTAACGTTAATCAGTTCATGATCTCAATCAAAAAGATTTATTTTTAATTAATTTCAGTGAATGTCTATGAAGTGTTTGCTGTAAGCTTATTGAATAGTCTTTAACGTAGAATGAACTTGCTGATTTGATCTTTTCTATTCTTCCAGATGAAACCATAGAATAACTATCAACATGAACTATCTAACTGTACAATATTCAAATTATTCTTTCTTAATAAAATCATACAATTCCAAGCACTCGTTCATATGTACATCTACATGTCAACATAAACATTCATAAACATACAAATTAGCACATTGTTTAATTAAACTTAATCTTACGTGATTTTTTGATTATTATTGATGGTGTCATTTGTTAAAAAACTAACAATGATGTACATGCAGATTTACTTAACCATAATTTCACTCTCACTCTCTCATTGACACATAAACACACACGCAAATACTTACAAACTGCATGAATAAAAATAACTCTGTATTAAACAATATCTCTTTTATAAAAATACAAACATTACTATTGTTTCTTAAATTAAAAAAAAAAAGAAGAATGAGTTGACTACTGAAATTCGTTAGTGTGAACAAGTCAACATTTATTTACACTTATTTCTGTATATGTGTAGTAATGTATGTATCCATATGAAATTACATGACTAATGTGTTATATTGTCAGTTGCTATAACAACATCAAGTTGATCACTAGTTCATTTTTTTCTCATCTACAATGATAATTTTTTTTTGAGTTCATCAATGTTGATTGTTGAAACTGTAAATTAGTAGAGTTATGTTATTTCTGTCATTATTATGAATATTTAACTGTCTTGTACATTGTACTGGGATTCGGAATGCGTAAATGTGTCGTAAGAAAACAAAGACTCTTGATATAAGTTTATTTAATGGTCAAAATGAGCAAAATTATGTCTGAATACACTACATTTTAACAATCAGACTTATATAATTTGAAATGAGTAGTATTTTCCATCAATCAGTCAATAACTTACAATGAGAACACATATTTACATAAATATACTGATCAATTTTCACTCTAACTTGATTTTGCATTTTTATTAATACTGTGATATCAATGGATTCAAACTAGATAAGACAATATTATTCATAATTGTGTATCTATATCAGAGTCAACCATTAGTGTGATGATTCCACTAGGTTATGACAAAAGATCAGTTGAATTCTTCATTTTATCACCTAAATACAATGAAAATGTTAAACTGATCAGTTGTTAGCAAATTATCATACTTGGTGGTATGCAATTCATTTAGGTCATAAATTGATCTAAGACGACCATTCGAAACCTGAAAACATTAGATGATCGTTTTGTTCTAGTATGGAACTCTTCAGCAGTGTACATATACAATCCCGCACGTGAGAATCCAATCCAGGATCTTCTTTCTTGCGCGCGAGCGCTTAACATGTAGACCACTGAGTCGGTAGTCGACAGTGTTAATATCAAACCTCAAACAATCCACGACCTCGTACGACCATCCTATTAGTTTTTAGTATGTTTAATTATGTGTAATTAACCATTGTGGTACACTATCAATAGTATTTATTTTCGGCTGGAAGATTATAGGTCACTAATCCATAACCTCTAATAACTCATAGCCAACTGCTGACTATATCCAATCATAAGATTTTTCATAAAATGTATATAAACAAGGAATTGTGAAATGGATAAGAAAGGGAAAATTTATCGAACGAAAATGAATCGTATCACCTTTAACATCCAATTGTTCATTCCTAAAAAAGACGAAATCGAGTATGAATAGATGAATGATTCGGAATTAATTTTTGAATATAAACTGATATGATAAATGCTAATAAGATGCATATAAAACATTTACACTTACGACAGCCTCCAAATACCTAATATTAAAAAATATATCTTACACGATTCCAGTATACAACATCATATGGGTAATTTGATGAAATCGGTAATTTTTTGATGACAATGATCACAAAATGTTAGATATTGCAGAGTAAAATCTTATTAGTTAAAATCAATAGATTATTATTTCGATTCTTAAGAATCTAACATAGAAAACGGTTACTGAGTGATTGATAAAATAATATTATATATTACTTGAGCAAAACCACAGATGATTTGATGCTTCAAAGAAAAATATCAAAGAAGAAAGACTGACAAAACCATACTTATAGAGATAGATGTGTGAATAGATAGACAGACAGACAGACAGACAGACAGACAGATAGACAGACAGACAGATAGATAGATAGATAGATAGATAGATAGATAGATAGATAGATAGATAGATAGATAGATAGATAGATAGATAGATAGATAGATAGATAGATAGATAGATAGATAGATAGATAGATAGATAGATAGATAGATAGATAGATAGATAGATAGATAGATAGATAGATAGATAGATAGATAGATAGATAGATAGATAGATAGATAGATAGATAGATAGATAGATAGATAGATAGATAGATAGATAGATAGATAGATAGATAGATAGATAGATAGATAATTCTGTGTTTAGTGCTTAATGTTCATGATTTCAAATGATCACTTGAAATCAAATGTCGGCGTTGCTAATTTTCGTTGGATCGCGGGTGCGTACTGCTGACGAGTCCCACTCTAGGACGAAGTGACCGTCCAGTGCTTCCAGATTTTCCATGGTGGTCTAGCTTCATTTGACTCATGAACTCAACTATTAAGTTTTCGTTAAGTCACAAAAACTCAATACGTAACAAGTGGATATAAAAAAACAATGACAGTAATAAATTTATAATGAATAAATTATTAAATATTACCACTTAGATATTTCACTATCAACATCATACTTTACCAATGTTGTGTGAATATATATCTATGTATGTGTATCATGTATAGTTTTGACCTTAAATTTTCACTTTATTTCACCTGAATTACCTGATTAATGTAAATTCACTCATTTCATGATTTATGATCAAAGAGGTGTTGATTTTTGGACAATATTTAGTTTTTCATTATTGATCAGTTACAAAAAATGAAGATCAGTTAAATAGTGTTTATTATTATTATTATGCTCTTTGAATCTTAGTTCATAAGAAATATAATATTGATATCGTTTAAAGTGAAAGCTTGTTATTTATTCTAACGTAACTTACTTACATAACTCCGCCGGAGTCCCTCTGGGGGCTACTACCAGTCCCAAGCCCAGATAAAGGGGAAGGGTTGGGCATAGGGTTAGCAACCCCATCCCGTAGAAAACTAACTCGCTAAAAAAAAACGCTGACCCGCTAAATTACTTACATCTGAGTATACACGCTTAAAATAGAAAACAGTCAGATAATATAATATTAAATATATTTCCAAGATATTACTCAAAAAAATATATATTAAAATAACTTATTTACTCATTGAAACTTCACTGTTAAGAGTTCACTCTGAATTCATTTGTAGATTTAATAGTTACATTTATTAGTCAATTGAAGCTAGATCACCATGGAAAACCTAGTATGGAACTCCTCAGCAGTGCACATCTATGATCCCGCCTCGAGAGATTCGAACCCAGGACCTATCAATAATTATGAATGTTCATTATATACATATATATATATATATATATATATATATATATATATATATATATTCTTTGATGTTAACAATCTGCTGTATATATATCATCATCTTTTATACAAAAATAATATGTAAATATTCACAGATGATATTCAATCATTATATTGAATATTTCATGTAAGGGAGATATAAAACATTAAATCAACCAATAGTATGAATGGATTTAACGCGATACAAAATAAAGGAATATTCCTATTGGTTAATGAATTTCAAGATAAATGATTGGCTGAAAAAAATTTTTTTTATAAACTTAATAAGATTTATATTCATATAATTAAAAAAATTATTATTATTATTATTTAAATAGAAATTCCATATTTACCATATCAAAGTGACTAAAATTGTTTATTCAAGTAATATGAATATGATCTATTTTATAAAATAACACTAAAACAAAATGGATTTGGGATTTTCTAAATTAATGAATACAAATCCAATGTATACAAATTATTATTCAGAAATTAATAATAATAATAATGACAATACATCAAAATTATCATATCCAGTTGCTAGTTCATTCTTTCATTATAATTCTAATAATGATTTATCAACAACGACGACAACAACAACAACACCTATGTTAAATGAACAATTAACTTCACAAATAGAACAATTGAATAATTTTTCATTAATTAATGAATCAAAACATTTAAATCAATTATCTAATGAAATGTCAATGAAACGTTTAAAATTAGATAATGTACAACATACAAATGAATATGATTCATCTAGAAATTGTAATAGTACAAATTCTATTATACCATGTGATCTACGTGCTGAAAATAATGAAATAAATAATGATATGAATCGTCAATTCAATGTAAATGATACTATTCATACACAATCAATGAATAATCATTCATTAGAACATGTACCAAATGTTTCAAATTATAATTTTTGGCATAAACTCAATTCTTATCCAATATTTCCTTATCGTTCGTCTCATCATCATAATACAAGTACTACTTATAACTCTACTAATGCTACTACTACTATTAATAATGATAATCACTTATCGAATTATTATGATCGATATATGTGCAATACAACATTTCGATATTCACATCCTTCAAATAATCCTACATATAATTTGTCAATTTTCCCACCCTATTCACCAACTGGTGCACCATCTCATTATTACCATCAACAACAACAACATAGTCAAGGAGAATCGAACATCATGTCAGAGTCAAGATTGTCAAATACATTCCCTTCATTTATTACTGAATCTCAGATATCACTTCCATCATCTTCACCATTAGTTACCATGATTACAAACACTACTAATTTGCACATAAGTAATGCTTTATTTTCATCTCATATGAATAGTAATAATGTCAATGCACCATGTATAACTCTAACAGCTACAACTGTTAAAAATTCCTTTTCTACCGTATCGTCTGTGATTACATCTATTTCGGATACTCCTACCGATACTATTCATAATAATCATTGTAGCCAGAAAAATTTAAAACGAAAGTCAATAAATAATTATGATTTTAATACAAGATCACAAGAAGATATAAACAAAAATAAATCTGTTAACAATTTATATGAAACATCAAATATGTTGAAAGTCAATAATGACGAAGATTTAATTGACAAAAATTGTGAAAATAGTGAGTTAATGAAATTTTTAAATAATAATTTAAGACACAAGCACAATAAGCAAAGATGCTCACTTGGGGACTTTGAGTAGCAGGCACATACAACTGACGAGATCTAAGTAGGATGAAACGTATGTCTTGTATCCCACTGCTAGCCACAAACCAACTTTGCTTATAGCGCTTATAACTGAAGCCTATATATGTATATAATACTTATGCTTCTGATTCCGTATTAATCGTTGACTAAAAACGTTAAGCGCAGGTGGTGAGACTTAAATTTCTTCGGTTTAATCCGCAACGAAGTCATGACGCGCATAAGTGAGGAGTCACATGCTAATGCGAAGCAATTACCTAATGACTTCGGTTTGCAATCTCAAAAAGTATTTTTATTCAACATTCACATGTTTATAGTCACATGCTAAGATGAAACCGTTTTTATTATGTTAAAATATTATTGTTATGAAAATGATCGTAGTAGTGGTGGTGATTATTGTGATGATTGTTTATTGTTTATTCATGAATTGTCAACAAATGCTACAAGTTAGAACATCTCAGTTAAAAGAGTTTTTCTAATAAATAGGGTTTTGAAATGGATCTCTTAAAACTATCACGAAATATGTTGACTAATATAATTAAACCATATTAAATAGTTGGAGGAAATGGACTGTATATTCTGAAGTGAGATTTCATGTAATCAGGTATATGTATGTAAAGTATACTTGTATTCTTGATGAAATTGATGCTACACGGCGAACTTAATTCTATATCATCAAATATCAACCGTTTCTTTGGTGATCTTCATACAAAGTTACTAAGCAACTGTGAAATATGTAGGAAGTACACTTTCATTTTTGATCGTCACATTTTTTAAGAAGACTTCTATTACCAAATTCACCAAATCCCCTGGTACATTCGAGATTGAATAGAGTCAGCTCTCCCTCTCAAATGCTCTCATATGGCCATGCGTATACAGCGATTTCCAGAGAATCCTACCCACTGCTTTCTCGCGAACGGGGTGTTGTTTACGAAATTGAAATCCGGCTCTTTAAATGGGTTGGTGGATATGGGGTAGCTGAAAAATCCTGCATATGGGCTCCGAGATCCTGAGTGAGCAAATGGAGTATTGTTGGTCACCGGCTACCAAAGGACTATGTCTCCTAACATTGTTCCACTGTCTTCTGGATCAAACGTTTAGGTCGAAGGCTCGGAGAGTGGCCCCCTAAGAACACCACCTGGTCTAGTTTGTAGGTCCGAGCAGTATTCCAGCTCTTACACAAATCAAATGATGAGGTGTGGCGCATAAATATTTGATTAGCTATATAATGGATTTGTTAAGATGTAAAAGACAAAACCTAATAAAGTAATCCTTGCTCATACTATTGATTTGATTACACTTTTAAGTTGCTGACCAAATCATAATGTTGCGAGTCATAAACATTCATTGAAAATTAACTACAACTATATGGTCATCAAATACACTTGTCGTGTAGCTATTAAGAGCTAAACTTTGAACACATATTAACGGATTTAGTTAACCTCAATTATTCTCTATTGAATGGTCTACAAACACTACTGTATGCGTATGTATCAATCTCAGTTCATTTGAATTAGTCCCGTCATGAGCGATGAGTGATAGTCACCTGTTGTTAAATTACACGGATCACACAACTGTGAATAGATTTGGAAACATGCAAATTACGTAATAGATCGTATTGCATTATTTAGTTACTATCTCCAAACATAAAACGTCATATCAACAACGCCTAGATTATTACGTAAGATATTGCTAACCAAGTTATGATTTGATCACTCCATGAAACTCTCACTGTGTAGGCATTCAAAAAGGAAAGGGTCAAATAAACTTACACTTGAGCTGAACTCACTTGTTTTGTCTCCAAGTCAAAAAGAAATCTAACCTTAGTAACCAAATTTAAATTATGTTTTCATCTTTTGTTGTTGTTTGGTTGTAAATTCAGTTTTTTTTTAAAAATTAACTTGTAATCGATTACTTATCAATAGGTCATTTTAGTGTACTTGGATTATTGATTCAAAAGGTGTTGAAAAATACGGATACCAAAAACATCAAGGTTCAAGTTTTAAAGAATAATTTTATGTCAGTAAAATAAGACTGAACTAGCAGTTTAAGGTTATTTTAAAACATTTTGTATTTTAAACGATGCCCCATTACAAGTTCAAGAAACCTATACAAGATGGATGTGAGTAGTTAATTGGTATTCCTTAATTTTACCAATAAATTTTAGTAAAAAGTTTGTAGAGATTGTTGGATCTCGTTGAAGTCATGAACTGATCTAAGTTAGACTACCATAGATTCATGAATTCAATGAAATATAACAACTTACACAACTCCATACTGACAATTATCATGTGCTCACTAATAGCTAGCTTCGAGAGTAAGTTCTCGGAGTTGTATTAAGAAGCCGTGACTAGTGAGGCTAAATGGTATCGGGAGTCACCCACCAAAGACGATAGAAAATGGTCTTAAAATGATTTGGATTGGTTAAACGTAGATGTTAACACATTTTGATGCCGGTTTAGAGGATTTGGGTTCGCGCGCAAGACTGATGGGCCTGGTTTCGACTCCTGCTTACAGTTTCGCAGATGCATACTGCTGAGGAGTTCCTATCCAGTGTTTCCGGGTTTTAAATGTCTGTCAAACTCAGACCAACCTAGGATTTTCATACGATAAATTATACTTGGTTTCTAAGTAGATGATGTCATTATTTTCTGTTCAAGTTGTTTGAAAATTGGGGATGATATAACATTAAGCTGTAGATTTAAGCTTCATTCAATTTTAACATGGTTTGTAAATTGTCGACAATGCCAGGCACAGTCAGTCAGAATTATATTTTATTTTCTCAGAAGAAAGTGTGGTTAAACAATGTAAATGAGAACGTACAAATTTATTTCAAGTTCATTTTGATTAACAAAATTATGAATACTAGAAAAACAGTCTTGAAAGAAGTTTTATTAAAAAAAAGTCGATTGTGGAAGATTAATTTTTAACAGTTGAATCCACCATTGAGAAACTAGAAGTACTGGACGGCCACTTCGTCCTAGTATGGACTCAGCATTGTGCATATAAGATCCCACACACGGGACAAGAACTCAGGACCTTCGGTCTCGCCCTCGAACACAACCTCTAGACCACTGAACCAGTATCCAACGGTGTTAATATCTAACTTCAGTCAATCCATGATCTTGCGCAACCATCCATCTATTGTCTGAGGTGGATAACTGTCTCACACCCGACACGAATTGGACTTTATTAGTCATAGCTTCTCACTAGAACTCCAGGAAATCCATCTTGAAACTAGCCATTAGTGAGCATATGATTATTTTCAATAAGGGGATTTATGGAGATTGTAGTATCATTTTAAGCACAAAACGAATATCTAGAACAGATATGTTAGCATCTGTTTGATAATGATATACAAATATTGATGTATAACATAATGGAGAATACGATAGGTTATTGTAGAGGTAGCAGTCGCCTTTAATTGCTGTATTGTCTACTTTTGTTCAAACAACCAGGAAGGGCATTCATTCAGGAAATTATGCGCCTGAAAAATCGAATATATAACTAAGCTACATTATTATTATTATATAATCACAGAAAATATACATTTTCTTCATTATATCATGTGTCGATCTAAAATTTGATATTTTACATCATTAACTGACTTCAGCTACGAAACCGCTGGTTATCAATGAGCAGTAGGGAAATTCCTTTATACTGGTAGGAGATACACTAACCATGTCCATTCACAACCCGACCAGGAATTCAGTCTACCAACAATGCATATTTAGAATTCAAATTGGTTTTATAATTTCTTGGTCATAAGACAAAACATTTTTCCATTGGTTTCCGATTTACAATGATTCTTTTACCCCCCCCCTTCAGATACTTTGTCCACTTCATATAATTCTATTTGTAAAAATGAAATAACATTTAATTTGCTTTAATTGACTATATTCAATGAAGCGCTATCATTGTACAATCAAAACAATCTTTTCCATTAATATACCATGAGTATGATTATGTGTGGCAAAAAAAAAGGAAATATATGAGGTTGATAATAAAAATAATACCACTAGTAGCTGAAGATCTAAGTCAACAAATAGTCGATATTAGTTTCTAAACGGTTAAATCAACAGTTGAAATGATCAAAACAGCAAAAAAAAGGTTCATTAAATACATTACTGTTTGATACTGGTTTTAACATGTTACTATGTCTTATATAATACATATCTCGTAAATTATGAATGTGGTAATATTTAACTTATCCTATTCACAAAGGATCTTAGTAACTAAATCTTATTGATTTTTGAAGAAAAAAAACACAAACAAAGATACATTTGAATTTTATTTCTCAATTAATTTAAACAAAATATATATTTCGAATGAACAAACTAATTCAAATCTGACTTAATTAAGCGTTAGCAAAGTTGGTTTATTTCATGTGCAGGTAATTACTCGGTCTGAATTGTAAAAAAAACTGCAAATTGAAGATATTGCTAGTTTTTATTATATACATAGATGAAGGGTGGAGTGTTTATTATTATTATTATTATTACTAAGTAGTCAGAATGGTTAATGATATCTTTAGATGTTTAGGACAACATGTAAGTTTACATTGTAACCATGGATAATACTGTCTAATTTATAGAGTTCATCAAACTTTATTGATAAAGTTTACAATAAATCTTTTAAACCAAATGATTTCATGTAAACATTACAATGTTGATGTCTTTGATTGTCATTTTGGCTGACCCAAACAGTGATAAATTCACCTTGATACTGTAAGAAACTTACATTTCGAACCATCAGATAATTAACTCTAACAATTTATAATCAAATCAAGCTTCTAGGAATTAATCATTATTTATTGTTAGTTGATTATTATTTTTAATCAAAGTAAAAAATGTAGAAATACTCTCAAAACTGATTGCCATAAATAATAGACTACTATGCTATATGGATGTGGTAGGAATGTTGGGGTAAAAGCCTTAAAATTGTACAAAGTTTATGTTCAATGAAGCCTTATCAGATAGCGTATAAATTCTAGTGAGTGGTTATGACTCACGAATTTTGACTATACCAACAAAAACACCTGTTTTACCTCATTTCGATAGTTCATTTACAGGCTATAAGTCGATCACGCACAGGATCCACATCAGAATATTTTCAGTTTTTCTGTATAACAATGAAATCTAGTTCTAAAGTAGGAAGTAAGGCAGATGCTTACAGCAAAAGTAAGAAAATACTTACCATTTTATTTGGGACCATTTGATTAGATTATTTATTAATTACAGCGCTTAGTTTGAACTCTAGCTACAATTTCTATCTAATTATACTAAAACTCCAAACAATCTTTTACTTAATCGCGTAAAATAGTTTTAATATATTGTCATTCGTATAACATTTCATTGAAGATAACATTTGACTGTTTCCATACTTGCATACCTATAGTCGCACATACTCACGCACATACGTAACCAAGGCCTATAGACTTACATACACGTAACCATACAAACTCCGCCTATTTTCTCATGTCAAGCTTGATTATGTGTCTAAAAAGTATATATTCTCTTTCTTCTTCTTCTTCTTAAAATTCTTTCCTGATTTATACATGATATCGGTAGAAAAACGACATTTCTTGTTACTATCTAGAACAGACGGTTTTATGGAAAAATAAAAAAAAGTTTCCAGTGTGAAAACATGCCTACTTTGTTTCTTAGTTAAAAGAGAAAGATTTTCGTCATTTCGTTTATTGATTACATTTTGATAAGGTTTATATAATGTGTGTTCATGTTAACCGAATCGCTTATCAACCATGAAGTTAACACGACTGTACATTCACATACATACGATTGTATCATTGACACACATGTTATCAACTACTGATATAAACTTTTAATTCGGAATGTAAGTAGTACAGAAGGAAACAAAGGAAAAATTAACTGAAAGATAAGTATGTATATGTGTGGAAACATTTAAATGGGGGTGGGATGGCAGCAGAGAGTGTGATGATGGTAAAAAAAGATGACTAGAAATAAGTTTAGCCTATAATTATCTATTGATAATTTTTTTTAAAGAAAAGTTGAAAACGACAGACTTTTTTAAGGGGAAGATAAAAAAAATCATCTGTTGAATAGCCCTGAGGGTGAGGTGGAGTCAATATACATATATATAATTGGCTTTTACTATCAATGCAAGACGAAATCGGAATTCATGTATGCATACACATATACGTACATACATATAAACACACTTTCACATTTTTGTATAGAAGTGCTTCGACTTAAATCTTTTTCATTTTCTTTCTATGTTGCGTTCTCAATCTGGATAACGGTTGTTCATGTATTTAGTTGTAAAAACTTATTTTCCATTTCTCTGTTAATTTTTATCGCCACGAGTCATATTTAACAAAATAGTAACTATGTTAATGTATCAGGACAATGTGACTCGTTAAGTCTGTTTACTCGTGAATGTATGCGCGTGTGTAAAATGAGCATGAAAATCGTCAGATTACATACTTATTATCGATTATGTGAAATCTTCAAACCTTATATTAAGAAGTTGAAATTAAAATGTGAGCTCAATTGGTATTACAATTTTAACGAATTTCTAGTAGGATCTTCTTCCCTAACTTCCTTAAAAACACTTGTGTAAAAGCAATGAATATGACTACTCTGGTAAAGATGATATATACATAATGCAATAAGAGAGCTAACTCTCCCCACCTTTTGCAGTACAATGGATCCTAATACTGAACAATGGGTGTATGTCCTTTTTTTTAAAATCCTAATTTAGAATACGACAAGAATGTGTACACAACATATCAGACGTTCAGAAGTTTTTCAATAATTCATTTGTTAAAATTAGTTCATGAAATTTGGACATTATGTCTAGTTTAAATTCTCCAATAATTGTTAATTCTAGTGTAGAAAGTAACATGTAGTCAAATAAAAATACTTTTCAATATACTTGTGTCCGAAACATCAAATATGGAGGTTTAATTCACTCGAAATTTATTAAGATCATGAACCAAACAACCTTTGAAATTCTAGAAGTACTGGATGGTTATTTCATTATAACATGGACCCCTATGTTAGTACACATACACAACCTCATAGACGGAAATTCAACCCGGTACCCTCAGTTTCGTGCACGAAAGCTCAATCTTTAAACTACTGAATCGGGAAATAATAGTGTGCAATCAAGTAAATACTAGTGTTATTTCTGAAATCCCAGAATCCATGAATAGGTATGTTGGAAGTCCTAAGTCAATCGCTTCACAACAACTACATCGCTGATTCATATAGCGAAATACTAATGAATGTTGCATAAAATAAACAACAACATGTTGATTTTAGGAATTTAGATGGTAGTCTTTCCATACAAGATAACAGGTTAAAAAGACAATATTTTGGTTGACTTTAGACCAATTCATTAAAATCAACCACCCAATAACTTGATCATATATTACTTACGCCTGTTACTCCTAATGGAGCATAGGCCGCAGATCAGTATTCTCCAACCCACTCTGTCCTGGACCTTCTTTTCTAATTCCATCCAATTCTTGTTCATTTTTCTCATGTCTATCTCCATTTCCCGGCGTAATGTGTTCTTTGGTCTTCCTCTTCTTCTCCTTTGGCCTTGAAGATTCCATGTGAGGGCTTGTCTTTTGACGCAGTTGGGTGCTTTCCTCAATGTGTGTCCTACCCACTTCTAGCGCTTCTTCCTGATTTCTTCCTCTTCTGGGATCTGGTTTGTTCTTTCGCACAGTTGGTTGTTACTGATAGTCTCCGACCAACGGATCCGAAGTATTTTTTGATCATATATATTATTGCCAGTATTTGTTTAGAAAAAATATATTAGAGCTAAACGAGAAAAAGATCATATTAAAAAGGAAATCAAGTAAATATGTAACGTTAAAGTAATCATTAAATGTTCAATTAGCCTTAACACATCCACAAGTATGCAATGGTTATAAAAAAAAATCAATGATAAGTGTTAAATACGTGCAATTATTGTTACAGTTACATAATCATAACAATCTAATGAAATGGATAACCCTTAAAAGTCTAGAGTCATATATTTATTTGTTATATAATAAAGAACATTTAAAGCTCTGTTGTATTTTTTTGATAAAATTGCGTTTTTAGAGTTTAATAGTGTTACTGAGTAATGTTTATTATTGTTCTGAACAATATCGTTTTCGTCCTTTCTTTCTTTCCTAATTATTTACTTATTATTTTAATTTATTAGTTAATTATGGTTAAAACTTTATAATTAAGCCATTCATTTTAGAGAACTCAGAATTATCAAAGATGAAATGCATTTAATCCCATTGATGCCTAAATATCTTGTCTAATATTATTCCAGTACTTCCATGTTTTCTATGGTGGTCTAGCTTCAACTGACTCATGATTTCAATTATTGAACTTACTAAAAATCTCCACAAAACCCCTTCTGATAATAATCATCTACTCACTAGTGACTGATTTCAAGAGACACTGCTGAAGTCCTAGTGAGAAGCCGTGACCAGTGGAGTTCAACTAGGTCTGTTGTGAGATATCAGCTCACTGAAGACAATAATGTATGGTGGTGCAATTTCGTGTATTGGCTGAAGTTAGACATTAACACCGCTGGGTGCTGACCATCTTAGTAGTCTAGATGTTAAGTGTTCGTGCGCGAGACTGATAGTCCCTGGGTTCGAATCCCGTGGGAGGGGGGCGAGATCGTGGATGCGTACACTAAGGAGTCCCATACTAGGATGAAACGGTCGTTCAGTGCTCCCAGGTTTTCCATGGTGGTCTAGCTTCAATTGACTCAAGATTTCAACTATTAGTGTTACATACTTTATTGATTTACGACTGTATATCTTAAAAGTGAAATTACTAAAAACAGATTGTTTACTGAAATATTCCTCGTTTCTGGATCTAATATGATGTTCAAATTATTTATTATTCAGATAATTAGTCTTGAAATTAAATTAGACGTATATATATATATATATATATATATATATATATATATATATATATATATATATATAAGTTTATGGTCTAGTAGTTCCAAACCCTAGTTTACTTTATTATTATATCTTTTTTCATGTACAGACTTATTCTTGACTTATAGTGACATTGTAAACTATTTATACAGAAATAAAGGCAATATGTTTTGAACATACAACTTAATATCTAAAAGTTGAGTGCTTTAATCACTAAAACATTATCTCATTTACACCTACATTGGTTTGAACAACTAGGAAAGATCATTAAACCTTATATAATATGATCACAAATTTGAGCATATAATTATCTACTTAGTTAGGTAAAATAGATTTTGTTTTATTTAGTGTATTGACAAATGTAACTTTTGCAAGTTTTTTTAACTTCTTAATTAAATAAAATACTTTCTGAAGAAATATTCAAGCATTTTTGTCTTCGTTTACGTCTTAAGTTTCTTAAATTCCTGATAATTTTTCTACTTCAGCAATTAATAGTTTTTTTTCGAATTATATCTCTGATGTTTAATCACTTTTTGTTATTATTAATATTGTTGCTACCTCTATTATTATGGAATTTGCCTGGACAATATTATATTGCTATGCTAATAGTGTATGGCAATTTGAATCAATGTACACATATGTCAGATTCTACTATTGACTTTGGCTGATTAACTAATTTAGATTTTTAATGTTAGATTATTGATTTGTTGTATACAATTGTATAGTTGAGCGCATCCCTTAAATAATGACACAAATGTGTTACAATTAAGTTGATTCTACTATGAATTTCTCAGTGAAGTAAAATTAACATTGACCATAATATTGCTTAAATAATCTAATTATCATATAATTGTATATTATCAGAAGATTTTGAAGTTTGAGGAATTGATAATACAGTGTTAATTCGTAACTTCTTCATAGTCTTCAGATATTTCATCGAATTCATAATCACATTGTATTGTGATAAACAAGATACAAGTACAAAATTGAATTAGAATATAATAGTCTAAATTGTGCAACCATTCCATTCATAGGTGTTATAAAATATTCAAAATTGATTCATTAATGAAATTAACTCTTATTTATTATTATTTAAACACATGAACATTGGCACAAGAAGGCGCCAAGTAGATATACGACATATAAGTCATTCGATTTGTGTGATACCGCCCGAGTGCCCAGACCGAAGCAGGTGGTTATCTTAGGAGGCCACACCCAAAGCCTTTGACCTTAAGGTCTAACCCACAAGGCAGTGGAGCATCGTGAGGAGATGCATTCTCATGGTAGCCAGTGACCGATAATTGGTTCATACACCATTTGTTTCCGCAGGATACTGGAGCCCATGTGCACCATTGGTTTAGAATCCGGTTAAAGCACCGGACATTCGCTTTTCGTCCTCTCAATTTCGTAAACAACACCCCCGCTATGAGAAGGCAGTGAGCAGGACTTCCCTGGCAGAGGCTGTATACGCGTGGCCGTGTGAAAGTATTTCGAGTGGAAGGGCGAGCCCACCCCACTCTCGGCCATACCAGTGCATTTGGGGGCAATTAACTCTTAAGTGGAGATTTTCCAATTAAATATTAACTTATGTTATTTTATTTTAAACTAAACAATTTACTCAGAAACTATATTTTAACCTGTTTATCTCTTTCTCTTTTACACATATTTCTTATTTTAGACGATGAATCACAACACTCACCAATCTCATCATCAATGGATTATTTTTCTCAAACAAATTCCATCTCACCACAAGACGATAATGTATCACAAATAAATGTTTATAATAGTAATAATAATAATGATAATACTGATAATAATAATATTATCATAAAGAATAAAAAAATACGTAAACCGCGTACAATCTATTCAATATGGCAATTGCAAATGTTAAATCGACGTTTTGTTAATTCTCAATATTTAAATTTAACAGAACGTGCAAGTTTAGCATCACAACTTGGCTTAACACAAACACAAGTAAGTATATATCTTCTAAAAAAAGTATCTATCTTGATTATATCATAATCAATTATGAGAAATATTCTCATTATGAAATGAAAACAATAACAAAACTTTTGTAAATCATTCATGTTTAATTGGGATATTGTATAATATCAGAAGGGGTTTTGTGGATATTGTAGTAATTTCAATAGTTGAGATCATGAGTCAATTGAAACTAGATCACCATAAGAAACCTGAAATTATTGGACGGCCATTTCGTCCCATTGCGGAGCTCTTCAGCAGTGCGCATCTACGACCCCGCCTCGTGGGATTCGAACCCAGGACCCATTAGTTTCACTAGCTAGCGCTTAACCACTAGACCACTAGGCCAGCATATATATGTATAATAATCTTTTAATCGAGTTTACCAACCCGTTTTTGTTTTAATTGAGATCTAGGAAGTAAGATTTTTGTGTTGATTGATCAGTAAAACAAATTTATGAGTAAATATCATTGATGATAACATTGAATATTTGTCATGGAATAGCATGATAATTTCAGGCATCACGTTTAGACTGAGTTGTTTAAACGTATCATGATACTTCTTAGTGAATGTGATGGATAGATTATCAATGTACATATATTATTTCCATTATCTAAGGTTATCTCTGTGCTGATGTGGTATGGCAACTCGAACTGATGTACGTACGTACGAAGTTCTACGTTGTTACTGACTGATTATCTTAATGTAATGAAACTCGAGTAACAAAAAGTGATTTGTAATATTAGTTTTGGTCATATTTCTTTAACTGTATGTATGTTTGTGGAACTACCCAACTATCTAAACTGAAACGTAATTTAACCATCCTTAGACAATCGTTTATTTATCCACATAATAATTAGACAAGTTAATCAATGTATGAGTATAAATAAAAATTTCATTCTACAGTTCGTTTCAAGAAAATCTGTACTAATCAGCTTAGATCTTAATCAATTTTTGATCTACTTGTGAGATGAACATTGATTGATCAGATTAAAAAGAACTTGTTTATTCGCTTCATCAATAATCATCCTCACCTACACGTGTATACACAATGTGTATATCAAAAAAAGTTCGAATGAGTTCAGTAATACTATTGATTGGTTGTATAAACTATCCTACTCTTTACAGTACACATAATTTGTATGTGAAGAACGAGTTGAAGGTTAACATTGATAATGAACTGCTATAATTATGTAATCATGAATAATTGTGAAGGATTTATAGTAGAAGTATACATATGTTTGACCATCTGTTTAGTTAATGTCGAATTAAATATGTTACTTTAAAGTAAGATCATTCTTCTTTGAATTGTCACGACATTATCATCTCGATGATGATGATGATGACCGGGATGACAACAACAATGTTATTGATGAAATGCACGAAATATGAGAAATAATCAACAGTCATAATAAAATTCTTTTCTCTTTTTTTTCTGTCAAAGTATCAATATGAATAATGTTGCAACAAACAAACGGTGTGTGTGTGTGCATGTTTGTTATATTTCTTTTACAGAAGAGAAATATTTTTTGGATCATGAACTATTTGAATGTAAATAGTACTAAACGTTTATGGTCTGTCATCATAAATACAGCTGATTTGTTTAGAAATCTGTGATTATATAATCCAAGCATTCAACTTTGAACTTGAAAAAAATTAAAAATCGACCTTATTATCCGGTTTATTTAGTCAATGTTAATATGATGTAATGAATTTATCAATTATAAGTTTATATTGAGATCTTGAACCTATGAATGTTAGATCATCATTAAAAACCTAGAAGCACTGAACAGTCGTTTGATCCTAGTATAGTACTCTTGAGTAGTGCGTATTCATGATCCCTCATACTGTACTCGAACCCAGGTCCTCCACCCTTACGCAAACACTTAACATCTAGACCAATGAAATGGCATCTAACGGTGTTAATGTTTACATTTAGCCACAACATTGTGCAACTACTTTCCATTATTTTTGGTGGCTAACTGTCGATTCGGTTGTATTCCAATAGTCACGGCTTCTCACTATAATTCCGAAAATTACTTCTAGAAGCTAAAACACGAATTTCAGCGAAGGGATCTCTTTTCAACGGATTTATTATCAAGCTGTACAATCGTATATATATGAAAATTTTTTTATTTTAAAAGTACTAATTCCGTGAGGAAATGTGAACACAGTTAATAAAAAGGTTATAATACTAGATTACGTAATATGAATAATAACAATATTCATATTAATTATTACTTCATAATTCGTTCACCCATGTGTGATTGTATTACTTAGAAGACTAAATTCTCAGTGACATGTTGATTATGTACTTGATTGATTAGAACGTGAGTGATATACGAAACTGATTTTTTCCAATCGTTTATCATAAATAAGAATGACCAATTATTTTATTTATTTATTTGAACACATAAACACTGGTACAAAGAGGCACCGAATACATATGCGCCACACAATACACATGATTTGTGTATGGGCTGTGAAACTATATGGGTATCCAGACCAAAGCAGATGGTTTTCTTAGGGGGCCGCACCCTAAAGTTCTGATCCACAAGGCAGTGGGGGCGACGTCAGGAGCTGCAGTTCCATGGTACCAGGTGACGAACAATACTCTGGTACTCCAATTACTCTCTCAAGATCCTGGAGCCCATGTGCACCAAGGGTTTGAAATCAAAGTTTTGCAACTCGCTTAGTTGAAACCACCATATCCATAAACCCAGTTAAAGCGCCGGACATTCGCTTTTCGTCCTCTTAATTTCATAGATAACACCCTGTCCACGAGAAGTCAATGAGTAGGACTTCCCTGAAAGTGGTTGTTTATATGTGGTCATGTGAGAGCATTTGAAGAAGGAGAGCTGACTCGCCCCAACCTCGGCCGTAGCATAGCAGTTGGGGACTATAACTGATTATACAACTTAGTGAATTCATTAAAGCTGTTGTTTATGGTCGTGGTATTCTATAATATTGTAAACATGTATTTAGACAATAAATTATCATTGAATTAATTAGTGTCAAGTACTGTTTAGTTCCAGTTTAACAAATTCGAATGTTAATTTAACTGTAAATAAATAATTTAAAAAAGCTATGTGTTCAGTTCTCATTTTGATTTATTTCTGGTATCATCTACCATCTTTATGGTCTTGGTTATGACATCCAGTTCACTATTTACCTGTTCATGTCAAGATTTTTGCAGTCAGTATTCGAAATTTTGATTACATAATCAAGTTAGAGTTTTTTTGTAAGATCAACTGTTTGCTAATAATATCAGTTATTTTGTAGATTTTCAATTTTGAGATTGTTGTCTATCCTACTTTTATACAGATGCGCATAACGTTTTTTCTGACATCATGAGTTACACTGAACTAAATCCATTTATTATATTACTGCCAATGATCAATAATGAGTTAAATTAAACGACTGTATAAGTATGTTATATTCTATGTTACTTTTGACCGCCTCCATTAGAATATTGTTTTTTTCTGGTTAGCGTTTATTTAGCGAGTTAGTTTTCCACAGGACTTTCTCCTTTATCCGGGCTTGTAACCGACATTAGCCCCATAGGGATCCCATTAGAATATAGTTACAAAATAAATCTATATTCTTACATATCACTAGAAAATCTGTCTGTGTTGAATTTTATGTCAAAGAAAAACCGAATATGATTACAATTTATGGATCAGAAGTGATGTCATAATAGGTAACCGATTCAACTTTCGTCTGTTGTGTCATCGATTCTGTTAAGTACACGTGATGTGTGTGTAGGATCACAAGCCTTTATGTAAAAAAGTCTGGATTAAAATAGGTTACACAAACATGAATTTGAATATATAGTTAAATATCAGGAAATATCTATCATGAATGAAATATATATCAAATATTGGGGAACATTGAAATGAATATTCAATAAGAGGAATTTATTTATTGGGCATAAATTTGTGTATTGGCTTTGAGTAACAGTTTGAGTATAACAGTCAATGATACAAATCATCTCCTTAAAATGAAATAGGTTAAACGACGTTAGAAATTGTTACTTAGTGGGCTAAAATAGAATGTCTTAACCTATGGACCATTATTCCGAATTTGTTTTAATACATCTGAAATGGACCTTAGTTTTTTTTGATAAATTAAACATTAATTCTTATTATAAATTGATATTAACCAATGAAAAGTAGTCGAAAAGCGAAATAGGTTCATGAATGATATATTTAGAAATGAGGGTACTAATTGTATTCAACCATTAAATTTGATTTTGTGTATAGTTTTCAATCCGTCCAGTGCTTCCAGGTTTTCCATGGTGGTCTAGCTTCAACTAACTCATTACTCATGAAAATTACTAAAATCTCCACAAAATCCCCCTTGTGATAATAATCATCTACCCACTAGTGACCGGCTTCAACAGGTAGTTCCTGGAGTTCTAGTGAGAAGCGGTGACCAGTAGAGTTCAACCAGGCTTGTTGTGAGATAGTAACTCACTGAAGACAATGGTGACCGGTGGCTCAATTCCGTAGATTGGTTGAATTTAGATAATAACACCGTTGGATGCCAGACGGCTCAGTGGTCTAGAGGTTAGGCGTTCGTTTGCAAGACTAATAGGTTCTGGGTCCGAAACTTGTGAGGCGGTATTGTGGATACACACTACTGAAGAGTACCATACTAGGATGAAACGGTCGTCCAGTTCTTCCAGGTTTTCAATAAATCCCCATGTTCAAATAAAAATTTCGTCTATTATTCAGTTCCATAATCCATCCGTATATGAATTTAAATAGTTGAATTCATGAGTCAATTGAAGCTAGGTCACCATAGAAAACTTGAATGCACTGGACATCCCTTTTATCCTAGTATGGAACTCCTCAGTAGTGCTCATCCATGATACTGCCCTGTAAGATTCGAACCGCATGACCTATTCATTTTTTTCTTCATATTTTCTACTATCTAAATGATTAAAATGAAATAATATTCATGGTATGACATCACATGGGGTTTTCTTTCATTTTCAACATATACTTAATTATTATAGATATTGGCAAATTAATTATTCAGGTTAATTTTCTTTTCATTTACATTTACCCCTTACCTATCTTTCTCTCCTTTTCTCTTTTTTCTCTTCTATACATACATACACCCACGTGAACAATTAAAATAAGAACCGATATACTTATCTAAAATAATTAAGATTATCAACTTGTAGATTGTAGACAAAAAAGTGTTTATACGTTCATATATCATATTATCTATAGATTCATGTATGTGTGCATGAATGACTTGTAATAGAGGCGTTATATATCTTCATATGATAAGAGGATAGAACTGAATCAGGCTACTTCTCTTCTCAATGAGTAGTTCATTGTCATCAATTGCTTGGAATATAAATTGAAGAAGTGAAAAATGAACAGAGCAATTATCTTTTCGATATTTTTTTAAAATAAAGAAATAACTCATATAATAGTTTATTATGGAATATGGAAAACACAGAAATAACACACATACAAACAGGACAGTAACCGAAATACTTTCAAAATAGAGAGAAAAGGAATATATTAATAGGTTATCTTAGTTTTTATATTGCTGCGCACATACATAACACTTCCTCACCACCACCACCACCACCGCCCCCACACACACGTACACATATATACCTAAGTACATACACAAAAAATCAGTAATGATAAGGGTTAATTATCATAGAAATAAACTAAGAATAATTTTTTTTATACGGAGTTATTTTTTATCATTTTCGTTAACTTGAATACAGTTTACAGTGATTTCACATAAGCAAGAAACATTTGAGAAACCAACAAAAAGAAAAAAAACTACTTAAGTGGTTAGTAGTTATGAAATAATAAATTAAATTTTCGAGATTTTGTAAAAAAAAGTGTTTACATTTGTTTAAATTTTGTAACTTTTAATATGAATATCAATTGTATAAGCTAGTGATTATCTGAATTCAGTAGTAGTTCAGTGGTGAATACATTTGTGTTCCAAGGAAAAGGTACTTGGATGACCTGTTTGAATATATGGGCTACCTGTTTTTACCATTTGGATATTTCAACAAATTGTCTGTTTTCTTGTTTGTTTTAACACATTATTATGCCTATTTGGTTGCATAACCTATTCAAGAGAGTTTGTGACAAGTTTACAACATTTCACTGTACAAATTACATAAGAGCTCATGGTTGCTGGCAATATGTTGATTCATGAACTGTTAACATCTAACTGGCGATCACTCAATATTTATCTCAAAGATCGATCGAGAAATAAGAAACGGAAACTTCTTGAAATACTTTTTGTTAAGAATTCGATATTGTACCAAAAATATAAAATAATATAATAAAGCCAATAATAACAATAATAATAAACCATAACGTAAACATCGACGCTGTGATGCAGGCGTATCTAAATATAATAAAATTCACATCCTCATTTCCGTCGTTAGCTACTATCGAACTTTAAAAAAGTTCATTTGAATTTTATGGGGTTATGTGGGTTTTCTAAAACAAAATATAAGGTATTGTTAGGACTAAAAGGCGTTTTATTGCCAAGGAGATTATTGCCAGCTGATTTAATTTTTCATAGTTTGAATTACAAATTGATCTTATTTACAACATCACTGAAAATCTGGAAACACTAGATGGTTGTTTCGTTCTAGTGTATATTTACGACCATACACCTAGAAAATCGAAATTAAAACCTTTGATCTACCTGAGCTGACATTTAATAGTTTGAATGTCTAACTTCAATAAATTCACGATATTGCGCAACGCTGATCCATTGCCTCAACCATGTCATATTTGAAATAGCTACTCATCACAGGCAGTGGATGAGGGCTGCACAATATCATAAATTAATTGAAGCTAGACATTAATACCATTAGTATCAGATTAGTGGTCTACAGGTTAAGTGTTCACACGTGAGATCGACAGTTCTGGGTTAGATCCTAACGCGTGGGTTTGTGGATAACCAGTGTAAAGGATATCCATACTACAACGAAATGACCATTCAGTGCTTACTTGTCTCCAATGTGGTCTAGGTAAAGTCAGTTTAATCTAAATTGAAAATTCTACAAAATTCACAAATCCCCTTATATAAATGATTAAAATTTTTATTGAGTTGATTGACATTGTGCACATCATTTATTTCTAGCCTTTCTGACCAATTAAATTTGCATAATCTTAACAGTAATATAAGAAATGCTTCAAAAACTCTATATGTTATAAATTGTATCCAGTTAATGATAGATACACTATAAATACATTGAAATAATTGGTATTTGTTGTTGTTCAGAATGACACCTTAATGTTCAAATTAAGGAATACTACATTCGTACATTACTGTAAAGATTAATAGTTCATTTAATATAATGTTATGAAGTGAACAAATCTTAACTATAAGGAATAAATTGATACATACAATTAATCGGCCACTAGATATGGACCAAAATCATCTATGTCGAATACTTCTTAGCGTTGATCGTATACTACAAATCAATCTACGGCCTGAGTAGCTCGGTGGTAACATTTTTTACTGTGATATATCGATGTGTCATCAAGTGGAAGTGATGACGAATTATTAGTTTAAAGATAACATATTGGTTATGATGTTTGATCGCAGATTTTTAATGGGTCTTATATTAGGATGAAACAACTTTTTTAAGGTCTTTGATATTTATTAATAGTTTGGTTAAATATTCAATCAATGTTCTTAAAAATACTAATTAACAAGAGAACTTTGATGTATCGATTATTTCACAAATAGTAGAGACAATTGATTCATATCCATGTCATATATGTACATATGACCTTGACCCATTGTACTTACTCTATGACAGTATGCTACTGTAAAACAGTAATAGATACTAAATTGAATTACATCAATTGTTTTTATTAGTGATAGATAGTAAAAGAGACTGAAAAAGACTATGATTAGGTGACTGGGTAGGTGGTAAGATAGTTGTATCTTTTTGACTGTGAGTAAAAAAATATTTGATCGGAGAAAATTTGTCCCCGGATCAATCAACTGCTGAGAGGATTTACTCATAAGAATATATGTATATATACCCTTTGATCATATTAATATGCTAGAATATGTTCTTTAAAAATCACAGACATACATTTTGAGCCCGCATTATCTTCAGATATGTATATAATGAACACCGAATTCAGTGTACTTCATTGATTAATTATTGTGATTGTTATTTATCCTCTATGTATGTGTTATCAGTAGTTAATATATGATTGAACATTTAACAGTTGTTTAAGCTAATTATAACCTAGTGTTAAGTAGTACATAGGGAGTTTTAATCTTCAACAATGGATACATTACTGCCAAACTATTAAAATGAGTTTTCACTGGATTGTACTCTTTCTTTTTGATTCTATTGTTTTTAAAAATGAACTTTAATTGGGTAATGAAAAATTAACAGTCAAAAAACATACAAATCAATCATACTAATGTGGTAGTAACACACTAAATAAACGGAGAAATGCTTGAAAGTGCTAGATATCTCACTCATATTGAACACTGGACAAGGCTTTTCATCTGCACACTTGGATTCCAATCTAATAATAAGCATAAATTATTACTCAGGAAACAATGACTAGATAAGTAAATGTATTTAGTTTATATATATATATATATATATATATATATATATATATATATATATATATATATATATATATATATATATATATATATATATATATATATATATATATATATATATATATATATATTTTACTCCTGTTCGTTTTTTTACTCAAAGGTTAAAATCTGGTTTCAAAATAAACGTTCCAAATTGAAGAAAATTCTACGTCAAGGACAAGATCCTACAGCATTTCTTAATGGAACAACGAATGATACACCTGAGGATGATCAAATGGTAGGAATTTTTTTGTCTGTAAAAAACTACTTATATTTAGTCATAATTACAAATTGAAGTAAATATGTAGCTACTTTCAATTACTGACTAATATGTTTAAATGTAGCGTTGAGCTACTTCTGTTTAACTGCCGGATAGTATCATCCAGTTGGTTAGTGTTTTATTTTCGACAAGATTCATTTTTATGGATCGGGGTAACCAAATCGGGTTTAAAACAGGCAGTAAACGTAAAAGGGCTCTCTAACTGAACTATATAAATGTGCATTTCATAAAAATGACTTACGTGTACTTATCAAGGAACATAACACTTATTAGGAAGATGACCGAAATCGTTAATGTTTACAAATTTGTATTTTAGTTATCGTAACGTACAATTTAACAACAGTTACAATAATAATTATTCATAAACTGATTTCGGATAGTAGTTTGATGCATATTTCGAATCCAGTATAACAGTTATGAGAAACCGCACATGTAAGAGAGGAATCGTGATGTCAGTCAGTCAATCAGTAACAACCTTACTTATGTACATCAGTTCGAGTTGCCATATCACATTAGCACAGAGATACAGTTGTCGATTCAATTCCCATAGTGGTAGAGGTAGTAAGAGTATAAGCAGTAATAGGAAAGATTAGGGTTTGGAGATGTTATTTAAAGAGTATAATCCAGTGAAATAAATTTGAGAAGAGGAAAAAAGGGACATGAAGAATTCAGATCAATAGAATTTGGGAGAACACAAAGAGTGTATGCACCTGCGCCATTGCAAACGATTTTGAGCCATGTGTCATTCAGGGTCTCTAACCATCGGTTGCTATCATCTCGCGGTCCCCAACCAGGTAGTCTACACCTACCAACATGACTCAGTCCACTTGTCAGTGACTTCATGGACTTGTGCCATGTTTTGGTTTGGCCGCCCCTAGCTTTCTTCCAACCTACTCCTATACCACTGAACATAGCACGTCGAGGCAGTCGGTCGTTGGGCATACGTTAACACGTGTCCCAGCCATCTCAACTGATGAAGTTTCACTACTTCATCAATTGATTTGCCATCCTTACCTAGTACCCGTTTCCTAACAACTGCGTTACTTACTCGATGGTCCCATGATATACGAGCAATGTTTCGAAGACACCTATGATCAAATACTAGTAACCTACGAATATCCTCTACTCTTACCGGCCATGTTTCACTGCCATAAAGTAGGACGGAACGAACTGCTGCGCAGTAAACACGTCCTTTGGTTGATAGACGGATATCTCGCCTACGCCATAAATGACGCAAGTTGGCAAAAGCTAGTCGAGCCTTCTGTATCCGTGCTGAGATTTCGTTACACACCAGACCACAAGGGCTGATGAGACTTCCAAGATAAGTGAAGCGGTCGACACGCTCAATTACTTCACTCCCTATCACTAGTTCGGGTGTCGATGTAACCCAATCCTGAAGCAACATTTTGCATTTCGAGGGAGAGAATCGCATCCCGAACATGCTTGCATTGTTGCTTAGAGTGGTCAGAAGACTCTGCATTTTGTCAGCGTCTTCACCAAATAAAAATATGTCATCAGCATATTCTAAGTCAACAAGTGAACCTCCCGGTAGAAGTTCAACCCCTGGAAATTTAGATGAGGAAAGTGTTATCTCTAAAAGTACGTCGACGACAAAGTTGAACAAGAATGGGGAGAGTGGACAGCCCTGACGAACACCACTTGAGGTAATCAATTCTGATGACAGTTCGCCATAAGCTCTCACTCTACCAGTTGTGTTCGAGTAGAGAGCCTTTATAAGGTTAATGTACTTCTTTGGTACTCCTTTCAGTGACAAACACTGCCATAGAACCTCACGATCAACAGAGTCGAATGCCGCCTTAAGGTCGAGAAATACTACCATTGTGGGGCGTCTGAATGTGTGTCTGTGTTCTAGAACCTGACGTAGTGTGAATATCTGATCTATACAACCACGTCCAGGTCGAAAACCAGCCTGGTTTTCTCTAATCTGCTCTTCACGAGCTTTAATTAGGCGTCGAAGTATTATTGAAGCTAATATTTTAGACACTATATTAGTCAAACTGATTCCTCTGTGATTGTCACAAGAGGACTTTTGTCCTTTCTTATAGACTGGCACAATCAGTGATTGAGACCAGTCAGATGGGATTACGTCCAGTTCCCAAATTCTACCTAAGACCTCAGTTAATCTCACTGCTAATACTGGACCACCATCCTTAAAAATTTCAGGAGTAAACCCATCAGGAACTGCTGCTCTCCCTCGCTTCATATTTCCCATAGTTTTTTCAACTTCGTAAAGAGTCGGAGGACTTACATTAACTTGCCATTCAGGTCGACTGGAGATCGTGGATTGTGATGTAACTTATAGAAATCTGAAGATTACGCGAACTTTTGAATGGATAACACTACATAAATATAATAAATCTATTTTTTGTTATATCTCAATAAGTAGAAAAATTGTATTTCCGACGTTTCGTAACTTAACATAAGCCACTTTTTAAGACTAAGTGAACAACCGAATATAGTACTTATCATTAGCCTTCTATCCAGTGCTAAATTTATTTGAAACTATTAAGTAATATAGTGGCTTAAACTCACTTCAATGCTTTTCACTGATTTCACAAAGTTTTGTGCCAATAAGAGACTGATCAATTATAGTCCTAAACATCGATTGGAAGATTCAAACAAACGATACAAAATGAATTAAGTTTTATGTACTGTTTTGTTTGTTCTTTGATTTATGAATACCTATGTCTATGGGATAATTGTAAACTATGTTTGGAAACCAAATACGACATGGTTAAAATTAAGTAGGGTTGGAGCAGTTGAGTTCTAAGCTCATTATATTAATACCGCTTATTTTATTTTATGTCTGAGTGTTCTTAATTTCCCACCGAAATATGCATTAGCGCTGTTATAAATGAGTTAATTGTTACAAAACTAATAATTTTTTGAATGTTTAATGTATGATATTCCGTTTATAGTTATTATAAAGCTTCTTTTAAATCATGAACTGATCTAAGTTAGACAACTGGTAAAATTAGTAAGCACTGGACGGTCATTTCGTCGTAGTATGAAACTCTTCAACATTCGCATCCGTTACCTCCCATTTGGGAATTGAACCCAGAACCGGTAGCACAAGTTCTTTCAACCTGTAGACCACTGGTCTGGTATTCAACGGTGTTAATGACTAACTCCGCTTAATCCACAACATTGCTTGATAGTTTTCCATTGTCTTCTTTTATGGGAATAGCCGAGGAGTTTGATGCAAGAACGAAACGGCCATCAATTGTTTCCAGGTTTCCCATGGTTGCATAGATTAGATCGGTTCATGATTTAACTGAAATTCACAACACTGTACTGACTAATAAAAAGTTATTCCAATCGAATTTCTTGGATGAAACAACTAATCGACTGATGAAAACTCGTCTGACTAGATGTTCTAAGTATGATTTGCACTTTATTTTCAAAATCGATGATTCCTTTCATATGAGAAATACTTACTTTTTTGCTTCCACTAATCTTTAGGGAAGTGATTATGAAGAAGATTCACATTCGTTAAATTGTGGTGACACATCGAAATTGTCATCCGATCAAATTGAATACAACAGTCATCATTCACGTATTCCACATTCCATACAGTCAAATCCTCAACATTTTCACTCAATTAATCAAAATGAAGATTTAGAATTCATTAAAAATGGAACACATGAAATGAATAACTTTCAGAAGAACATAGGAAGAACTAATGATTATGATAAACGATTTTTTCCTTTAAATAATAGTAATACAAGCAGTGAGTTATATTTAAAGTCAAAATTTCCACCTCATTCTAATGAATCCATGAATCAATTAACTGATGATGAAGCTATCAAAATTCCTACTCATCAATATTTAACATACACTGCACCTAAATTAACCAGTGAACACCATACAAATACTTTTATTCAAGCTGAAGATCATGTACCAGTTAATAATATTCAAAATCATTTATTAACTGAACAATCAAATAATGTAAGTTGTAATCTTTCGTCACATTCCCTTTCTCAATGTAATACTCATTCATCGAAATCTTCATCACCATATTCTGATGGTAAACAACAAAGTTATTCTGAAAATATTATTCATAATGATGAACAATGTTCACATAATTCATGGTCTTCATCACTTCCTACAATCCAACAAAAATCTAATGTAGACGAGAACTGTTCAAATTTACAAAAGAAATCTGACTGTTCAACATATCATACAAATTCTAATTGGACTTCTCTAAACAATCAATCAATTCATGGTAAATCTGATGAAATTAATCTTGATATTCAATTACCACCGTCATGGTTACCAAGTTCAGTGAAGAATTATCAACCTACTGAAATTTTAAATACAGTATCTACAGAAGAATGTAAATTATTCACTGAACATGAAGATCCAGTTAATCAGTGGTGTATTGATCAGCCTAATTTAAAACCACAAGCTGAATCGACTATAATCGAAGTTCCATATGAATATACCTATTAACTCGTAATATATATATATATATATATATATATATATATATATATATATATATATATATATATATATATATAAGTGTATTGGATGAACGTACAGTTGTACTATAACTCAGTTACATAATGTCAAATAGATATTTATAAATTTATGTATTTCATTCAGCGCCAACACAAAATTAATTCACATAACAACTTTATCAAAGTAAACATATTGATAATTGCTATCTCATAAACAAATTTGTCGTACTTTCTTATCATATAACAATGATTATTCAATGTGCTTTTTAAATTGTCGAACTTAATGGAATATATATTCGAAAGAAAAAAAGAACAACCCATTCTAGTTAAACAAGATTGAATAAACAGGCCATTCACTCCGATAATGATATCTAATGAAGTGTTGTGTTTTTCTATTCCCAATAAAATTGGAAACGCAATCCAGCCGTCTGATTAACTATTGTTCTCCCTCTCTCCCTCTCTCTTTCTTACTCTTTTTCTAGAAGTATACGTATATTGACCGTTTGTTAATTAGACTATAATCATTGTTTATACACTTGATACACATTATTCACCATAATAACATTCTATTCATTGGAATGATATGATATTATGAAGAAACATAATGATAAGATGATATTAAAAGAAAGTAGAATAGTTGTTATTTATTATTTTTTTCTGCACTCATCTTTCTTCATTGTGAATTTCATTTATTATCATTGTAAATAAAATAAAAAGATTATATTGCATAATGTTAGTTTCAGTTTGAATTATATTTTGTTTATATATCCGATCCACTTGAAATAATTCGTAGTTGTTGCTTGGATCAAATTTGATAAAGGATCTGAAGATAATAATACTAGCGGAAGATTGTAGATTTGACATTCTCAAAGTTTATTTTAATTTGGACAGCCCAATACTGTTACTGATCCTCACAATGATCGAGTATGGGAGAGTCAGCTCTCCCTCTCCAAATGCTCTAACATGACCACACGTATAAAACCACTTCCAGGAAAGTCCTATTCATTGTTTTCTCGTAGAGGTGTTGTCTACGAAGTTGAGAGGACGAAAGCGAATGACCGGGGCTTTAACCGGGTTAGTGGGTATGGAGGATACAACTATACGAGTTGCGAAACCCTGAATACATTCCCTTGATGCAAATGGAATACAGGATCGTGAGAGAGCAATTGAAGTGTGAATGTAATGTTGGTCACCGGGTACTATGGGACTGCACTTCCTAACGTTGTTCACTGCCTTATGAATTAGAACTTCAGGTTAAAGGGCTCAATGCGTGTTCTCTTGAGAAAACCACCTGTTTCGGTTTGGGTGTTCTTGCAGTATTCCAGCTCGGACATATCGAGTGATTTGTGTGGTGGATATGTATTCGGTGCCTTCTTATACCAATAAATAAATAGATAAGTTAATCAAAAACAGCTTTGGTTTGATAAATGATAGTCGTTTGAATTATGTTCCTAATTTGTTTAGTGAAATTTAGCATTGATTGATTGCTAAGCGAAGACAAATATGCCCACTGTAATCTGTTGTGTAGATTACTTCTCTTTAAATATAACACTGATTTCTACTTAGGTTTTCTTTGTGTGTGGGGACTGAGTACTTGTGTTAGATAATGCATTGGCTAGCCTATATTCCGATTCTCAATAATTTCTTCGGAAATCGTATATTTGTCCCTGACATGATCCAATCTACTGGTCTAATTATTTCGTATCTAGTGTATCGAACGAGTGTTGGTTTAGCGTTCAGACTACCAGACTTCATGACAGGATCAAAATAACTATTTAATTCCTCCATCATATCAGTTCCACTGTTAAAATCAATGTGTTTACTTTCAACATCATTTACTGATTCTGCGGAGAAGAGTTTAAGTAAGGACTTGTGTATCTGTAACAAGATTAGGCATATCACCTGACAAAATTCCTTACTATAATTAACCTATTAAATTGATTTTGGGAAAATGAATACATGTAAATGTCCCGAGTTCGCCTCAGTGACATCTCATAAAAGCAGTTTATTCTAATGCTCAACTTTTTAACATACTAACGGATATCACTCATAAGTAGCTTTACCACAATAAACCTCAGGCTAAACTTCATATCTAGATTTTCTTTGTTAGTATATCGGATACACTTAGGAACAAACTATTATAACTACTTATTGTCTATTTGCATACTACTTATACATTATTCGTTTGGTCATTTGAGACTTGATAACGTTTTGACTTAAACATGAAGTATACTTTCTTTGTTTGAGTGATTATACACTGATGATCGAGTGAACAATCCCACGACGTTGAGATGTAAATTGGTATTAGACGACAGGAAACCCCTCTTCACTTACGTTTTGCACTATTTGTGCGCATCAGAAAGGCATCATCTTGGGGGACTGGTGCTCTTTGGGGATTCGATCCTATGTCATCCAGCTTTACAGATTGAGACGTTACCATAGAGCTATTGGGACGTGACTTACTATCTATAGAACTGAGATGCATCTACAACTGACTGGTCACTGAGTGAGTAGTGATCAATATCATGTCTGTCAAATTCTTCTTAGTTCTGTTTGAGTACTATCTATAGAGTTGCAATTTGTCCATTAGTTCAGGTGACTCTACACTGCCAGGGATCATTAGTTCCTCCAAGATTACAGGTACACCTTACGGACGAGTGGCAAAAAACCTGAAATCTAGATGAATAAAGGTATCCTGTTAACTACATCCAACCCCAACCATACATCGCAAAATAGTGCACGAGATTTCGAGCCATTTAGACTACTGGCCACATCACAACTCAACTCATAAAATTGCACTGATCTTATTTTTTTTAATAATATGACATTTTATAATTGAAATCATAAGTCTACAATCTAGTAATTTAATTCTTTAGACTTTACTAGACAGTTTACATTTGAGCAATCTGTATGACGACAATATAAATTTAATATGACCTCGACCTTTGTGAGTTTGAGTAATTCATTCGTTGTCAATAATTTTATTTATACCGAAATGGTGTTTTTTTTTTAAATGTCTAAATATTTTCAATAGGTCAAATAAAATATGGAAGGTATTTACACGTCAAATGGAGTTGATCAACTGGTATTGTTGATCATTTCCTACAATGATTTAAGTGTTAATTTTAATAACAAAGTGAATTATTTATTTAAACACATAAATATTGGTACAAGGAGGCACCAAATACATATGCGCCACATACATCATCCGATTTGTGTGAGGGCTGGTATACTGCCCGGGTGCTCAGACCGGAGTAGGTGGTTTTCTTAGGGGGCCACACCCTGAGCCTTGAACCTAAAGGTCTAACCCACAAGGCAGTGGAACATCGTGAGTAGATGCATTCCCTGGTAGCCGGTGACCAATAATTGGTTCATACACCATTTGTTCCCGCAGGATACTGGAGCCCATGTGCACCATTGATTTGGAATCCGGTTAAAGCATTGGACATTCGCTTTTCGTCCTCTCAATTTCGTAAACAACACCCTCGCCATGAGGAGGCAGTGAGTAGGACTTCCCTGGCAGAGGCTATATACGCGTGGCCGTGTGAAAGTATTTCGAGAGGCCATACCAGTGCATTTGGGGGCAATTAACACTACATTGATAACTAATGTGATCAAAGTGATTAAGAATTAAACTCAATAGTTAGACAATAGTTGTAATGGATATCAAATGATTTATGGTTTCCATATCCTTCAATAAATTATTTGTTATATCACTTGTGATCATGTCTATTCCTGTGTTTAATATTTTATATGTAAGGATGTTATTTTGTTAGGAAAAAGCTGGTCAGTTATCTTGTCTTCTAATTCTATCCAACTAGAGACTTACGTGAGTAGTTATCACTTGACTATATTTTATCATGGGATATTATTCATCAATCAGTTCATTACATCATCCGTTTAGTGGTTGTAAAGATTGTTAAGCTTTTGATTGAGATCACGAACCGATTGATGTTAGACCACCATTGAAAACTTGGAAGCACTGGACGGCCGTTTCGTCCTATTACATCCGTATTTTCGTTATAAATCATAAAATTATATCATGCTGTTTAGATTTTAATCATTTAATTCAATCCAACGAATCAATAATTTTGTCACAAATTTAAGTGACAAGATATGATGTGCACTAAGTTTTATAGTTAGGTAGTTAAAAGTAGTCGCCTGAAAACCGTGAATATAGTATTCATGCTAGCTGGTATTTGTCATAAAAATATATTCGTAGTGGTGAACGAAACCAATGATTATCGTAGGGATTAAACTATCAGTATCGGTTCACAGTCCAAAATATTATCAACGACCAATTTTTAGTTAAAAACCAGAACTCTGTTAAATAGTTTATGTGATAGTGAAGAATATTTATAACTCAGAATGAGGATGTTGAAGGTGTCTCGTTCTCTGAGCTGGATAATTAGATTAATCGAATGAGAGCTGTCATTTTGTCGTCTGTTCAAAGAACTATTATGACCGAATTGTTTGATGCAACCTCGTACTTTAGGGAATATTTAAACTTGTAACTATCATTGATCAACATTTTACACTAGTCAAGTCATAACCTAAATGAAAAGTATTTAAAAATGAACCTACTAGTAACTTACGTGTACTAGTTTAAATTAATTTATTTAAAATTTTTTAGACTTTTGCCTTAGATGTTTATTTGTGTAATCCTTTAGTTATGTAATCGAAGTAACCAAATATTGTGTCAATAATATAGATCAATTGATTACAACATTGGTTACTACTCATAGGATCAATTAATGCACATATGACATTCATCCTACTGGAAGTCATTCATTTCTGTCTATTCTACTGAGTCATTCTTGCCCGACATCTTTTACACCACAGTACATGTTGTATATAGCAGAGCTATGGTTTTAAGCATAAATGATCATTATAAACATATGAAGTATAGGATAGTTCGTTATATTAATCAGGCGACATCTTCCCCCCATGAACAAATCCATACCGTAATATGCTTTAGAACTTATCATTAATCTAAAATTCAATCAGAATATTTTGGAGATTGAATACTAATAAAAACATATAAATTCTAATCACCCAATTTTTAAACCATTTGGTTGATATCCTCAAGTGTGCTATTTGGTGGTATTTCAGTGATTGGTCACTGAGTAGTGATAAATATCATTTTTCTTTAACCCTTTAGTGCTGGACGAATTCTATTGACCAAAGTGCAATATGTTTGTTAATCTGAGTGGTTCAACTTAGTGTGAAATATGTTTTGATTCAAGTTGGTGATCTATAGACATCTATAAAAAACCTCCTGGCTATATAGAAACTGGTCACCACGTCAATTTACATTTAGTTTTTCTAATTATCTATATAATCTCATCGAATTTAAACGATGTTTCTAAGACCAGACTTGCACATAAACCAGAAGTCATAAGAATATATGTCAGTAAGCCTAGTCACTATATACAAAAATAGTTTTTACGGATTCTTAATCTACCCTGACCACCTAATTAGTTACTATAATCTATCTAAAAATTTGTCCGAATTTTCCAAATTTTTTTAATTTTGATCTTACGTAATGTATTTAACAATCTGATTGTTTAATTCTTATTTCACCCATTTTACTAATTACTTATTATTGACATCATAAATAATAATATTTGTATCCAATGTCAAGTTTTATTCTTATCCTTATGTAACGAGGTATGACAATTTATTGATTGTGAAATGTCACTTTAGTTTCTAATTTTAATTTTCCAAACATTGTGTTACTAACTAATCATTATATTCACTTGATATTGTTTTACTTGAATTTTCCCATTGATGTTTTTGGACTGAAATTGATCAGTCTCTTACTGGCATATGTGCATACTGTGCGTATGCCTCGATATTGCCTAAATTTACAAGCATTATAAGCAAAGATGGATAGTGGCTAGCAGTGGAATCCAGGACGCGCGTTTCGTCCTGTTTGGGAGAGACTGATCAATTTCAGTCCAAAAACATCAATGGGAAAATTCAAGTAAAACAATATCAAGTGAATTCAACTTCAACCCATTGCACAAGCAAGTGGCTATCAGGACTCAGTAGCTAAGTGGATAACGCGATGGCGTTTGAAGCGAACGGTACTGAGTTCGAGTCCCAGAGTGAACATCAACTCTGAGATGCAGGTACATCCAGCTGACGAGTCCCAAACAGGACGAAACGCGCGTCCTGGATCCCACTGCTAGCCACTATCCATCTTTGCTTATAATAATCATTATATTGTTGGTTGGGATCTTGAACCGATTGATGTTAGACCACCATTGAGAACCTGGAAGCACTGGACGGCCGCTTCGTCCCATTAAGGGACTCCTCGGCAGTGCGCATCCATAATCCCGCTTACGGAATCCAGATTTTTAATGCTGGTCTAACATCAATCGGTTTAAGATCTCAAACAATAACTTAATAATCTCCACAACTCTATACTGACCATTATATATTGTTAAATCGAATCATTACCATCTAATCGGGATCGATTTTCTACACAATTGTAAAACCTATATAAATTAGTACGTGGCTTGCTAAGGAACTAATTGGAAAGAAACATTTCTTCGTTTACATTGCATTTTCAAGTGGAAAATTTTCAGTTCTTTAAACCGACTTTCAACTATCTAGAATGTAGAATGAATCTCCATATTAATGAAAACAATTTAATTTAGGAGGAAAAAATATTTTAATTAATTAATGGATTTTGAAGTAGACTTCATCAAAATAACAATTTACTAGTTTATAGGATAAAATTATGATATTTAACTGCTAACTAAATTACAATGTTTACTCAGTTACAAGATATTTGTAGTTAGATGAAGTGGGGTTAATGAGAACTGTTAGACAGTTTTCATCATGAACTAATATTGACTAGAAAATAGTTATGAAAAAGCGAATAATGGATGATACCTTTATAATATGTAGATCAGTATGCATTGGTTACCTCACCACTGTAGGATAATAAGATCTCACAAAAAGCATAATATATGTAGATCAATAATTTGGAATTGATCTCTACAAAATGTATCATTTTGTGATCATTAATAATTCTATCAGTGAAGTTCAACCGGGTCTGTTGTGAGATAGGAACTCAATGAAGACAATTGTGTACGGTAGCGCAACTTCGTGGATTGGTTGGAGTTAGACAATAATACCGTTGGATGCCGGTCTGCTCAGTGGTCTAGTTGGTTGAGCGCCTGGCGCGAGACTGATAGGTCCTGGGTTCGGGTTTCTCGAGATGGGGTCGTGGATGCGCACTGCTGAGGAGTCCCGTACTAGGACGAAACGGTCGTCCAGTGCTACCAGGTTTTCCATGATGGTCTAGTTTCAATTGACTCCTGATTTCAACCAGTGAAAATTCTACAAATAGTTTGATAAATTAAAATCGATTGAACAGAGTAGTAATTGACATCAACTAATCAGTAACTTACTATGTGAACAACACCTATTGACAATATCATACAATTAATTGTCTATAACCGAAATATATAACCAACTGACTAGGTTATATAATTAATCTTTCTCAAGATATCATTACATGTTACAATATTCGTCTAAGTCTACAGTACATGTCTGCTTATGTTATTACTAATCAGTTCATATGACAAATTTTGTGTATAAGAAGGGGGAGCAGTGATATTAAAAAACACTTATACCTAATTAGTAGTCAAAATATAACAAAGAAATATATTGAATATAACGTAAATAGTGAGTCTGTAATCTGTATACGAAACAGAAGAGTGATTTCTAAGATAACATGAGCATATACTAAACAAGTCAATAAAATGACCGTTTCACCAACTTTATCAAAGAAGTAACTCATAACATTTCGTGGCGAGAGTGATAGGATGAGAAATAAACTAATTACTTACGATGAGGTTGACAACATAAAGCTTATTAACTGTGATATGTCATGATATCTTGAGAAAGAGTAATTATATAACGAAGTCAATTAGTTATATCTCTTGGTTATAGATACTTTGTTGTATGATATTATCAATAGGTGTTGTTCACATAGTAAGTTATTGATTGGTTGATGTCAGATACTACTAAGTTCAATCTACACAAATCTAACTGTAAATAAATTATATAACAAATTATGTATGAATACATCATCTTGATTTATTTTTGGGTGTCAAACAAGTTCATATTAGCAGTCTTTATGTTTTCATTACCTGTTGTCAGATTTGGGCATATTCAGTACCAAACACAAGTCAGTTAAACGTTTCTCAGAAATAGCAATCAAAAGTATAAGGTTATTTAGTATAACTAGTGATTTTAAAAAAATAATAATAACATATTGATCTCTTTTATCTACCAAATATTAGGCAAATAGATGAGTATTTCATGAACTGTTAAACTACCATCGAAAAACTGGATAATGATATGTACAGACTGCTTAGCTTATCAGTGATCAACATGACATTGATTTGAATTTACTATAAGCTTACAATATCTTTTCTTCCAATTTTTACTACATTCTAGTTGCAGGAGTTTTTTGGGATTCATTTAATTTATAGGTAACATTCATCATAGATCGATCTCAAATAGGATACCATTGAAAACTGGAATATGTTATACATCTGTTTAGTCCAAGTGTGGAATGCCTAAAAACTGAACAGCTACAACCTTATTTAGGATTGAATCCAGGACTTTCAAGTCCTCCATTGAAAGCCTAACTATTAGAACAACTGGGTTGGTATACGATAGCACGTTTCTATCTCTGGTTTCTCTTCAAAGCCTTCTAGATGAGATTGGGCATTCATGCATGAGACAGAAGATCCTGGGTTCAAATTTCCTTCTGCCAACAAACCCCATTTCCTCCGAATTCCCTGGTATGGTGAAGATAGGAGAGAGTCACCTCTCCCTCTTCAAATGCTCTCACATGACCACATGTAAACAACCATTTCAGAGAACTTCTACTCATCGCCTTCTCGTGGACGGGGTGTTATATACGAAATTGAGAGGACGAAAAGAGAATGTCCTGCGCTTTAACCGAATTGGTGGATATGGAGCTTTCAACTAAGGGAGTTGCAAAACTCTGACTTCAAACCCTCGGTGCACATGTGCTCCAGGATCTTGAGAGATTAATTGGAGTATGAACGTATTGTTAGTCACCGGGTACTATGGGACTGCATTTCCTAACGTTGTTCCACTATCTTGTGAATTAGATTTTCAGGTTGAAGGCTTGAGGAGTGTTCTCCAGAGAAAACCACCTGCTTCGGTTTTTGGGTCCGGACAGTATTCTAGCTCCGACTTATATCGAGTGATTGTGTGGTGCATTTATATTCGGTGCTTTCTTGTACCAATATTTATGTGTCTAAATAAAGATGACTGAAACATATAAATAAGCATTTAATGAATAATCTGAATATAAAGATGGTTTTGGATTTGATTTTTGAACCAAATTCAACATTGTTTTATTTCGTTTTGTTTATTCTTACAGTTTAATTTAATCTTGTTTTAATCTTTGACAAAAATGATAAATAGGAATGAAGTGGTAGAATGACAAGTGTTCTTGTAAAAATAGGTAGTAAAGAGATTGAGCACGAAATCATAATTTAATGAATGAATGAATGATCTTTCTTTTTAAGCAAGAGACTTTGAAAGAAAAGGATTAAAAAAATTGTTTATTTTCAATGACATGAATAAACAGCATTTCAGTATTGTTCTTGCCATTCATTTTACTCTTTACAATATAACCGTGAATATGAATGGAACATTTTATTAAAAAAAAATTAGTGAGAAATCTCATGTCTTCATTCAAAAATGCTAACTAGATTTTACTCAATGTTGGACAGTAATAATAATAATAATACAAATGCATATGTTTATATGTTTCGTTTACGCTTATTTGAATTTCTTAGATAGTAATAGTCAGATAGCCGATTTTAAATGTATTTCAAAGAATTTAACTAATATAGGGAGGTGGTAGTTACAGAATAAGGGGGCGGAGTTATTACTGTCAAGTTTTAATAGAAGCCAAATGTTCAAGGTAAAGTACGAAATAAAGTGGGTACGTTTACCACCTGCTAAGTTCATGAGCATTGAACTATGCTCATTCGTGTCTTGGTATTTTAAACTCCACGGCATATGAATAATAATAATACTGATGATAACAAAATTCTGCTCCGTTAAGACTAAATTTCAAAGACTTCATGCTGAGTTTAAACATAAATTCATACAACCATCTATTTATGTGGGTTTGCGTGGGTGGGATCTGAATCTTGGTTGACTAAACAAATCATCCTTTATTAATGAATATTTTTGAGTAAAATTTAATTTCCTCATAATACAGAAATACAATATAATGGTGTATTGGTTCTTAGCAGGAAGGGGTGGGATATAGACGATTTAACTAACAACAACAACAGAAAAATAGACTTTCTCATACCTCTAGTTGTATTTCTTTAAATAGTTTAAAAAAATGTTAAAACAAACTCAATAGAAACACATAAATACACACACGTGTTTATATTTTATGATTCACCATCTATGGGAGTATCTGTCAATGTTCTGATTACAACAGGTAAAATGTAATGATGACTTATATTAAATGTCTAGAATGTTCATTCATTAAACAATGTAAAAATTATAGCTGACTGACTTATCATATTGTTTGAAAGATTTTCTTTCAAGGTAGATAGTTACCATCGTAGAATACTTACTTTAAAGATAATCTATTCAAGACAATAGGATCACATAATGCGTATTATTATTAACATGATTAACGTAAACCTTTCTGATCATTTGATGTTGATTTGTAGAAAAAAAACAACAATAATGTCTTAATACAGTTACTTAATTAAACTCATATTACTGAACAAATGTATAGTTATAACCATGTGAACAAATGACACTGGTCAGGTATTTAAGACTGTTTATCTTATGTATTGAAATCATTTTGATGATTATCGGAAATTAGAAAAGATTAGATAAATATATTATTTCATTTTGAAACTTATAAATAGTGTACATCTACAGTGTACATTTATGTGATAAGCCATAGAACCACAAGACTCTATGAGTAATATAATGTTTTCATTCTCATATTTCGGAGATCTAGAATTATACGATGAAATTCTATCCAGAACTCACCAATTTTCAATGATTGATCGGTTGATATCAATGGAAAATGAATGTTTTCTTCAAGGTTAGCGTAATTTTGATGGAGTTTTGTTCTTTGAGCTAGATGGTTTGGTCGTAGAGCTTTCATCGTTCTTCTGAATGACATAATTAGCACAAACTTCACATAGAAGTGAAGTGTTCGAACACTCCACGACAAAACCATCCAGCTCAGAGAACAAAACTCCATCAAAATCATTCACCTGAGCTACAAATCTTCTCCACTATCTCAGTTAACGTAATCTCACAAATTATTTTACCATTTAACGTATATAACAAATTATTGTACATTTTATCAGAATAGGTTTTGTGGAGACTTTTAGAAATTTCACAAGTTGAAATCATGAGCCAATTGAAGCTAGACCACCATGGAAAACCTGGAAGCACTGGACGGCCGTTTCATCCTAGTATGGGGCTCCTCAGCATTTTGGAAAAAAATCTAACAATTAATTGAATATTCTTCTAAAGGCAACTGATTAGTACTATATGTACAACTTATTCGATTTGGTTTAGAGCCATTCTGAGTTTTAATAACAAGTGATATTAATTTCGAATAGACGGAATTTGGTTAACAGCAGAATCCACCACTCGAGTTTTGTTCCATTTGAGACTTGTCAGTTGGGTGTATCTGCATCGGTATTGATGTTCACTCTGTGACTCGAATCCAGTACCGTTCGCTTCAGACACCATCACAGTGTTCACTTAGCTACTGATTCCATTTGACTAATTCCTTGTATTGCCCCAATGTTGATATTTTGATTGGAATTTTATCAGTGTATGTGATGATAAAGGATCTTATTAGATAATGGTTCACACTGATTTTGTTCCGTTTTTCATCATGTGACTCGTTGTTATCTCTTCATAGCCTATTAATTAGGTTTGAAAACGAGGAACTACTACAATCCTTACAATGCGAACTAAGAGCACAAAAGACTGGTACAACTGAATATTTATTCACTCGGAAACACAACGACCCTAGTTGATAATGTACTTATTTGTGTACTGATTTGTTCACTCATTTGATTAATAATTGCACAAAAGTCACATTTAAGAATTTAAAACAAAATTGCATGTTACATGTCATACTGAACATAGTTCATTCAGATTTATTACAACAAATATACTGGATAAAAATCTCACCGAAACTGAAATTATTCTTACGTTGGGCAAATTATTACACTGGAAATGAGATGAATATTAGTTTGAGCAGTTATCACACTGAATTAAAGAACAACGGGATCTCATATTTTCTATTCTGTAATATCAACTGTTCATCTTTGACCATAAGATTCTTTTAGTTTAGTTATTAACTGAGCACCTACCAACCGTTCCGAATAGAACATCCGTAATTTTTGTAAATTTTTCAAAAGGAAACTTATCCATAGAGTTATTGACTGTTGGAATGACCTATTTAGTTAAGTTTAAAAATTCTTATACATTTAATTAAGGGAATTTATTCTTTCTCATAGAATCTATTTATGTATGCCACAACTCTTTTTTTGTATTACAACTGACTCTATTACTACTTCTGATATTCTGTCATTTGTCTTGAATATTTCATCTCACTGTGTTAATATGAGATGGCATCTTGAACTAACGTACTGTTTGTGTTGATTCGCATATGATTGACTGACTGACCTCTATGATTAACCATTTTTAAATATAAAAATATTTGATAGATTGATTTTAACTGAAATATCATTTATATGAATATTGTAGAGTAGTAATAACTTGGAGAACAACAAGCGTAATCAACAAATTGCAAGCATTTATAAACAATTGTCTATGCTAAATACTCTATACCCGTTGGACGGATACTATCTATAAAACCTAGTATGAAGGAGAACAAATCAACTTCCAGTTGAAGAAGGATTTCGGATAAGCGTTGGAGGTGTATAGGACATACATTGCGGAAATCACCAAACTGCATTATGTGGCAAGACTGGAATTGGGGTCCTCAAACGAAGAAGAAAAGAGGAAGAACCATGAACACATAGAGTCGAGAATAGGAGGTACACGTCAAAAGAATGGATAACAATGGGAAAGGATTGCTCTGGACAGAATTCGATGGGGAGTTCTGTCGGTCAGTCTATGCTCCTCCATGAAAAGTAACAGTCGTAAATAAGTAGGCAAGTGCATAAGTAAGTAAGTAAGTAAGCAAATAAGCAAGTAAGTAAATGTATTAATAAACCGATTGATTTCGTTTTCTATTGACAGAAAATTCATTAACACTGCTCAACCACACATCTTTACATCATTTGAATGTAGAATTCAATAACGATATACTGTGAAAATTTCTAATGTCACCTACTGGTAACTGTCTAACCTGCTCAAAATAAACTAAACTCCATTAGTCTTTAAAGTTATGGATGTATATTATTTAAAACAATTGTTTCCTTTATATATTTTTTAAAGTGAATTTCGATCGTCCTCTAATTGATGTACACACATGTAAACAAATGTTAGATGACTGGAAATAGTTGGCAGGATACCCTGAACAACGTAGGCTTGTTGTTAGTTAGTACTCGTCAATATGGTGTACATCCATTCTTGGGGAAGCTGATATAATCTGTAGGTTGCTAATCCACGTAGTAAATCTTCACATTGTGACCTAATCTGATCGTGACTGATCTCTTTCAGATGTATGATATTGATAATTGATTAGTCATTGATTAATGACCAATGTTATGTTCATCTAGTTCTGTAGTGTTGATTATTTGTGAATAAAATTTTATTCAAATTCTAGAAATGCATGGAAATAGCTAAACTTATCTACTAAAAACCTTAAATGTTTACAATATTTTCAAAAATAGAATTTAATATAATTCTTAGTTGTTTATTTTTAAACAATTTCGGTCATATTATTCACAAATGAATTGAGCTCTAATCACCATTTCTTATTTAGTCTTTCTTAAACTTCCTAATTTTTTTTAGTTACCTAGTTACTTCAACAAGAATTGAGTTGATTAACTAATCAATACAGTGAAACTATGACATTCTTGTTTAATGTATATTGACATGTGTGGATCAGTTTATAGTGTGAGTATATAAAAGGAGTACACGCGTGTGCATGTCTATATTCATGTCTATGATGGGGGCAACGAAATGTTTTGAAAAAAACCGAAAGAAATTTTTATCATTGTTATTACGTAACAAAAAAAGCAACATTTATGATTCATTTACTTTAATGAAATGTAATCATTTCTTTAAATAATGAAATTTCTTGGAATTCTTTCAATGGTTAGTGATAATGAAGTTCTTATAGATCAATAAATTGATTTTGTTAAAATAAAAAGTAATCAGTCGTCAATTTGTGAAGATAAAAACCTAAAAACATTTATGACGTCATCATCATAGAAAAGATAGAATTGACGAAAACAGTAAAGTATTAGTACGGACAGCTCAGTTGCCATACTTACCTGCTTACTTACCTACTTACTTACTTAATTACTTACTTACTTACTTACTAACTAACTAATTAACTAACTAACTAACTAACTAACTAACTAACTTACTTACTTACTTACTTACTTACTTACTTACTTACTTACTTACTTACTTACTTACTTACTTACTTACTTACTTACGCCTGTTACTCCTAATGGAGCATAGGCCGCCGACCAGCATTCTCCAGCCTACTCTGTCCTGGACCTTCTTTTCTAATTCCATCCAATTCTTGTTAATTTTTCTCATGTCTATCTCCATTTCCCGGCGTAATGTGTTCTTTGGTCTTCCTCTTTTCCTTTGGCCTTCATGATTCCACATGAGGGCTTGCCTTGTGACGCGGTTGGGTGCTTTCATCAATATGTGTCCTATCCACTTCCAGCGCTTCTTCCTGATTTCTTCCTCTGCTGGGATCTGGTTTGTTCTCTCCTACAGTAGGTTGTTGCTGATAATGTCTGGCCGACTGATCCGAAGTATTTTGCGTAGACAATTGTTGATAAACACCTGTATTTTCTGGATGGTGGCTTTTGTAGTTCTCCAGGTTTCTGCCCCCATACAGTAGAACTGTCTTGACATTTGTATTGAAAATCCTGATCTTGGTGTTGGTTGAGAGTTGCTTTGAGTTCCAGATGTTCCTCAGTTGTAAATATGCTGCTCTTGCTTTACCGATCCGCGCTTTCACATCTTCATCAGATCCACCAACTCGCTAAAAAACGCTAACCAGAAAAGAGTATTCAAACTCATTTACAATACAGTGCTCTTAAATTATCGTGGTTACAGTGGAATTTGAATGTCGTGAGTTAGGGTTCGTGTAGTGTTATCTCAGTAAACACTGTTCAAGAGACATTAATTAGGCGACCACAAAAAAATATTACAGTAGTCCTGTACTTAATAAATTGTTTCGCAGCAAAAACTGTACTCATCTACTATACAGAGATACACGTGAGCGGCCTTCAACTACAGTGTTTATTCGCAACTGAAAAGAGCAATAATATGAAGTTGTACTATTACTCACAATAATAACACTACTACTATTAATACTAATACTACATTCTTTGTTTAACTCTCGTCATTGCTAACGTAATAAAATCAGTTGAATACAAATGATATACAATTGGTAGATTTTTTAGTATGAAGTTAAAAGTCCCAGTCATCAGAGTGGCAGAGTAAAACATCCACACTGTTTTTTTCTCGATTTTTCCTCGACTCTTGTGTTATCGTAGTTTAGTGCGACGTAACAATCAAATTTAAAAAGTATAAGTGTTTATTCCATTTAATTTGGAAAAAGCTCTCCCATTAATGTTAAGATATCGGTTTACAATGATCTCTTGGATCAAATCTCTTATGTTGTTCCATCCTCATGCTGTTTTTAATTTGTATGCGTTTCACTACACTACTCAATAATCTCCAGTAGTTTGTGTTACATTTAACCATTTGATAAGTTGAACTCTCTAATCGTGGCTTGATTGATTGCAGTTTACTCCAGATTATTGAGATTGGTCTTCCTATTTTCCAACCTGTCAATACATTGAGTGGCAATGTTGCTAGTGAGAAGATTGAATAAGCTGATATATGTATGAACTTTCTTGATGTTCACAATAATACCATGTTTTCAAAGACTCATTAAAATTCTGCGAGCTTCCCCTATATGTAATTTTATCACATGACCATCAAATGTTAGTGAAATCGTTTTCAAGATGGATATTATTTGACTAAAATCTTCGTGCTTTTGAAGAGTCAGTTAAGTCTCCATCTGCACCAGTGTTTGTCTTCTTTCACTCTCTTGTGTGAACAGTAGTAGTACCCGCGGTTATAACATATATGCATCTGGTCACAATCATTAAGTGATTGGATTTTTTTGACATAATGTTAAAACTTTCAGAATATGTGGCAAGGGATATTGTTTTGACATTCGATTTACGTTTGGTTTTCTATGGCTGGTAGGTGAACGTCAATTGTTTCCGGTAATTTTCATAACCATGGATAACGAGAGATTAGGAACTGCTTGAAACCTGAGACATCCCCCAATCAAGTATGTAATCGAATTTGTTTATTAGTGTTTGCAGCTTTTTGAGGTCTTAGGTTGTCCTGCGACTGATGTGTGGTATTTACCATTGCTATCTACATACGATAATTCCATCATTGCTTGAGATTATTGCCTGGAACTTCTATATATATGTATATATCAAAAGTATGGTTTTATTATATTCTTGATTGCTAAAGAACACTGCCTAAAACTAGAAAATCCTATTCTGTGAACCGAAACCCTAGTATTCGTATACCGGTTTCAGTCTTTGTGTTTTAGGAAATGGATAACAATACTCCACAGTTTGTTAGTGACTACAATGGAACATAAAACATTTGTCTATGTAACACTGAGGTCGCAACAATCCGTTAATCAACTGTGTAGGAATTTTAATGTTTTACTTCCTTTTAGAAACATTCTGACATTGTTGTCTAGGAAAACTAAGTAAGCCTCACAACTAACTACGAACAAGTCACGTACAAAATATTGTTGTAAAATTAATGATAACTTTATTGATTTTAACGCTATACCACAGAGGAATTACACCATCTTCTATGGCCATATTGAGCTTAGTCAAAGTGGTTGTGGTAGCAACAGTAATTCGTATTTTCCGCTATTCGGTAAAGTGATATCACCCCTTTGTACACAAACGTTTGATGTTATATTTTGGACAGTTTCTGAGTATTTTCAGTAAGCAAGAATAGCTTGAGTAGGTAGCGAATCATAGTAATACCAGAATGTCCTAGGTTTTGTTCTCAGGTGGGTGAAACATTCAAGACTTCTTCATTGTCATTCGAAACAGTGGTTTACGGGCTCTCAGTATGAACTGAGGATTCTGTAGCCCTACAAAATCACAAATATTCAAGATATGACTTCTATTGATTCACAGAGTTCGATGTTCTGTTTCATATAGATCCTCTACTGAGGTGTTCTGATGGGAGGTAGGAACTCCTTGTTGCAGTTTAGAGACAAGCTATTGCCAAGAGATATTTTTAGACAGTTCACTAGTTAATCGCATCCTTCATACTGAACAACAGACGACACAAAACAACAAAACACTCTCTGAGAAAAATAAATCAAAATTTTATGTCACCAACATATGAAAACATAAAATGTTGAGTGGTCAACCTGTCAAAAATCTTTTGACAAACATAGAAGTATATTTCCTCCAAAATGAACTGAATTACACAACAAGTGATGCTCCAAAACTATGATTCCTCTCTGCACTATACTCATCATTCAAAACTGGAGGAATAGGTGAAGAAACTCAGTAAAAATAAGACAGGCCATAGTACCGCTAACTCGATTGAAGAGAGACAACACCCAAATGAACGCACAAAAAAAAGAGCCTCAAAGGAACTTAGAACTAGAAGAGACATTGTCAGAGTTCCAGGGGACGAATGACGCACCACAGTAATTGTATCAGGAAGGCCGAAGAACTATTAGGAGATGAAAGCGTATATAAACAAATGGCCAAATATCAAATCATAAGGTTAGACAACTAAATATTAAGCACTATAAACAAGCTTGTCAAAGTTGAAAAAATAGCAAACAAAACCAACGAAGAATAAAGTCTACTGGACCTGTACTCTCTTGATTCTTTGGTAGGGTGACACTATGTACAACAAACATCCAACCGGGTCTGATTATTTCACTCACTGGAACCCCAACTTACAACATACCGAGAGAAATTTCAATATTATTGAACCACTTAGTGTACCCAACCAATAATTTCATTAAACCTCCCATACAATTTTCGGATAAGGTTAATGAGATTCGAATCAACAATGAGGAACTTATGATATCGTTCGATAAAACAGCCTTATTCGTCTTAACCAAAATACGTTTATCAAACGAAAGTTTATCCCTAATCCTCATCAATGACACTAATCTCCTAAACTACACGAATCTTCAAGTTCAAAATCTATTAGAACTCATCGATTTCTGTTTAAGAACGTATTTTCAGTTGAACAATGAAATCTATCAACAAACTAAAGGAATACCAATGCTATCACGAATATCACGATTTATTGCAGAAGCAGTGATGCAGAGACTGGAAGCTTCGATTTTTCCTGTGATCAAGTCAAAAGTGTGTTTTCGTTGTGTGGAGGATATATTCATCACCATTAAAATGGAAAAGCTGGGAAACATTTACAATCTGATCAACAACGTCTTCTGTGACATAAAATTCACAAAGATAAAGGAGTCGACAAGGAGTTGAATGTATTATTCTACAAAACCGATAAAGGGAAACTGAAGACTCTAATATATCGGAAGCCAACACACACAGATGAAATTCCAAACTTCAGCAGCAACAATCTGGTAATTCACAAAATCAAATGCACAATAACGTTGTTCAAGAGGTTGAGAAGACGATTCAGCACTCTTGAAACGCAGGAAAATAAAAAAGGTATCTAACGATTACCCTTCTAAAGAATGGCTACTTGCATATGCTTCATCAAATGTAATTACCATTTGATAACTAAGTAACTTCCTTGAAATTACAAAATTCATTATTTCAAACAACAATCGTGAATGGTTATCAAAATAAGAACATATAGTGAGATTTTTTGTTTATGGACGACCATTGAGCGACGCTTAAATGATCTTCAGAATGTCTACCTACACACTACGACTAAATGAGGGTTATAAACCAGTGTCATGGAATTAGGATTAATATTTACAGTTGATAGTCGGGGTCAGGAATTACATTTAAGGTTGGCATCACGAACCGACATCAGTTATAATGCCAAATCTCTACTTATCCAAATGGATGAGTGAATTTCGCGCCAATACCTGAGATCTGTTATCATAAACCAGATTTGTTCGTTCATAGATTATAGTGTCGCCGAACTTCCTGCATAAAAGAGTCTTATAAAGTATTATGATTGACTCGATAATTTTGTTCAGAATAAAAATGGTCAATATTTTCAGTATTCTAATGAATAGAAAAATGAATATAGAACGTTTCACTTATTTCCATGTTAACACCAGTGTAAATTCTAAATAAATCAAATAAGATCATCTCGTCGTTAAAAGTGACTACAATCTAAAACATGTATCATATACAATCAACTTTAATAGACATGACAATGTCAATAATCTCCTTGTTTTTCTACTTACTAACTAATTAACTGACAAGACTTATTTCTTTCATAATTATAAACTTGATTTGACTTGAGGAACATGTTATATTCTCTGAGGGAGTGGATATTAGTAGTTCAAAGCACAAATGAAATCCATTTGTCTAGTTATCAGGACATTGTATTTATACTTGATGAAAAGTATTGTAGAGATTAATTTAATTTATTTATAAGTAATCGATTATAAACTGAGATAACTTAAGGCGTTATTGAAAACTCGACGACTATTTCGTCTTTGTATTTGATTTCACGATTATAGACACTCACATACATACCAAGGATTGAAGTAATGATTTTTAGGATTATCCGAAAGTCTTTAACAACAACACTGTTGTTGATATGTATTAGACTAGTATGAAATCGCTACCTACCTTTTTCTGAATAATCTCTGTTGAATTTGTCTATCATTCATCAATGTCCATTGACTATCTGTATTAACAATAAAATTACAGAACTATTTATCTGAACATATCTGTACATTAATGAATAAGGATATCTACATTCTATTTTGATTAGAACTAGATATTCAACAAAATTAGTGATGACAATTCACTTGATGTTTTTAACTTGTATCTTCCCATTGTTATTTAGGACTGCAATTGATCAGTCTTTTGTTGGCAAGTGTGCATCCTGTGTGGACTGCCTCGATATTGCCTGGAGTCACAAGCTTTATAAGCAAAGATGGATAGTGACTGGCAGTGGATTCCAGACTCGCGTTTCATCCTATTTCGGACTCGTCAGCTGGATTTACCTACATTGATATAAATATTATTATTATAAATGATGATAATTATCCAGATAATTAATCCAGTGAAAATTCTGCAAATACAGATTAAGAGAAAATTTATGTGAAATCAACATGCAATTTTCTGAAAAATTCTTTTTCTACTTTTGTTCACTTGATCACACACAAAATGGAGAAGTATGGTCTATAGAAGCTCACATGCCATTGAGTTTGTTCACATTTGATTTGGTTAAGTCCTTTTGTTAACTTAATTACCGGACAGAGTCATTCGTACAATAACAACATATCTATACCATTGTATCTTTATTATTGTTACACCTGTATGAATATGTATGCTCGAGCATTGCTTACTGCCTACGAATACATTCATTATGCTAGTCTTACTATTAGTCGCTCAATTGATTCGATGATTCATTAATTTCACTGTGTATATACATGTATATTTTAATCCTGCTCATTTACTCGCTGACTAGTGGACTAGCTCGCACACTCACTCATTCGACTCTTATGCTCACTCGCTTACCTGTTTGCTTTTCGGCACTACACTTTCATGCTTGCTTAGCGCTTTTGTAAATTTGGATATTTGTGTGTGATGCAATAATAAACGCAATCAACACTTCGAATTCGCCTTTTGGTTAATACACCGTGGGGACGTCATCTAGTCACGGTTATCAAGACGAACAGTAAACAGAGTTTAAGGATTATATTGAATACTAACCAACACAGGTCAAAGGAAGTAAATATCTATCTCTTTTGAAGAAAAATTCCAGGAACATTTTTTACTTTTATTTCCTTCAGTAAAACAAAACACTTTTAAGTCGGGTACCATCATCAACGATATAAACAAATTTTGAAATATTCATTTAAAACAAATAAATAAGTTCCCAACTACATTATCGTTTTATTTATCATTAACAATGAGAACTCAAATGAGAGAAAGTATTTATTTAGGATGAAAGGTGGAAAAAATAAATCAAAATTTATATTTATTGTTTATATCACGAACTGATCTTAGTTAAACTACCATTAGAAATCCGAAATTAATGGATAGATGTTTTGTCCTAGTGTGCGACTCATCAGTTGCGTCCATCCATATCTATCTGCTTAATTATTATTATTATTATTATTATTATTATTATTAATATTATAATCGTTTTTAAATAATCCCTACTTTTAGTTTAATTATTGTACACGCGTATTGTCCATTTCCTTAATTATTATTATTATTACTAATGATAAAGGGTTGTTGGAAAGATGATTCCAACACATTAAGACCAATTTGGAAATTACAAACACAACTCTATTTATTGTTGATTTATTTGAAAGAAGTCAACTATTTTGATTATTGTAATGATTTATTTGTAAGGCGTGGTATACTTTACTGTGCTATTGGTAATATGTAAACTAATCTTAGTGAAATAATATTTTGAATTTTTTAAGTCGGTTAGCAACAACGTAGAACTTCGTACGTACGTGCATCAGTTCGAGTTGCCATACCACATTAGCAAAGAGAATCAATTACCGAATCAAATTCCATAGTGGTAGAGCCAGTAAAAGCATAGGCATTAATCGGAGATATAAGGGTTCGGAGATGTTATTCAAGAAGTATAATCCAGTGAAATTAATATGGAATAAGAAAAAAAGGATATGAAGAATTCAGAAGATTAGAAATTGGAAGAACACAAATAGTGGATTCACCTGCCCCATTGCAAACGATTTTCAGCCATGTGATTTAAGGTCTCTAACCATCGAGTAGTATCGTCTCGCGGATCTAAACCAGGTAGTCTACACCGATGATCGAATACTAGTAACCTACGAATATCTTCTACTCTTATCGTCCATGCTTCACTGCTGTAAAGCAGAGCAGAGCGAACTGCTGCGCAGTATACATTCAAGTTTGGTTTTGAATTCTGAGTACATTTTTCAGTTTAATCAATAGTTAGAAATACCAATTATATAAATAAAGCATAGTCCAAAGGAAAAAAAGTTTTTCTGAAGATGTTATTTATTAATGTTGTACAAGTAATATTGCAAGTCCGACTTTACAGGAGAAAGGTAAAGGTTTGGCATCTCAAAGTGAACATTAGCCCAGGAATGGAGGTACATCAAGCTGACAAATCCTAAATAGAACAAAGATTGAGTTATGGATTCTGCTGCTATTTACTGTCTGTTATATCCTGATGAGAATAATGAATGGTAACTGTTCGAATCTATTTATGCAATAATACTATACACATATTTTTGTCGAATAATTGTCAAATAACTAACCTATTCATATTCGTGTTCCTCTTATTATAAGCTTTATTTTGACTTGCAGACTATTATTATATGATTTATCATTCTTGATTTATGCCCAGTCTATCAATTACTATTTCCCACATTCACAGACACTTTTGACTGAATTCTGTACAAATGTTACTTACTATTTTATGGTGTGATACGGTTGGTATGGCTTGGGGGATGTATTTCACGAAATTGGATTTATCGGAAGCTTATCTACAGATTCCGGCAGCTAAAGAGTGCAAGTATTACCTGACTATAAACACGCATGAAGGTCTGTTCCGGCATAACATGCTCAAATTTGAAGTATAAACTGCCCCTTCAATTATCTGACAAGTTATGAACACTATGCTGCAAGATATTCTAGGTACTAAGGCCTATCTGGATGATATATTGATCGCGGGTATGGACTACTTTGACATAAGAAAGAGGGTGGATATGGCTCTCAGATGCATAACAGAATATGGTCTCAGGTTATGTGCTGAGAAATGTGATATGCTCATGTAGCAAGTTCGCCATTTGGAATTTATAGTCAGCAAAAACGGAAGAAAGCCTGATCCAGAAAACATCGATGCTACACGTCCATGCCTCCAGCGATAGACGTATCAACTTTACATTCTTCCTTGAGAATAGTTAGCCAGTATAGTGTTTTCCTTCCAGATCCGCATTGGCTCTTTGCCCCTCTGAATCGGTTACTGAAAAAGGGCACCAAATGAATTTGGTCAACAGAATGTCAAGAAGAATTCTTAAAAGTAAAACAGCTTCTATCACCAAACCTCCTGCTTACGTACTATGATCCGAGTCCTCCTCTTGTGGACGCGATTGATGTGTCAAATTACGGAATTGGAGCAGTGATTTCACATACCTACACCGATAAAACGAAAAAGCACGATCAATGATCGGGACAGAAAGGAATTATAGTCGGATAGAGAAGGAAGCTCTCTATATTGTATTCGTTGTAAAGCGTTCTACCGGATGCTATTTAGCAGATAGTTTACGTGAATAACAGACTATAAGTCACTACTGACTGTTTTTGGATCCAAGACGGGTATCCCATTTTATACAGCAAACCATCTACAGAAATGGACAACTACATTACCAGGCTATGATTTAAGATAAAGTCTCAATCGATAACGGATGTCGGACAGGCATATCCCCTCTCAAGATCAATTGGTTCCCATAAAATATAAGAAGAGGAGGTGCATGTAGATGCAGTAGCAGCTGAGGTAGTAGTTCACAGTGTTGATGGATGCAGTCTCCGGACTGCCCGTCACATTTGTAGCCTTTAAGGAGGCTAGTGAAAAGGATGGTATGTTGAAGATTGTTTGACGTTCTACACTCAACAAGCTGCCTTCATTTCGTCTCCATGCGGGGCTCTTACAATACTCTCGTCAGCAAGACTACTTGATAATTGTCAATTCGTGCATCATGTTATACCAATGCATTGTTATCCGCAGAATACTTCGACGTCAAAACCTTAAACAGTTCCATTGCGGACACTGGGGAATTAGTGAAATGAGGTATATGATACGCCAAACATGACGTCAGAATATACAATAAGGAAATCGTCAAAATGCTTTGCTTGTTTTGAGGTTCCAGATATCTTGTTAAGCGATGATGGCACTCAGTTTATGTCATCTGCTTCTGAACGGTTTTGCAATGGAAATGATATAACGCGTCTACAAACTCTTCCGTATTACCCCCAGTCAAATGACCAAGCAGGAAGATTCATGGATGCGATAAAAACGGCTCTGGTTAAAAGGGGGAGAAGGAGGTATTCTAGAACAATTGATCAGTAAATTCCTGATGTCTTACAGAGTTACGCTCAATCCAACAGTGACAGAAGAAAAGTCACCAGATGAGTGTATGTTCGGAAGGAAAATTCGGATAGTCTTTAACAGTATGTTGCCACTGATTAAGAGAAATAAAATTACGAACGAGTATCGGACGATCACTCGCAGCTTCTAAGTGGGCGAAAGGGTACTTGTCAAGTCGTATCAAGGAAATAGAAAGTGAGAACTACGTGCTATAGAACGTCGGATTGGAAATGTACTATCCTTAGTTCGGATAAATGTTGGGGCGTGTATTAGACATATTATTCAAATTCTGAGGGATGGTAGAAAATTGATTACACAAAACCGACTCCCGTTTTCGCTTATCTGTCTGGCATCATCTATGAATGTGGAGGATCTGATGCATACGTAATGGCGAGGATTGGCAAATCGAGGACAACATTCCTACGGTCGAAGAACATCTGGAACTCAAAACAAGTGTCAACTAATATCAAACTCACAATCTTCAATACGAACGTCAAGACAGCCCTACTGTATAGAGCTGAAACTTAAAGAACTACCACAAACATCATGAAAGAAGTACAAGTATTTATAAACAGTTGTCTACGCAAGATACTCAATGTCCGTTGATCAGATGCGATTAGTAACAGTCTACTGTGGGAGAAACAGACCAACTCCCAGCTGAGGAGGAAATTAGGGAAAGACGTTGGAAGTGGATAGGACACACATTGAGGAAATCATCAAACTGCATCACGAGGCAAGCCTTAACTCGAAATCCTGAGTGAGAACGGAAATGAAGAAGGCTAGTGAGTATGCCGCGTTGAGAATTGGAATTAGGCATGAAAATGATGGGTAGCAACTGGAAATAAGTGGAAAGGGTTGATTGGAACAGAGTTGGATGTAGAATGCTGGTGAGCGACCTATGCTTGTCTATGAGGTATTACGGACTTTAGTAAGTAGTAAATAAGAAGGCTTATGTAATCGGTGAAGGAGAAATAACAAAATGCAAAAAGTGTATAAAAGATTATTTTCCGGTTAACAGAAGACTCAGTTCTCCTAAGGCTGAGGTTAATCAAACAATGAAAGCGCTATCTTCAAAATTTTGACTGATGATTAAATATCTAAAAATACTTAACAGATCATAAAGAGTGTAGATAAGAATAACAAGCTTTAGACATAATTTGTTGCATAATTTGTGATAGAAAAGAATTTGTATTAAAAGGAGTAGAGAATAAATACGATAGGATGACCAATATCACTATCACAAAAATTAGAGAAAGATAGATATTCATTCTGTTACTTTTTTAGAGGGGAAACATTGTTCCAGGGCGAAAACATTTGAGCCCCTCTTAAACTCCAATTTGCCAAACTGCTAAACATACTTTCTCATTTAATTTTGTATAATGTTTTGAATTATTTGAATTATAGCACGAACTAAGAGTCCCAGAAATAACGCAGTTGAATTAAGAAGTAAGACACAAGCACAAGCGAATGTATTGTATTTGGAATTCGAAATCGAGCATTCAACAAGTACAAAGGTATTATTAGTTCGTTCAAACACCACATTTTGTCAACTGAATATTCGTCTTTACGCAATATCCATCTTTACCCAATAATTATGAGCATACGTCAACTTAATCAGACTGAGGAGAAACAAGAAGATTATTGATTGAAATTAGAAATGCTAGCCACTCAATGCTGGCACAGAGACCTAAAGTTTGAGTAGTTGCTACAAGACCTGAAGGTGGTAAGTCGTATCGTCGGTGGATTTATTGATGGATGTTTCTGAAGTGCTCCACACTAGGAAAAAATGGCTGTCCAGTGGTTGTCTAATTATGATCAGTCCATGATGTGAACTAAAATACAATTATTCATTGGCGTATTTGATCAGTCTGAGTATAAGTTTCTAAACACTGAAAAGCAGTTCAAATTCATTTTAACTTCAAAATATGCGTGAATTAATGTGTTTACTTTACAAATTCCATCTTAGTTGGTAATCAATATCGAGTTGTCTAATCACCAGTGATACAATTAATCTAATATAATGTTTTTGCAGGCAATCTAGAACGTTTCCTAAACTTAAAGTTTACGTACATTCTTGGCATAATGAGTCGAAGTGAAATAGAAATACGTATCTTGGTCAATTTGAAACTTCATGAAAACGTGCATAGTTCAAACGATTTTATTTTGGTTTATTTAGGTTTACTGTTAAAAAGGTATGATATTAAGGCAATTTGAGTAGCGCTGTGCATCTTGTCTCTATTGACGATAGAGCTGTCATAATAATAAGGACAGTAGCAATACTGTGAATAACACTAACACTACTACTACTACTACTACTACTACCACTAACAATAATAATAATAATGATAATAATAATAATTGGAATAACAATAATAGTAATAATCACAATGATAATGATAACTACGATTAATATCATTAATGTTACAAAAGTTATTATTAAATCCCATTTCATTATCTTTATTCTCTTCTCATTCAACTCATTTTGTGAATGTATGTTTTCTACTACTTGATATTGTTCAGTAAACAGTTTCATTTGTAGGCAAAAATGGATGGTGGATAGCAGTGGAATCCAGGATGCGCATTTCGTCTTATTTGGGAGTCGTCGGCTGGATATAACTGCATCATAGAGTCAAATCCAATGGCGTTGCCTTCAAACGTCATCGTGTTATCCACTTATCCAATTAGTCCTTAAAAGCCACTTGCCTGTGCAATGGGGTGAAATATATATTTCCTCCGTACAGGATGCACGTATGCCAAATGAGACTGACAAATTGCAGTTCTGAACATCAATGGGAAGATTCAAACCACCAATAAAAAGAGAAGTTTCATTTCTGACAATTTCTAAACACATAGTATATTTTTATACGTATTGAGTATTTACAAAAATTTATCCTGTTCACTGTGTTTATTATTGTAACTACTCCCATTCAATGGTCGCAACTGACATTTAAAGTCTGCATAAAATCCTTAGGTGTTTTTCCAAACACAACAACTTCCATATTAGTGAGCTTTCAGTTCCTATTTTGAATGTTGATTGTTGTTATTGACATAAGGCATATATCAACTGTAATTTACACTATCATATGTTGTATTTAATCATTATGTTATCATTACAGGAAAGCTTATTCCTTCTAGACGCGTTATTCGTCACATATACTTCATGAGTTGAGATATTTTACCACTTTATATACAATCTTTATTTATGGAAGGTATTTTCTTAAAATGAACAGTTGTTTTTGAAATTCGGTTTCACTCGTATCTCAACTATGTACTTGAAAGCTTCGATTGATCTAATAATATCAATGGTGATTACGATAATCAGAAATGTTGCCCAATTACTGACAACAGGTTTTGTGAACTCAGATTTCAGCCCTATGTTTTCCGTGTCAGTTAGTGGCATTACCCGGCTACTTCAACCTAAATAGTTGGGACAGTGTTCGGGGTTGTAATCTGATGGTTCAAGGCAAGGATCTTTCGCCCGGTAAACCAGTACTCTTCAATTGCTTGTGTTATTTACGCTATTGTACATAGCTGATATGATTCGAGGAACTAACAGTTCGAAAATCTAGATTACGAATTTTTGTAGTCAGTTTCGCTCGATATATAACAGCTCATTGGCCTAAGACCTGACTCTATGTTGATTGTTTCTGATTGTTATCGAAGTGTTCATATCCCTTATCCTTAAACGGATAATTTACAAGGTCAAAATGTGGCCTGGGGAGAATGAGTAGATCGCTCTGTCCAGAGGTTAAAAAACCTATGAGGGCTTGACTTATTACCAGCCCCTGCAACATTTATAAATGTACCGATCATTGTTACAATTGAAGTAGTCAACCACAATTATCTTTTGATGGGGGAATTGGATGTTTATGTGAAACAGTTTACGGCCTATGCTCCATTTGGAGTAACAGAAGTAAGTAAGTAAGTGAAACGGTTTATGCATTTTACATAATTGTGCGCTTCATTCGCAACTCCAACACCGTGTAGTCACATGTGTTCACGTCCTTCTTCCATGTTCAGACTCAGATCCTCTCCTAGACGGTAGAGTATGTTTCTATAAGATCTGATCATTTATGTCACTAGGTACCTCTAATTATTTTGAGTATTCTACAAAGTCATCACGACAATTTTAACAAATCCATGTTTATAATAATATCAATAATAATCCTGATAAATGTGTGAATTAGGCAGATATAAATGAGATAATCAGTCACTTGTAAGACGTGTCCAGTTGTGGATAAATTATTTTCTGTCCTACATTATTTAAATTTCATTACAACATTATTAAATTTTAAACGTAGTTTTTCATATTACTTTATTTCATCATAAGTAGCTTGTAGAAACTGAGAATAGATATATATCTCGGATTAACTATCTTGTCAAATCACACATGTGATTGCAGGAAGTGTGAACGAACTACGTCGTGTAGTGAGTTTAGTGTGGTTTGACGTCAAAAGAAGCCTGGGAAATTCAAGGGGATTTAATACAATTTGAGTCAGACTCAAGTATGAAAATTCACAGAGATATAGTAACAAAAATGAGGTGTACCTGAGAATAAAACGTAAATTCCAAGGTGATACAATCATTTACTTACATAAAATTTCCACCACTTCCAGAGCTTCCCCATCAAGTGTGATTGTGTTGGAGTTCTCTGTGTTGAATTTGAGCATCTAGCTTTTCCCCATGTATATGTTCGTGCCTACTGTTGCAAAGGCTGTTGCTACATTGTTTGTCTTGATCTGCATTTGCTGATATGTGTGGGATAGAAGGATCAGATCATCTGCGAAGTCCAAATCGTTTAATTGCATCCAACCAGTCTATTGTATTCCGTGCTCTTTCTCAAATGTCGAGGTCATCATAATCTCATCGACCATCAGATGAAAGAGAAAGAGGGAGAGTAGGCAGTCTCGTCTGACTTCATTCCCCACTTGCGACGTGTTCGTCAGCTGTCTTCCATGAAGTAGTCTGCAGTGTAGTCCGTCATGTGAATTCCGTATGGTGTTAAAGATCTTCTCAGCTACTCAATCCATAGTGTCGAGGGATACTTCACGAGATTCTCGTATCCAAACTGGGAAAAGCTTCTGAAGTGGCCGTTTGATCTGACTCCAAGATCGTATAGATGTTTGTTATCGCTGATTCTCGTTTATCATCGTCGACTTAAATCACGTTAGCCAATAACCGAATTAAATAGGTCAATTAACGAGAATGGCCATTGAATACATATATTTTGTATGTAAAGTGAATGCGATAGAACAAAGCGAAATGACGCGCGGGGAGGATGGCTGGGAAGCCAACTCCATTTCAAGCCAGGCATTACTCAATATTTATAGTCAGACAAAATAAAGCTACAGACATGTGATTAATGGAATAAGAAGGGCACACACATATACACTCATATAAAAACAGTCTAGATTGATAAGCGAATAAATAACAAGGTCAATGTATGGCTCAAGTAAAATGAATAAAATAGGATGTCCGAAAGTTAGAATAAAGGTATATGGGCTTGCCATAATAACTGACACTATATAGCCCCCTTGTAGAAAATAGCACATTTAAAAAATGTCTGTTTTCAAAAATAACACTGAAGTGATATAAAGTTAACGCTAACACCAAGTAGCCAAAAAAATTGTACAACACTCAATAAAGTACAGTGTCACATGCGGGGTGAGCGTATTATATGAAAATGTCATGCTTATGCAAAAGAATACATGAATATCGCAAAGGCGCGGACAAAAATGGACACGTTAGCCTGCAAATATGAGCAAATTAATGAGCGTACAAAAAATTAACATGTACTAATGCTATGACTGTCTGAACGATAAAATAACACGTTTGTATGAGCGATTCAAAATATCATGAAAATAATAATAAATTGTTTGTGGGTACGATAGGGAAATAAATCGTCAAAATGAGTACAGTAGAATATGGCAGAAATTGGTCTGTGATGCTGACGAAATAGTGAAATACGTTAAATATATGTTCTGTTGAGCCGCAGCAGAATAAATATCATCGACTAGTGATGAGTGAATTCGAATTTAAATGCGTAGTTCTCGTTCGTAGGATGATAATAGTTAAGTCGTGAAATGATAACTGCATCGACGGATGATATTCGTTGCTGTACTGCAATTGATAATAATCATAAAATTTGAAGTCAGTGAACGTTGTCATCTGCGTTATGACAGATGCATTGAGTTATCGTTAAATATGTATTAGTAGAATTTGACCAGAGGAACAGAATAGTGACTGAGTAGACGAGGTGCGTAGAGTCGTATTCCTTTTTGGTCATGAAGCCTAGAGTGGTTTGTGTAGTTTGAGGGAGATGCGCTCGATCTCGTTTGTTACAAAACCATACCAAGGCATGACAAAAATACCAATACATATGGTTAGCGATTGCGACTTATGAGACTGACTTGGATGTGACGAACAAGAGTGTATCTTTGAGAGACTAGCTCTAAACTCTATGTTCTGATATACAGTGCGATGTGAATAGAATAGTAGTTGCAGTACTCGAATAGCGTTTTCGAGTGATAAGTGATGCAGCATGTAGTTATGTACGTGGAAGAATAGATAAAATGAACGTAATGGTTACTAGTCAGCTAGTTAGAAACATCCACAGACATAATAGGAGGCGATTTCGAAACGAAAAATGTATGTTGTGATAACATAAATTGCTAACCTCGACTAAGTGAATGAATGTAATATTAGATCAAAATGACATGAAAAATTGGAACGAACTCACTTAAAGCAGGAAAATTTCACGTTGTTGAATAGTTTAAATATTCCAATGAGTTTTCATTACGTAGAGTGGAATTTTCATAAAATGATAATTTGTTCAGTGAGTGATATGATTGCGAAAATGTCAATTTAGTGACAGCACGAACAAGATTAACAATCTCACATTCGGTCATGATATTGATAATAATGTAATAATAAGCATATAATGATAATTTGAATCGTAATGGAGCGAACCGACGAATGGATCAATGAGAATAGTTGACATGAGGACAAAGTATCGATAAAATAATACGACTTGAGCATGTCCATAGCATGTTGCACAGGCTGTGCTGATTGCGTCGGATTGGAGATTGCGCTGGCTTCGCTGAATATGTTCTTCGAACGTATAGAGTGCAGAAGTGCCTTCATCGACGTAGCTTGCTGCGTTGCGTTCGTCGTCGGCGGGCTCACCAATGAAGTGGCCGTTTGATCTGACTCCAAGATCGTATAGATGTTTGTTATCGCTGATTCTCGTTTATCATCGTCGACTTAAATCACGTTAGCCAATAACCGAATTAAATAAGTCAATTAACGAGAATGGCCATTGAATACATATATTTTGTATGTAAAGTGAATGCGATAGAACAAAGCGAAATGACGCGCGGGGAGGATGGCTGGGAAGCCAACTCCATTTCAAGCCAGGCATTACTCAATATTTATAGTCAGACAAAATAAAGCTACAGACATGTGATTAATGGAATAAGAAGGGCACACACATATACACTCATATAAAAACAGTCTAGATTGATAAGCGAATAAATAACAAGGTCAATGTATGGCTCAAGTAAAATGAATAAAATAGGATGTCCGAAAGTTAGAATAAAGGTATATGGGCTTGCCATAATAACTGACACTATATAGCCCCCTTGTAGAAAATAGCACATTTAAAAAATGTCTGTTTTCAAAAATAACACTGAAGTGATATAAAGTTAACGCTAACACCAAGTAGCCAAAAAATTGTACAACACTCAATAAAGTACAGTGTCACATGCGGGGTGAGCGTATTATATGAAAATGTCATGCTTATGCAAAAGAATACATGAATATCGCAAAGGCGCGGACAAAAATGGACACGTTAGCCTGCAAATATGAGCAAATTAATGAGCGTACAAAAAATTAACATGTACTAATGCTATGACTGTCTGAACGATAAAATAACACGTTTGTATGAGCGATTCAAAATATCATGAAAATAATAATAAATTGTTTGTGGGTACGATAGGGAAATAAATCGTCAAAATGAGTACAGTAGAATATGGCAGAAATTGGTCTGTGATGCTGACGAAATAGTGAAATACGTTAAATATATGTTCTGTTGAGCCGCAGCAGAATAAATATCATCGACTAGTGATGAGTGAATTCGAATTTAAATGCGTAGTTCTCGTTCGTAGGATGATAATAGTTAAGTCGTGAAATGATAACTGCATCGACGGATGATATTCGTTGCTGTACTGCAATTGATAATAATCATAAAATTTGAAGTCAGTGAACGTTGTCATCTGCGTTATGACAGATGCATTGAGTTATCGTTAAATATGTATTAGTAGAAAATGACCAGAGGAACAGAATAGTGACTGAGTAGACGAGGTGCCTAGAGTCGTATTCCTTTTTGGTCATGAAGCCTAGAGTGGTTTGTGTAGTTTGAGGGAGATGCGCTCGATCTCGTTTGTTACAAAACCATACCAAGGCATGACAAAAATACCAATACATATGGTTAGCGATTGCGACTTATGAGACTGACTTGGATGTGACGAACAAGAGTGTATCTTTGAGAGACCAGCTCTAAACTCTATGTTCTGATATACAGTGCGATGTGAATAGAATAGTAGTTGCAGTACTCGAATAGCGTTTTCGAGTGATAAGTGATGCAGCATGTAGTTATGCACGTGGAAGAATAGATAAAATGAACGTAATGGTTACTAGTCAGCTAGTTAGAAGCATCCACAGACATAATAGGAGGCGATTTCGAAATGAAAAATGTATGTTGTGATAACATAAATTGCTAACCTCGACTAAGTGAATGAATGTAATATTAGATCAAAATGACATGAAAAATTGGAACGAACTCACTTAAAGCAGGAAAATTTCACGTTGTTGAATAGTATAAATATTCCAATGAGTTTTCATTACGTAGAGTGGAATTTTCATAAAATGATAATTTGTTCGGTGAGTGATATGATTGCGAAAATGTCAATTTAGTGACAGCACGAACAAGATTAACAATTCCACATTCGGTCATGATATTGATAATAATGTAATAATAAGCATATAATGATAATTTGAATCGTAATGGAGCGAACCGACGAATGGATCAATGAGAATAGTTGACATGAGGACAAAGTATCGATAAAATAATACGACTTGAGCATGTCCATAGCATGTTGCACAGGCTGTGCTGATTGCGTCGGATTGGAGATTGCGCTGGCTTCGCTGAATATGTTCTTCGAACGTATAGAGTGCAGAAGTGCCTTCATCGACGTAGCTTGCTGCGTTGCGTTCGTCGTCGGCGGGCTCACCAATGAAGTGGCCGTTTGATCTGACTCCAAGATCGTATAGATGTTTGTTATCGCTGATTCTCGTTTATCATCGTCGACTTAAATCACGTTAGCCAATAACCGAATTAAATAAGTCAATTAACGAGAATGGCCATTGAATACATATATTTTGTATGTAAAGTGAATGCGATAGAACAAAGCGAAATGACGCGCGGGGAGGATGGCTGGGAAGCCAACTCCATTTCAAGCCAGGCATTACTCAATATTTATAGTCAGACAAAATAAAGCTACAGACATGTGATTAATGGAATAAGAAGGGCACACACATATACACTCATATAAAAACAGTCTAGATTGATAAGCGAATAAATAACAAGGTCAATGTATGGCTCAAGTAAAATGAATAAAATAGGATGTCCGAAAGTTAGAATAAAGGTATATGGGCTTGCCATAATAACTGACACTACACTTCTTCATAATCAAGGAAATTGATGCATAGTGACAAATTTCACTCAGTTGATTGTTTAACAATGATCCATAATGTCACTACTTTGTCTGTGCCCTACCGATTCAAGATCGTTTCATAACAAGCAGTGTTATCTTCAACTGGCACAGTTAGTTCCATGGAATTCGTTATATTTCAATGCATTTATGCCTGGCGTCTCACGTGGTTTGTGACGAAGTACGGAAAATATATATTGAAATCGGAAGGTTCGTTTAGTGTAGTATAGTGAAGTGTTGTTTATGCTTAGTTTAGTTAGAAGAATCAAAATGCAATATATTTGACAGTGTGGAATAGGTGATTAGTTGGAGTGAGATTGTGGAAGCTGTGTGCAGAATGATTGTACTAACTTAGGAATTCCCGGAACAATGAAATTTAGACTAGACAGGACTAGATGAGCACAAACGAAATTATTGGGTTGGGAATTCGTAATAAGCGGGTAATCAAGTACAAAACTTGTATGCAGCTATGTTGATTGAACATATCCGCATGAAATACAATAGGAGTTGACCGCATAAACCAGCATATAATACACTGACCTGTTTTATTGGACTTAGTTACCGTCTACTCATAATAATTCTAAATCATTACGCTTCAATGGTCGTGAATTCTCAAATTCTGTGAACGCGTGCTCAAGAATTAAAGCATCAGATGGTGCAATCAGATTAGCAGTAAACTGATAAAGTAATATTTGGTATCATATGAATTGGAAGATGGCATAAATTTTCTAGATGAATTCATTCTCGAAACGAAAATGACTCAATGAACATTCATGAATTCCAGTGTGCATGCAATCAGCGACAGTAGATCTTGAAACCCCTATCTATAATTTAAAAACGGAACCTCTGAATACGGCCTAGTTTATTAAAGCGAGGTAGTAGAAATCTGTTTATTCAGATGGAACAAAAATGAACGGAAGAGTATTAGATTTCCCTTGTACTTAAAGAGATTCATCACTGACAAATGTCTTAAAATTGAAATTACTATACTATAATGATAATAAAATGTACAGACAACAAATTATTGTGTTTTGTTGTCAGCTGCACTATGTAAAGTATAATCATAACAAATGTGTATCTTACAAATAATTTAGTGAGAGTGAAAGCACTGAACCATAAATCAAAAGAATATAATGCGGATACATCGAGTCACGAAATCTTCAGTGATAAATGATGAGTTACATAAGCTGTACTTAATGAAGTAATTCTGGAAACTTATCTCGAATGAAAAGAAAGAAATGAAAGGAGTAGTATTACTGGAGTTTGTAGTAGTCGTGGTAGTAGACGAAGAAATATTAGTAATAGTGAAGGTAGTATTATTATTTGTGAAACTATTAGTAGCATTGTAGTAGATGCTACTTGTGTCGATAGACCTAAGTAGTATGTAACGCCAATCAGAAGTGGAATACCTGGCAATGGAAGACTGAGAGTATCGAATTGAAGAGAATAGGAATGTAGACGGAGAGTAATTGTAGTAACAACAAGAATAAAGGAATGATGAAGTTTCGAAGAGACAACTGATGGAAGATGTGCAAATGAAATAATTGATGTATGATTTTTGTAATTCACGGAGACATTCTGTAATTTTGCACAGAGTAATAAGTTTCCGTTCACTACAGTAGTAGCAGTAATAATAATTACCTGTGGTAATAGTATTAGTTATAGTGGTAGTATGAATTGTAGTAGTAGTAGTAACGGTAGTAAATATGAATCTAATTTTCTCTTGTTTATTTGTTAATAACACTGAGTTTATAAAACCTTTTTAAAAAGTATTTATGAGCATAAAATCATGAGATTTAAGCTTTCTAGTGATGAACATTTAACCTCTGTATTTTCGTTACACACCAACGCATCAGTATTGATTCTAATGAGCTGATGCTTGTGGAACATATGAAAATCGGAGCTAATGAACTATGAAATACTTTCAGACGTCTCATTATTTTTGCACTGATCAGCAAATTCCATATAATTTCATTTGGATATGACAGGTATTGTCTATGTTTGCCATATTTCTTGTTTGCCTTTACTTGGTGACCTCAAAGCAGAAAATTAAAAAGAACTAAACACGTTTACACGTCTCTTCTAATTAACAGTAATAAATAGAATAGAATTCCTGCTATAAATAGGCATCTTAGATCAGTACTGTGAGATGAAACACTTTCAATTTCGTCTTACTAAACTGAAATTTGGATAGGAATTATTGATACGAATTATCATTATGCATAGGTTATTCAGACTTTGTCATTGCAATTCACGAGTTACTCCATTGACGAAATTTAAATCAGAAACTTAGAATTAGTGACTGATACATGGTTCATGCAATTTTCCAACTGAATCAAAGTGGCACTTAAACATATTTTCTCTCAGTAGGGCGATAGCAGATCAAGTACAATAGAGTTCGTTCACATCTAATGCGGTTCAGCTCTTTTGTTAACTTATTTAACGAACAGAGTTACTCGTACTTATCTATACTATTGTACCTTTATTATTGCTGTGCTTATGTGAATATGTAGGCTTGAGCACTACTTGCTGCCTGCGCACATATTCATTCTGTTTGCTTTAATGTTAGTCACTGAATCGATTTGATGATTCACTCGTTTCCCTATGTACATATATACACATTTTAATCCTATTCATTTGACTCGTGAACTCGCACGCTCGCTCGCTTACTTTTCGGCATTAGCCTTTCATTCTTGTTTCGCGTGTCTGTGGTTTTAGCGATCTGTGCGTCGTGCGATAATAAACGCAATCAACACTTCGTACTCGTCTTCTGATTTATACACCATCGGGAACATTAACTAGTATCGGTTATGGAACGAACTATTTACGAAATTTAATAATTATATCGAATACCAGTCACTTCAGGGCATATGTAAGTCAATGAGTAAGTGTTAACCATTGTCACGTTTTTCCAATCCTTAGTGTTGAATGAACAAAGAATCCCAAAGAGTTAACCACCTGGTAACGGAGTTCGTGAAGTATTTAGTAGGAATACGTGACTGGTTAAATTGGTCACATTTAGAAAAGAGTATGTGTCGCTATCGATGTTAGACAGCAAGATACTAAAGAGAAAGAGGCTGTATAATGTAAATGGATACAAAAAATAGTTGAAGTAGTAGAATTATTAGTAGTAGTGATGGTAGTAGTAATGGTAGTAGTGGTAGCAGTCTTGTAGTGAACGAATACACCAGTGGGAACAACTAGATGTACTTTGATACTATACAGAATATCTTGCTAAATCTGGAGACCATACAGTAAATACTTCATTTGCAAAATGTCATTCAGTTGTCTCAGACTTCATTGTATCTTCGTTTTTACACCAATCACTCTCTGTCCTCGTTCTCTTCTCTTTGGTTTTAACCTTCTGTTGCCATGGATTTCACTTCCGATTAATGATACATACTACTTATAATTGTCGATATCAGTTGCGCAGACCACAGTGGTATCAGTATAAATATTAATATTATTAGGATTTTTGGCATCCTAGTGCCAACGGGCGTAGAGATATAAGCAGTAGTGGAAGTATTAGTAGTACTGATAATAATTATACTAGCACTAGTATTGATAGTAGTAGATGTAATAGTAGTACTTGTAGTAATAATTGCTGTAGAGCCAATTCAAGTAATATTGATATTAGTATTACGATTAATATTTGTAAGATCAGTAGTTCTTGTGATACTTGTATTTGTAGCTGTGGTACTAATAGTGGTACAGATATTCGTAATAGTAATGGTAGTAGTAGCAGTTATGGCAGAATAGTAGTAGTTACAGTGTGGTGTATGCTACTTACGCTGACATGTATAAGTAGTATATAAATGCAACCAAAATTAGAGTAGCAACAGGTAGAATATTCAAATCAAGAGAATAAAAAATATGATGAGGAGTAATAAAGATAACAACACAATTAGAGGAATAGTGGAATATGTGAAGGAGAACGCGATGTGTGAATGATGTAGTGAATGCATGGTTTTCATATTTTACTAACATGCTGTGTTATTAGGTACCAATATTAGTGGTACAAATCTTTGTCATAATAGAATTAGTAGTGTCGGTAGTATTAGTGTGGTGTGTGCTAGTGATATACACGGCTATGAGTTTTATGTATCATCAATAGAAAGTGAAATGCACAGCGGCAGAATGTTAGGAAGATCGAAGAGAAGTGAACGACAACAGAGAGTGTTGGTGTGAAAATGAAAAAAACAAAGCAATCTAAGACACTTGAATGACAATTTGAAATGAAGTGTTTACTGTATGGTTCTCAGATTAGTTTAAGTCATCTCGTTGTAATCGTTTAAAGATCCCCGTCATATTAAAAGACTAGTATTTGAACGAAGAATATTCTTTTCGATAAATTCTCATCAGGTTCTACAATTCATATATCCAAATTAATAATCCGAAGAAATGGCCAGGTTAAGGGCGAAATACATCGTTTAGAGCACGTGAATTTAGGATTGTGATAAACAAAATACAATAAAATTGTTAATGTTAATATGACTCATATAAAATGTTAACTTGAATCAGCTTATATGTTAAGTAAAATTTTAAGATCCATGATCAGAATGAATATGGGTCAAATAGGGTGAGAGAGAAATAATAGTGCAATTACAATTCAATCAAATAAGTAAGACGTAATACGGAGGAATGAATGCGAAGCGTGGCGAAACAAAGGTTTGATGAAGAAGGTGAACGGCTCAATATTGGCCCATTGAGTACAAACCGGTCATAGTGCCAGTATAAACCAATCTTTTTCAATTATTTATAACGTAAGTAATTTTTTTGCCAAAATTGATCAGACTAAAAGTCCTTCGAACGGCTGAAGCAATAGACATTCGGATGAAGAAACCGGAACTTTGCGTACAGAAGAAATATATTCAGCCACTCCTCCTTCTCTGGCCAACATCAAGGCCAATTAATCATCGTAATCTTAACTATTGAACGACCCAATTTGACTATGACCTTTCGTAGTCAATTGTAGTTGTCCCTGTTATCTTTATTCATAAATCTTTGTATTATTCGTATTATTACCCTTATTATTATTATTATCATTATTATTATTATTAATATTATTCGTATTATTGGATAAACATCATTATTAATCTTTCCTATACATGATTCATTCACTTCGCATTCATCCCTCCGTATTACGTCTTACTTATTTGATTGAATTGTAATTGCACTATTATTTCTCTCTCACCCTATTTGACCCATATTCATTCTGATCATGGATCTTAAAATTTTACTTAACATATAAGCTGATTCAAGTTAACATTTTATATGAGTCATATTAACATTAACAATTTTATTATATTTTGTTTATCACAATCCTAAATTCACGTGCTCTAAACGATGTATTTCGCCCTTAACCTGGCCATTTCTTCGGATTATTAATTTGGATATATGAATTGTAGAACCTGATGAGAATTTATCGAAAAGAATATTCTTCGTTCAAATACTAGTCTTTTAATATGACGGGGATCTTTAAACGATTACAACGAGATGACTTAAACTAATCTGAGAACCATACAGTAAACACTTCATTTCAAATTGTCATTCAAGTGTCTTAGATTGCTTTGTTTTTTTCATTTTCACACCAACACTCTCTGTTGTCGTTCACTTCTCTTCGATCTTCCTAACATTCTGCCGCTGTGCATTTCACTTTCTATTGATGATACATAAAACTCATAGCCGTGTATATCACTAGCACACACCACACTAATACTACCGACACTACTAATTCTATTATGACAAAGATTTGTACCACTAATATTGGTACCTAATAACACAGCATGTTAGTAAAATATGAAAACCATGCATTCACTACATCATTCACACATCGCGTTCTCCTTCACATATTCCACTATTCCTCTAATTGTGTTGTTATCTTTATTACTCCTCATCATATTTTTTATTCTCTTGATTTGAATATTCTACCTGTTGCTACTCTAATTTTGGTTGCATTTATATACTACTTATACATGTCAGCGTAAGTAGCATACACCACACTGTAACTACTACTATTCTGCCATAACTGCTACTACTACCATTACTATTACGAATATCTGTACCACTATTAGTACCACAGCTACAAATACAAGTATCACAAGAACTACTGATCTTACAAATATTAATCGTAATACTAATATCAATATTACTTGAATTGGCTCTACAGCAATTATTACTACAAGTACTACTATTACATCTACTACTATCAATACTAGTGCTAGTATAATTATTATCAGTACTACTAATACTTCCACTACTGCTTATATCTCTACGCCCGTTGGCACTAGGATGCCAAAAATCCTAATAATATTAATATTTATACTGATACCACTGTGGTCTGCGCAACTGATATCGACAATTATAAGTAGTATGTATCATTAATCGGAAGTGAAATCCATGGCAACAGAAGGTTAAAACCAAAGAGAAGAGAACGAGGACAGAGAGTGATTGGTGTAAAAACGAAGATACAATGAAGTCTGAGACAACTGAATGACATTTTGCAAATGAAGTATTTACTGTATGGTCTCCAGATTTAGCAAGATATTCTGTATAGTATCAAAGTACATCTAGTTGTTCCCACTGGTGTATTCGTTCACTACAAGACTGCTACCACTACTACCATTACTACTACCATCACTACTACTAATAATTCTACTACTTCAACTATTTTTTGTATCCATTTACATTATACAGCTTCTTTCTCTTTAGTATCTTGCTGTCTAACATCGATAGCGACACATACTCTTTTCTAAATGTGACCAATTTAACCAGTCACGTATTCCTACTAAATACTTCACGAACTCCGTTACCAGGTGGTTAACTCTTTGGGATTCTTTGTTCATTCAACACTAAGGATTGGAAAAACGTGACAATGGTTAACACTTACTCATTGACTTACATATGCCCTGAAGTGACTGGTATTCGATATAATTATTAAATTTCGTAAATAGTTCGTTCCATAACCGATACTAGTTAATGTTCCCGATGGTGTATAAATCAGAAGACGAGTACGAAGTGTTGATTGCGTTTATTATCGCACGACGCACAGATCGCTAAAACCACAGACACGCGAAACAAGAATGAAAGGCTAATGCCGAAAAGTAAGCGAGCGAGCGTGCGAGTTCACGAGTCAAATGAATAGGATTAAAATGTGTATATATGTACATAGGGAAACGAGTGAATCATCAAATCGATTCAGTGACTAACATTAAAGCAAACAGAATGAATATGTGCGCAGGCAGCAAGTAGTGCTCAAGCCTACATATTCACATAAGCACAGCAATAATAAAGGTACAATAGTATAGATAAGTACGAGTAACTCTGTTCGTTAAATAAGTTAACAAAAGAGCTGAACCGCATTAGATGTGAACGAACTCTATTGTACTTGATCTGCTATCGCCCTACTGAGAGAAAATATGTTTAAGTGCCACTTTGATTCAGTTGGAAAATTGCATGAACCATGTATCAGTCACTAATTCTAAGTTTCTGATTTAAATTTCGTCAATGGAGTAACTCGTGAATTGCAATGACAAAGTCTGAATAACCTATGCATAATGATAATTCGTATCAATAATTCCTATCCAAATTTCAGTTTAGTAAGACGAAATTGAAAGTGTTTCATCTCACAGTACTGATCTAAGATGCCTATTTATAGCAGGAATTCTATTCTATTTATTACTGTTAATTAGAAGAGACGTGTAAACGTGTTTAGTTCTTTTTAATTTTCTGCTTTGAGGTCACCAAGTAAAGGTGAACAAGAAGTATGGCAAACATAGACAATACCTGTCATATCCAAATGAAATTATATGGAATTTGCTGATCAGTGCAAAAATAATGAGACGTCTGAAAGTATTTCATAGTTCATTAGCTCCGATTTTCATATGTTCCACAAGCATCAGCTCATTAGAATCAATACTGGTGCGTTGGTGTGTAACAAAAATACAGAGGTTAAATGTTCATCACTAGAAAGCTTAAATCTCATGATTTTATGCTCATAAATACTTTTTGAAAATAATTATAAACTCAGTGTTAATAACAGATAAACAAGAGAAAATTAGATTCATATTTACTACCGTTACTACTACTACTACAATTCATACTACCACTATAACTAATACTATTACCACAGGTAATTATTATTACTGCTACTACTGTAGTGAACGGAAACTTATTACTCTGTGCAAAATTACAGAATGTCTCCGTGAATTACAAAAATCATACATCAATTATTTCATTTGCACATCTTCCATCAGTTGTCTCTTCGAAACTTCATCATTCCTTTATTCTTGTTGTTACTACAATTACTCTCCGTCTACATTCCTATTCTCTTCAATTCGATACTCTCAGTCTTCTATTGCCAGGTATTCCACTTCTGATTGGCGTTACATACTACTTAGGTCTATCGACACAAGTAGCATCTACTACAATGCTACTAATAGTTTCACAAATAATAATACTACCTTCACTATTACTAATATTTCTTCGTCTACTACCACGACTACTACAAACTCCAGTAATACTACTCCTTTCATTTCTTTCTTTTCATTCGAGATAAGTTTCCAGAATTACTTCATTAAGTACAGCTTATGTAACTCATCATTTCTCACTGACGATTTCGTGACTCGATGTATCCGCATTATATTATTTTGATTTATGGTTCAGTGCTTTCACTCTCACTAAATTATTTGTAAGATACACATTTGTTATGATTATACTTTTCATAGTGCAGCTGACAACAAAACACAATAATTTGTTGTCTGTACATTTTATTATCATTATAATATAGTAATTTCAATTTTAAGACATTTGCCAGTAATGAATCTCTTTAAGTACAAGGGAAATCTAATACTCTTCCGTTCATTTTTGTTCCATCTGAATAAACAGATTTCTACTACCTCGCTTTAATAAACTAGGCCGTATTCAGAGGTTCCGTTTTTAAATTATAGATAGGGGTTTCGAGATCTACTTTCACTGGTTACATGTACACTGGAATTCATGAATGTTCATTGGGTCGTTTTCATTTCAAGAATGAATTCATGTAGAAAATTTGTGCCATTCTCCAATTTATTTCAGACTAAATATTATTTCATCACTTTACTAATAACCTGATTGCACCATGTGATGCTGTGATTCTCATGCACGTGTTGACAGAACTTGAGAATTCAGGTAAATGTACTATATGTTGGTTTATGCGGCCAAAGTCCATGGCATTTCATATGGATATGTTCAATGAGCATAACTGTGTACAAATTTTGAAATACGATAGCTGCCTAAGCATCAAAATATAAAATTCAGTACATCAATCCTGTTGGTCGAATTGTATTTAAAAGTGAGACTAATTCAAATAACCGTGAACCGAATCACACTAATATTTTTTAGGGTTACACATCTAAATATCTAACCATATGAAATAAAATTCGCAATATCAATCACTCAACTAATCAACCAACTTCACAATCAACCTATTTACATATCGATCAATATATCGAACTATATACCAATCTATAATTCAATAAAGATTATACGTTAAAGCTGGTTTTGACACTTTTTGCTGATGTTCAATTTCCTTTCGTTCATATTTTGGTCTATACATCTGTGGTACTTGTACGAACAAATTTTCCTTTGTACTTGATTACCCGCCTATTACGTATTCCAAACCCAATATGTTCGTTGGTATTCATCTTGTCCTTGCTAGCTTAAATTGCATTGTTCCAGGAATTCCTACTTGGTAAAATTATTCGCATACTTCTAATTATTATAACAACTTGATGGTACCAAGTAGTTTGAATATATATTTACCAACTTATATAACAAGGAAGGTGTAATGCAATAGGTTATGATGTCACAAATAAGTGATATGGTTCAATTATCACAAGTTGATTTGTGATCCATTATTAACTAAGATGAAATAGAATACTCACCCCAAATGTGTTGACAAATGTGATAGCTGTGTTGTTTGACATTGAAAGTCGGATAAATGTGTCTTGCCAAAGAACAGGTAACTCACAGGATGAGTCAATTCACTGGTGGAAATTCCACTCCTACTGTGCATATGCAGAGAGATAGACGGAACACACATATACAGACAGTTGGGTGCAGAATACAAATTAGTGTGTAGCGGAATAGGAGCACAGTGAGGCTACCTCCCATGTAGAAATCCCGACCGACTAATGAGTTGATGTGTTTGTGTGATAGAATTCAATCGAGTTCTGGTCCGATAGGATGACAGGTGAGCTCTCGTCAATAAAGCGAGCTGTGATCACTCGATTCATTATGGTGCGTCTTCACGAGGCCAAAATAACCCGAATTTTAAATGTTTAACATGATGGACGAAACACCCACCCACTCGGTCGTCAACTGGTTCTCTGAGTCTATTAGGCACTGTTCTGTCGACTGTATATTCACAGATGACCTAGCGCAATTAACACTTTCCAGTGTAAAAGTTCACAAATATCCACTTACATGCCTCTCGTAAATAGATCATGAAAATCCCACGCACATCTTTCACAATCTCACTCCAAATATTCACCTATACCACACTATCAAATATATTGCGTTTTGATTCTTTTAACTAAACTAAGTTAAACAACATTGAACGAGCCTTCCGATTTTAACATTTATTATCCGTACCTGCTCACAGATCGGCTGAGGCAATGGAGATAATTGCATTGGAACATGTCGAATTTCATGAAACTGAAAGTGCAAGTTGAAGATAACACAACCAGATGATTATGCTTTGACTGCCATAGTCATCATGTCTTCATTGTTTAGTGGCGAATGTGTTTAATGTATTGTATTTACCACGTGCCTATACAAATCACTACTGGTAAAGATAAGGCGTAACCCACACAACTGAACCTATTCGATAGAATTCCGTCTCCCTCTACAGTCTGTTATTCTAATAAGATGCAGAGGCGAGCATATCGGTATTACAGCTATCTCTGTTGTGCTGAATCTTATGTGACTGTTTTGGCTGACAGAACGCACCTTGATAGTCTCGAAATATCGTTTGACAAAGTATTAGTTATTCAAATAAAACTGTACGTGGTTCAATCTCAGCGCTGTCCTGTTCTCCGTAGAGTATTTAAATGTCACATCATCAAAATTTGCTTGCTTCAAAACGATCCTTAATCTCTTGGTTATTATTATATTACTAATTACATGTCATCTTATTTACACTATTTAATAATCCGCTTGTGAAAAAAGCGTTTGAATAAAACTCACCACTGTACATCAACTTCATTGACTACGAGAAAGCATTTGATAGCGTAGACAGAACAACACTATGGAGACTTCTTCGACACTACGGCGTGCCAACATCATGCGGAATTCCTGTGATGGATTAAACTGTAAAACCGTCCATGAAGGGCATCTGACAGACTCGTTCGACGTAATTACTGGTGTCAGGCAGGATTGCTTACTACCACTCTTTCTGTTTCTCTTGGTGACCAACTGGACTATGAAGACCTCGACATTTGGGAGGAAGTACGGAATACAATGGACAAGATGGATGCAACTAGACGATTTGGACTTCGTAAATGACATGATCCTCTTATCCTATACACATCAACAAATGCCGGCAACGACAACCAGTGTGCATGTATCACTCGAATCACATTTGATGGAGAAGCTTTGGAGGATGCAAAATTATTTACATATCTGAGCGTCGTCATCTGATAGAAGACTTAAAGTTATGGAGATCATGGATAGTAACAAATAATCAAACAATACAAAAACATTGTAAGGAATGTATGGAATATGGCTGGCAGTAGAATTTAGTACTCACATTTTATCCTTTTGAAAATTTGCCAACTGAGTATACATACACGCGAGTGTTGATGCTCACTCTGCAATTCGAACTCAGTAGTTCCTTTTTTAAACATTCAAGTCATTATATCCTGACTTCAGAACTATTACAAAACTAGATAAAAATTCATACCCGTTACACAAATATGTGACCATCTCAACTCAGTAGCTAGGTGACTGACAAGTTGAAGTTTAGAGCAAAGAGTGTGCTGTGGTTTACTTATCTCCACACATGTATGACGGTGGCCAGGCATAGAATGTATTTCAGTTGAAGGCGATGAGGAAGGAACGGGAATGGAACGCAATTGGTATGAAAACGCATGAACAATCAAACCTGAGACAATGGAACGATGTTTGCAACAGAAACGGTCAAGTTTGAAGTGATGGATTGATATTTTGCAAATTAACGGTTTAATATATGGTCCTCAGATTTACTCAGATGCCCCGTGATTTCGCGTCAAATACATTCGACTGTCCTCACTCGTGTTCTTGTTTACTACTAAATTATTACGTTGGAATCACCGAGTGAAAATCAATTCTGAGACGCAGGTACTTACATTTGACGCTTCCCTAAAAGGATGGAATGCAAGAATATATCAAAATAGCGAGACGATCCATATACTCTGATACTGATTGATATTTGATCAAGATATCGACAGCACAGTAGCGCAAAGTTATTAAAATTCAATTGGAATTAAATATTTATAACTAATTTACAGAGCATGAAAAATCAGCAGTTTTAAAACCATCATAAAATAAATATTCGTATATGTGTGTTTTATGATCTTATAGCGACTCACGTGCAAATGGGTTTATTCTCACTTAACTCAGTTAAGCCCTTTTGCTAACTTATTTAGCGGACAAAGCCATCCGCACTATAACAATTTATTGTACCCTTATTATTATTTTGTGCTTGTATGAAATACGCATGCTTGAATATTGCTTACGGCCTACGCATTTATTCACTCTGCTAGTCTCACTACTAACCGCTTATTTGATTCGATTACTCATTAATTTCACATGCTATATATATGTCCATGTTATTCATATGGCTGACTCGACTCTCTTTCTCGCTCGCTTGATTTTGTTACTCGATTGCTTTCGCTCTCGCTCGCTTGCTTGCCGTTCGGCACAACTCTTATATGCTCGTTTAATGCATCTGTAATTTTGGACATCTGTGTGTGGTCTCGAAATAAACGTAATCAACGCTTCGTATTAGCCTTCTGAATAATATACCGTTGGGGTTGAATAGGACGGTTATCAAGACGAATTGTATACGAAGTTTAAGGGATATATCGAATACCGACCACCACATAATTGGCGATCCCGACGCGCGAACACGAAACAATCTTCAACGACATAACCCAATTCCTAAAATCTAACGTACTCGATTACAATTGTAACTATCATTTGGATTATAATTATAACTGTGGATTTATTATCTCATTATTTTAATTACACGTACATTATCTCACAAACATTATTGAACATAACGATAATATTCATAATAAACAACGATATTTTACAAACAATTGATATTTTGGTGCAATTTAGTAAGTCCGTTCTTTGTTATAAATTGTACCATTTGTTTTTATCATTGTTTTTATCGACTCACTTTTCTCTGTGACATTCGCATTATATTTGTGTAATTTTTGATCTTTATAAATATGTCTTTAAGTAACGATACAATAGAACTTTCCCAAACGCCGTCCGTGAGGTCCATTAATGTAACTATTCCTCCTTTTAAGGTCACAGATCCTCAACTTTGGTTTATCAGACTTGAACATTACTTTGTAGCTAATCGTGTTCATACACAGCGAGATAAATTTGGCCACGCGAGCTCGCTACTTCCAGATGAAGTAGCAGATAATGTACGAGAGATTTTAATCAAGCCAGACATAGAAAAGCCATACGACGCATTAAAACAGGCAGTGATTAAAGCCGTCTCATTAAGCGACCGGCAAGCCATCGAACAACTTCTCAGTCAAGTGCAGATAGGAGATAGGACTCCATCTCAACTAAAAAACTATATGAGAAGCATAATCGATGACAGAAAAGTAGATAAAAACATATTTTATCAGTTGTGGTTACGACGACTTCCAGCGAACGTGCAGCAGATCCTTGCGGTTGAGGACAGCGATGTCGATATAGACAACATTGCTAAAATAGCCGATAGGATTTATGAGAGAATGAAACAAACGAGTCCGCAAAGGCATGGTACCACAGTAGATGGACGAATCGATGCATTACAAAAGGAGATTAATGTTTTATGCCACAAACTGACGAAACTAATCAGAGCGATACGCAAAGAGGATGGTCACAAAGTAGATTGAGGGAAAGAAGTCGATCACGTTCTAGGAGACGCTCAGCTCCTACAATATGTTGGTACCACCAAACTTTCGGCGATAAAGCTCGAAACTGTAGACCACCATGTAAGTTCAAACGACCACACCGATTGTCGATAACCGCCGCAACAACTACAACAGCTCCTAGAAACAGTCGTTTATTTTACGTGCAGGATAGAGTAACAGGCGCTCAATTCTTAGTCGATACGGGAGCAGAAGTAAGCGTCGTGCCTCCAGTAAGTAACGAAACACGAAATATCGATACAGCGCTAACGCTTAAGGCAGCAAATAAATCCGATATAAAAACATATGGCAAGCGAAAAGTAACCCTGAATTTTGGTCGTACTACCTCATTCCGCTGGGAATTCATTATCGCAGATGTATCCGTACCTATAATTGGTATTGATTTCTTAAAGAATTTCGACTTACTAGTGGATACCCGACGAAACCGGCTCGTGAACGGCGACCATTCAGTAGTGATAAGAGGAGTGACGACTGATCACACATCCATGAATTTAGTAGTGTCAAAAGACAAAAGCGAGCCATATAGATCGCTTCTAAACGAGTATGCCGATCTGACGAAGGTATCATACGATAACAGAGATCTTAAACATACGGTACAGCACCATATTATAACGAAAGGTCCACCGACTAAATCAAGACCACGAAGGCTAGACCCGAAAAGGTTGAATGTCGCGAAACGAGAGTTCGAAAAGTTGACGAAGCTTGGTATCATAAGACCTTCTAATAGTCCCTGGGCGTCCCCATTGCATATGGTTTCGAAGAAGAATGGGGAAATCAGGCCATGCGGAGACTATAGAGCCCTTAACAAGCAAACGATAGCAGACAGATATCCGATACCACATATCCACGACATTACTACCAATATGGAAGGTGCCACGATATTTTCGAAAATCGATCTCGTCCGAGCTTATTACCATATTCCCGTAGCGGCAGAAGATATATCTAAAACGGCTATAACTACTCCATTTGGGTTATTCGAGTTTTTGCGAATGCCCTTCGGATTAACTAATGCAGCCCAAACCTTCCAAAGATTCATCGATCAGGTCGTCAGGGGTTTGACAGGAGTTCACGCATATATCGATGATATACTAGTAGCTAGCGCTACCAGGGAAGAACATCTACAACATCTACGACAGTTGTTTACGAAACTTCAAGAACATGGCGTCACTATTAACGTGGAAAAGTGTGAATTTGGAAAGGAATCATTGCAATTCCTAGGTCATATGATAAATTCACATGGTATCATGCCAGTTCCGACAGAAGTTGCTGCTATTCGTAATTATCCGTTGCCCGATTCACAAAGAAAATTACGACGATTCTTGGGGCTAATAAACTATTATAGACGATTTATCCCAAACTGCGCAGCAATATTACAGCCATTGACGGACGCCTTGCGAGGACATACTCGAACATTCCGTCTTTCAGCGGATGCTATACAGGCTTTTGAGAACGCTAAGCGAGCGCTAAACGAGAAGATGATGTTAGTACGACGAAAGAACGAAGCACCATTAGCCGTCATGACAGACGCATCGAACTTAGCAGTAGGAGCCGTTTTGCAGCAGTTAGTAAACGGTACATGGGAACCACTTTCATTTTTCTCGAAAAGATTAAATCCTACCCAAACGAGATATAGTACGTTTGGAAGAGAATTATTAGCAATCTACTTAGCAATAAAACACTTCCGTCATATGGTCGAAGGCATAAATTTTACCGTCTATACAGACCATAAACCACTAACGAAAGCGTTAAGTGCAAAGCAAGACAATTATTCTCCGAGAGAGATCCGACAACTGGAGTTCATTTCACAGTTCACGTCCGACATACAGTACGTTAAAGGACAAGAAAACGATGTGGCCGACGCATTGTCACGAGCAACGATAAGCACACTTATGGCAAGTGGAATTGATTATAACGGTCTAGCAAAGTTGCAGGAGAGAGACATCGAGTTAAATAAACTCAGATCCGGTGGTTCAACATCATTAGTACTCGAAGAGGTGCGGTTTGGTAACACGAAAGTAATTTGCGATACATCAACAGGCCGACCGCGACCATTTATCCCGAAAACGTTGCGACACAAAATATTCGAAAGCATGCACAACATGTCACACCCAGGAATAAAAGCCACGATAAAGCTGATTAGTGAACGATTCGTATGGACAAACATGAATCACGATGTACGTAATTGGACACAGGCATGCATGAAGTGCCAAAAAGTTAAGGTACATCGTCATACTAGCTCGGCAGTAGGTCCGTTTTCGCACCCAGACACTAGATTTGAACATATACACATCGATATTGTAGGACCACTGCCCGTTTCAAATGGATACAACTATATCTTTACATGCATCGACAGGTTTACACGATGGCCGGTAGCAGTACCGATAAAAGACACCTCAGCTGAAACGGTAGCTAAAACCCTAGTTGAAAATTGGATTTCTTACTACGGTGTACCAACGATTATCACAACTGATAGAGGAGCACAATTCGAAAGTCGACTCTTTCAGCAGCTTACAGAACTCCTCGGTATTAAACGAATCCGAACGACATCGTACCATCCAATGGCAAACGGAATGGTCGAACGCCTACATAGGCAATTAAAAGCGTCCCTTACAGCCGTCATCGTTAACAACGATTGGTCTAATAAACTTCCCTAGTAACGTTAGCTCTAAGAGCAACAATTAAACAAGACATGGGATGTTGTCCAGCCGAGTTAGTTTACGGAACTAATCTACGGTTACCCGGAGAATTTTTCACTTGAAGTAAAAATGTCCCAACTGATGTAACCGGCTATGTGCAACGCCTGAGATAGCACATGAGCGATTTAAAAATAACACCTCCCAGACCACAACAACGACGAGTATTCATACCACAGGAACTACATAGCAGCACTCACGTATTCATCAGAATAGATAAAATACAACCACCTCTTCAACCGAGTTACGACGGCCCATTTAAAGTGATAGAGAGAACAAATAAAACGGTTACCATAGAAAAAGCTGGGAAGACAGATGTAATTAGCATCGATCGAGTAAAGCCAGCTTTTATCGATAGCGATAATCAGTCAACAAGTACAGACTCATCTAAGATGGTCACACCAGCGAAACACAAGTCGCAAGAGTCAACGACGTTAACGCAACAAAAAGACAAGACTCCGATAACAACAAGATCCGGCCGGAGAGTAAGATGTCCCCAACAATATGTAGCTACGATTTTTTATTAATGATCTACTATTATAAATATTAATTATAACTTCTACCTCATTGTATACACATGCATTATTAAGCTCGTGTTATACGCTATAAAACTCAACGTATCTTATGTACCCTTACACTTATGCGTATAATTTTTGTTTAAAATGTAAAGGCAATACCGCATTCCTTCTATTTCTTGCTATTATTTTATGTAACCTCACGGACGGGCGCAAATCAAATGTACAGCACACACTAACTTCATCTTAATTTTGTATAATCCATTTTTTCAAACAATTGAACTATCCTATTCAGTCTACTATTTTTTTATGTAAACACAGACACTTTACATATATCTTTGTTTGCAGGGGGGAGCTATTATAGCGACTCACGTGCTAATGGGTTTATTCTCATTTAACTCAGTTAAGCCTTTTTGCTAATTTATTTAGCGGACAAAGCCATCCGCACTATAACAATTTATTGTACCCTTATTATTATTTTGTGCTTGTATGAAATACGCATGCTTGAATATTGCTAACGGCCTACGCATTTATTCACTCTGCTAGTCTCACTACTAACCGCTTATTTGATTCGATTACTCATTAATTTCACATGCTATATATATGTCCATGTTATTTATATGGTAGACTCTGACTCTCTTTCTCGCTCGCTTGATTGTACTCGATTACTTACATTCGCTCAGTCGCTCGCTTGCCTGTTTGCCGTTCGACACAACTCTTAATGCTCGTTTAATGCATCTGTAATTTTGGACATCTGTGTGTGTGGTCTCGAAATAAACGTAGTCAACGCTTCGTATTCGCCTTCTGAATAATATACCGTTGGGGTTAAATAGGACGGTTATCAAGACGAGTTGTATACGAAGTTTAAGGGATATATCGAATACCGACCACCACAATCTGAATGTTAGATGTTCCGCATTCGATTAAACTACAGGTAGCTACTGCTAAGTATCCTCCCAAATATGCTGAAACAGTTGTTTAGCACATCTGAATTTTCTTTAATTCTCCTAAAGCTGATATCAATAAATCGATGAAAGCACTATCTTAAAAATATGAACTGATGAATAAATATAAGAAAAAACTTAAGAGATCATAAGGAGCGTAAATAAGAATAACAAGCTTTAGACATAATTTAGTGCATAACTTTTGGTAAAAAAGACTTTGTATTAAAGAAAGTGGAAAATAAATACCATAGAATGACCAATATCACAAAAATTAGAGTAAGATAAATATTCTTTCTGTTAACTTTTTAGAGGAGAAACATTGTTCCAGGGTGAAAATATTTGGGCTCCTCTTAAACTGCAATTCGCCAAACTGCTAAACATACTTTTTTATTTAATTTTGCCAACTGAATCTTCATCTTTATACAACATCCAACTGTGTACAAAAATTTACGAGTACACGTCAACTTAATCAGACTGAGAAGAAACAAGAAGATTAATAACTGAAATTAACAACAGCCGAACAAGAACAAAGAAGGTCAAAGAATAAACCAAATACACAGAAGTATGCACCTAAGTGAAGAGGAGCATTCCAGCTGACAAGCGAATATACATGGATGACCTATAGACGACAACAAGAGAATCTGCAAGAGAATGAAATGTGAAACCTTCAACTAAATGTTGGTACTGTAGTGCTGGCACTTCTCAAAAGTTTGCTGGTTTAGAAACCCTATATGCACAACACGCAATAAAGTGGGTCATAAAGAAACAGTTTTCCAAACTAGAGAACGCTTGAGATCAAAGCCAACGAAGCGTCCTTACCAGTGTCAAAACAAGTATATAAACAGTATGTATGACACATTGTCTCTAAGCATAATAGATAAAAGAAAGTATGTGGAATTAATGGTTAATGGTGTTCATATTCGATTATAACTAGATACAGCATCAGATATCACTTTGATCTCTAAACGAACATAGCGCTTAACTAACTGTCCACAAGTATTGCCAACTGGGCACGTAACTCGGAATGCATCCGAAAACATTAAAGCTCGTCGAAATAATAAAATACTCTGTTGTTTCGAGATAAGTACTTCACAGAAAATTGTTATTTAAGGAACGAACATGATTGAAACCGTGTTGGTATAGATTAGATAGAAAAACTAAATTTATGGGATATACCACTGAGCATAATATGTACGTTGAAAAAATCAAGTAGTCCAAACGATCTAACCGTCGTTCATGTAACTAAGAAAACTAAAACGATAGAGGACCTTATGCAGAAACATAAATCTTGTTCCGGGATAAGTTAGAACGCTGCACATTTGGGAAGGCAAAATCATACTTACAGATGAATGCCTAACCCGTTTTTCGTCCAAAAAAAACAAGCTATTAACAAAGTTGACAAAGAATTAGACCGACTAGAGAAGCTCGATGTTATACAACCTATTAATTATTCAGCATAGGCAGCACTAATTGTAGCATTTCAGAAAGCGAACGGAGCTATTCGCCTTTGTGGAGATTTTTCAACAGAATTAAATGACGCTTCACAAAATCGTTTATATCCACTACCTTCACCAGAGCACCTATTTGTTAACCTAAACGGTGGACGTTATTTTCCTAAATTGGATTTTTATGAAGCCTACTTACAGGTGGAAGTTGACAATGAGTCAAAGGAGTTATTAACCACTAATACTCACCGTGGGCTCTATCAGTTTAACGAATCACCGTTTCGTGTAAAGCCAGCTCCAGCAAATTTTCAGCAAAGAAATTTCTTTTCAATTAGTTTTTCACCATGGCTCTACATTAATATATATATATATATATATATATATATATATATATATATATATATATATATATATATATATATATATATATATATATTAGTGCAGAGCCATGATGAAAAACTAATTGAAAAGAAATTTCTTCGCTCAATCCATTCATTCTTTATTTACCAAATGTGAAAATGGGAATTTTCATTAAATTTTCCACCAGGTAATAGATACTACGATGTCTAAAATCAATGGATGACATCATGGTTGTTGGTTCTTCTGCTCAGGAACTAATAAGCCGGTTAGACGTTCCGCTTACTAAAATATAACAGGCTGGATCTTGGTAACGAAAAGAAAAGTGAGAAGTTCCACTCGGGTCCGTTAACTAACTTGGACATGCATTTGATAAAGATCGTCGCCGGCCAGATGCAGACAATATAAATGACATCAAAAATATGCTCAAACCGACTGATTTTACAATCATTCGTTTATTTTTGGTGCTGATTGGTTATTATGGTACGTTCGTACCCTAGACGTATAAAATGCGACACTCAATAACCAAATTTTAAAGGATGATGCAACACGATACTGGAAAAAGGAATGCCGAAATTGTTTCGATGGAAGAAAAAGGACTTCATCTTCTATACTGCTGCTGACTCACTACAATTCTAGGCTTGAAATAATTGTGGGCACGTTGACAATTTTAATGAATAAAGCCGAGGAAGAAGGAGAAACAGATATAATTCAAAGATCTTTACTAAACCATTGCGCAACACCCAACCCAGCGACAAATAATCAAGAAGGTCCGGCAGGAGTAACTGCAAAAATTCTTCTCGTTTTATTCAGGAAGATTGGAGGAAGGACACCTCATCAAGATAACAAAGGAATGAGATCTGAGCAGATGTAAGAACCTAGCTGCAGAGGAATCACTGTATTGTCAGTATCAGGCAAAATACTTAGCAGAGTGTTGCTGGACCAGGTGCATGACTCAGTAGATGTCCAACATTGAGATCGACAGGCCAGATTCCGTAAGCATCGATCGTATACAGACCAAGTCGTGACACTGTGGGTCATTGTTCATCAATCAGCTGAGTGCAATTCGTCACCATACATCAATTTCCTTGATTATGAGAAAGCGTATGACAGTGTAGATACGAGGATCTCATGGACACTTCTTTGACACTATGGAATGAGTAGGTGAGAAAATTGTCAACATCATACGGAATTCAAACGACGGACTACACTGCAAAGTGGGTCATTGAGGACAGCTGACAGACCCATTGCAAGTAGAGACTGGAGTCAAACGTGGCTGCCTACATCCTTCCTTTCTCTTATTTTCTGGTCATCGTTAAGATTATGAAGACCTCGACATTTGAGAAAGAGCACGAAATACAATAGACAGATTGTATGCAACTAGACGATTTGGAATTTGCAGGTGACCTGATCCTACTTTTGCATACACATCAAAGAGTGCAGGTCATGAAAAACAGTGTAGCAGAAGCCTTTGCGGCACTAGGTCTCAACACATACAAGAGAAAAAGCAAGTTCCTTAAATACAACACGGTGAAAATACCATCATCAAAGAAGTACAAGTACGTATAAACAGTAATCTATGTAAGATACTGAATGTTTGTTTGTCGTAATAGTGTTATTATCATCAGTAGCAGTGGTAGTAGTAATAGTAGTGTGGTGAGTGCTACTTACATTGATGTAAGTAGTATATGAAGCGAGTTAAAAACGTAATGTTTGGCAGCAGAAGAGTGGGAAGGTCAATAAAGGAAGAGCGGGAACACAATGCAATTTGTAAGAAACGCATGATCAATTAAATGTGAGACAATGGATTGATGATTACAGCAGAAACAGTCAGGTTTGATATAATGGATTGATATTTTGCAAACTAAGGATTTACTAAATGGTTTTTCTATTTTACCAAGCAACTGTGTAATTTTGTGCTTAATATAACTCGGTTGTCCTCACTTGTGTTCTCCTTCACCACAGTAGCAGTAGTAGTAGTGGTAGTATTTCTTATTGTAGTTGTAGTGGTAATAGTCTTGGCAGTTTTGTTAACGCCTACTGTAATAATTGTAGCTTACACTGTTCAGTTTGTATTTGTACAACATTTATTTTGTTGATGAGCTTTAAATGTGAAAATAATCATCACAGTAGAATCTGAATATTTTTCTCCATTTTTCAAATTTATTTCAAGTTCATAAAGCCAACACAAAGTTAATTGTAGATAATGATGTTGTCTATTAAAACTGTAAATACACACTTGACGGAAATGAACTCAGTGATAATCGAAAGACTATTCAGTATCACGCTATTAAAATACTGTGAATTCCACATAATTTCAAAGAAACCATGGTCAGTTATTTTTGTTATCATATTTGTCGACACTAAGCAAATCATTAATAATAACCGTTTTTCAGTGAATAATTTGCAATATATAAGGAGTAAAAATTCAAGCAAACAGCAGCAGTAAGTATGAAGCTTGTCGTCTTATTTCATATAAACGTGTTGTGTTTAATTCTACGTGACTCCATGCAAGCTGGTAAGTCGTTCTACATTTTTCTTTAGATTTTCATGTACATACTATTGACGATATCTTTAGCGATTTGTTTACATTTCTATGGTACATACATCTTATCAATACCAATTAATGTGAACGAATGAAAATGTTGATATTTGAGTTGAAACAATCGAATGCATGTCAATATATATCATAGTTGACATTCAGATCCACATTGATATTTGTCATTTGCGATGTAAGTTTAGACTCGAGTGTTTAAGTCCGTGAAGGCAGCAGATAACTATTCGGAACAAATACGCGCCTAAAGTTTAGTGAATGGTTGTGAAAACCCTTCTTAATCGATGTGTGCGTTGATGCACGCTCTCAATGTCTGATGATGTATCATCTGATTTGATCTCAATTGTTTAAAGTACAGTTAGTCTCATTAGATGACAAAGGTTTAGTTTAAACAGAACGAATTTTCTAAAATTCAAAGTAAGTACATTCGTCCGATGTATAATTCAGAATGATACATTGATCATCGAATAGTTGTGTGAACAACATAGGGTAGAAGTGTATGTCGACGAGAATCGGTTGATAATAACAGTATAGTCTACATCTTGCAAATGTTCTGTGATTTTACAAATAAACTGAAATACATTGAACACATCTTTGGATTGACATTATTGCAAATTGTGCTCCATTACGTATTCGTAAACGATGAAATGTAAAACACAGAACAGTTCCTAATTTCGCCCTTTCACCTGATGTATTTGTTGGCACTTTCAACGAAACGTAATTATGTTCGCAGTGTAGATAGTGCAGAACAGAAGCCACTTATTCTGAATGATATAATGGATAGTTTGCAAAGCTTAACAGGTAACTGTGCACTGCACTCATAAATATTTGATATTCTTGTTTATCATATGTGAATGAGCAAATTGTATACACAAGTGAGAATTCATGTTTACTTTCTAACTGGGTTCATTGTTCCCATCCACTTGAAGTTACAAATAAATAAGAATATACAGCGATTACAAGGCCCGAATACTCCAGATATTTAAAATGACTGAATTTGATGGAATGAAACGAAAGATTAGAGGAATGTATGAAGAGAATGGACAGGTACGGAATGACGTTTCGTGTGAATTGATGAAAGGAAGATCTCAATTAAAATATGAATATGAGTACATGAATGGGGATGCCAGCAGATAGGTAAGGAAGAAAATAAATCGATAACTAAGTGTCAGATCGGTAGAGAGTAATAAATATAAATAGAAAGAGAGATAGATAGATTGATAGAAATGTAGACAGTTAAAGAGATAAATAAACAGATGGAAAGATAGATGGAAAGATAGATAGATAGATAGATAGATAGATAGATAGATAGATAGATAGATAGATAGATAGATAGATGGATGGATAGATAGATAGATAGATAGATAGATAGATAGATAGATAGATACATAGATAGATAAATAGATAGATAGATAGTTAAGTGGATAAGTAGATAGATAAATGTGTGTCGATAGTTTGTGCGGATTTTATGATCTTTGCATTTGTGCAAAGAGTGTCCAGTTTTTATTGTTCGCATTTTAACTTCTAACCATGTTTGAAACTCTTGATAGACATTATGTATGTACATTCACCTGTTTGAACTTGCACATTTTTCATTTGAGTAATCGCTGTCTATTTCAACTGTATCTTGTGTTCAATTGTTAGATAGTTTGAAGAGAGATGAATTGGTTCTTTCCATATCTAACAATGAAATAGAGAAACAAATAAGTAATTTATTCACGAATTCATTCATGTTAATAACATGTTGCATTTATCAGAATAGATATTTTATACTTATAAGCTGATTTCGATAAACATTGTATTGTAGTTGTTTGTTGATTGTACTCATCACAATATGTGGAATGCACTAGTGATTAAGATGAACAGTGAAATTCTAATGGTAGGTTGCGACGACTACCTGGACACATGTTCAGTGAATAAATCAACTTACCTCTTTCAAATTAATAAATGTGAAACAGTCAGAACATGTTAAATTAGCCATGCGATATTCAACGATATGTAGGGTTGATTTCATTTTGACTATTTTCGCCCGTCGGTAGTATATTTATATCGGGTAGTCAGTCTGCTACAACGCAGAACCAGGCACATATTTGCTTCTTCCACGTTGCCACACTTCCTTAACACAACATGATGAACACCAAACTCTTAGAATTATTTACTTCAATGGTAGTAATGTATAATAGCTAGATTGTGTATACGGATATAGTACAGGAAGAAATAATTGGTTGGTAGGAGGCAAGAATTTCTACTGGAGCCCTCGGAGGCTACTGCCGGTTCCAAGAACGGATAAACAAGCATGGTTCGACATGGGGTTAACGATCCCATCTCGTAGAAAACTATCTCGCCAAAAACACGCTTACCAGAGACGTGACTGATGCCCCACTCGACATCCAGAGCAACCATTAATTTATGCCCATGGAATGCTCTTAAGTTTAAGGAAAGGCAAAGAGTGTATTCGCCGACGCCACTGTGATCGATTCTGAGCCATGTCACCCGAAGTCTCCAAACATTGGTCACGATAGTCGCACGGATACCAACCAGGCAGTTTGAATCTACCAACGTGGCTATGACCAGAAGTTGGTGACTTAAAGCACTGATGCCACGTTTTGGTTTGACCACTTCTAACGTTCAACCAACAATCCCACACACTAGTCAGCAGTGCACAATGTGATAAGGAAAAGATAGATAGACAGAAAGATAGACAGAAAGAAAGAAAGAAAGAAAAAAGAAAGAAAGAAAGAAAGAAAGATAGATAGATAGATAGATAGATAGATAGATAGATAGATAGATATATAGATAGATAGATAAGTAGATAAGTAGATAGATAAATGTGTAGATAGATAGTGTGTCGATAGTTTGTGCGGATTTTATGATCTTTGCATTTGTGCAAAGAGTGTCCAGTTTTTATTGTTCGCATTTTAACTTCTAACCATGTTTGAAACTCTTGATAGACATTATGTATGTACATTCACCTGTTTGAACTTGCACATTTTGCATTTGAGTAATCGCTGTCCATTTCAACTGTATCTTGTGTTCAATTGTTAGATAGTTTGAAGAGAGATGAATTGGTTCTTTCCATATCTAACAATGAAATAGAGGAACAAATAAGTAATTTATTCACGAATTCATTCATGTTAATAACATGTTGCATTTATCAAAATAGATATTTTATACTTATAAGCTGATTTCGATAAACATTGTATTGTAGTTGTTTGTTGATTGTACTCATCACAATATGTGGAATGCACTAGTGATTAAGATGAACAGTGAAATTCTAATGGTAGGTTGCGACGACTACCTGGACACATGTTCAGTGAATAAATCAACTTACCTCTTTCAAATTAATAAATGTGGAACAGTCAGAACATGTTAAATTAGCCATGCGATATTCAACGATATGTAGGGTTGATTTCATTTTGACTATTTTCGCCCGTCGGTAGTATATTTATATCGGGTAGTCAGTCTGCTACAACGCAGAACCAGGCACATATTTGCTTCTTCCACGTTGCCACACTTCATTAACACAACATGATGAACACCAAACTCTTAGAATTATTTACTTCAATGGTAGTAATGTATAATAGCTAGATTGTGTATACGGATATAGTACAGGAAGAAATAATTGGTTGGTTACTTACTTACTCACTAACGCCTGTTACTCCTAATGGAGCATAGGCCGCTGACCAGCATTCTCCAACCCACTCTGTCCTGGGCCTTCTTTTCTAGTTCCATCCAATTCTTGTTCATTTTTCTCATGTCTATCTCCATTTCTCGGCGTAATGTGTTCTTTGGTCTTCCTCTTTTCCTTTGGCCTTCATGATTCCATGTGAGGGCTTGTCTTGTGACGCAGTTGGGTGCTTTCCTCAATGTGTGTCCTATCCACTTCCAGCGCTTCTTCCTGATTTCTTCCTCCGCTGGGATCTGGTTTGTTCTCTCCCACAGTACGTTGTTGCTAATAGTGTCCGGCCAAAGGATCTGAAGTATTTTGCGTAGACAATTGTTAATAAACACCTGTATTTTCTGGATGATGGCTTTCGTAATTCTCCAGGTTTCTGCCCCATACAGTAGAACTGTCTTGACATTTGTATTGAAAATCCTGACCTTGGTGTTGGTTGACAGTTGCTTTGAGTTCCAGATGTTCCTCAGTTGTAAATATGCTGCTCTTGCTTTGCCGATCCGCGCCTTCACATCTGCATCAGACCCAGCATGTTCATCAATGATGCTGCCCAAATATGTAAAGGTTTTTACATCTTCCAAATCTTCTCCGTCAATTGTGATTGGATTGGTGCATTCTGTGTTGTATCGGAGAATCCTGCTTTTCCCTTTGTGTATATTGAGACCTATTGCTGCTGAGGCTGCTGCCACACTGTTCGTCTTCTCCTGCATCTGTTGTTGCGTTTGGGATAGAAGGGCCAGATCATCTGCGAAGTCTAGATCGTCCAACTGCATCCTAGATGTCCATTGTATCCCGTGCTTCCCTTCAGACGTTGACGTCTTCATGATCCAGTCGATCACCAGGAGAAAGAGAAAGGGTGAGAGTAAGCAACCTTGCCTGACACCGGTCTTCACTTCGAACGACTTTGTCAACTGTCCTCCATGCACAATTTTGCAGTGTAATCCATCATATGAACTCTGCATGATATTGACTATCTTCTGAGGCACGCCGTAGTGTCGAAGAAGTTTCCATAGTGTTGTTCTGTCCACGCTATCAAATGCCTTTTCGTAGTCAATGAAGTTGATGTAGAGTGATGAATTCCATTCAATTGATTGTTCCACAATGATCCGTAGAGTTGCGATTTGGTCTGTACACGATCTATCCTTACGGAATCCTGCCTGTTGGTCACGAAGTTGGGCGTCTACGCAGTCCTTCATCCTGTTTAACAATACCCTGTTGAAGACTTTTCCCGGTATTGAGAGAAGAGTGATGCCCCTGTAGTTATCACACTTGCTGAGATCGCCTTTCTTCGGTATTTTGATCAGAAGTCCTTCTTTCCAGTCTTTTGGTACTTGTTCCTCATCCCAAATCTTATTGAAGAGAATGTGGAGTATCCTTGCAGTTGCCGCTACGTCTGCTTTTAGTGCCTCTGCTGGATGTTGTCCGGTCCTGCTGCTTTGCCACTCTTGATTTGTCTGATGGCCATGCTGATTTCTTCAATTGTTGGTGGGCCAACATTGATTGGGAGGTCCGTGGGTGCTGCTTCGATGTTGGGTGGGTTCAGTGGAGCTGGTCGATTCAAGAGTTCTTTGAAGTGTTCTACCCACCTGTTTTGTTGCTCTTCAATGTTGGTGATTACCTCGCCTTCCTTGCTTTTCACTGGTCGTTCTGGTTTGCGGCGATTTCCAGAGAGTTTCTTTGTCGTGTCATACAGTTGTCTCATGTTTCCTTCTCTTGCAGCCTTTTCCGCCGTCGTTGCTAAATCTTCCACATATTTACGTTTGTCGGTTCTGATGCTCCTCTTCACTTGTTTGTTTACTTCTGTGTATTCAGCTTGTGCCTTGGCTTTTTCTGCTCTTGTTCGACTGGTATTGATTGCTGCCTTCTTGTTCCTTCTTTCTTGAATCTTATCCAGTGTATCAACAGTGATCCATTCCTTGTGATGGTGCTTCTTGTGACCCAGGACCTCATGACATGTTGAAGTGATTGCCTCTTTGATCCCCTTCCAGTTGCTCTCCACAGTAGTTCCTTCTCCATTGAGTAGATCATGAAAGGCCTGGAACTTGTTGCTGAGGACTATCTTGAATTTGTTGAGTTTGTTAGTATCCTGAAGAAAGGCCGTATTGAACTTTTGTGATATTGTCCGCCCCGTTGTCCAGTGCTTCTTGAGTTTCAATTTCATCTTGGCGACCAGCAAGTGATGATCTGATGCTATATCAGCTCCTCTCTTGGTTCTCACGTCCTCTATAGTCCTCCTGAACGTTTTGTTGATGCAAATATGGTCGATTTGGTTTTGTGTAGAGTGATCCGGTGAAGTCCATGTGGTTTTGTGTATGCGTTTATGTGGGAATATGGTGCCGCCTATGACCAGCTTATTGAAGGCACATAGATTTGCAAATCTCTCACCATTTTCGTTTCTTTCTCCCAGTCCGTGTCGTCCCATGATGTCTTCATATCCAGTGTTGTCCGTTCCAACCTTGGCGTTGAAATCTCCCATCAGAATGGTCAGGTCCTTTGTTGGGCACTTCTCGACGATTGACTGCAGCCTATTGTAGAATTGATCTTTAGCGTCTTCATTGTAGTCGTTGGTAGGCGCATAGCATTGGATGATGTTCATTGAAATGCCCTCTTTCTTTGTTTTGAACGAGGCTTTGATGATCCTTGGTCCATGAGATTCCCATCCTATAAGTGCATTTTGCGCTTGTTTGGACAGCATCAATGCAACTCCTTGTGTATGTGGTGCATTTTCTTCTTCATGGCCGGAGTATAACAGGAGCTCTCCTGTAGTTAGTCGTTGTTGTCCAACTTGTGTCCAATGTGTTTCACTGATCCCAAGTACCTCTAGGTTGTATCTTCTCATTTCTGCAGCAATTTGGAAGGCTCTCCGGTGTCCCACATTGTACGAACATTCCATGTACCTAAATAAATGGTCGCTCTGGTTGTCAGAAGGGGCATCGGCCTCGTAACTTCCGAAGGAATTCGGCTTTCATCATGAGGCGTCATAATTCTTCTAAATGAAGACCTTCAGACTCCCAGGGCAGAATTTAAAAGGTTTAAATAACTTCTCCTGATTAGCATTTTTTTAGTGAGTCAGTTGTCTACGGTATGGGGACGCTAAACCCATGCTCAACTCTCTTCAATTATCCGTGCTTAGGAGCGGCAGTAGCCCCCGGAGGGACTTCAGGCAGAGTTTAATTGGTTGGCAGAGGGCAAGAATTTCTACTGGAGCCCTCGGAGGCTACTGCCGGTTCCAAGAACGGATAAACGAGCATGGTTCGACATGGGGTTAACGATCCCATCTCGTAGAAAACTATCTCGCCAAAAACACGCTTACCAGAGACGTGACTGATGCCCCACTCGACATCCAGAGCAACCATTAATTTATGCCCATGGAATGCTCTTAAGTTTAAGGAAAGGCAAAGAGTGTATTCGCCGACGCCACTGTGATCGATTCTGAGCCATGTCAACCGAAGTCTCCAAACATTGCTCACGATAGTCGCACGGATACCAACCAGGCAGTTTGAATCTACCAACGTGGCTATGACCAGAAGTTGGTGACTTAAAGCACTGATGCCACGTTTTGGTTTGACCACTTCTAACGTTCAACCAACAATCCCACACACTAGTCAGCAGTGCACAATGTGATAAGGAAAAGATAGATAGACAGAAAGATAGACAGAAAGAAAGAAAGAAAGAAAAAAGAAAGAAAGAAAGAAAAATAGATAGATAGATAGATAGATAGATAGATAGATAGAAAGATAGATAGATATATAGGTAGAGAGTTAAGTGGATAAGTAGATAGATAAATGTGTAGATACATAGTGTGTCGATAGTTTGTGCGGATTTTATGATCTTTGCAATTGTGCAAAGAGTGTCCAGTTTTTATTGTTCGCATTTTAACTTCTAACCATGTTTGAAACTCTTGATAGACATTATGTATGTACATTCACTTGTTTGAACTTGCACATTTTTCATTTGAGTAATCGCTGTCCATTTCAACTGTATCTTGTGTTCAATTGTTAGATAATTTGAAGAGAGATGAATTGGTTCTTTCCATATCTAACAATGAAATAGAGGAACAAATAAGTAATTTATTCACGAATTCATTCATGTTAATAACATGTTGCATTTATCAGAATAGATATTTTATACTTATAAGCTGATTTCGATAAACATTGTATTGTAGTTGTTTGTTGATTGTACTCATCACAATATGTGGAATGCACTAGTGATTAAGATGAACAGTGAAATTCTAATGGTAGGTTGCGACGACTACCTGGACACGTGTTCAGTGAATAAATCAACTTACCTCTTTCAAATTAATAAATGTGGAATAGTCAGAACATGTTAAATTAGCCATGCGATATTCAACGATATGTAGGGTTGATTTCATTTTGACTATTTTCGCCCGTCGGTAGTATATTTATATCGGGTAGTCAGTCTGCTACAACGCAGAACCAGGCACATATTTGCTTCTTCCACGTTGCCACACTTCCTTAACACAACATGATGAACACCAAACTCTTAGAATTATTTACTTCAATGGTAGTAATGTATAATAGCTAGATTGTGTATACGGATATAGTACAGGAAGAAATAATTGGTTGGTAGGAGGCAAGAATTTCTACTGGAGCCCCTCGGAGGCTACTGCCGGTTCCAAGAACGGATAAACGAGCATGGTTCGACATGGGGTTAACGATCCCATCTCGTAGAAAACTATCTCGCCAAAAACACGCTTACCAGAGACGTGACTGATGCCCCACTCGACATCCAGAGCAACCATTAATTTATGCCCATGGAATGCTCTTAAGTTTAAGGAAAGGCAAAGAGTGTATTCGCCGACGCCACTGTGATCGATTCTGAGCCATGTCAACCGAAGTCTCCAAACATTGCTCACGATAGTCGCACGGATACCAACCAGGCAGTTTGAATCTACCAACGTGGCTATGACCAGAAGTTGGTGACTTAAAGCACTGATGCCACGTTTTGGTTTGACCACTTCTAACGTTCAACCAACAATCCCACACACTAGTCAGCAGTGCACAATGTGATAAGGAAAAGATAGATAGACAGAAAGATAGACAGAAAGAAAGAAAGAAAGAAAAAAGAAAGAAAGAAAGAAAGATAGATAGATAGATAGATAGATAGATAGATAGATAGATAGAGAGTTAAGTGGATAAGTAGATAGATAAATGTGTAGATAGATATTGTGTCGATAGTTTGTGCGGATTTTATGATCTTTGCAATTGTGCAAAGAGTGTCCAGTTTTTATTGTTCGCATTTTAACTTCTAACCATGTTTGAAACTCTTGATAGACATTATGTATGTACATTCACTTGTTTGAACTTGCACATTTTTCATTTGAGTAATCGCTGTCCACTTCAACTGTATCTTGTGTTCAATTGTTAGATAGTTTGAAGAGAGATGAATTGGTTCTTTCCATATCTAACAATGAAATAGAGGAACAAATAAGTAATTTATTCACGAATTCATTCATGTTAATAACATGTTGCATTTATCAAAATTGATATTTTATACTTATAAGCTGATTTCGATAAACATTGTATTGTAGTTATTTGTTGATTGTACTCATCACAATATGTGGAATGCACTAGTGATTAAGATGAACAGTGAAATTCTAATGGTAGGTTGCGACGACTACCTGGACACATGTTCAGTGAATAAATCAACTTACCTCTTTCAAATTAATAAATGTGGAATAGTCAGAACATGTTAAATTAGCCATGCGATATTCAATTGTCTGTAGAATATATTCACTTTAGACTATTTGTACCTGTTATTTGCCAATGTATGGACGTGTAATCTTAACATTTTTTCTAAATTTTCTCAAATTTTTAAGAAAACAAATTTCATCAATTCTCATTGATACATCTTGGCATTTTTTTATCTAGAACTTAGTTTCTTGCTATTCAACATACCACATTAGCACTCGACTTCGTGGTCACTCGTAATTGTATGTTATATTATAGAAGATGAGTGCGAAGAGTCGTCATTTCAGTGTCAAATATGATAAATAAATCAATTTTTCGTAATATCCCAATGAGTAGACAATTAGATTATATGGCATCTCGTGACTCACTGTAAGCTCATTCTTCAGAGAATAAATAACCAGGCCACTTACTCTCTCAATAGGAGGCCTACAAGTAGTCACGAAACATCAAAAAATCTAATTTTTCACTCAATGGAATTCTACAAATATATTGTATTATTTACTTCTAACAATCTACCTAATGCTCAATTTATTATCAAGTCAAACCTTGGTAATAATACTTACACTGTCAAATATGGTACGAATCTCTAAGGCATTCATAGTTTCAAGTAAAAAGGGGATCATTGTTTCAGTCTCTCAATCTGCATACAGTTGTGTTTAGTATTTTTCAATTAGGGAAGCTACATGTGTAGATTGTGGACTGGTCTTCAAAATGATGACTGGATGGAATGTCTTTGGCGCTTTCTGGACATCTTAGAGCTCCCTTCATTTTCATCTGACCATCGTCCCTATTGATAATTATACATTTACTGTTTATATTAAATTTTAGCTACAGTTGTCGAGGAGTTATCACTTGATCGTGGAACAATCACTGAATGTATGTGTATGATATATTAGTATTTTAAAAACCTTGATGAATTGTAGATGTGAACTGCTTGAAATTAATAATGAAAGAGCAGTCAGTGTATGATTTTAAAGAAGGTGTGTGAAGATATCTTGTTTCAAATATCTTGTTTCACATTCGATAAAATTTTGGATTTACTTTCTATGAGCCACACGTGTGCACATTTAGTGTATACTTATGGTACAACATAGTTTGGGAATGAGAAATCTCCTTAATGATGTACTCATTACTGTCAGGCAACATGCTCAATGTTAAACAACATTAATATCCAACTCGCTTTCCTCCTCAAGTCAACGTTCTAACAGAAAAAATTACTTGATCTATAACGCCAAATTTTCGTTGCTAAACAACACTTGTCTCCGTCAGTTTTCAACACTTTTTATGTCAGAATAAACATGTTAGAATATACACTCACCATATGAATTACCCACTACATTAACAACACATAGAGCACTTCCATATTGGATCACGTTTATTGACCTTCCTCTCTGTCATCCCAAACTTTCTATTACGTAAATGTGATATGAATCATACATATTCACATATCGACTAATCAGTACAACTGTTTGAAATTGTGAACAGATGTGTAGACTATGTGAAATGAATAAATTCCTGTTGTTCCAGAATGATTGTTTTACTCAGCTTACTAAAATTTATAAAATGAGAGACTTTTGTTGGGTCCACCCAATGTTTGATGGAGACGAAACTGAAATTTCACAACGACTTCAACAAATTACTTATGTGAATTATTATACAGTAGAGATGTATATACATTACCAAAGAGCACTGTTCGTTATCATTTGATGGTTGAACGGTAATAATGTATGAGGTCAGATGTCAATTATTTTATTTCTATTAATTACCAGTTATCTGTCTACTAAATCTGGCAACAAATATGTAGTTAGAGTGTAAGTGTCAACGTCGGAATTGAAACAAAGGAACATCCAGTTGACGAGTCCCAAATGGGTCCGTTTACGTATCCCGGATTCTACTGTTTGATAAAAAGTAGATGAAAATCTATTGTAGCAATTTTGGAAGTTGACAAAACGGATTCACTGGTTACTAGTTACAATCAATATTCTAAACATATACAGAATGTAGAATTTCATATTGGTTTATAACATATAAAATTGTGGTATTGATTTCCCTTGAAATATTTTAGAGTTTCAGAGCATAATATCCGACATAAATTCATTTGGTATGTATTTGAATTACTTGAATAATTTTTATTATTGAAGACAATTATTTGATCCAATTTTGTTATATATTTCAGTTTATTTATTCCATATTCAAACTCTGTATAAACTTATTAATGGTGAATGGAATCTACTTTCAGTCTGATATATCACGATAGAGAATATGGTTTTCATAGAGAATGATATCTGTGTAACTTTGTACCTGACTTTATTTGAAATCTATTTATTAATTGGTTGCTGTATATGTAGATATAATGGTGTCCGAATCTTCCATTCTACAAGAGTGCCTCAACACAGAAATGACCAATTATAAAGGTAAGAGTTGCTATTCATAACTATTTAGTTATTCGTCGTAATTTAATTATAACTTTGTTTTCAAAATTAAATGACCTTTTTTGTCTATATTGCTCACGACAATTTAGAAACTTAGTGATTCTCATTTCTCGTAATTTTATTCCTCAAATTTTCATGTGAGGTTGAAATCAAAGTTATTCATTTAAGGATTAATGTTAACGTGGAGGCATAAAATCTGTATGTTTTTTTGTGTTGTTTCAACGAACTAATGATACTTTTGTACTTGTTGATTGCTCGATTTCAAATTACAAATACAATACATTCGTTTGTGCTTGTGTCGTAGTTCTTGATTCAATCGCGTTAATTCTGGGATTCCTAGTTCATACGATAATTCAAATTATTTTCAAACACTATACTGACGTCGCGATGGAGTCTGCGATGGAAAAGTTAGATATTCATTCAACTTCTGAAGCCTTTGAGAATTGTTTGGAAAGGTTTGAAATCTGGAGCATGACCAAGAAAGATGTTAAAGGCGATAAAATGTTTGCACATTTCCTGACATTTATTGGGAGAGAAGAGTACAGCTTAATAAAAACTTTGGGAAATCCAGAAAAACCTATCTCACTTCCTTATGCAACTCTTAAGGAGCTATTATTAAATCATGTGAACTGCACCAGTTTTGAATGCCGTGAAATGGCGAAATTCCATAAGATGGTTCGAAAAATGACTAAAAAGTTCGGGAATTCATCCTTAATTTGCATAAACAATTTCGGTGATCAACTTCATGTGAAACTGAGAAATCGATTAGTTGCAGGAATTAACATACAGGGTTTGGAAAGAGAACTGTTAAGAATGTCGAACTGTTCCTTTCAAGATGCGAGAACTGCGTGTATTACCTACAGGCAGTGAATGAACTTGATATCCAGTCGATGAAAATATTCTAAATCGACTTCATGGTTCTAAAGTGTTCTCGAAAGTTGACCTAAAAGATGCTTATCTTCAAATTCCTTTAGATCAATCTTCATCTATTTTGACGACAATTAACACTCCTTTCGGTCTGTTCAAATACAATTTCCTACCATTTGGTCTAAGTTGTTCTCCAGCCATATTTCAGGAAGTTATGAATAAAGTAGTTAGTGATCTTGAAGTTGTTGAAGTTTATCAAGATGAGCTCATTGTTCATGGTTCTAATAAGGTAGTTCATGACCAGAGACTTATTGCTTTATTACGTCGTTTAATTGAGAAGAATATAACAGTGAATCCAAATAAGTGTTCATTTTGTGTATCTAGTTTTGAATGTCTTGGATACCTTGTTGATGGTAATGGTTTTAGACCAGATATGAAACGACTAGCTCCACTGACTAATGCACCGTCTCCGAAAAATCTTACAGAATTACGTTCACTAGTGGGTGCTCTTCAATACTATTCCCGTTTTATTCCTAATTTTTCTTGTCGTGCAAATTGTTTATTTAATATTTTAACATCCAATTCATTCAAATGGAGTGAGGAACAAGAGTCATGCTTACGAAGTCTGCTGAAGTTTCTTCAAAGTGATGCTGTTCTTCGAACGTACTCCCCTAATGTACATTCTGTGCTTATTACTGATGCATCACCTGTGGGAATTGGTGCAGTTTTGGAACAGGAAGGTAGACCAGTTATTTGTGTTTCACGCAAACTTACTGTTACTGAACAAGGTTATTCACAGACTCAGCGAGAAGCATTAGCTGTGTTTTGGGCTGTTAAAAGACTTCATAAATATTTATTCGGAAAGAAATTCACTATTGTTATCATCCTGAAAAATCCTTAGCACGTTCCTCAGCTGCTATGGTTCAACGATGGAGTATTGCTTTGAGTGCATATGACTATACGGTTCAGCACAGAAGTGCCAAACAAATTCAACAGGTTGACTACATTTCTCGACAGTCATTACAAGATAAACCTATTAATACTTCGGACTGTTTGTTAGTGCAACCTTTACCAGTGAGACGTTCAGATCTCATTAGAGAAATCGAGATATTTTGGATGTATACTCAGTGCTATACGGAAAGGCTGGAATGCTAATTTGAAACGTAGATTTCCTATCTATTTTTCAAAGCGGGATGAGCTATCTACTACTCCTGATGGTATTCTGTGTTTAAATGATCGTGTTGTCATTCCTCCTTCATTGCGTAAATCTGTTCTTGAAGATCTTCATAGTGGTCATTTAGGTGTTGAGAAAATGAAGTCCTTGGCAAGGCTCACATGCTGGTGGCCAGAGATAAATGCAGATATATGTCGTACGGCAAACAATTGTGAGAAATGTCATCAGTTGAAAAATCATCCTTCGAAGTGGGTGCCATGGCCAGTATCGTCTGAGGCCTGGCAGAGGATTCATGCTGACTATTGTGGACCATTTCTTGGTAAATACTACGCACTAGTAGTCATTGATTCTTTTCCAAAGTGGCCTGAATTTTTTTTCACAACTTCACCAAATTCTGATTTCACAATACAAGCATTAAGAAAGGTGTTTAGTCGAGAAGGGGTTCCTATGGTGTTAGTGACCGATAATGGCTCACATTTTGCTGCAGATGCAGTCACTACCTGGTTGAACGGTATAGGGTGCAAACATCTATTTACTGCTCCCAGACATCCGTGTTCTAATGGTCAGGCAGAGAATTTTGTTAGGACATTAAAGACTGCTATTGATTCTATTGCCGCCTTAACATTTGATGAGCTGGAGAGGGGAGTAGATACCTTTCCATTGCAATATAGAAATGCCAGACATTCCATGACGAGACTCCATCGAAGCTATTGAAAGGAAGAATTCTTCGGTCGAATATGAGATGTTTGGAGTCTGCAGAAGTTACATACTATCGAGGAAATGATCTTCGACCATCTACGGGTATCGTTCTGAAGAATGTCGGAAAATCAATGGTGCAAATTCTAGACATAAATGACTTAAGTACACACAGTCGACATGATGATCAAATACAATTTCAGGAACCAGATAATACAAAAACCTTATCCAATACAATTTGAGACAGACTCATGATGAATTTGAGAAGACGTACGATTGATTACAAACACCTAGACTCCAATTTAAGCTGTGGTGGATGTGGTGTTTGAACGGACTAATGATACTTTTGTACTTGTTGATTGCTCGATTTCAAATTACAAATACAATACATTCGTTCGTGCTTGTGTCGTAGTTCTTGATTCAATTGCGTTAATTCTGGGATTCCTAGTTCATACGATGATTCAAATTCTTTCAAACATTATAGTTTGGAAAGTCTGAACCTATTGCAAATTTATCAGTTGCTTATGAACATGAGTATTTTACACGACTGAATGCTGAGATGATAACTGTTTTATTTTGAATGATAAGAGGTTTTTTGGAAATGATCGAAGCTTCTTTTCAGTATGTAGTGACAGAATTTGACTCTTCGATCCTGTTCTCATTTTAAAACACATATTTTCATTCACATGAAAGGTAGTTGAATGCGACTGCCTTCACCTGTCGATCATCTCATTTATCGTGGAAATGTTTGAGAAGCGTGTAGAATATTGAAATGTAATTTAAACTTTTCTAATTAAACAGTGTTAACAGCTGCAACTTGTGTAATACCTGAACCAAAAACTCACGAAGGTAAGTTGAAGTGAATCACACTTTGGGTTATGATACACATTTTATATACTGGATTTCTACCATAATGTACACATGAAACCACTTACAATAAATAATTGTCATACTTGATCGACTGCATTTTACATGAACGATGAGAACTCGACAACAGTTACTAACAGTCTTCTAACCTATAAAATTGCTCGAACTACATTTATCAGGTGACTTCCATTCAAACTATAGACTTCGCCTTGTGTCTCCCAACACTTGAAAAGAAGCAAAATAATAATTTCGAAAATGGTAGAACCATCAATCTGTTAACAAGTCTCACCGATAAATGCTTTTTCAGTTTGTGACAATCGAAAGTATTTTTATTTGATCTCAGTTATTTAGACTTATGAATAGATGACAGACTTAGCAAAAATAATGAATGAGGGGATCTCTTGTCAGTTAATGTTTCACGATGACTCTATACTAACAAGGAGGCATAATGTACAAGAATGAACTAATACCCATTAATTAGTTGATTAACTTAATCATTATATAACATCACTTTGATAACAAATAATCTTGAGTAATTGAAAAAAAAAGAATTAAAACAATTAATCCCTTTGATAAATCTCCATAATGCAATGATTATCGCTTGTCATTTTCCAGACATTTCCCACCTATTAACATTGGTTGGAAAGAAATACGAGATTGTAAAGAATTACAATAAACATTTATGTAAGTTATAATCAACAAAATTTTATTTGAGAGTGATAAGTCTTATCGATTGAACGCTATATTTATTGCTAAGCTATTCCGATGACCTGCACGCTAGAACTGCACAGCGACTTGAACACCAGAGAGAAGACACAGGGATGAGAGAAATACTTTATCCCATCCTCGGTGAACGCAGGCTACGGATAAATACTAAGCATTTAAACTGATCTTCAGACATGGACGACAATCTGAACCTCTCACATTCTCGGTTCACAGTTCCTGCATGCTTCACCCAGTCATCTCCTGGTTATTTCGTTAACTTTAAGCACTGGTAACGGATATTGAATAGAGATGACTGTTCTCCGAAGATTTGGGACAGGGTTTTGACTGTATCATCAAAACTAAAATCTCGTGAATTCTTCGGAAGAATGAAGTTGCTATAGAGTTCATGTTCCATAGTCCCAAGTTTTCTCAGAAGTATTCTGACTTTTGAAGCATCATCCAGTTTGCAAAGATCAATATAAAACAAATCTTCATACTTCTTAAACCACGAATCAAAATTTACACCTGCTACACCATCAAAATTAAATTCATGGATGACGTTAATGGCTGAATCAGTATGTGATACTTGTGATTCACTAGAAGCAGGGTTTCTCTCGGACAGGCAGAATTTCTGCATCAGGGTTTCCATGATTCTAATTTGGAGCTCTTCAAACCTCTTTTCTTGACGCATCATATAGGCTTCTAATTGCTCCAAGGAAATATTCATTGTAGTTTTCATCCCCGTCGCCACTGATAAGTCTTATCGATTGAACGCCGTATTTATTTGCTAAGCTATTCCGATGACCCGCACGCTAGAACTGCACAGCGACTTGAACACCAGAGAGAAGGCACAAGGATGAGAGAAAATACTTTATCCCAAGGTTCGTTTTTATTACAGAAAATATAGGGTTTTTATAATATATCTAAATGTCCTTTGGTCTCTGGAATATTCTGGAACGCTACCAAACATAGTAGCACTGTAGTAGCCAACCAATCAGAACTTCCGCGTGTGAGATTTCGCTACCTTGATATTTCTGGCCAAGGTGAACGAAACACTTCTTAGTGTCTCTTGATGCTTGCTTGTCTTTTGCAAGCGGTTTCTGGATCACCCTAACAGGGAGGATAAATATGACCTAATGAACAGTACACTTGTAAAAACCTAGTGTTTTTGTAAACGTTTCATTGTAATTAAAATATGGTGCATTTATTCATCGAACAACGTACACAAAGAGCGACAATTAAATACACAAGTTACGCTTTAGAATCATATGTTACATAAAACATTTTACGAAATTAGTTACTGAAATTATATCATTTATTCCACCTTACAATGAATTAATCAGTGTTTGTTTGCAAACATTTCAGTGAAATATCGTGTTCTAACAAATATTGTCAATGAAGTTATCCGACGAAACACAAAAGTGTGAATCGTAAGTCAATTAAATCTGTTTCATAGACTAAATACTTTCGTGTAATTATCGGTGATATATTGTATGGAAAATGAATTCACTAATGATTTTGATTGATGCATGTGTATGGAGGAACAATGTAAAACGGATACACTTCATTTGGAGTCTTTATATATGAATGCATCTCTGTTAAACATATGTTGATCGTATTTGTGGCGATCATTTATACGATTGACGTCTCAGTGTGAACATCAACAGTGGATTAGAGATACATCCAGATGATCAGTCCTAAATGCGATGGAAATCGCATCCTGAATTCCGTTATAAGCCACAATCCGAACGTCCGTCCATTAGTATCGAATAATCAGTGAAAGACATCAACTGAATTGTCAATACATTCAAGGATAATTCTAGAATGCAATCCAATGAAAATCTTGACTATTACACATTGAATATGGATAATCTACAATGTATTTTATTTTAGTTTTACTCAGTTCATGAACACGTTTAATTTTGATTATATACGTTGAAACGAGTAATAATTTAACACATTCGTTATTGATTACACGAATCAGATACCACTTTATAACTGTGATTCTTTCGCATGGTTCTAATAAATTTAAATGCATGATTTTATTTAGTCTAGATGATGGTCGAAAGTTGTCGAAGTCACGTTTCAAAATGATGATGATAATCATTGTGAATTATTTGGTTAATTTCGTTTGGAAATCTTTGCGATAACTGATTTAACACGTGTTCTATCACTCTCCTTTTTTTCTTATTCTTTGAGTCGTTCTAATGTTGATATGTGGCACTTAGAAGCAAGTAAAATTTCGAGAATGCTGCGACACATACTGTAACCTTATTTTGATGCACTCGATTACCAAGCACATTACTATGCAATCATTTGCTTACTCTTCAATAATCCATTTTATTTGTTCAATTGTCCCAACTGTGCTTCTACACCTTGCTTGAATGAATACAATTTTTTCTGTCGTTGCCAGTTTGGTATTTTTCAAGACACTCTGTGATCATCTTGGTGGTTAATAGGAGTTTCAGAATTTCCTGGAATCATTTACGAGTTGCTAACAACTATTTCCATATGTCAGGTCGCGTTCAAAAATTATGTTACCAGAGTAAATAGTAATTAAGTACACAGAAAATTTTCTTGGCTTCCATGTTCCAAATGCATATTCATCACTTAACAATATAGTCATGGAACTACTCAATGTAGCAATATATTCATGAATTTGATACATATACGACTGTATGGATTTCGCTAATCACTTCTTTGATTCAGCATAACTTGATACACTGCAGCTGATTATCTACAGAAATCGTTGATATTCCATCTAGTTGAATCTACCCACGTAAAATCATATTGAACAGATATTACAAACATTTTTGACAATTTCCATTATGACTGTTGGGTAATTGGAAGCCAGGTTAGCGTTCTCGGACTGTAAAATAAACTAATATAATTCGATAACTTTGTACAGATTTGCGTGATTACTAATCACCAATACACCTTGTATGAGTGGTGAGAATAAGACTGAGCTGCACAAATTATTAGAATTGAATTGTAGCTCAACCGTTCAAATGCCTGATCAAGTTCGCTGTTAAGTCGTACTATTGTAAAGTATAAACATCAACAACAATGAGGAGTTTTCACGATTCTTCGTTTAGATAGTGAATTTCTGAGAATTCTAACATTCGCTTGTAGAATTCACTAGCCTGAATCCGATGTTTACTTCCAAATGACGGCTTTTTTATGTTGTACTCAAACGTGTTAAGTAAAAAGAACATGACTGATTGATGGTTTTAAAAATTAGAACAACACATATAAACGAAAAATTGTTTTCACTTAGATCGTCATCAGGCTTTACTCTAATATACATGAATATTTATACGAAAATGTTAGACCAATCAAGGCAATTTCGGTCAGTAATTACAATCAAATAGAATGGGTCACTACACATAATAGATAAAAGTACAAGTTGATAGTACGAAGACAGGTGAACAGATAGTAGTAAGAATAATAAAATACGTTAAAAAAGTCTTATCAATAGTTAAACAATGGAAATAAAAGGTCAAACAAACGTGAGTAAATAGACTTGGAATAGTCAACACAAAACATTAAAATCATTCCGTAATAAAAAGTGTGTAAATAATTAGATAGTGAAGAATACAGTCGGAAGGAGGCGGAAAATTACAAACAAATAATGGATTTGAAAATAAAGTTAATAACAAAACTAGAATAAAGTAAATAAATAATATAAAAAAATTTTACAAAAAATCGTTAGTTAAGTTATAACTGGCCATGGAAGGTATGGGGGTTACGAATTTCTTCTGTACACATAAATTGGGGTTATATATACGAAGTCCTATGGCTTCAGCTATATTTAGGAGGCGGGAACGAACACCGTTGGGAAATGATGGTGGTACACGACAGATTACTCGAAATGATTTCGATTTATCTGCAGAATGACAGCTATCAATAAGATGTGCCAATATAGATCTGCGTATTATTTTTATCTAGCCCTTTATAAACCAAGCTGGTAGATGTTCACTCGTTCGTTGGTTAAGTTGCCTGGTAGTAGGCTCGGTATAGCTATCTCAGTAGGAGCAGCTGAACTTGTAAACGCACATTAAGGAGGTCAACTCAGGTAACTTATCATTCGTTTGGGTAGACATCGCTGGTCGACACGAGAAAGTCAATGCAAGATTGGCTGAGTAGAATGTCCTGATGATTACTTTAGTTAACCTATATTTCAGAATATCACCAGCCACATCCCCGTTGGATGTAATTGTAACAAAAATTTGTATATTTTTGTTTATAGTTGTTTGATAAACATATAAGTTTGAATTGTCGTTAGATGAACGTAAGTAATTTGAGGACTATGTTACTGATGTTACGGAAAAACAGTCACAAAAAGCTAAACGTAAACAGTTGGAAACATTGAAACATGTAGACCTGATTAACAGGTTTCCAGAACATCCCGAAAAGTATGTATTTAATCATTCCTCTATTAAACATTCTCCAGTCCAATTACAGGCCTTATCATTGGGTCTCAAGTTCTGTAACAGCACCTCCAAAACCAGTAGACTTCATACACAAATACAATTCGAAAATCTATCAAATCAAACTCATGATCTTGTGCCGACATCCCTACAAAATCTTCAACACTTTAAATCCACATTTTTGGACTCCATTCATGGATACGTTAGTGCACAATATAGTAAGAATAACCTATTAACTAAAAACCACGTGGATCAGCTAATACTCCTGAAGAGAAATAAGAATTTAATCCTTAGTAAACTTGAAAAAGGAGCTGGTGTAGTGCTACTTGACCGCCAAGAATATTTGGATAAAATGGAGTTAATTCTAGAGGATGTTACTAAATTCTCCAAACCTAGAGGAGAAGTTGATAAAACATTACAAATTTAAAAACAGCTAAAGGATGTTGTTAATAACCCAAGATTTATATAATCACATACGTCCCATGGGTTCAATCATATGGACTACCAAAAATACATAAGCCAGGTTTACCGTTATGACCCATTTTGGATATGTCGAGTTCACCATACCACCAAACCGCCAAACGGTTAGCTGAAAAATTGGAACCTGTTAGAACGCAAGTATCCAAGTATTCTATTCATGATACTTTTCATTTATTGATCGTATTAAGGACGTTAATACTTCCGGAAAACACGTGTTATCGCTTGACGTTAACTCTTTTTTCAATAGCGTACACTTAACCGGAACGATATGTTATATATGTGAGTGTATTGATTCTAACAACATGATCTAGGTGTGCCGACTGAACACGTGAAAGAACTATTGTTACGCTGTACTTTTAATGTCCAGTTCAGTTTCAATAGTGAAATATATAGACAAAGGGATGGGATCGCAATGGGGTCTCCATCGGTCCAATGTTAGCAGACTGTTTCATGGCAAAACTAAAAAACGACCAACTAAGTTCAATGATCAATCCATTCGCCTTCAGAAAACAAACATGGAATGGCCAGCTAACCAACTTCTATAGCTGGGTTCCGTTAAGTAGAAAGAGGAACCTCGTCCATTCTTTATGCTGTCGAATACATCAGATATGCAGTACGGAGTGCATTAACAAAGAACTCATATTGAACATTGACGAAAAATGGTTACCCAGAATGCTTCATAGAAAAGAATATGAATAAAAGTAGTTACGACAAGAAATCTAGTTGTTCCGTCCCGAAGAAAAGCCTTTATATAAGTCTGGAATTTAGAAAAATGATTGAACATCAGACGTAATCAAAAATCATCTAACAACAAAGATTAGCAAAACATTTAACGCGGCTAAACTGAGAATAACCTTCACTAGTAGGAACTTATTTTCTGTATCCATAAAAGATAAGCTTCCGCGTCTGGTCGCCTCCATGTGCATCTACCAGTTCATCTGCTCTTGTGGAGCAAGGCTCATTGGCCGTAGCCAGCGCCCGCTTTCAGCTCGGATGCGGGAATATATCCCAGCTTCGTTCTATGAGGTTGAGAGGAAAGTAGTTAGGAGTTCTATACTTGAACACCTAGTCCACTGTGACCATTCTACAGATCCACAATTTGATTTTAAGGTTGTTTATATGATTCGCTCGAATCTACCTAGATTTCTTCGTATCCAACTCTTAAAAACAGCTGGGTCTCTTACCATCCAGAAGCTTAAAACATAACTATGAGTTATCGTCACCTCGGCCTTAATTATTTTGATTATCCTATTATTACCACTATTATTACCCCTTTACTTATGTCTTTTATTTTCATTATTTTATTCGTAAATGCTCATCATATCACCTTATTTATTTCTTACACATCTATGATCTTTAATTATTATAACAAAAACATTTTATTCATCTTATTATATTCACCAAATCTATTGTTATTGTTATTATTCATATTACGTAATCTAGTATTATAACCTTTTTATTACTTCATGGTTAATTGTGTTCACATTTCTTCACGGAATTAGTACTTTTACAAAAACCAAAAAATTTTCATATATATACGATTGTACAGCTTGGTAATAATTCGTTGAAAAGAGATCCCTTTGCTGAAGTTCGTGTTTTAATTTTAAATATGTAAGTTTCTAGAAAGATGGAAATGGTTGCATCACAATGTGATTCGAGACTCTAATTATAAAACGAGGTTGCGAAATAAGCAGAGAGTTAGAGAAAAATGTAAAGATGAAAATAATTTATGGGTCGAAATTATGAAAGTTGATTGACCACTTGACAAATGTGAAGAGAAATGAAAAACTTAATGACCGAATAATAATCATGAAAAGTTATTGAAGTATAATAATAACCGATTTCGATTTAAAATTACAAAATTGGACCATGACATCCATATATCTTTTATGTAAGTGAAATCTCTCACTTATTAATCTAAGAACCTTATCTTCTAGATTGCCCATGAAACAGTCAGTAAAAAGTAAGCCCAATGGTGAATTCATTGCAAACCGGTTTGGTTTATTGTTCAATAGCTCATCCAAACAAGCAGAACCGTTTTTCCATTTCCAACTTATGTCTGCTTGCATCTCAGGCTACCAACAAGCCTGATGGGGGAAGGAAGATAATCTGATACTGCACATCTTAGTATACATGGAATGGTTACTCCATCATCAAGTAGAGTTAATCTTCTATCGAAGAAAGAAGTTAGTTCTGTCAATATTCTCTTCTTAGTGAGTGTTGCCCACCTTTACTTGGGACAAATGGCCTACGGTTGTTGGACGTACGCATTTCTTTGTGTACCGATTCAATTATCGAGGGTTGTGGGACGTACGAAGTTTCACTCAGCAAGCTTTGGTATAAATAGCCAGAAATCGGATAATCAACGGTCTTCATGGTCTAGAATCATATCAGGATGACATCGTTGTTCATGATGAAAATATTCGGTTGCATGATGAACGCCTTTTAAAGTTACTTAGACGCGTTTGTGACGCAAATGTGATCGTAAACCCTTTCACTTTCCACTCATTTCTATAGACCGTTCAAGGTACAGTGTAGACGCTAGCGATGTAACTGCATCATTTCAGGTGCTGTCAGTTTTAGTCCGGGTATACTCCATACTTTACGAAGATATTACTTCCACGTTTCTGAATTAGTTTCTGGCAAACAGTTTATAAGGAAAAAAAACGACACAAGGTTGTACTGAGGAACATCATGCAGTTTTCAAATGGTCAGGCTTTACTTTAACCGTATTCACAGGCTGAACAGTCTATCCAGTATCAACAACACATGGATAGAACTTGTCTCTTTCGGTAATTAAGTTTCGCATTAAATTTGAAGTACTACTGCAGGCAGTAGTGAGCGACAATGCATCTATGATTCTATCCAAATCACCATCTCTTGATCCACCATTATTCAATGATTTGGTAGCAAAAACTCTAGGAAAGTTCTGAAATTTTCGTATTTGTCCAACCTTTCTGCACTTACGACAACGTACATTAGCGAAATTGACATTAACTACGAAGATGCAGCATACTACAACAGAAAGGATTGAATACTTACACCATGCATCTAGCATAATAGCACTTTTATATGCGACTAATTAGATAATAGCATTTCAAAAGTCGACATCTGAACAATATTCACTCTTTTCAATGCACACTCTCGGCCATCAAGATGTCTCCGATTGTACGTTTTCGTAACTTGTACAGCGAAAGGTCGTGAACTGTTCATAGACACACCTGAAATTAATTGACATAATGCCCTGTTAACACAAACAAGGAAACGGATAACTTGCTGAAACATCTAGATGGCATGTACAGGTAGCCTAATTGTTCAAGAAGGCTGCCTATACGCTGAAATGTGGTTTTGTCAGCCTTGTGGAAGTATTTATAATTTCTTTGAAGGTGAAAGTGTGATCAGCACACATCTCGTAATTCAGTCTTTCACCTGCTTTTACGCAACCTGTGGAGTATCAAATTGTCCAATAGTCTGACGATAAGAACAAGTAAACTCATTCCTCGATAGTTGTTGTATAGATGAAGGAAATTATCGAGCATCGGGTTAGATTTACAAATCAAGAGTTTTTGAAGAGAATAACTGTTTCTTTTTAACTTCTGTTAAGTCTGTTTCATGTTCTCCGTTCTTGTTCACTTCCATTCGACTGTTTTGTGTATTATTTTGTACTACTTATTATTATTTAGTAAACAGTTGTATTCCTAGCGATTTGTCGGTGTATGTCGTGATTTATACGTTTCGGTGGATTTAACACATTCTCTTCAGATCCTCAAATAAAAAGTCACAGAATTATGGTGCAACAGACCTTATGTAAGATATGAATTTGTGTTTGAAGACGGAAACCTGACGGCATGTTTTGGTCCTTGCTAAGTAGGCTCTTACGAGTGTCTAGTATTCAATTGAATGGATCGATTGACGGTATGGACACTACCTCTACGAGTAACCGGTTCCAAGAGCAGCTGCTTAAATGTGGAAACTTGTGTGCCAACGGTATTTTGTTCACTCTGGACCTTTTGTGGCATTTCTACTAAGTGACGATTCCTTTGAAAGATAGTTCGGTGACTAACTCAAATTCCAAGTAGGCTGAAGAACTCAAAACGTCTGTAAACCAATACCACACTCAAAAGCTTCCGCGTGAACGTCAAGACAGTCGTACTGTACGGGGCTGCGACTTCCGGAAGTAGAGTACCGACAAGCACAAGATCCAGATCAAGAGAATAGAAAAGAAATATGTGGGCGATCACGATAACAGCAAATTAAGAGGAATATCGGAATCTATAAAGGACAACGTTGAGATGTGCAAATGATGTTTTGAATGTATGGTTTTCATATTTTAATAACACGCCATGTGTTTGGGCATTATTAAATGCAGTACAAATGTTTGTCGTAATAGTACCATTAACATCAGTAGCAGTGATAGTAATAGTAGTAGTAGTAATTATATCAGTGGTAGTATTTCTTATTGTAGTTGTAGTGGTAATAGTCTTGGCAGTTTTGTTAACGCCTACTGTAACAATTGTAGTAATAATTATAGCTTACACTGATCATTTTGTATTTGTACAACATTTATTTTGTTGATGAACCTTGAATGTGAAAATAATCATCACAGTAGAATCTGAATATTTTTCTCCATTTTTCAAATTTATTTCAAGTTCATAAGGCCAACACAAAGTTAATTGTAGATAATGATGTTGTCTATTAAACTGTAAATACACACTTGACAGAGATGAATTCAGTGATAATCAAAAGACTATTTAGTATCACGCTATTAAAATACTTTGTATTCCACATAGTTCCAAAGAAATCATGGTCAGTTATTTTTGTTATCAATTTGTCGAAACTAAGCAGATCATTATTGATACGATTACATCTGTACAGTACATATATTGGACAACGCCGACTGTAACACTTCTAGTGAAAATACATTCAGGAGAGATGCCGCTGTACTCTGATCACTAGAGGACAATGATCCGAAAGCTCTAGAATGTGCTCGGATTCTGTCCAAAAAGCATCAAATACGCTCATAGGATGAGGATCTCATGGATCCAGGATCATCGATTCATCCTTCGAAACAAAAATGTTGGGAATTGCAATGATGCTTTCCAATGCTGTGCATACAACAATGATAGCAATGACGACCATGGCGATCGGTTCTACGAAAGGTCTCAATCGATGATAGCGAAGTGCGAAATAAACGACGTGACAATCTTGATGTGAGAACTAAACTTCGAAGTCGGAATGGACAATAAGGGTTTTGAGAACATCATCGGACGACATGGACTGAATGAGAGAACGGGAAGAGGATGGCGAAAGACTCGGTAATTTGTGTGCACTCAACAAGTTAGTTATAGGCAGCACAAAATTCCCTCTCGTACACATGCACAAAGCTACATGGATCTCACCGGACCATACTACGGAGAACCAGGTAGATCATATTGCATCAGTAAAACATTCACAAGCTCAGTATAGGACGTGAGAATCAGAAGACGCACTGACATAGCTTCAAATCACCACTAGCCAGTTGTGAACAAGATGAA